>JAJEJO010048291.1:94267-710402 GCA_020662805.1 Glaucomys volans | reverse complement strand
AGGATGGCTATAATTCAGCTCTGGTTCTGCCCCACCACTTCCAGGTAAAAGTTGGAAGCTTAGAAGCACTCCTTTCTCCATCCTTCTCCTCAAACTCCAGAGCCAAAAGTACCAAGAGACGATTCACATGGATGTGGAAAGTGAATTGAACTTTGCCAACAAAGTCCTGAAAAAGAGACGTCCAAGGGGACAGTTCCTTCTCCAAATCATCCATCCTCTGCAAAGATATGAAATATCATCTATCTGTGATGTTTTTTTTTTTTTTTCCCGTCCTTCTAAAGTAGAATCAAGCCGGATGCAGGTGGCGTATGCCCATAATCCCAGTGACTCAGGAGACTGAGGCAAGAGGATCACAAGTTCAAAGCCAGCCTCAGGAATTTTGCTAGGCCCTAAGCAACTTGGCAAGACCATGTCTCAAAAAAAAAAAAAAAAATTTTAAAAGAGCTGGGATGTGGCTCAGTAGTTAAGTGCCGCTGGTTCAATCCCTGGTAATAATAATAATAATAATAATAATAATAACAACAACAACAACAACAACAATAATAGTATAATAAAGTAGAATCAGAATAAGTCATTGACCTCTCTCTCTTTTGGACTTTCTGAGCCAGTTGCTTAATTACAAGAGGTCATTATAAAACAAATAGAAATGACTCCAGTGAGATTGCCATAAAGATGTCAAAGCAGAAGCGAAAAAGAGATTAAGTCAATAGAAAGAAATGAATGACTATATGAGAAAGAATCCCCCAAATGGAAGGAATGACAAAGTTACTGCTACATCTGGTGTAGACAGAATAATCCCTAATAAACTTGTTCTAAGAAAGATTGGAAGAACCAACACTAAAACAAATCCAAAATTTAAAAATTTAATTATACTTCCCAGAATATTCCCATTTATATTCTGGCAACAGTAAAGATTTCAGTGCTCTTAAAATACACTAAAAAATTACAATGATCTTTTCTTTTTCAGATAAATTTGCAAAGGTCAACAGACCTGTGGTCCTTTCAATGTTCTTCTCAGACCCAAACTCTGCATTCCTGTTCACAAGACGAGGCAACGAAGACTGTTCGAATGGCCTACAGTCATGAATGAGTGGTTATCTGTGAACTAACTTGTCAAGACAGATGTGGTATTTGTCAGGGTGGTAACAGGGAGAGCCAGACGGCCAAAGTCAAGCTTTAAGTCACCGCATCTTTCTTTTTGCTTTCATGAAGCCAAGAAAGATACTACAGTGTTTGCTGAAACAAATAACAACTTCAAAAAAGCGACTCCTCTACTCAAATAGCTGCTCCACGATTTCTCTTTCAGAAACACAGTGTCTCTTCTTTGGGAACAACCTGCCTCCCCTTTACCAACACATAAGGGCCCAGGAAATCCTGAGGCAACAACAACACACTCCCAGGGAACAGAGATGTGTGGAATATGCTAGTGTGAAAGAAAACAGCTGCCCTTGGAGGCTTGGAAATGTGTTCAAACTATTTTCAGAGTTTGGGCTTCACAACATCCAGAAAGCATTTTCCATTTGCCTTCTGTTTTTCAGTCGCTGTGGTTAAAGGAACATCTAAGCCAAACATTTCTTACTTATCAGGCATAACAAATCCAAGTGCTCATTTGAGAGAACAGAGGAAGGGATGGTCCCAGTCTACAGAGGATCCCTTTCTCAGCATAAGTCTTTTCCTTCTTGCAAGAGTCACAAAATCCCGGAAGTTCAACTCCTGTCAGACAACAGTGCTTTCTCATACCAGTGAGGTGGTGTTCCTGGGTTACCCCAGAAAAGGCAGATGCTAACTCACTGAGAACACCTTGCACTGCCAACAACGTTCGGAGGTTTTCCGGTGGCTTTTCTCTCTGATTCCAGCACCCAGGTTTTCATTTCTCCTTCACAAACCCTTTCCTGAACAGTCCCTCCACTTCCCCTCAGGCAGCTTCATCTTTGAGACTTCTACTCCCTAATGTCACTCCATTGCTAAGGCCCTCTTCACCCAACAGCTCAGAGACTTCTGTGAGTGAAGGCGAAATGAGGTCTACCTGAGTCTAACCAAGGTTGCCAAACCAGGCTCAGTCTTGGCTCTGACGTCCTGGGTTCTTCCTCAACAGAGACTCTCGCCAGAGGAGGACAGAAGATAGGGCACCTGTGAGGAGGGGAGGGACTGGAAGAGCCAGGAGCAGTTGCACTAGCTGCTTCCTCACACACCTCCTCACCAAGGCTCGATGGCACCATCTTCACTAGGAAGAAACTGAGGCCAGGTGAAGTGCAGCTTCAACCCAGCTACTATGCCAATAAAGGAGAACTCCATAGGAAGATCAGAACTCCATAGCAAGGAACTTAAATGTCAATGAGATAGTTCTGATAACTCACAAGGAGAGAGCCAATCTGTAACCAAAACAGGACCACTTTTTAACAATTGTCAAACACTAGGGTAGGACTTGTTTTGTTTTGTTTTTTGTACTGAAGATGGAATCCAGGGCCATGAACATGCTAAGCAAGCATTCTAACATTGAACTACATCTTCAGTCTTTTTTAAAGTTTTATTTTGAGATAGGGTCTCACTAACATGTCCAGATAGGCATCAAACTTGTGATCCCCCTGCCTCAGCCTCCCGAGGGGCTAAGATCACAGGTGTGCACCACCACACCCAGCCTGGAATAGGACTTCTTGTCTTTGATGCTTCCCGTTTAACCTCTGAGATTCTTTTGGTACAATTCCCTTCTGTTTGTTCTTCTTACTTTACTTATTGGATCTGTCCAGCTTCAAAGGCCATGCTCATTGAATGGCACCATCTGCTTTCCCCAAAACAGTTCTCTGAAAGAGACTAGAGGAATGTCCTATCAATCAAATCTGTCAAAAAAAAAATGTATGGGGAAAAAACAAGGTTACAGTGAAAGATCAAAACCAGGGACTTGATAAATCACCAATTTTTGGATCAATCAAGTGCAGAAATAAAAACTGAATGTGTTAGAGGTGAGAATAAAAAAAAAAAAAAGAGCCCAACTCCTATAAATGTAATTCTTGCTAGGAGAGTCACCATTCTCTCCCAGATGCACTGCATTGTTATTCAAGCAGTCAAGAGAAGTCCTGTTCTCCATTTTCTGTGTCCTGTATTAGGGCTTCTATTATCTGTGGTGACTTAGAGCCTTATTTCTACAACACATCACTGCTTGAGACAGCAACATCATGTCCTCAGATGTTGAAGGGAAAGTACCAGTGTCAATCTCAAAGGGATGCTTGTGAGGATGAAGAAACTAGTACATACACACAAAGTATTTAAATCTCTGCTTACAGAGAAGTACCAATAAAGGTTAGCTTCACCATCATCATCATCATCATCATCACCTTCATTATGGTCTGGAAAATAGGCCACAGGAAATGTAAGGTCATGAGAAGTCCTGGGCTGCCTTTAGGCCCATGGTACCCATCAGGTACATCTTCCCTGAAATTGAAGGTGAACAGATTTCATCTCCATATCACCTGGTCCAGACCCTTTGAACTCAAATCCTCTGGTGGTTCAATCTTAGTGCTCATTCATCTGTTAAATATTTATTGAACAAGGATCCTATGCTAGGTTCTGTAAGAGTGCAGAGAAGTTAGATGGTCAGTTCACATTCCAAGAACATTTACAAATTATGAAGAACAAAAGAAAAGAGGCAGAGATAGAGCTAAATCTCAAGAAAATGACAGTGCAGTGGGAGAGCCAATTCAATATGACTAGGAAACCAAAGAAGGCCTCTTAAAGAGGTGACATCTTACTAAACCTAGAAGGGATTTTAAAGGTGATAAAAGAGATCTCAGCTGAGCACAGTGGCACACGCCTATAATCCCAGCTACTTGGGAAGTCAAGGCAGGAGAGTCCCAAGTTCAAGGTCAGCCTGGGCAACTTTGTGAGAGCTTGTCTTTAAATAAATAAATAAATAAATAAGAGATGGGATGTAACCCAGTGGTAGAGCACCCCTGAGTTCAACTTCCAGTAATGCAATAAAGAAGAAGAAATAAAAGAGAGATCTCCCAGTGGAAGAAACAGCACCAACAAAGGCCCAGGAGCATAAAAATAAATGGCCCACTGGGTAAAACAAAGAGAGTGATGTAGTAGGAGTGTATTTTTCATGTAAGAACTTAGTAAGAGAAGGGACTGAGCAAAGGCAGGGCCAGACTTTCAAAGGTCTTGGATGTCATCTAAGAAAGCAGAACCTAAGAAGCCTAAACTCTCAAGGCCTCATATAGATTACCAGCCCTGCCATCCTATGTGCCCTGTCCTTAAATGGAAAAGGTCAACTAAGGACAATCTGAGTGAGCAAGGGAACTAGACCCACTATTGGAACTTACAAAGTAAAAAGGGGATGGAAGTCTGGAGTGGAAGAGGTTCCCAGGGTGCCATTTTTTATCACATTTTAATATCTCTAAAATCCAGATTTTCTTTTATAATCAATGGCACCTTAGAGTTAACTGGAGAGATACTTCTTTCTCAGTGGCACATAAAATAACAGTGCATCTTAAAGTCAATGGTGTTTGCAACTCAGTGAGTAATAGCTGCCTTGCACAGTCCTGCTACATGTCCAATGCTGCACCAGGTGCTTCCTCATACACATCATCGTCAATCCTCTATGACTCCAGGAAGCAGGTGGCCCAGTGAAGAAACTATGGCCTGCTAAAGTGGAGCGGCTGCTGTCTCCCACAGACTCAGCAGAGTGTGGAACAGGGACATGATGTGTAAGCAGTAGACTCCCATATACATCATAGTGAAAGGCAAGAATGCAATTCACAGGTTGGGAGGAAGAGGTTAGGAGTGAGCCCTATGCATAGTTAAGGCCACCCATCCAATCCAGGCAGCAAGGTGCAGGAGGAGTGCAGTGCAGTCAAACACCCTCTTCTGGATATCAGAGGTTAGAAAAGAAACAAAGTGAATGAGGAACAAAAGCAGCTGGTGGTTGGAGGGTGATGCAGATTTATTCTAAAAAAAAAAAAAAAAAAAAAAAATGACAAGAGTATAAACAAACCCATCAAAGAATTCCTAATATATTATCAAACTTAAGATAAAATGCTTAGAGAACATTGAATTCCTAGGTTAAAAACCATTTTTGTTTAAAGGGCACTAGAAACACCAAAAGTACATCATAAGCTTTCAAAATGACAATGGAAACATTTGTTTATCTCAGCCAGGGCCATGAAGCTGTTCAGAATCTGCAACGTGGAATACACCCTAAAGCAGAAGGGCTGCTGAAGCAGGGAAAGCACATCTGACAGATCCTCCTGCTCTCTGCAGGACCCCCTCAGGACCGGAAATGCTCCTTCAGGAGACTGCAAGGGCTTACTCCAGCACAGCCTCTGCTCACCCTCCTCCTGAACCTCCAAAGGAGGGTGGGAGCAGCAGTGGGGAAGAAGTCAGGCCAGAGTCTCACCCCAGTGGTGACCTGCACACCTCTCCAGGGCTAGGTTCCTCCACTCTGTCTTCCGGAACCTTCTAAAATTGCAGCCTGAAGTGTGTTGTAATCTCTGGGCAAAGGCCTAGGAGTCAGTGACCTTCTCGGTTCTAACCCAGATTTGATGTGGGTTCAACAGTGAGTCATTAGCCTTTTTCTCACATCCCGGTTTCCTCTAGGAAAAACGATCTGTCATTCTTTCATATCTTTATATGGAAGATGCTGTGACTAGGTTACATCAGCGTCTTTTCACCAGGGAGAAATTGTACCGGAAAGTGCAGCTCCTTGGGTAGACCACAGGGGTCGCTGTGGAGACACAGAGGACCCCAGGGTTCCTTCTGAGAGTCAAGGGGTCCCCACACACCCCTCAACCTTCTCTGAAGCCCAGCCTCTTATCCCACAGGGTCTCCTCAGGAGAGTCATGAGGAAGACTGGCCTGGCTTGGCAACAAAGACTATCTAACGGCTTCAGTTAAAAACTGTATATTTTTTAGGGCTTTTTTGTAGTCTGAAAAGTAAAAGAGAGGAAATCCTGAAAGAGGAGAATGTGGCCTAACTCAAATGTAATGTAACCACAATTAGGCACCAGAGTTAGTACAAGCAATGATGCAATACAAAGGGAGGAATTCAAGTTTGGTCTCTTGTATATTAATAATTCTTTCTGGAAGTCAAAGAGTTCATCTCTGTGATTCTCTCTCTTTCTCTCTCTGTTTCTCACACCCCCACATACAAACACAATGAGAGAACTTTAAAAAATAAAACAAAAATACTACATAAACCAAATACACAATTGTAGTCCAGCAATTGCTAATATTTCCCTTCATTGGGCAATTGGCCAACAGACCAGCAATTTGTTATAGAAAGATATATTCATGAAGAGAAGACTAAGTCACATTCCACAAAACCATAGTGTCATTGGTATTCATTTTACATTCCAAAATTTCACTAGGAAAATTACAGGGGAAATAGAAAAGGAGATTTCTTGGTATTAAATGTTTAGCATTCGTGTGAAACAATTACAAAGGAAATCTCATTGTAATTTTTTAGGCTGTATATTTTGGTTTATCTAGGTATGATAGAATAACCAAAAAAGATTATTTATTTTCTCCAGTTCCCTAGGTTGGAGAGTCCACTCTTCATTAATGCAAACAGCTTATTTTACATGAAAGGAAAATCTAAGATTATTCCTCACTTCTTTTTTTCTGTGTTCTAACTAACATCACACTGCTGGTGACTGAGGCTACTTATGGAGGGGTCAACACCATTTCTTAACTAAATGAATGGGAAATGTTGATGTCTCTAATGTGGGTATTGTAAGATCACAATATTCAAGAATATACCATACGAAATAGTCTAATTCATATTCGTTTTAATTAAGATAGTTTTCTGATTGTCATATTCAATGCTTTCATTTTAATATTCTGTGATCACAAAGATATTTTACTTTTGTTATGACTTTTAAAATGGTACTACTAACAGAATTCAGTAGCCCAAGATAAATATCAGGGTACCAGGGCTCCTCATCATGGGCATTACAGACATTTGGGGCCAGATAATTTTTTTTTTTAGAATAAATCTAAATTTTTTTTAGAATATATGAGGAAGGGGACTGTCTGTGCCTTATAGGAAGGCTAGAAACATTTCAGGCTTTTACCCAATGAATACCAGTAGCACTACTCCAGCCCTAGTCAAGACAACCAAAAATGTCTCCAGACATTACCAACTGTCCCAACAGAGATGGTGGGGGCAGGGAGGGACAGGGTAAGGTACAAAATCAGCATAGTTGGAACATTACCTGATTGGTTACAATGAAAAGAGGAAAGAAACTGAAACCTTTTGTCTTGTCCTTTCTTCTTCTTCTTCTTTTTTTTTTTTTTCTGAATGTCCAAGCCTCTACAGATCCTTTTATTCAACAGAGTCACTCTCTAAATTTCTAAAACCTTGTGCAGTCTCTTTTGAATTGAATTGAATTGAAATGGATTGTCAAACTATTCAAAGTTCACTTAATTCCCACCGGGCAAACTATCAGTAAACCTTAGCCTAACTCCACTTTGAGCCTTAAACTAACAGCATGTGAAAAGATCAATATGAATAAATTCAAAACTAATCAGACCTCTTCTTTAAATGTTGACACAGTATTATTTATATCCCATAAATACATTCTTGACTAAAATTCATACTAGGCGCTTGGCACCTGACCAGTTCTATTCATATTTACTGTATTTATATAGTACACTTAGCCAAGGATAATATTTAAGACAAAATATGCCTGAGGGCATATACAATATCTCTTATATTTTTACTTTTAAATCTCCACATTGCTAAAAATATTTAGTCTGAACTTCATAAAATGTCCCACAAAGGGCTATCAGCAATCTGTAGTGATATATAGCTCATTGAGTATAATTAGAGCATATTTGTAATACTTGAGCTGAAGTCACTCCCTGAACGCTAATAAGTTGGTGGTAAAAAAATGAACCAGTGATCTTTCCCATGCCTTCATCTCTGGGGCTTGTGACCCTCGCCGGATCCACTGTAAGAAATGACAGGCGCACAAGAAATGAATCCCTGCAGCAATTCAGTGACAGGCAAGTTAAAAGGTAGAAAAGTCTTGAAAGAGGGAAAGTTGGTATAAAAGCCAACACTGTACTTTTAACTTGCTTTTAAAAAATATGGTGGAGTAATTTTTTTTCTTTTCTTCCTTTTTTTTGGAAGAGTTCACTATATTCCAGAATAACTAGAAAGTGCTGGAAAACCAGTTAACCTACTTTCTATAAAATTATCCACAGTTCTTGCACAGTAGTATCAAATCTGCTATTAATATGGCTTTCTGCTCCTAAACTTCCATATGGTACCCACGCTTCTTACATCCTGTATTTGTTTATTGAAAACTGATAGTTTATTTTTTATCCTGATCTCATCAGAGATTTTAATTTGTCTGGAAGCTGAGGACAGAATGGAAAGGAGAAGCCACACACTGGTCCTACACGCCATATTCTGATATCCTCCTAATAATCCAGGAATTTTTCCAATTTGTTGAGGACAATGATCCTGAATTGAACTGTCTCAACTCATCTTCTTCTGTCAGACTTAAGTATGCTTGAGAGAATTCAGAATTAATGCCCTCTTGGGTAACTTGCTCTTTTCACATCTAAAAAATGGTGAGATTAGACCTCCTCTTGGTGTTGTAAAAGTCCTGGCAGTTCATTTGAGCTTTTGCATTTACACAATGAAGGATGAGTTATCCAGGTCCTACATAACATTTGCTTGTCTGCCCAAATACCAGCAGACCCAGTGCATGTGCTGGAGAGAGCAAACTGACTCAACTCCTTGCTCAGTCTCAATGGTTTTGGACTAATTACAATGAACTTTCTTTCCTAATATCTCCTTGGCTCCACCCCAGATAGAGAGCTTTGCTTTCCTAGGGGAATAACCAGGGTGGAGTGTATTTTGTCACTGATGTTGCGGACAATGCCATAACTCCAATAATAAAATCATCCTGCTTGCCAGGATTCCCTGTATCTCTTCTGCCATTGAACAAGAAGAGAAGACAACAGCAGCAAAAGAAAGGTGTCCAGAAAGACTGGGGTTAGACATATGGGCAGACATTCCAAGGCCATCAATACAAGACATAACAAGTCATATGGCTGCAACTTGTCGAACTAAAAATAAATATTAAAAAAGAAAAGCACCACCCAGTAATTAGAACTTCAGGGATAAAATTACCAAGATGGCTGTATTATCTACTTAGGCAAGACTGGGAGACTTCCCAAAGGCAGCCAGCAAGTATATAGGGCATGGAAAGGGGAGGAGATAAATGGGCGACCAATGAAAAGTTTATGACTTGGGATTTGGAATACACAAATACTGAAGCGTTTTCACTTTTTTCTTCTAGTTCTTCTTCCTGGTATTTAACCCCTTCAGGTATCACTGGCTGCTGCTGCTTTTGCTTTATTTTTTTTTATTTTTTTTTTAAGAATTCTGAAATAATTCTATACTACTCTTCTCCCCAAAGAACTCCACAGTAATAATCATTTCACTCCCAGTGCTACTGTGTGCCAGCCAGTTTTGAGGACACTGCTCTCAGGGAAGCCATAATAATTGTACATTATACATAATACATTATTATTATCATCATCATCATCATCATCATCATCATCATTATTTTAAAATTAGCTGTCTTTTCTATCTTGGACTTAGGAATGCACCAAAGTAACTGCAGAAAACTTATGAAAGGGCAGTACAGAGTTCAAGGTTTAAAAAGATCAACGATAAACCCCTAAGAAAAATGACCTGCTACCCGGCGATTTTAAGAAGGCACGTTCGGTGAATTCTGAAAAACAACGTGAAGTAAAACCTTCTTAAAAACCGTCAGAAACGAAGTTGTTCTACCACTCCAGGTGAAGTCAAAGGGGGACGTGATTGCAAGGGTTTGCCTAGGGGGAATGTAAACACCTAGCGCTTGCAATACATACATCAAGTACCGAAGGGTTTTTCGAGGGGTCTCCAAATCGGGTTTTGGTTTGGCGATGCTGACATTTTTAGGGGAGTGAGAGACAATAGAGGCGGCTCCGGGGAACCAGCTGATAGGTCGGCACGGAAAGGGGGCGCCTTCCGGAGAGGCTGGTTTGGAGCCACTTTATTTTTTAACCCTTCGAGTTCCAGTTTGGCGCGCCCCACGCCAATGGGGCAAAGAAAACAAGCCTACCAAGCTGCCCCGAGTTCAACTCTGCCCCGGGGAACGCCAATTGTTTGACAGAGGAAGGTTGATTCCTAACTGGTGGCCGAGTTGAGGATGTCAGGGAAGACCAAAGGAGAAAAACTCCTTAAAAAGGACTGAGGCATTGGGGGAAGGGAGAGATGGAAGGAAAAATATAGCTGACAGTGAACGTTTTAAAGCCTGAGGGTCTCAAGCACACGACTGGATGGGAGGTGAATGGGGCGAAGGACAGAACCGGAGAAGAGCAAACCCGAACCCAAAGAGGGAAGGGAGATCCCCAGAGCTGCTGCGGTTCTGAGAGCTCGGGGCCAGCGCTAAGCCTTGGGGATGGAAGCGAAGAACAGTACTTACTTTCGGAGGAGAAGAAGGACGGCATGTCTATTTTGTAAACCTCCTTGGCGTAGTACTCCTCGTCGCTTCTCTCGCGCTCGCAGGCGGCCGCCCTTCGGCTGGCTTTCTCCTGGAGCAAGTCCCTAGTACTGTTGTAGATGGAAATCACCTCCGGGGGGACCTCCTCCGGCTCAGGATAGTCTTCTGGAGGGCTGGTGAGCTTCAGCTTGCTCAGGATCTGCCCGCGGATCGCCTCGATCCTCTTGCGCATGAACTGGTCCATATCGAGTGTGCTGCAGGTAGACAGGCTGAGCGCGACCGTGACCAGATGCAGGATCAGAAAAGCGCTCAGCACACAGTAGTGCATTTTTTAAAAAAAGGTGGAAAAAGTGTGTTGTTTTGTTTTGTTAGGTAAGAAAAAAGAAAAAAGAAATTGAAGTCAGTAATTCTCAAAGCATAGATTGGGTAGAATTGTTTGTTTGTTTTTAATACGAAACTTTTGCAAACAATCGAGTCAATGCTGAGTAGAAAAATGTATCTTGGCTGAATTCCTTAAAAAAAAAGAAAATGCAAGTTGTTCCAAAAGTGGAAATATTAATATGGGATGGGCAATGGAACCCTGACTTTACGGAGTAAGAAAAAGTTTTCTTGGAGCGACGAGATGAGGGGGAAAAAAAAGAGTCGAGTGGCTATTAAGCAGAAATAAATTTAAGAGGAGGAAATGGAGTTCAGTGTGTCAGTCTCGGGTGCCGAGTGGCGGATCTGAACTCGGCTCCTCCAGCCAAAAGGGAAGAGATGAAAAGGTCCCGGGGCTGGCAGCTGGCGAATTGACGGGAGGGACGCCGGGAGCGTTGTGAGGGGGCCGCCGATACTGACCCGGGCTGAAATTTATATATTTAAAGGAGAAATTCGGCCGTGCCTTCCACTGCGGCGCTGAGAGCAGGAGCAGCAGCAGCTCCGGAGAAGAGGAGCGCACGTGTGTGTGTGTGTGTGTGTGTGTGTGTGTGTGTGTGTTGTCTGCGAGCGCGCGCGTGTGCGTGCGCGCGCTGCGGGCGAGCCTGGAGCGCAGCGGGGAGGCAGATGCGCTTCGCACCGCGCTGGGGATTCGCTCCGGTGCAGCAGGGGCAGCAGAGGCTGCCGAGGCGGCAAGATTCCTGCTCCCGGAGCGGCGCGCTGTGGCCTACACCGGGGCCCGTGCGCGCCGACCGGTTGGGTTACTCCACGTTGCTGCTGCTGCCGCGCCGCCGCCGCCGCCTGCAAACGCGTCCAGCCTCCAGCTCCCTCCTTCTGCTCCTCCTTCTCCTCTCGCTCCAAAGGCCAACCCGGCAACTGACGATCAGCCGCCCCGGTCGCTTTCACCCGCTACGGACTGCAACAGCAGCCCCAGGGACGCGCTGGCTGCGGAGCTTTATTCCTAAGGGAGTTGCGTAGGGGTTCCCTTGGACTCCCACCCTTTCCCAACTGCTCCTGGCTTCTATCCCACTTGGACTTTCTCGCTAAGGTTAGATAGGCACTTGCCGCTCTGAAATACACCCTTTCTTTCTCCTTCTTTCTCCAGCCGTCCAGCTCCTCAGTTTATCCCAGAATGGCTCTCTAGACCGTTATACTAATGTTCTCCATCCCTCTTCTCTGCCTTTTTCATTTGCGCCCTTGCTGTGTTCCCTGGCTCTCTCTGTCGCCCTCCAGTCCGCTCTCTCTCTGGTCGGGAGCTTCTGGAGCTCCGCTCGGGGCGAACCTTCTGCTGCCAGCAGATAACATCACGATCTTGCCGGGAGGAGAGATTTATAAGTTCTCTCTGAACCACGTGTTTGCCTTCAACAAAGTGACGTGCTAGGATTACAGTCAGAAGTCCTCTCGTTACTTAGACCACGAGCTCTCCCGAACCGTGAGGGGGGTGTGGAAATGAGGACGGTTGTTGGAAAGGGAGGGAGGGAGTGGAGTGTGCGTCTTGACAACAGTGATTTACGGTATTTACTGTCTGTAGGCATTTTGGATGTCTACTGAAGGCCATCTATCAAGCATTCCGTTTTTACTTAATGTGGTTCACTCGCAGCCTCCCAGATTGAATCGTTAGCTCTGGAATTGAGTCCTCTCTTCTGTATTCTGTGCACGCGCGCGTGTGCGCGCGGACACACACACACACTCATGCAAGGAAGCACCAGTACTCTGAGGGCTAGGTTAGCCCTGAAAACATGCCTTCCAATCTGATTCCTGATCTACCCTTTAATTTTCTGGATTCCATAACAGGTTGTTATTCTGAAGTCTTTAAAAATTTATTAGTTTGTTGTTTACAACCTAATCCTTCGTTTGTGAGTTGGTTGGAAACAGAGATCCATCTTTTTTTTTTTTTTTTAACCTAAGGGATGTTATGTTTGTTTCACTATTTTGAATGGATGGATGATCATCTTAATTTGCTGCCTAAACCATTTCTTATGTATGTCTTTCTCTTCTTCCTAGACTAGACATTATCAACCAACTTCATTCTTTCCACGGTTTACATCCAGGAAACTGGAATTTTAAGCGTTTGATGTCTACTGTTTTACACTACTCATAACTTGACATTTTCTACTTCAACGTAGTCCAAATTAATGAATACAAGCATAATTCTTGCCACTGTTCAATTTTCCCTTTTTATTTTACCTTTAGTTGCTCAAAGTCAACATTTTAATTTTAGCATGACTCTGTGGCCATACTGACTAGACAGATGATTTAAACTGGAAACTCTGTTCAGTTTTCCCCCAAATTCAAGACCTCTAGATGACTCCCAAGTCCAGATATTCCCTAGTTCAAAAGTTTTAGAAAGCTCCTTGTGATTTAAAACTTTTGGAATTTAAACTTTTGATGTATATGGGGCCCTATATCAGTATTTAGAGGACTGAATAATAACAATAACAGCTAACATGTTACACATAGTAATGTGAGATATTTGTAAATGAGGAGATGGAGGCATAGAGAAGTTAGATGCTGTTTGATATCACAGTAAGCCAGGCACAGTAATGCACATCTGTGACTCAGGAGGCTGAGGCAGGAAGATAGCAAGCCTTGGCAACATACCAAGACCCTGTCTCAAAATAAGTCGTAAAAGGGTTGGGATATAGCTCAGCGGTAAATTGCTCCTGGATTCAATCCCCAGTACCAAACAAAAACCAAAATAAACAAATAAAAAAACACAGTAAGTGGTAGATTTTTATTTTGCAGTCAGGATCCACTGTCTATGCCCTTACTCATTACATATTTTTAAGAAATCCTGGTTCCAGAATATTTTCTGACAAACAGGAATTCTATGGTCAAAAAGTCTGGGAGATACAGGATACTCTCTTGCCCTTTTAAAAGAATCATAATTCTCATCATTGCTTTGAAGTTTCTGAAAATTATGCAGAAAACTTAACTCCCTTGAACATGGAAGCCATTTCATCAAGTGAAGTCATTCCTTTAAGTTCAGTTTGAGAACCACAGTAATTAGCTGCACAGAGGACAACAAGTGAGGATTCTTACAGCTGGGGCAATTATAGTACAGCAGGAACTACAAATAAGAGCTGCTGAGTACAACGTCACTTTGGAGTATAGCTGGTTTCCTGAGTTAACTGTCAAGATATTCCACCGAGGATGTGGGTTCAGCTTCCCCTCAAGTCAGTGAGCACTCTCACTCTGTTTAGAGACTACCTTTGTGGTGTTAACACAGATGCACCTGTTTTTCATAGATTTTGATCAGAGTGTGGGTAGAGACGCAAAAGCCCATCTATACTTCTGGAAAATAACATAAACCATAAATTCCGACAACCACTCCCTTCCCAACATAAACATCCACACTTGGTTTACAAGTGCTGTTAGTTGAACACACATTGCTCACTTAACACCCCCTAGACCTAAGACTTCTGACCTATTTATAAGAAGCTACTTTAATTTCCCCAAAGTCCAGGAGGGTAAGATAGAAAGGGAGTGGTAAAATCTGGTGAAGGGAATGAGCATGGTGTCTCCGTCTCTTAAGTGAGCAAGCAGTTCCTTCAGGGTAGAACAAGCATGACTGTAAGAGCTGTCTCCCTGGTTATCATAAATAGATGAATCCTTTTATCTATTAAATACCTCAAGGCCTTCTCATCTCTGTATTCAAAAAGCAAAACCTTCTAAGGTATGTATGTATGCTAGGGACTCTACAATTTTTATGATGAGAGTAAACTATACACTCTGTCTTGATTACCTCAAGGAGGCAGGACGGCACAGTGGTCAAAAGGGCAGGTTCCAAAGACAAAATTTCTTAGGTTCAAATTCCTGTCCCTTTCTGGCTTTGTAATCCTGATCAATTACTAGGAAACTGTTAGCTTCTTCACCTGTGCAATGTGGGTATTTACAGAGTACGTACCACATAAGATTACTGTGAGGATTGAATTACACAAGGTAGAGAAAGTACTTATAAAAATACCTGGGACTTAGTATGTACTCATTAAAGGTTATCTACAATTATCTTATCTTATTCCTTCTTCAACCATCAGGGAAAATGCAACAAAATACATCTGGCCTCCACTTTTTATCAAAAATAGAATGAAAAAGCCAGGAAAGAACCCAGTAAGAATTGGCTTCATGGTCATTCCTCCTAGTAGTTTCTTTGGGCACATGATCATTATTTATCATGTATATCATATATACATTGTGGTATTTCGTACCCAGTTGCTACAGAAGGAAAGAACAAGAAAACACCTGTAGAAGGCTAAATGACTACCAGTGCAGTTAAGCATTTAACATTCTCTTATTACTTAATGGCCTAAAATTCATTTTTTTCATTTCCAGATCAGAGGTACAGGGTGCATGTATTCAGCCAGCAGCCCTCCTCTACTCAGCAATGGGTCTACTCACTTCAGTAATGTGCAATTCCTACAAGAGGCTGAACAAAACTACTCATTCCTGTCCTGCAGTTTCACCCCTAAAGGTCATGCAGGAGAACCTGATCTATTAAATCCTCCCTAACTCTCATCAACGGATAACTTCATTTGTATGTTTTAAAATGGTTTTAAAACAATGGTTTTCAGCATAAAAACCAGGAGTTGGGGAGGACAAATATATGGAACTACTATAATGGGTCACATTTTTCATCAAATAATAACACTTGATAAATGCAAAATAATCCTTTACTATGAAAAAATACACTGGAAGTCTTTACAGTCTTACTTGTAATTTTATCTTTGACTCCACAATTCAAAAGCAATGTTTGGCATCATTTTTTTCATGAAATGCATACACTTTCTATAAACAAGTTTATGGAATAACAATTGTCTACAGAATAAATTATCCTTCTAGATTATTTTTACCTTAGAATAATGAAATGGAAAGGTTAATGATTTCCCCATGCAAAGTAATCCAGTTGATATATTTATTTTGTACCTATAGGTTAATCTAAGTGAGAGGCAATCAAGAAATAGGAGAAAACAATACCCAAGGAGCAAAATGGAAGAAGGGCTTAAAGAGATCAGAAGTGGTACAAGATAAAGGATACATTCAAGAGGCAGGGACAGGGAGAAGCAGAGGATGTCAGTAGGCTGCGAGACTTTAGAGATAAAGGCATCACACTTAAGTGATCAATGGTGGAAATCTCATGTCATCCTCCAGAATTATGATTAACTGTTTGATTACTACTTGTGCCTTTCTCATATCTCTGCATTTGCAGTTATCTGTGAGAATTCCAGCAAGAGAAAAGTCTTACTTTAGGAGGCGGATTGTCAGCGGCCTGCCTATGTCATCTCCAGGATATTCTGAAATTAATGGCAGCTTTTAGTTTCTGGCCCCTGGTAAAATCCATCCACTAAAACGGCATTTAGTGACTGATAAAAATAAGCAAACACATGGGAATAGTTGTTGAGACAGTCTAAGAATATGGTCATATACTTAATAAAATGCTAATGCTGACAAAGGAAGCCAGCAACAGAACTTCTTTCCTGATTAGCACAGTGTTTGACACTTGCCCTTATAGAATCTCTACTCCTGCCTTACTTACCACCATTTCACAGTTCATGGATCACTCACAAAGCAAGAACCCAGAACTGGGTTGCAGAGGAGGCAGGAAGAAAGAAGTACTTTAAAAAAGTAAAGCTAAAAGGAAGGAAAAAAGAAGGCACATGATAGAGAAAAAAAAATGCATAATCTTTAGATGAATTTTTCTGTCATCACTCAGTGAGCTTCATAAATTGTACCCAATTCCAAAATGTGTTAATTTCCACTAGCAAATCCATATATCAATCAACTTTGCCTTTCTGCTTCTTTGGTCTGAAATAATAAAATGTAAAAAAAAAAAATATGCAAAAAGAGGCCATACTGATTGCATAGAAAAGAAAACTCTAATATAACTTTCATGATAGAAGGAAAAACTGGTAAATAAGTATTTATAAATAGCAAAAGTTTGTAAATAAGTTAAAAGCACAACTATATGGACAGATTTATAAAATCTGACACTCTTGATCACAAATGCTGATGATTATTTTAAATCTTAGAAGTTTGAAAACAAAGTTCTTATAAACCAGAATAACAACACAAACATAAGCACTTGTAGGAACGAAGAGAATGCCTTTCATAAATACATTAAAACGGGTAAAACAAGAATATCCCACGTAGTCACTATAATTTGAAGCCACTTCAAAATCTGAACCTGAAAGATCAGTTAGACTCTCACCCTTTCTTGGAATACAATGGAAATACAGTCATATTTCCAAGTTTTTTTGCTTTGCCCATCCAGCAGATTCTAAAAATCTTACCATAGCTACATTTTGAAATTGCTTACTTGTACAATTTTAACACAAATAACCTGCACCATCACAAAAATGAAGTCTCTGGAGGTGCTTGGTCAAGATTCTTTGCACGAAAGCCAATCTGTCATGCAGAAAGGAAGAGGATAAATATGATGATTGGGGATAAACAACTATTTCGTGTATTCTGTATAGAGCCTGAGAAATTAATTTTTTAATTTTGGGAAACAAATAAGAGCTAAAGAATCTCAAAGGTAGAAGGTGTTCACCCCTTTCTATTTTAGTTCCAATAAAAAAAAAAGAAGTATTATGTGCTGACGGATAACCTAATACTGACTTTTTACATGATGTTGATCTTTCCTGTTTAATAAACAGTAACTGCCTTCACAAAATCAGGGACACCTGGAAAGGCAACTTCTCATAATTGAAAGGGTTGTGTTTCTTGTTAACTTGAAAATTTTTTGTGATCAAGATTCCTACCATTTATGGTTTCTCGTTAGATTATTTCTATATATACATATATATAGCTGTAACTATATATATAACTATATATATATATGTATATCCTTTTGGGTACAGAAGCATCTTTACAGTTCCTAGCAAATGGTAAGATATTTACACAAACTAAAGGAATAAATTAAAAAACTAGTGTGTCACTATACACCAAATGACTCCAGCACCACAGTAAAATTATTTGGGTTTAACATTTGTTTCTTTAAGGTCTTTGTTTTACAATTTTAAGGCAATTAAGGTCATTAAAGAAGAAACTGTCCTAACATCAATCTGGTTATCTGGCCAGCTGTATTAACTGATCAATGTCACAATTATACCAATTGTTTAAAAACTTGCCACTAGTTTGTGGTGGAGGGAAAAAAAAAAAAAACTTATCAATCAGATGTTTCAATGATAGCCTAGATCGTGCCACCTAGAGGAGAGCAGTGGTATGTCTTATATACATTTCCAAAAAACCAACATGCTTAGTTTACATAATATTTTCATTACAACTTATTAAACAATCACCTACTATTTGTCTGCTGTAAAGTCCTTTTTAAAAAACTTATCCTTAACACTTCCACCTCAAAAATATTTTCTATTGATTGTTAGTGCACATAAAAATTACAAGTTTGCATAAACATTGTAAAGCAGGTGTTTTTAGAAAACATCCTAGATCCATAGCAACAGGGCATCCTTAATTCAGTTTTATCTGTTATCTTCTAGAAAATAACCTTCTAGGCTAAAATCTCCTTCTCACTTATAAAGCATAATGTGAATATCTAACTTCATAATAGTAAAAAAATCAGTCACTCGCAATTTAAAAGTCATTTAATTCCATTAACAAACAGGGCCTGCACAATATATTGTATCTTAGTACTAAAAAGAGGAATAGCAAGCAATACATAGCAAATTTCCAACAGACAAAATAGTTGAACAACACTCCAGTATTATCAGTAGGTTCATTTCTGTCGTATCTGGATAAGAAAGATGTAAAATTTTAGTGGCAACATTTAAAAAGTAGAGTAGGCCTCTAACACTGTGGATAGTACCAAACCCTGTATATACAGTATGTTTAGTCCTGTCCATATAAACTTATAAAATTTAATTTATAAATTAGGCACAGATATTAATACAAACTAACAACATACTAGAATGCTGGGTGAATATGATTGCTCTCAAAGTATTTTATTAAACTGCACTGGCAATGTATTTTTTTTTTTCTGTTATTAAGAACTTTCCCCTTTTCATTTAAAGAAAACACTTTATAGCTTATCTTTGGCATTTCCCAACTGTCAACATCACTACTCCTGTTCTTTGGGGTTATTATTAAATAAATTATTATTATTATTGTTAAATAAGGATTTTGAATATAAGTACTACAATACCATAACAGTCAAATCTGATAACCAAGATGGCTATTAATGGATGGGCAGTGTACACAGTGTGGACATGCTGGACAAAGGGATGATTCATGTATCAGGCATGACTGTCCAACAACTTATGATACTCAGAATGGCATACAACTTAAAACATAGGAACTTCTTATTTCTGAAATTTTCCATATAATATTTTCAGATCATGAGTGTCCGCCGGGTGTGGTGGCACACGCCTGTAAGCCCAGAGGCTTGGGAGTCTGAGGCAGGAGGATCGCGAGTTCAAAGTCAGCCTCAGCAACTTAGTGAGGCCCTAAGTAACTCAGTGAGACCCTGTCTCTAAATAAAATACAAAATAGGGCTAGGGATGCAGCTCAGTGGTTGAGTGTCCCTGAGTGGTTCAATCCCCAGTACCAAAAACAAAAAAATTGAGTGTCCATGGGTAACTGAAATTGCAGAAGGTAAAATTATAAAGATCCCCTACAGTAAATCAAGAAAATAAGTTTCCACTTAAAAAGAGGGACAAGGAAACAGGTAAAAATGAGGGGAAGTCAAATTTTTTATTTTCAATGTTCACTACAGCATGATTAGTAAAATTTTAAAATAAAACAAGATTCTAGGCCATCAAGACTCTTAATATTCCTCTAATGCATGTATCTCTTTCCTGAACCCTAACAGTGTTTAAACAGAGTTTGGGCTCTAGAAAAGAATAAGTAGGTGAAAAATCATGATTTAGAATCTCATAAATATACGTCAGGATTATTTTACTCAATGTGAGACTTTCAGACTATTAAAATTATATTCTTTTTTGTGGTACTGAAGATTGAACTTAGGGCCTTGCCCATGCCAGGCAAAGGTTCTATCACTGAGATATATCCCTACCCCTTTTTATTTTGAATCTTTCTGAGTTGCCTGCAATCCTCTGGCCTCAGCCACCAGAGTAGCTGGGATTCCAGGCATGCACCACCAACCCTGGCTTAAAATCATATTCTTAAAAAACATACTACATATTCTGTATTATTTGATATATTTTGGACACATTTAAGACTATCCATGTTTACGTTTACTTAGCACATCATTGACATGTGTTTTTTTCACGTCTTCACACTGACATTTAAATGGCAGCAGAGAAGGTGAAGTTGCAGTGTTTATGTAAATGTCCTCAAATTACTTAACTTGCGAGGATGTTCAAAATTTCTGATGAAAGAAAAATTCTACAATACTGTCCACATAGCATTATATGTAATCAGAATCTTTTCTGAAGAGGGTTTCCAGGAACATTCCTAGACCTAAGTTTCCAGTATATGTCAGACTTTAAAATTTTATTGGGGGGGGGGCACCTTACCTAGAAGAGAAACATTTACAATTACATACAGAAGAAAAGAATGTCACATCTAGAAGCACAGCACTTAAACCTCCAAATGCAAAATAGGGAATACTTCTTGAAGGCCTACTACACATCAGGTACCATGCTAGACAGGCACTGTGCATACATTATTCTAAACCTTACATTAGAAACCCATATTGTGATACTAGATTTACATGCCAGCTTCAAAGAGTTTAAGAGATTTGTGACAGGACACATAGCAAACAAGAGTCCAAACCGACCTCTGAACTCCAAAATTATGCCCTCATGTAACAATGAATACTGGTGTTTCTTAAAATGTAACTATAATTTCATTTATTGTTAAGGAATGTACTGAGAGTACAGTGAGAACCAAGATATGGCAGTCATTACTCATGCAATCAAGTTATTCCTTGCATTGATGCCATTTGTAGAGGATAAAATCACTGAACTTTGTGAACGATAGGCTTTTATATTTATAATACACATAAGAGAATCCAGTGTTATTGTACAAAGACAAATATTATTGTGTCAGAAACAGCCCTATGTTATGCTTGGTACTGCTCAGTATTTCAGGGTAACTGCTGTGTCTGGCTGCCTCCTTAATGTTTTCAGAACTGATGTCAACTCATTGTTTATGTCCTTCCAAGGGAGGACCTAAGATTGAAGTCTGGTTCTGCAGGAGCAAAGAGGCAACTGTCTAGTTGCCTGAGGGTGAATCAACAGCTGCAAGGCCACCCACGCACACTCTCAGCTGTCTCTCCATTGTGGGTCCCAGTTGGTCCTGACCCCATACAAATTTGGTGTTCTTGCTTTGATGTTTATGAACCAAGTGCATTAAAAATGCAGGATAATGATTCAGAGGTTAGAGAAACTGTTATTTATACAAATGTGGTTAACACCTCATCATTTTAAACTGGCTGTGCTAATAACACTCATTGTGCTCTTTGTTTTCTATTTTCTCCCCCAAATCAGCAACCTAGAATTGCTCTGGCAGTATGTTGACAGTATACTGGAACAGCATGGAAGACTTAAGAGGAGGGTTCTACAATTAAAAGCACTTCCTCAGAAAGCCTGATAAATAAGTGAGCACCAGATATGAGTGCAAATCATGGGAATTCACAGCTTGAATGGTGCCTGGCACTTGTTGCTCTAGCAGTGCTCAATATATTCTTTCCAATGCATCATAAACCTAATCTCCTGGATTACAGTAATAAGATCTGAAGTTTGGTGTATTAATTATAATAAGGTCAGATGGCAATGTTAAAAATCAGATACTACTTCCAGCAACTCGGGAGGCTGAGGCAGGAGGACTGCAAGTTCAAAGCCAGCCTCAGCAACTTGGTGAGACCTTAAGCAACTTGGTGAGACCCTGTCTCAAAATAAAATGTGCTGGATATGTGGCTCAAGGTTAAGTGCCCTGAGTTCAATCCCTGGTACCAAAAACAAATAAATAAATCAGATGATATTTTTTACTAAGATGAGCCTACTTACAAGGACAACAGTTACCCAGGATACTGTTTAATTATAAAGCAATTTATCTTTTACAAAACATAGTCAAAAAAAAAGAAATGAAAAATTCAATCAATGAAATCACACTAGTACTTATCCAATATTTATTTGGATTAAATATATCCAAAAAAGTTTATGGAAAAAGCTTGAGATAGATTTATGACTCCAAAATCCACTGTCCTTTTATCAGACTAAAATATATTCTTTATCCTCTTTATAGTTATAATAGATCTATTAGCTAGCTTTTAAAATTTAAAGTAATTAAAATTAAGTAAAAATAAAGATTTAGTTCTTTTCATATAATAATCAAATGAAATGCTCAAAAACCACCTATTATCTATTAGTGTGAACAAAATAATTCCATCAACACAGAGTCCTATTGGACAGCAATGACATAAGGACTCAAATTATAAGGATTTATGCTGACTCTTCTAATACACATTCTTGCTTGTCTTTAAAATTAAAGACATTTAACAGAAAGCTATATTCCTGTTACAGAGGGGAAGAGGAGTCAAACAATATTGGACATAATTTTCTTAAAAAAGTAAAATAAGATAAAAAAGATTCACAACACCTCTAGATAAAAAGTACTAAATCCCAACTCACTAAACTATGTTTAGTAGACTGGATGAAAAAATATTAAAGTAGCTCTCTAACTTAGAAAACACTCTTTAAAGAATCTAAAATAAAAAGTAGTTAAAATATATCTTCCATTTACATAGTTCTGATTAGATTCATTAGAACTCAGCAGTTCATTAAAATTATCAGTCACAACCCTCAAATACTATTCTTAATCGGTACAGAGGTTCCCTTGATTAATATATTTAAGTAAAATTTGAGAAAACCTCACCAGGTGAAAAAATTTACTAGGCCTACCTCTGCTGCAGTAGTCAGAAAGATTCATCTACCCTGCTGGCTACAATTCAGACTCCCTGTTTTCTTGGGGAAGGAATAAGAGAGCTTTTTGTGAGCACAGACTAAGTTCTCTCTCCTATTTCCAAAATTTTTCCTTACTGCCAATTCACCTCAAATAGTCTTCACGCTCAAGGCTTAACAGACTCTATATCACACATAAAACAGAGACAAATATCAGTCATACCAACCCTAATACATGAATTTGAGAAAGGAAAAGTTTTTAGCACAGTTCTCAGAAAGGGTATTCAATCAATGCTATCTAAATGCTTACTAACTTTCAAATGTTAAGATCCTTAAGGCAAGAAATAACAGCAGCTAAAATTACTTCTCATCTACATTAAAAATGCACAATTTGCTGTTTATAACCACACATTAAGTATATTTCCTTAAGAAATTACAAATGTTGCCTGGTATAGTGGCATGCACCTGTAGTTCCAGTTACTTGGTAAGCTGGGGCAGTAAAATTTCTGAGACCAGGAATTTGAGCCCAACCTGGGCACGATAGAAGACCACATCTCCTAAAACTGACGCATGGCCAGGCACATTGGCACATGTCTATAATCCCTATAATCCTTCTATTTCTGAGTAAACGGCTGGGATAGGAGGATCACAAATTTGAGGGCAGCCTGGGTAACTTGGCAAGACCCTGTCTCAAATAAAATAAAAAGGGTTGGGGTCACAGCTCAGTGGTAGAGCAGTTGCCTAGTAGGCATACAGCCCTGGACTCAATACCCAGTACCACAACAAACAAACAAACATTTGTCTATATTTAAAACATTACAAATGTTAAAACATACATATACTGAATTTTTAAATGCTTAAAATTGATGTGGTACAAACAATATACTAAGCACAACAATGGTACCACGTAGTCATTAACAGACCTAAAAGAACACTTCCCCATTTATGACTTTCAATACACATAATACAAATCTAAAATAAAAAAATATACATATTAAAAGGAAAAGTTATCCAAAGGATGCAGAAGTACCAGCTTATTTATTTGATCTACTATCTTTTCTATAGAAGTGTATATGCTCCTTGAAGATTCCATTTTAAGCATTTCCTCAGATTTTGTAATTCCTTTAACTCTTTGGCAACAAAATTCATGCTTTCAGTTTGTCCATGTTTCTGTTCATACTTCAACCTTATACCTTCTCTGCATTTATATTTCAATAGAACATCTTTAGTCATCTATAAACCACAATCCAATGGCTTTAAAATGAAGTACTGTAGTACTCATGCGGCCTGAAGACCAGTAGAGGTAGCAGGATTAGTGTAGTCGGTGGCCACTGAATATACAGTATATTCACACATGCCTAACACATTGATTAAAAAGCCCGAAGGTTTCCCAAACTTACACACCCCTTTCTTCACCCATCTGTTTTAAAAGACAAATATTTTAAAGAAGTTGGACTTGCCCTCAAGCCTTCCAGAGCCCTTTAATGACCCAGTCCTGAAGGTAAGTTTCCAAACTTCCATCTAAAGAGTTTTGAGAGCTTACTTTGGAATCAGTGAAATAATTCTTGAGCCATGAAGAATTCTAGGTACCCTTAAAATAAAGTTAGTGCTTCAATTTCATGTTCTGAACTGCCACCCTAAAGCACTAAACTACAATGATTCTAAGTTATTTTCAGTCTTAAGCAAGTAATAGTTTTAATTTTCAAATTTAAGTGCTTAAGAAAATAACCAATGGTACACTATGCTAAGTATGGACAATATTTACCCCAATCTTCTAAATATTCACACAAGGGAATAATACCTTTAAATTATTGTATACTATTTTGCATAGTTTTTTCTAAATAAATTTTTTACTACATCACTGTAGTTACCCAAAGGGAAATCCTAACACGGTTATGTTTAGATAAATGAAGAGGCAGTAGAACAGGACTGCAGTTCTTTCTTTTTCCCCTCCTTATAGACTCCAAAGACAATGTAGAAAAATGGAATAGATGCAGAATTATTCTTCTTATTGATGCCAGAAGAATTTAAAGGCTGGAATGTAAAATAATATGGGTAGAGGTGACAAAAACTAGACTATTTAAAACACCCACCTGAAGTTACACCCTTGGTTTCTAAACTAACATGCCCACCTTTAGCAAGTGGGCATGTTAGTTTAGATTCTTATTTCCACATAGTGACTTCTGCTTAAATATTTTATAGCCAATAGGCAGAAATATTAACATACAGATGATATCTCATCTATATAAAATTTTTTCATAGCCTTCTTTTTTTTTTTTTTTTGGAACCAGGGATTGAACTCAGGGACACTTGGCCACTGAGCCACATCCCCAGCCCTATTTTGTATTTTATTTAGAGACAGGGTCTCATTGAGTTGCTTAGGGCCTCGCTAAGTTGCTGAGGCTGGCTTTGAACTCGCGATCCTCCTGACTCAGCCTCCCAAGTCGCTTGGATTACAGGCGTGCGCCACCACACCCGGCTTTTTCATAGCCTTCTAACAAGGGACTTCCTTCCTTACAGTAGCACCTCAATTTTATTGCCAAATTGAAAAGAAGAAAATCGACAAATATTCTCATTACATCCAATTTTAAAACCTTGTCCAATTTTTCTAAATTAAATGAAGAATTATAAACATGCATGTTTTAAAACAACTTATTAGTAAACAAAAAGCTATTAAATTTTTATCACTTGAATGTGCTATTCAGAAAAATTTTTGCAAAAATTTAGTATGATAAAAACAGCTTAATAAAAGACAATACTGTATAATCTCTAGTTCTGGGAACAGAAGTTTATAGGTGCTGCACTAAAAGACAATACAGTATAATCTCTAATTCTGGGGAGACAAGTTTTTAGGTGCTGCACTATTTTTTTTCAAAATTAACTGTAGGGTCTATTGAAATACTTATGTATTTAAGTTATATCAGCATTCCTGCATTACTACTGAGGATTTTTGGTTCACATTTATTAAAACAACAAAATGGCAGCTCCATGATTTAATAAGACACTAAAGTTCAAAAGTTGAGATAAATGCAAAAATGCATTTTGAGCTTTGCTGTTTTAAGCACTTGATATCTTGGGTGTAAACTTTCCTTTATGATAACAAATACCAAGTCATGAGCTAATTTAACTTTAGTTATATAATACTTATTTGAAAATATAAACATCTCTACCCTGGCACATTGTTTTTGGTGTAGGATTGTTCTTCAACATACAACAGATGCCAAGTATGTAGAATTGTGTGTGTGGTGGGGGGAGGAAACTATTTTTACTATGGAAAACTGGGGAAAGGGATGAATCCTTTTCAGAAAGGAATAGAGATTATTTATTAAATAATTGTCTTACTTTAGATCTTGGGCCAAGTTTCACAGAAATTTTGAAATGATTAATAAAGTTTTACTTTCTCTTTTCTTTTTAACAACTAGATATGAAAGTCATCTAATATAATCACCTTCAATGTGACATGGAAACAAGTCTCAAATTAGATGCAATATCTGATGCAGATTACTTGTTTTCTGATTCTTATCACTTCACAGGTAGTCCATAAAAGAATTTACGCTAACTAAATTGTTCAAGGCAAAGAGAGAAGGAAAAAAAGGAGGGAGAAGGAGGGAGGGAGAGAGAAGAGATACTAAAACATGTCCAATAAGCTTCCTAAGAAATTGTTTATTAAAAATATACAAAGAATTTCTACCTCAGTATTCTCATGCAAAAATAATCTAACGCTTAAATAAATGTCTTTATATTATTCAGTATACAAAAGGAGGTGATAAAAAAGTAGAAACCTGATATTTCTTAAATTACACATACCAGTTTATCTAAATATCAACACCCCCAAATCAGAAATACTATAATTTTAAATTTTACTACATAGGTTTTGTTTTTTTTCTCTCAACAGCTTTAACAAAAACAAAACAAAAAAAATTGACACCAAGTATTCCCCCGAACTACACAGATCTAAGAGTTGGAAAGCAGAGGAATATTAACTTCAGAGCATTCATTTTAATTATGAATTGCTAATACAGTTCTACAAACACTGGTGATTTAAAACAGCATACCAACAGACATGATCAATATGTGCACACAAAACATAGGCCAAGTAGAAATATTTCTTTACAAATGTTTTGAGTAAAAATGCTTAAAATTATGTAAAAGTTGAAAATATAATTTTAACAAAGTTCATGTGAAAAGGGGAAACACCAAAGCCATTAACATTTTTTTGGCTTCTTCCACTCCCCAAATGCTATCCTTATAATTCCCCAATTGTCACGAGATGAAATATTTTTCTAGAAAACATAAAATTTTTGCAAACTTTGCTTCCTATACTGCTTTATGTGTCAGAGTCACTTGCAGATCCTGGTCTGCTGTCATCCGGCCCATCGCTTTCCTTGTCCCAGTCTTTCATGGATGCGCCCATCATGAAATCATCACGAAGAATTGTCCAACCTGGGCCCTCTTCTGATTTCACTTCAGTCTAAGGAAAATCACAGAACCAAATAGTCAGAAGTCAATTTAATCATAAGATAATAAAAAAGTCCAACCTAAGAATGAACTTTTCAATACTTTATAATAGAGGTGAAACCAAGATAACTTACAAATCAACTTTAGTTTTATAAAATGGTCATATATGTCTGTACAAATGCATAAAAACAACTGTACAGTAATAAAATGACTTTTTTTGGGGGGGGTACTGGGGATTGAACCCAGGGGCACTTGACCACTGAGCCACATCCCCAGCCCTATTTTGTATTTTATTTAGAGACAGGGTCTCACTGAGTTGCTTAGCGCCTCGCTAAGTTGCTGAGGCTGGCTTTGAACTCGCGATCCTCCTGTCTCAGACTCCCAAGTGCTGGGATTACAGGCGTGTGCCACCGCGCCCAGCTAAAATGACATATTTTTGCCCCCCCAAAAGAAAGATGGAAGCAAAGTAAAATTTTTACAGTATTGTCAAATCCAGGTTTAATATCAATTTTTAAAATCTTTTGAAAACAAAAAACAAACTTACATATTATTTAACCTTTAGGGATAAATTTATTAAAAATTCTTGGCAAATCATTTCAATACAAATAGACATTTAACAAAAGCTGTTAGCTCAAAATAAATTAAAGGGGAAAAAAGGAATGGTGGTTCATTCTTATGGATGCTATCTCACTGAACCAAATATTCTTTGTTTAGGTTATGATGTCACTCCCTGACCCAACCATGAAATGAAAGACTAATCACATACTAAAATTATAAATAACTGAAGTAGGCAATAAACACTGTAAGTAGTCAGTTCATTTTACTTAGTGGTAGAATTTATGTAATACATAAGAGAAACTAAGAATTACAGGCCTTCATTTCATGGTACAACAGTACCACCTTGTGGTATTAAGTATTACAAAATAGGCAGCACTTAGAGTCATAAAATTTTTCATTCTTTCCACAAATATTTACTGAGAACTGTGTTAGCAAGCACTGTTCTTCATGTCAGAAATACAGTAATGAACAAAGCAAAGTCCTTGTCTTCACAGAATTCACAGTCTGTGCATATCTCATTTATAGAAATATACAATTTTGGAAAAAAATCTAAGTATGAAAGAACAATCTAAGTATTAAGTATACATGAAATTTGGCTAGAAAATAATGTTATTTTTATGGGGTTATTAATCATGCAAAAAGCAATTTTCAAGAGAAGATATTAAAGACATCTCTTAGGTTACAAGAAATTATGTACCTAATTGCTGAAAGTTCCCTTTGTTTTAGAAACTATAGCACTAAATATTTACAAAAAAGAGAAAAAGAAACTACTACAAACATGAAAAAATGTCCTACTAGCTCAATACTATATTCCTGGGGTCAAGCAATCAAGTAAAACTTGTGCCTAAATAAAACCCAAAGACTGGATGGCAAATAAATTTGAGTAAAGTTTTCAGAATTGACTTGATATGTCAAATATCAGCATGCTTTATACTATAATTTAACCAACAAAAACAAAATCCATGCTATTTAAAAATCAACAATAATATGGTATTAGTGTCTCTCCTGCCACACTAGTAGGAGAACAATAAAGTAGAAAGGTAATTTAGAACTCTCCTTCTGGAGTATTTTAATACCTGTCCATACCTTATTTCTATAAAATAAAATCTACATTTCTAAAACTGAAATTCTACTTCTATTAGATGAAACTATTTCACTGGATAAGAGGCCATTTCCTTTAATTTAATTTAAGCCAAGTTTTCTTTGCCAAGCTCCTCATCTTAAATATGAGAAAGAACTGTTTCCAGTGGAGATCTACTTATAATCAACAATTATAAGACCTATCCTGTCAAATTAATAATTCAAAGCTTTCAATTAAATTTTTAAAAATGTACAGCCACATCCAAAATTTCTTACTCACAAAGACTTGTCCTTTGATATCTGTGTTTACATATGAACATGCCCAATTTCAATGTTAAGCTTCCAAGTCTAGACAACTCTACCCAACATGTTATCAACATGTTACCAATCAACAGCCAGCAGATCCCACATGCCTGGTATAAATGCAACATTTCTATATGAAGGCTCCCTTCAAGAGTCAACCTCTGTTGGACTCTTAAGTTACCCTTCTTGCACCAGAAAAGCTGTAGGAAATCAAAGAATGAATGAAAAAGGGAAGAAAGGGAGGGAAGATCACAGATAAAGCTTTAATCAAGTGGTTCAAAAAAGAAACTATACTAAATCCAAGGAAAGGAATAATTCAAATGGTGGGATAAACTGTCTCACATGTTTGTCTCAGAGGGCCATTCCTGTAAACATACATATAGTTTAGGCAATGATAGCAATAACAGAATAAACTCAAAGTTTCTCTCAAATATCAATGAAACGTAACAATTTAGTAGATCTTCACAGAGGGGATCTTGGCAATGTTCTTTTTTTTTTTTTTGCAGTTAAAGCAATTAATAGTGTATATCAGTGATTTTTAAAGTGTGATCCCTAGGTCAAAAGCATTAGCACCAGCATCACTTGGAAACTTATTACAAGTTCCAAACCTCCAGCGCTACTCCAGACCTACTCAATCAGAAACTCCAGGGGATTGGGCGCAGAGATCTTTTTTACAAGCTATCCAGTGATTCTGATATACACTAAAGCCTAAGAACAACCAGGCTATAAAAAGACAAATATTTCTTAGTGACAGTTTCCATTCATTGCTGTAAGACCAAGTACACTCATGGCCAAGGGAAAAAGATTTTAGAAAATCCAACATTAGATTTTGGATATCCAGTATTAGACTGAGCTCTATATGGCTTAAGTCAGGTCATCATTCAAGCTATCATTACAGTAGTGTTTTTACACTGTGAAGCAAGTTTGGAGAAAAACAAACACACAACATAAAATTTAGTACAAACAAGTGTTGGTTACCATTATCTTAAAAACAGATATTCTACTATATAACATCTGTCAACATGGCAGCTCAAGAAAGAAAGCTTATTAAAAAGACAATAGAATAACCCTTTAATTTTTAATGCCTACATCTGCTAAAGAAATACATGGTAAGAAAAAGAGGCAGCTCATTTTGAGATGACAGTTTGATCATAAATAAGTAGGCTTGCTCAACTTTAGTACACAATAAAACTAAAGAAAAGTGACTTGTTCCAAAGATGTAACTCACAATGAGGTAGAAGTTTAGGGACCTGAAGATGGCAGAGGCAGAATACAAGAAAAAAATAGCTGGAGTATAAGACTAGGAGATGAGTCATACTGTCCCTGTTTAGGACAACTCCCAACATGACTCCTGTCACAAGTTCTGTATTCTAATTAGGCAAAAATAAACAATGGAAACAAATGGGTCTTTGATCAGGTCCCTTCGGAGAGGGAACCGAGGCACAGCTCAAGATGTAAGACAAGACTTCTCCAGACATCAGAGCTTTGAGCCACACTCTGGGCCCACTCTGTCCTACTTTATGTAGTGTTACTTTCACTTTCACTAAATCTATGTTCTGTTTATTCTGGATGTTCAAGATGCCAAGATCCTGAACCCCAACTGGACACACCACTTGTAACAAGGACAACATCAGAAGAGAGAACAGCAACACAATTTAAGATGAAGCAGGCGTGAGGGTACAGCTCAGTAGTGGAGCACTTGTCTAGCATGTGAGAAGTCCTGGATTTCATTCCTGGCACTGCCTCTCCCCCATCAAAAAAAGAGGAGGAGGAAGAGGGGAAGTAGATGGACTACAAGAATTCAATAAATGCAAGAAAGGTGAATCTTAAGACTATAAATGTAAAGTTGACAATCATCCCTATTTAAACTGCAAAATCTGCAAAACAATAACTGGCAGTATCAGGTACTTCTGGAAGTGAGGGTTGGAGTGGAGGGACCAAAAGAGAGCTGAGTGAAAGCTGTGCTTTGACTTGGTCTCTAAGTACCCTTCACACTAACCTGGCAGAAAACCAGAGGTTTAAAATCTGGAGAGGTGATGGACCAGCATAGGTAAAGGTGTAGGAACAGTACTAAAAATAGGATCAAATTACACACACCCCCCAAATAATGAATTCCAGCTCTCTTCTGACATTGAGCACCCCAAATGCTGACAGACAGAACTTTTTCCTCCAGGTAAAGAACAGGAGTATTCAACAGAAAATCTGACTAGTCACCAATAAAACACCCACCCAGAGAATTCTACAGTGAAGTTTAAAATGAACAACTTCCACATGCTCACAGTTTTCAATTTCATTTTTAGGGCTACTTTTAATCATGAAGAAACAACTAAGGATTATTATTATCATGAAGAAACTAGAAAACAACACAAATGTAGGAACAGAAAAGCAAAATGTAGGGAAAACAATTTGAAGAAGAAAATTTAAAGGAAAATATCACTAATATCCTTAAAGACTTGGAAGAATATGTTGCATCCATAAAACAAGAACAGTTACTATTTTAAAAGAAACATTAAGAGCATAACAAAATAAAAACACTACAGCAGAAATAAAAAACCTGACACAATAGCGATAAGACAGAAGTGAGGAATCCTTTGCAAAACCAAGTACAAACAAACAAACAAAAAAATAAAACACAGAAGAGTAAGATAACTGGAGAACCAATCAAGGAGTTTCAATACATAAATAATGGGAGTTCTTGTAAAGAGCAAAACCAAATGGAAGGGAATTAATAAAAAATTTCCATAACAAAGGACAAACACAAATTGAAAAATTCCTGGAATATCCAACATGCAAATTAAAAAGGGTCATATTAAGGACATCATTATAAAACCTCAGGACAATGGGAGAATGCCCTATAAACTTCTAGAAAGAAAACAAAGAAGTCACATACATATAATGGATCCAGAATCAGAATACATTCAGATTTTCCAACAGCTGCTCTAAAAACAAGAAAGCAATAGACAAATGTTTTGTAAATGACAAAAGAAAATAATCTCCAAATTGAAATTCAATACTCAAGACACACTATTATTAAAGTGTAAAGATAAAATAGGGGTATCTGCAAACATATGAGGTCCCCCCAAATTTACTTCAAATAGAGTCTCACCGGAAAACTGAGGATGTTCTCCACAAAAAACCAGAATAACAAAAGGCTGATCACTTGGGACAGAAAAATAGGAGATCCAACACAAGAAAGGGATCAGTGTAAAGGGAGACCTCAGAATGATAGCTATATATCAGGCATAAAGAACCACCTGCAGTGATATGACTTCAAGGGAAGGAATGCTGAAGACTGTAGGCTGCTGTACCACCATTGTAACTTGACAAAACCACTGGAAAATGCTTTACCAAAAATGTTCAAGTAAACAGACAAAAAAAATATAAAAACTAGGAAAGAGAAATCAATTTTGAAGAAATTCAAAAGATCACAGGAAATTTAAATCCTACAATGACAATTACGAAGTAAACCAAGAGACCATATCATCCAAAAGGGAATGGAAGGTTCTAGGAGAAAGAATGTCTCAGAGAAAACAATTATAATAGAGGTATTACCTGAGGAATTTGATTTTGAAAAACTAAACATACTAAGAAAATTAAATATGAAAAATCAAGCAATTAATTTTAGGGAAAAAAATTGAAAGGAAATATTAAAATGTTCTATCGCCGTCTTTGTTGCCCACAAAGACGCGATCCCCTGAATGTGTATGCAGCTCTTTATCTTGCGCACCCGTTCGTTTCTTTCCCGTTCCTTTCCCGTTTCCTCCCTCTCCCGTTTCATCCCGTTTCCTCCCGTTCCTCCCGTTTCCTCCCGTTTCCTCCCTCTTCTTCTTCCTCTTCCCGCCCTCAGCGTCTGCGTTAGTCTGTGTGTCTCTGTCTGTCTCTCTCTCTTATACCCTCAGTTGACCAATCACAGAACTTCCACGTGAAGCATACCCTCAGTTGACCAATCACAGAACTTCCACGTGAAGCATACACGGGCAAGCATAGGCAAAGGCTTAAAGCACGAACCAGACACACGTGTGGCCAGTTTACAATCAATACCGCCAGGCGCCATCTTAGCCGCCCCATAGAATAGTATAGCAAACAGCTCCCAACAATGTTCAGTGGTAAGTAATACACAGACATAACAAATGTTTAAAACCAATTTAACAAATATTTATAAATTAATTATATTGATAGGACAGGGGAGAGGAGACAGACTATGTAAGAAAATATGCCCACTCTAATAGGAAGTCAATAAATAACACTTGAAATTGATGACTCCAAAGATATGACCACATACACATTAGTTTAGTGTACAAAGAAGTATAAATGCCAACAGGTCTAGATTTAAAAGGAAGTAGTAGTTGCTCTTGGGGGTAGAAGATATGCAGAGTGAGCAGAATCAGGCAGAAAACAGCCCTTTTAAAAAAAAAATAATAAACTTTCTTTTTTGTGTGTAGAAAAAGTGACTTTTAAAATTGTATGAATAAGTAAAACACCAATTTATTTATTTTGTCTTTTTTTTTTTTTTAAAACAAACCCATGTCAAGGGTTGACCCTCAATAGATTATAGCAAGGGAGCTGCTCTGCTACATACAAAACCCTGAAGAAAAAAAAAAAATTTCAAAAAGGAAAACCAGGACAGCAAAAATCAAAAGGAAAAAATACATACCTAAATGATTTCTACAATCTCCAGTCTCACAAACCTCCTCTAAGGTAGGTTTCCTCCCTCACCCCAAGAAAAATTTCCCCAAGAAATCCTACTAGATTTTTAACCATAATGATTTTGTTTGCACTTTCTTATTCAATGAAAAAAAGGTCACAAACATGAATTATACTATGTATGCCAAGTACCTAGCACTATTTTATTTATAATTCTCTTTGAAGTCCTAGTCAGATGGCAAGTATTCTAACATAAGAATCAAAGAAGTCACTTATTCAACTCCACAATTAAAAAATGGCTGAGTCAGTACTCAAACCCAGATCCATCTGATTCTAAAGCTCATGTTCTTCTTCATCACTACACTGCTCTAAAACTGAATCAGTAAGACAACATATTCTTTTATCACCTGTTTGTACACTATTACCTACACAGAAAACCTAATACTAAACTACACAAAAAAAGTCTGAATGTTTAATTTCTATAGAAGTTGTAATTTGAGCGAATTGCACATTAGATTTACTAATTTCAATTTACTGCTATCTTTTCCATAAGCATGATCTACTTACTATTGAGCATAATACTTGGCACATCCACAAAGAAAAGGTGAATCCAGATTAATAAAAGAACAAGAGAAAACTTCAGGCCAATTCCAAATATACCATTCTTTGGAAAAGTTTGCTTAGGGTAATCCCTGAATAAATGTTAAGACATATGAGAATAAGGGGGCTGGGCCTCATTTGTAACATGTAAGTAGCAGCCATTTGGGTGCTCTGTTTGTTTTTTAAAGCATTACAGTTACACATAGTAGCTGGGTTCATTTTGACAAAAATCACACATGCATGGAATTCGATTTCAATCCCCATTTTCGCATGCTTTTTCCCCTCTTCTCTATCCTATTTTCTTTTTTCTACTTATGTTTGTTTATTTATTTATTTTTGATTGGTACTTTGAACATATATTAGGTGACATTCTATGGTACATTTATATATGCATATAGTATGACTTTGTTAAATTCATTCCATGTTCTCTCCCCTTTCCTGTCCTTCCTCCTGCTCAATCTCCTTCCATAAGCAGCACTAATTTGATGTATCATTTTTACAAGAGGAATAAAGAAATCAAGAAAGTTCTGGATTGGAATCTCAATTAATCCATCAACTCCCAACACTACAAATCAGGAAGTTCTGGAGGTTCAGGACTCAAAAAGGAATGAAAAACTTCTTAACCTGGGCTAAATATAATGTAAGATAGAGTTAGCCATATTATACATGTTACACATGGGTATTTACTATCCTTAGATGGATTAGCTTTTCATTACTGTAACAAAAGATCTAAAGTAAACAATTATAAGAAGGAAAGGTTTATTTTGGTTTATGGTTTTAGAGGTTTCAACCCATGGTCAGTTGGCTTTGTTGCTTTTAGACCCTTGGCAAGGCGGTATATCATGCAGGGAGCCCAGGCTAGAGCAAACTGCTCACCTCCTGGCAGCAGAGAAACAAAGAAAGTGAGAAAAAGGGGGCTGGCAATATTCCCTTCTAGGGCACATACTCAATTACCTAACTTCCTCCAGCTAAGTCCTACTTCTTAAATGTCCCACCAATTCCTAACTGCACTGGACAAGTCTTTTAACATGTAGGCTTTTGAGGAATATTTCAGATCCAAACTATAGCACTATATTAACATCTAAGTATAGACTACAATAATCAAAATTGATCAGCTGATGGGAGTTTTTTAACTCATCAGCTCATGGGTGCTGTTGCAAGGCAGCAATAATTCAATGACCTAAAACAACCAACAAGATAATTCTTCGTGTTTACATGGACTCTGAAAAGTAAAAATGAATAAACGCAGGAATGTAATGAAATCCATATGATACAGGAAATAAAATTGTACTCCCCTTGGCCTGGTTTTATACAAAATCTTCATAATCAAGATTATAAAGAAGCAGTCTGTGTTAATTTTGATGATGAAGACAACCTTTAAAAATGTTAATCAGCTTTGATTTCAAAATTTGAGCATATACGGGCAACTACTAAAAAGAACACTGAAAAAGAGAGGTCTGGAATTATTCATTTGTCTAACACGAATAATTAAGTGCTTAACCTCATTCCATTCTGATGTAGGAAAATTCAATTAAACGCTAAAAAATAAATAAATAAGAAGTATAATCACATCCTATATTTAGCAACCAGAATAGCTCATTTCATTGTTTTCCCCAAGAAGAATGCTCAATTGAGCTTCACTAAATTTGAAGTCTTAGCATTGCTAATTCATCTGAATTACCTTTGCTTAAAAAATCTTCAGTAAAACATTTACAAGTGTACTTATAATCTATCTATTCATTGATTAAAATCTCTGAAATTTCTTCCTGTGAAATGAAGGCTACATGGAAACTCTTTTCCATTTAAAAAACAAAAGGTGTACTGATAGAAATCATCAAAGATAAAATGGAGCCCTTTTTAGAAGAACATCAATGATTTTTTAACTATGGAGAATATTGGTCATAAAGGATTGAAAAATTTCCCTCAGATTGTAAAACAATTCCAATAAAGAACCTACAGATCAAGATTGATATGGGAACATATCAACAGAAACTCAATTTTTCTCTGGTTCTCAAAGACCAAAACAATTAAAAAACAAATGATTCTTAATCATCTTAATCCATTCCTCTATTAATTTGCTTTATTAACTTTTTCTAAGATATTTCAGGCAATAAGTTTACTTGAGCTTCATTTCTGTTAACTATTTATGTAGTTTCCAAATTTCTGTATAGTTTGTAGATTCAAATAGGTAAGTTGTAAGATCCAAGTAAACTAGAAAAACATGTACTAGAATATCCTAGAGAGGGAAAAAAAGTCAAAATGCTGAAATTATGCCACCTTTAATTATAGTCCAAGCATATGTTTAACAGTGCTCCAAGAAAACCTAATTCTCTTTTTCTAAGACCTTAAGTCTGTTGCTTCTGAAAAACACTTTGTCAATTCATTTTTTAATCCACTGAATTATTTTTGTATTAATTTCTGATGTTAGTTTTACCATGTCATCAACACATATGTCCTTATTCAAAATGGTTCTGTCTGATGGCTCCTTTTCCAAATTGCTATTCACACAAATGGTTCACAGAATTGAATTTCAGGAAACATTTATTTGACACTGATTTTACTCATTGTTTCCATTTTCTTAAGAATTGTTAATAAGTTAAAGTTGCCTAAACTGCCCAAAAAGCCAAATGCAACATCTCAAGGATACTTTTGACAAGTGTGCTCTATACATTTTCATAGTAAATTAGACATCAGAAATATTTACAATACATTCTGCAAGTTAATATCTTAAAGCACATCTTTGCTATTTTAATATACAGTACATAAATTAAAATCTAAATTTATAAACAAATGAACTGACAGAGCTATGAATTTATCTGGAAAAAAGACACCAATGTCTTCATATCACAAATTTGTTAAAAAAGCTTAAATGAAAGACATGTAAAAGTGCTTGTTAAACCACAGCATGATAATTAAACAAAACTAAGTTGTATCTAAATAAAGAATATTTATACTATATATCTATTTACTGAACTCAACAAAAGATTTCAAAATAAATAGATTACTCCCACAGGGATCCTTGAGCAAAGGGTGATTTTAGGTCTAGAATACAGAACACACAAGGTTTGGGCTGGGACATCTTGTGCCAGAATACAAGGAAGTCCTCAGAAAAACCTGGATTCATGCCCAAAGGGCACAGGTCAGTTTGCATGTGACCCCATAGCCACATTTGCAAATTTAAGCATCAAAAAGTATAATGATTGTGATTATAAACATAAAAAAATAGAATACAAATCCCTAAATCCACTTTTAAAAGACTGACAAAAGGGAAAAGGAAGGAAGGCTCTCCTGCCAACACTGGAGGTGACTTTAAAATCAATTCCTTACTCTGGAAAGTAGTAATAAAGGGAAAGAAATATTAACTCTCATTTTTTGGAACTTTAAATCAGCCCCCTGCCCAATAAATTAAAAAATGAGGAAATTACCATTCTGCATCCTCCAAAGGCCTAGGTGTTTTAAGCAAGGACCCATAATTGATGCAAAAGTAAAAAAGATGAATGGTGAAAGGTTTCTTGCTCTTGCCATGGTATTCATCTCAGGAAATACTTTCTGTTGGGGACATTTTGATTTTTTGTCATTCATTTTCATTTTGACCAAGGGACAAACTAGTATCACTAATGTGGGACATTTTGATGTCTCCTAATATGCTGCAATATCAAGTACTGATATGAAGTAATTATGAAATATTCCACACCTATGAAATAATGCCAAAAAAGTTTAATCTAAATTTCATCTTTAGTCCTAACTTCCAATTTACATGTGCATGTTAAAAGACACTATATAATGAAACACTGAGACAAATTAAAACCCTAGATTCATTATTCATTCTTAAGATAACTGGTTTTTCTCCTTAAAAAGTCAGTCTTTTTAAAACTTGAAGGGACTGGTCTAGAATACACAAGCACACGATAAAACCAATGCAATGTGTGGACCCTGGCTAGAATATGATTCTCACATTTATAAAAGAACCTTCTGAATTGTGTAGTATGTGAATTATATCACAAGGAACTTTTTATTTTTAAAAGGAGAGGACCTTTGGTATGCATGTGGATACTGCCTTCAATTAATCAGCTGGAACAAAATCTAAACAGAAAGACAGACAGCTATGCTATGTAAAATAAAAACAAAGAAGGGTAAACAAATCTATAAAGATACAGGTATTCATACTACTACTCTTTCAAATTTTTTGTTTAAAAATTTTCATAGAAGAGCTGAATAAAAAGATTTCTAAAATGTATTAGGCACAAAATGATTTATTAAATACAAGATGTATTTGCTTTCTAATAAGTTTTAATTCCTCAATAAATGACTAGAAAGCCAATTCTAACAGTGAATTTATAAAGAATTTTCTAAATTAGACTCACGAGTTAATTCTGAAATGTCTCACACTATGATAATATTTTATCTTATATAACAGTTTTGAGAAATTAAGATTATACAATGTTATCCATCTACATTATATTCTTCATAAAATGAAGGGGATGAGGGACACAGGAAAAAAAGAAAAATCAGACTGCAAGCTGCCTCCTTTACTACTCTCTAGCCCTGGTAAGTGACGCTGTGGCTCCTTAGTCTGCTATCTTACCTGGATGAGAGTAGGGTGAGTTTTCTGTACTGCTTCTCTTTATATTAAGCACCTCAGATCTTTCTAAGCAGCTGACATTAATAGTTGCAACAGGGTTTTGGAGTCTTATAGACTGCATCTGAATACGCAAAACACTATGGATGTGATGTGGAATAAGTGACTAACCATTGTGACTTTAGTTTGCTCAACTTTAAAATAGGAGTTCTACTACCTCTAAAACTGATAATTATGATAAAGCACCTTGCATAGTATCTAGCACAAGAAGCACCCTCCCAGCCCCTTTACCCGTTGTCCTTACTTGCTATTGCCCTAGATTATCCTGTATCCTCAGAATCCCCAAATTAGGAAATCTGTTACCTTTAGTGATCTTTTAATGATGGAAGGATGAGAACACTCAAGCAGAATGAAAGCATTCACTTAAAAACCACATTTACTTGATAAGTAAAATCTTATATGTAATATAGTTGATTTAACCATCGCCTAAAATGGGAAATAAGAGAAAATGGACAAATTTCTCATTTCTCAAAATCTAGTTTTTATTATTTTTTAAGAATTAAGCGTTACTAGACCCAACACATGTAAAATGAGTAAGAACATTCCAAATCTAAACATAATTTTTATTAAATTATTTTATATCTTTTAGATTATCTAATAATTCAGATGAGAAGTAGCAACAGTTCACTTTAAAATTAGTTTCCAACTTCAGAATTTATCTTTGTCTACAATTTGTTAGGTAAAAAACTAAGCCCTATATATATGGCACTTATTCTAATAATATGCAATGCAGACTAGTAATGATTCAAGTATTTACATAGCACTTATTGTATGCTTAGTATCTTTCCGAGCACTTTATGTGTATTAGTATATTAACTCATTTGACTCACACACAACAACACTATGAGGTGGAGATTCTTATTACTAGTGTGTGCATGCATATGTACACAAATAAATAAAACAGGCACTTCGAACACGGGAAAGTCTGGTTCTAGAATCTGTGGCCTGAAATGCTATATATATCACCACAAATGCTCTTAACTGCCTATTACTTTAAAATGATGATTTTTAGCAATCAATATTCTTTTGATTTTAAAAATGCACTATAGGTGAGAATATGCAGTGTAAAACTCACTTGTGCAGGACTGTTTTTTTAAGCCCTAACCCCACTAATGAAAATCCTACACAGGCAGCTACTGGGTAGCACTTCCTCATATGGGGCCCAAAGATGTACAGCACCATTTATTAACTAGAGATTGTTATAACAGCTCTTAGACTTTACTTACTCTTTTACTCTTCCCATGTCAAAATGCTGAATGTACCATATCGCCAAACATAAGTTCCCTTTGATTACAACTGCTGTTCAGATCAGAAAACTACCCCACATTAAAACTAAACAGCATATTTTAAAGGAGTGAATACAATGAGAAACTGACTTTAAACTGTTCCCATCAACAATAATGTGTACAACCCTATTCATTCTCATTTCAAACTTGGAGTCTCACTTTTGTCTAAACTAATCTATTTAGGCATTTTCAGTAAACAAACATTAAGCTGAATTATTTACAAAGTTAGAATTCCACACATTCCAGTTAGAGCAGTTTTTATGTGAAAGTAAAACACTGCTGCCCTGCAAAGCAAGGGCAATTTAAGGACATTATCTTGCTCCACCCCCTTGTCTGCCTTCTGTAAGCCTAGGTATACAAGAAACCTAAGTCCTAAAAAGTGCCGGGGGACACCTAGAGACCTATATATGAGGAAGTCCTTCCATTTCTAAGCTTCCTTCTTTAGGAGAAAGATTTCAGTGGATCTAAGAGATCCATGGTTTTAAAAATACACAGCAATTCAGAGTCTGGGTTATAAGACACTGGAAATTAATAAAATAAAAAAGAAGCCAGGTATTTCAAAAGCATTCCACCACTAAGCCTTCACCTCTATGAAGAACTTAGAAGGCTGCCATTTAAGAAAATGTAGGAGAAACTAAGCACCTTAACTTACCTCTACATTTGGCATTTAAAGAGCTCATACAAAAAATCAGAACAAATAAAATATCAAGCCTCTTCCATCCATTTTTTTCCTGGGATCTTAATGAAATTTATTGTTCTGTAACCATGAAGTTTCTTAGGGAAACTAGCTAGGATTTTCCTTTGCTACAAAATTACCGTGATTTCATTATTTTAACAAAACAAAACCTGAAATTGATATACTGGCAATTTCGGACAAATGAAAACCTTGCAGAAAGTCTGTAATTCAAGAGTTCAAGTAGCATATAGTCAATGCTTTCCTAAACAACAGCCAATATATTTTCCTTTGAGACTCATAGATTTAAAATGCATCACATTTGCTTCTGTCCAGCCTTTGTAAAAGAGAATTAAATTCCATAAAATTTGACAGGAATTTACTAAGCTTTCTAAGAGAGCAAAAAGAATAATTACAACTATGAAGGTCAAGGAAAAACATGAATGCCTCTACATTAATAAAATTTTGATTATTTTAACATACTGAGACAACAAATCCCTCTGAATAGGTGCATGATCTGAATGGGGAAAGAATATATTGAAGTTAAAGCTTCACTTAATGAAAACCTTCTTTAAACCAAATGTTAAGTTTTTGTTGCTTCCTTAAACAGTGTCCTAAGTAAATACAACTTATTTTTTTTTGTAATTACTCAGGGCCAGTATTAAGGTTATCAATCAATGTGACTTGCCACATGTTGGTATGTGGCTGCTATGGCACTTAACTTACTTCATCCATGTAAGGTATTGATTATAGGTTCTAGTTTAGGAAGTTTACTCCAAAAAACTGAAAGTTAATTCTCTAAACCTAAAAACTTCTAAACTTAATTGTGAAAAAAAAAATCATAAAATATACTGTTCATCTCCCCTGACTGGGTAAACAGGCTGACTGTCCTGTTCTTAAACATCCAGGGATCCTACTGAGACACAGAGAACTCATCAGGTTCTGCCAACATCCTTCGTCTACTACTTTGTGGCCATGCTGTTTTCCTGCACTCATCAAATGCTTCTCCCAACAACCCTGCTTTTTAATCTGACCTTTACTGCCATCCTTCTCATTTCTGATCACAATCTGGAGCAGCATTGTCTCCGAGTGTGAACCCTTTTCCCTTTTGTTTTAAATTTATCTATTTTTTATTTGTTCTAATTAATTGGACATGACAATAAAATGCATTTATACATTTTGATAAATCATCCATAAAGGGAGTATAATCTCTCAATTTTCTGATTGTACCTATTTCAGAATCACATCGGTCATGCAGTCATACACGTACATAAGGTAATAATGTCTGTTTCACTCTACTATCATTCCTCCCCCCACACTCTTTCCCCTCCCTTCATTCCCCTCTACCTAATATAAAGCAACTCTATTCTTCCCTATCCCCCACTCCTTATTGTGAATTAGCTTCTGCATATCAGAGAAAACATTCAGCCTTTGTTTTTTTGAGTCTGGCTTACTTCACTTAGCATGATATTCTCTAACTCCAACCACTTACCAGCAAATGCTGGTACCAGAAGTTCATTCTTCTTTAAAGATGAGTAATATTCCTGTGTGTGTGTGTGTGTGTGTGTGTGTGTGTGTGTGTATCACATTTTCTTTATCCATTCATCTGTTGAAGGGCAGCTAGGTTGGTTCCATAGTTTAGCTATTGTGAATTGAGCTGCTATAAACATTGATGTGGCTGTGTCAGTGTAGTGTGTTGATTTTAAGTTCTTTGGGTATTTCAAACATGCTCCATCTTTCCATTCTCAATTTGGGTGAAAGTGGTTACATTTTTGAGTCTTTCAAATTATAAATCTCACAATCCTAATTTCTCCTTTTTAGCCCTCCAGATCATGTTACTTCTAAATCAAGTCAATCTAGATCTCTGACATTCCTCTCGAATCTGACTCTTCTGTTCACCACCAACCCCCTCCATTCCCACAAAAGCCTTCATTCAGGTTCTCCCTCTGGCTTTGATTATGGCAGTAGCCTCTTCTGAAAAACCACTTTTCCATCCTTCAGCTCTTTCTTTTCCTTAAAACAATTAAATCTGATCAGAGCACTTACCTGATGAAACTGGCCCCCTAAGAAATAAAGTGCAAATTTCTTAAAATCTGATTCCAGCCTATTTACTCTGAAACTTTTCTTCCAACCTCACTCATTAACAAACATCTTATGTCCTATAGTCAGCCCTCTGTATCTGAGTTCTACCAAAAGTGGATTTAAAATATTTAAAAAAGAAAACTGCATCTGTACCTAACTTGTATAACATTTTTTTCTTGTCATTATTCCCTAAGCAATACATTAAACAATACTTTCAAAGCATTTACATTATGTTAGATATTATAAGTAATCTATGGGTTATTTAAAATATACAGAAGTATATAAGTTATACCAAAACATTAAAGGACTTGAGCATCCATGGATTTTGATAATCATGGGAATCCTGGAACCAATCCTCACAGATATCACTATACAAAAAATAGAAAATCAGTAGGTAGTTCCCCCATTATTATGTTGGCTTCATAGAATTTAAAATTGAAAAATTTTCTGAACCACTCCTCCTGTCATACTTCCTACGAACATCCTCACATCACAATTTTTCCAACTTTAAAACTTTCAAACTTTAAGAAAACTTACCCAGAATACTTACTAACTAAACAATTTTGGAAAGGGTTCCTCTTCCTGTTTCTAAATGAATTATTTGGTAGGTTGATTAATTCTATAGAATCAAACTTCTACCAAATTTCAACCTTTTGTTGAAAATTCTATTTTGGGATTAGAAATCATTCTAAGGTTTTCTCCCTTCAATTCAAAGTACTCCTTTCCAGTATTCCCTTCCTATAGTCCTATCTCACATAAATATAAACAAAATAGAATAAATCACTAATATTTAATAAAATTTACTGTGACATATGATGGTTAAGAAATAAAATAATGAGGATTATTGAGACATGCATATTGGGTAGTGACATCACCAATTAATGACTTTCTCCTACACATAAGCATGGCAATACCAGAATTTTTTAAAAGGAAAAGAAAAATACGATTGTTAAATTTGTCAACGTTAAAGGCATAAAATGTTTACATTTATTAAAGTCATATACATCTTCTGTCTCAATGACCTAGTCTAATGTGATAAAAATAGATCTATAATTGCTACTAATAAATAAAACTTAAAACCCATAAACAGCTCATTTTTACAGAAGACAAATTATTTAGAACAAGAAGCGTCCTAAGCCCGAGTTGAAGGCTTTCTGATTTATAAATATTAGCTGTTTTCTCTTCTGAAATAAGCCTATCTAGTACCTTTTTGTTTTACCTAACAGTACCTAGGCTCAGCTCCAAGAAATAAAGTAATGTGACTTAAATGTAATTTATCAGTCTAACATCTTTAAAAATCCTTACAAGTCAGCCACATGTGGTGGTGCATGTCCCAGCAGCTTAGGAGGCTGAAGCGGGAGGATTTCGAGTTCAAAGTCAGCCTCAGCAACTTAGCGAAGCCCTGTCACTAAATAAAATATAAAAAGGCCTGGGGATGTGGCTCAGTGATTAAATACCCCAGAGTTTAATCCCCAGTACACACACACAGAACAAAACTGGAGGTATCAAAATACCTAACTTCAAAACATACTTTATCTTGATGAGGGACTAATATTCAGAATACCTAAGGAACTCAACAGGAAAAAAAAATAATCTGATTTAAAACTTTCTCAAAAGATACTCAAATGACAAAGATAGATTAGTATAGCATAGTTCTAGTATAAAAACATACACACAAACATATGGAACAGAAATATATCAGACATATATCCACATATCTATAGTCAACTGATTTTCAGCTACAGCATAAAAACATATACTGAAGAAAAGACAGTGTTTTAATTTTATTTATTTTTTGTTCTTTTTAGATATACATGACAGTAGAGTGTATTTTGAATTTCACACATATATGGATTATAACTTCCCATTCTTGTGGTTGATTATGATGTGGAGTTACACTGGTTGTGTATTCATATATGAACATAGGAAAGTTATATCCGATTCATTCTACTATCTTTCCTATTCCCCTCTCTCCTCCCTTCCTTTCATTCCCCTTTGTCTAATCCAGTGAACTTCTATTACACGTCCCTCCACCTTTACCGTGTGTTAGCATCCACATATCAGAGAGAACATTCAGCCCTTGGTTTTTTGGGACTGGCTTTATTTCACTTAGCATGATAGTCTCCAGTTCCATCCATTTACCTGCAAATGCCATAATTTCTTTTACTTCCGCTTTAGGAATTCTGTTCCTAAGTCAACATGATGGAGAGTTGGTTCTACATTTTCTTCTAGTAGGCTCAGGGTCTCCTGTCTAATGCTTAGGTCCTTGACCCACTTTGAGTTTGAGTTGAGTTTTGTGCATGGTGAGAAATAAGGATTTAATTTTATTTTGCTACATATGGATTTCCAGTTTTTCCAGCACCATTTGTTGAAGAGGCTATCTTTTCTCATACAAAGATGTATGTTTACATCTTTGGAAAGGACAATCTCTTCAATAAACTGTGCCAGGAAAACTAAATATCCACATGCAAAAGAAATGAAACTAAACCCCTAACTCTTACCATATTCAAAAATCAACTCAAAATGAATCAGACTTAAATGTAAGACCTGAAACTATGAAACTACTAAAAGAAAATGGGAAATGCTTCAGACATTGATCTGGGCAAAGATGTTTTGGATATGACCTCAAAAGTACAAACAACAAGAACAAAAATTGACAAATGGAATTCTATCGAACTGAAAATCTTCTGCACAGGAAACAACCAACAGAGTGAAGAGACAACCCACAGAATGGGAAAAAATATACGCAAACTTTATCTTGATGAGGGACTAATATCCAGAATACCTAAGGAACTCAACAGGAAAAAAAAATAATCTGATTTAAAACTGGGCAAATGATCAGAACATACATTTCTCAAAAGATACTCAAATGACCAAAATGTATAAAAACTATTACTACTTATCAGGGAAATGCAAATTAAAACTACAATGAGTCATCATTTCCCCTCCTCTCCCTTAAACCCTATTACGATGGCTATTTCGAAAAGGACAAATGTTGGTAAGGATAAGAAGAAAGAGGAACCCTTCATTCCCTGTTGGTGGAAATGAAAATTAGTACAGCCATCAGGGAAAATAGTGTGGAGATTCCTCAATAAAGTATAAATAGAACTACCATCTGATCTGATAATCTTACTACTTGGTCTACCTCCGAAGAAAAAGTACATCGATCTGGGAGGTCCAGTGGGTTCCAGAGTGAATCCCCCCCTTTGCCTCTCCTCCTTTCCCTTCACCTGCCTTAAAATCCCACCTATTTCAAGTAGCATTCATGGATTTACAGATCTATGCTCTAACATTACTTCGAAATGCCCCACACAAATGATAGGCATTTAATTTATATTTTATTGTCCGCAGTATGACTTATATTATCATACAGTCTAGACGTCCTTATGTAGAATTTGTACACTGTCAAGTTAATCTTGTTTACTTATTTACTTAATTTGTCAATCTTAACTGAGACTTTAAAAGACCTAAGGACAGCACCTAATACAAACAGGCACTTAATATTTTTGTATCAAAAATCAATCTCATCAGTCCTTTTATAGTTATTCAGATGTCAACTCAAACATAACTTTTTAAAAAAGGAGTCTGTTTCTCCATAACTAAGAAATCAACATGACAACAAATATTTTTAAAAGAATGTGCCAGGGCATTCACAGGTGCTGTGGGGCATTGTGTGGGATCGGTAGTTCTTTTATTGTTGTTGCAGACAAATATAATACCTTTATTTCATTTATTTATTTTTATGTGGTACTGAGGATCAAACCCAGTGCCTCACACATGCTAGGCAGGCACTCTACCACTGAGCCAAAACCCCAGCCCCTGGGGTAGGTAGCTCTAAACATAAATGTTAAGAGCAAAGCCACTTTGGTTTGAATCTCAAACAATTTTTAACCTTATTCCAGATTAATACTATGCCTGACATCACTGAAGTAGGAAAAAAGTTCAAGAACAAGAGCAAATGATAGAATGCAAATGCAATACACCATTAGAAAAGACACTTCATTTATTTTCATAACTCATGAAATTCCCAAAGCAAAAGTAAAAGCTTTGAGAAAAAGTTATTTTTGACACCAACAGGAAAAAGAAGGAAAAAAAAGTCTTTACTTTCTATTTTCCCACTTTCTTTCCCATCCAAGGCTAAATCTTTCTCAAATCCTTATAATAATTCCCTACACATAGTGTCCATGTGTTTATAAAATTATTTCTGAGATACTTAAAAGTAATAGCACTTATGAGAGTTATTTTATATTATACATACAATTTAGCAATTTAGGTTCTTTGATATGAAGGGAGAAACAAACAGATTAGAAACTTCTTTTTTTTTTTTTTTTTTTTGGTGGTGATAGGGATTGAACCCAGGGCCTTGGGCATGCGAGGCAAGCACTCTACCAACTGAGCTATATCACTAGCCCCAGATTAGAAACATTTAATCAAAATTAGGACCCTACAAAAAGTCCTTCATAAATTTACTTTCCCTCAACAGCATGTAAGAATTCTCCTTTCTCTGCATCCTCATCAGCATTTATTTTATGTCTGTTTGGTAACAGGCATTCCAATAGTACAGTGTTCCAAAACAAATCCACTATACAGTTCAAGGAATCCCACTACTGAGTATATATCTAGAGGAAATAAAATCAGTATGTTTGAAGAGATACCCGCACTCCCACATTTACTGCAGTACTAGTCACCATACCAGGATATGGAATCAATCTGAATGTTTAACAACAGATAAATGAATAAAAGAATATATGGAATATTATTCAGTCATAAAGAATTAAAAGTTAGCATGCTACTGTGATACTTGTATATCATGTTTATAGCAGCACAATTTGCAATAGCCCAATTATGGATCCAGCCTTAGTGCTCTTAAGGGATGAATGGATAAAGAAAATGTGGTATACACAATGAAGTTTTTTTCAGTCGTGAAGAACAAAATTATGCTATTTGCAGAACAATGGATGAAACTTGAGAGTATTATGTTAGGTGGAATAACCCAGATTCAGAAAGTCAAGAGTCTTATGTTTTCTCTCATATGAGGAAGGTAGAGAGGAAATGGGAAGATGAAAAGGAGAATCTCATGAAAATAGCATGGGAAACGAGTGGAACAGAAGGGGACTGAGGAAAGGAGGAGGGGAGGGAATGGGAAGGTGATAGGGAACGAAACTGACCAAATCATGTTACATCCATGTACAAGTACATGCCCCAATGAAACCCACTATCATGTATAATTTTAATACGCCAGTAATTTTTTAAAAAAATCCTGTCACTTGTTACAACATGAGTAGACATGGAGGACATTAAGTTATGTAAAATAACTTAAAGATAAACACCACATGAGCACACTCACGAGGAATCTAAAAAAGTTGACTGCATAGAAATTCAAAGTAGAGTGTACTTATCAGAGACTAGGGCAAAAATGAGGGACGTGGGGAAAGGTTAGTCAATAGGTACAATATTACAGTTAGATAGAGGTATAAGTTCTGGTGTTCTACAGTATAATGATACATCATATATCTCAAAATAGTAGAGAAGACTCTGAATGTACTAAAAAAATGATAAAGGTTTTAGGTGGTGAATATACAAATACTGATTTGATCATAACCCAATGCATACCTGACTCAAAACATCACACTGAACCTCATAAACATGTATAATTGTGTTAAATGAAAAATGAAAAGTAAAAAATAAATTAGGAGAAATGACAACAGATAATCAAGCAACCTGAAAATACTTCAACCCTGGGCTGCCATAAAATTCTTAAATGCTCTTCTTGCCAAGGTTAACTGTCTTTCCAAAACGCACACACACAAACGCACACACACATTCATGACAGAAACTCTTATTTCAGTTGAATAAAATACATATTGGTAGTCATATAAACCAAGCCATCAAATATATTAAAGTTTTTTTTTTTTTAAATCAGTCCTCAAAGCACATTTCAGAACCTTTTACCTGGGACATTAAAAGGAAAACTACTGAGATCCACAGGTCAAAAGTGTTGGAAAAGCAAAGTTTATCAAGCCAAAGATCACAGAAAACATTTATAATCTTAATTTCTGAATAGGATGAGTATTACCAAAACTACCTCAATAGAAGGTCTTTATATCATTACTTCCTTATAACTCTGACTCTTCCTATTTTAGAAGTTACACACCATCACAACTACTATGTGGATAAAAATCACAAATTGAAGCTGTCACCCTCACCTAGGTTTCTACACTCTATAAAGCACAAATGGATTTCAGATAGAAGAGATGCAATCCCCATCTCTTAACAGATTTACCTGAATCTATTTTACTCCTGAGTTCGAATGGCAGGGATCTGAGACCTATAATTGATAACTTCCATAAGAAGTAGATCTTCAAATTGAGCTATATTCATGGAGGAATTTAAATTAAATCTAAAAAAAAAAACCCCATTAATTTTATTGTGTTTGTGTATGTGTGTATGTTTTTGCAATCTCTAACCTTTTTATTTAAAAGCACTGAATCTTACATAAACGTCTTACCTGTTTGGCTTTTGGGTTCTTCCCAGTTGAACTTTTGTCATTTGTACTCCCATCCATTCCTCTCAGAACACTGATAAAATCTTTCTTGGAAACAGTTGATATCAACTTAGCACGCTTTCTAATAGAACCTCCTGCTTCTTTAACCTTTTCATCAACATTCTTCTGATGCTTCTGAACAGCATTAAATAACTGCACCACACCCCTGAAGAACATAATTGTGACCAGAACAATGTAGTTAAATAACAGTTACACTAGAATACAAACTCCAAGAAGAAAGGAACAGTATATTTCACTGCCTAAAAAAGAGGCAAGCATGTATTAGATAATGAAAAAAAAAAAGAATGGTTAAATACATCTGAATAATGACACATTTCCCTGAATGAATATGAATTTATGAATAGAGAATAAACATACATGAATCGTACGTAATTTTTATTTTTCACAGCTTTGGTTTTTCTAAGTCAACTGTTGCACAAGAACCAAGAGTTACTTTAAAAACAAAAGCCTATTTCTCAAAACATGCAATAGGTGAAGGAATTTATAGTGGAATGAAAGACCACAGTCTTTACAGCACAGTTGGCTATCAAAACATGTGATTCTAGGAAAGACTTGCTGCATCCTAATTTCATCTGTATATTAAAAACATACTTGTTTATTCAGCTATATTATCTGCAACTCTTGTTATTACAAAATGAATTTTAAATCCTCTGTTTACAGCGAGGAGCACAGCTCGTGGTAGAGTACTTGGGTAGGACGTGTGAGGCCCTGAGTACAATCCCCACCACCCACTTCCCCCCAAAATCCCACTTCAAAAGATATTTATTTTAGCAGGGTAGAAAGGTGGCAAGAATGGAGGAAGGATAGATAGCATAGAGGGAAGGGAGGGGCGGGGTCGGGTGGGAGGATGATTATAATAACAGAATGTGTGACAGACATCCTTGCCCTGTGTACATGTATGAATGCACAGATGGTGTGACAGTACTTTGTGTACAACCAGAGAAACAATAGCTGTACTCCATTTGTGTTCAATGAATCAAAATTAAATAAATTTTAATAAATAAATAAATAAATAAAAGATATTTATTTTAAAAACTTCATTCAAAACGTTTAAAAGTTCATTCAAAGATGAATTCTGAAAATTAAGAACACAGTGTCCAATACGCGAGCACAATTCACATGTGATTATTGAGCATTTGAAATGTGACTGGTCTGCATTGACGCATTCTACAAATGTAAAATAATTTGAGTTCTAAGTCTCAATATGAAAAGGAACTTCAAAATCTCATAAACAACTATTTTACACCAATTACATGTTGAAATATTTTGAATATATTGGGTTATATATTATTGAAGTTAATTTCATATATTTCATTTTACTTTTTTCAATAAGGCTATGAGGAAAATTTTAAATTATACATGTGGTTCACATTATATTTCTATGGGACTGCAATGATTTAGACAATTAAGATCCATTCCAGTTCTGAAATTCTACAATCTATTCATTCTCTTTTGAGGCAATCTGCCATGGGCCCAAGCATCTCTGCACTTTCTTGCAGACTTTGTCAAGAATGAAAGGCCCTGACTGCTCTTTACCCAGGACATTTCTCAGGGTTGTGTTTGGTGTAAATGACCTTGACAGATAAAGTAATGCCTCCCCACACATAAATAGCTTGCTACTAATCATTTTAAGACAATAGATTCCCTAGCACAGTGTTCCTCTCCTGTAACACAATCCAGTATATGTACAGACATCCTTCTATGGCACCTGCACTGTCTCTGTGGAACAAAGGAACAAGTGACAATGTGAAGCTCTGGATACTGCTTCTACCATGAGTAATAAAGCAGTTTGTTCCTGACCCAGAATTCTGTTGCCTTTTACCAGTAGCTCAAAAATTTAATAGATTAGCTGATTATTTTTAAAGAGAGTTAAATGCCAGATCCTCCAGTAGGACCATAACCAGGGTGAAACGAATGAGGTGATTAGGGTACAAATTTAAGGAGGCATTCATTCTCATTTGATAACCCTAATTTCTCTTAGTTCTTTATATTTGCTGTTACAGTTAATTCTCAAACTCTAAAAGCTCGGTAAATTAGCCTTTTAACAGATATACTGAAACAGTGTGGTATGCCCAAGTACACACAACTAGTATAAGTCAATAATGGAATTTGAACCTAGCAGTTTGGTCCTACAACCCATGCCCTAAATCACTACACACAAGCAACTCACTGTATAATAGCTCAATAGATCAAAAAATGACCAAAATAATTCAGGTAACTAAGAATTTAAAAATAAAACCACTAAGTACATTCCTTAAGTACCAGTTCAAATGTTATCTCCTTGGTGAACCCTTCCCGTCTCCCCCAGACAATCTCCTGTGCATGTTCCCAGCACATAATACATGCCTCCATTCTCAAAGAGACTGTAATTCCTATACATGAATGGTTAAGGACCACCTACAGACACCATATTCCCTTTACCTTTGGACAGGGAGGTTATCATATAAATATTTGGTGCCAATAATTTTAAAAAAAAGTAAAGTATAAGGATAGCATGAAACTACCATCACATGTAATATGTTATCCTACAAATATAATGCAAGATAACAAAAATAATTACCTAGCACTATAAATTTAGACAACCATCATAACAGAAATGCAGTAAGAAGTTTGATTACACTATACACTGTTCTTGAGCCTATGAAAACAAGATGATCTGAAATAGGTTCATACCAAATATCCACTTAGCACATTATATTCCTGCTTCTTAAGACCTCCAAAATCTTCGGCTGAATTCAGTGTTTAACAGGAAACTTAGATGTATATCACTTGGCTCTGAGAAAGCAGAGCTTAAGAATCAAGTCTGATCAAAAATAGATCACTATCAAAACTTTAGTCTACTTATTTTTAAAGGGCAAAAACTCTGTCTTACCTTGTTGCAATTCTCTGAAGATTTCTCTCTGTTTCTTTGTCTCTGACAACATCTGGCTTTACTCTGCACATCATTTCCCACTCCCGTTTCTTATCAAGCTGTGTTATAAATATTGTTATGTGAAAGAATATTAAGCATTTTTGAAAGTGCAGCAAACTTTGATATACACTCAGTGAAAGGACAAAGGTAATAAATCATTCTGGCTTAGGTTGTCACAGAGACTTTTAAAAACCACAAGTTTAGGGGTTCAGCTCAAAGAAACTGTGGTTAGCACTCAGCATGTCATGTGAGAGGCACAAAGTGAGTTTCTATCAGGTTCTCTGACAGCAAGGGTCTGGACAGCTGCCAGTATATTCAGCCAGGCAGTACAAGGGAGTGTGTGAGAGAGCCATATGCTTGATCTGCCATCAACAGATCATCAGAGGGAAGCAAAAGGAAGACTCTCCATACTTGGGATTGGTAACTTCAAATTTAAGCACTGTTTCTCTTTATTTTCAGAAAGTGAATTCTTTGAGAGTCAGAATTAAGAATGTGTTTTAGCTTTTTAAAGAGTATCTTATTTAGATATTCATTTAGTTGCTGTTTTTCTTTGTAAAAAATAATGTAAATCTATTTCTCCTCTTGAAGCACATTTGACCAATATTCATGCCAGATACGACACATAGGTCACAAACTATAGCAATTTGATTCTCTGCTATTATGCAAAAATAGGAGAGGGGCTGGGAAATAAGAAAACCCTATAGGCAACATAATCTAGTTCAAAATGGTTTTTGATAGCATCCTGGTCCCAGGTATCTGAACTGTTAATAGCATCCTGGTCCCAGGTATCTGAACTGTTAATTCAGGTCTCTCAGTCAGTTCAACATTTAACCAAAGATCAAATACACTGATAACGACCTAGGAGCTAGTAAGCATCAAAAGCATCTGTATCAGTAACAAAGTGGGAAAAAAATTTCCTTTTATTTCTTTTCTCACTTTATCTCTCGTTTTATACTAAAGAAAATATTTAACAGTAAACCAAATTCCTGCTCTCACTACAAAGATTAGCATGATTCTTTTCTAAAGAAACATTCTTTTCAATGTCTGATAACACATCTAATAGTCATTAAATTCACTGTCAGACAATACCAGAAAAAAATCTTAATGGTAATTTACATACACTTCACTATAAAAATGCTTTTTAAAGAACACTGTAGATGCTATGCTGTTTCTGGTATAAATAAGTGTTCATCTATGCACTATATGTAGTGAACAGTACCATCCCTAGAACTCAAAGCTATGACCTAGAGTACAGTTATAAATTCATTCTTCTCAGCTTCAAAATTCTGTTCTTAGCCTCGATGGAACTTTGAGACTAGAGATGATTAAAGATTCTGATGACATTAAAGCCTCTTCTAGCTTTTGCCAGAGAATAAAATATTCAAATTTTTAGTTAAAAAGCTATGTGAGCTACTGTAAAATTTAGAGAGATAATGTATGCTCAATTATAATGAGACTATTGAAATAATAAAAGAAGCTGCACTGTTTTTCCTAAGAGCAATGATTGAACAGTTCCACTTCTATCTAGCCTTTCACACAGAGCACGCAGCAACAAAGAAAACATTCATTCATCTTGAAACAAGGTGAGGGGATGTCAAATATAAAAGGACATATACATCAATTCAAATCTGTTTTTCCTTCATTTCTATCTAAAAAGTTTTCTTGGAAGTCAGTACTTCTACATTGCGAATACAATTATACAAAATTATTTTTATTTCACTAGAAAATAATTCTTATTTTAGTAATTATATATTTTATACATGGATACTTCATCAAGTACCAGGGATATAAAAACCTTATCATAGTTTTCTTTTTTTTATAATATAGAACAGCAAATTTATGTCCAACTTTTGGTCTTTAATTAATTACTTTAGTATAACTTCTATCATAAGTGGTTTAGCCAAACCATTATGAACTCAAGTTTATTTGGCAGTGAGATATTCACTTTTCAGAATACAACCAACCAGACTGTGATATTTTCACAGATTCATCTTACAAAATACTTTAGTTCAGAACCTAATGACTAGCATATGGATGACAAAATGAATAAAATATTTAGACCTAGGAGTCATTGCATATATAAATGCTAAATTTTAAAATGATAAATTTTCTCAAAGTTTACACTGCTATGGTTTTGCTTAGATGATTAAAAAGTGAACATGTTCAATGGAGTAATTAAGACTAAATTTCTAAAAATAACCTTGGGTATCCATCCCCACATAAAAAGCAAGTTAAAAACTCAAATATTAATTGGATAAATACTGCAAAGAATATGGTACCGATAAGAACTAGATTAGACAAATATTTATAAGACAACTGGTAAGACACACCTGTTTTCTTTTCTCTAGTCTTTCTTGCTTTAACTTCTCTTTTTCCTTTTCCAGCTCTTTGTTTTTGATGAGAATGGTAGGTTTACTTTTAGGAGTTTTTTTGTTAAGGATTTTAGCCATGGCATCTGCCCAGCCCATATTAATCCCAGCACTTGATTCTGCAGCATTTTCATCTTCTTTGCACAAGGGTTCAACATCATCCTCATTGTCAGCTTCTACTGCTTCATCATCAGACATATGATTATTTTCTGATTCATAGTTTCCTACAGAACCTAAGAGTAAAAAAAATATTAAATTTTATTAACATAAGCAGAGGTTGCCAAGATCATGACCAGACTCCTGAGGCCCTTCATGAAGCGCCACCTGCCTCTACTCTTATAATAAGGGACTCAGTTCCCAGTGCCAAAGCTGCAGTAATTGTAGGGGACAGCAGGAGCATCTATCCCAATGCTATCAGTCACAAACACCAGCCCATTCACACTGACAGTGAAGTCACAGGCCTTCAAGTCCCCAGGACCCAGGTAGCAGAAACAAATCCAACATCCAACAGCCTCTGCACTTCGCTATTATCAGGCCAGAGCAAGATGTACTCAAGTATATGAAACTTAGCTGTGTCACCAAACAAGAGAATTTTATTCAAGAGAATAAAAGACTATGTTCAAAATAAATAGCAACACAAATATTAATATATTAAGAAAACTGGTGCAGTGTTAAAATAACTTCTCTAAGAAACTTGGCTCAGATATTTAAAATTCTGAATCTGTATGTAGATAAATACTAAAATCCAGATTCATATCACTTTAAAGAAATTGGATGTATTATAAACTTGTTTTTAGCACTTTTGAAAAAAAAAATTGTCTAATGATGTGGCCAAGATACCAAAGATTCAATTGCACTAGTGATTGAATGAAAGTATCAAGTTCTGAGTTAAAAATACAAAGTTGTAAGTGTACTGCTAATTTCATCATGCTGAACCACTCAATTTAAGTATATATAGGTTACCAGCAAATTAGTTCATCATGTAAGATTCAAATGGCTAGAGTCAGGGGATTGGCAGGAACAACACAGTCAGTGGCTCTGCCGGAAAAATCAACTTGCTCAGCAGCTCTAAGAACTTTAAACTTAGCAGCCTTTCTCCACATCTAAAATAAAATGTACTTTAAACAAAGGCAGCACAAGCAGTCAGCAGTGTGTGTGCAACCGTATGCTCCAAGGCACTCTGGAGAGCTTCTGTTTTATTCTTCAGAAACCTATGAAACATAGGAAAGACTTCAAAGGAGAAAATCAACCAAGAACTTAGTAACTTGGAATACTTTTTAATAAGCAGAAAAAGAGCTAATAAAGGCAGCTGAAAAGTTCACGAACAAGAAAACTTAGTGATTCACAGACAGTTGTCACTTAACCATTATGTCTTTGGGTAACAAATGTGCTTTCTACAGTTGACTCCAGACTAGCTGAATCTCAAAGATTAATACAAAAAATGCCATTACCTAAAACTTTTTTCCTATCAAAATATCTCTAACAAATAATATTAGGAATTAACAATATTGATAATCTTTTAAATAGTGACTCCTACACATTAAGATAAAAAGGTAAAACTGAAAGACTATATATGTGTGTGTGTGCACGCGGTATGTATCATTATGTGTATATTCATTATATATATGTATATATAAAAATGGATGTTTCCAAACAGAAGCCAGTAGCACTTTAACCAATCCAAATAAAATATGACCATGTATTATATGCCAGATTCTAGGGCCACACAACTTTTTCCCAGGACTCATCTCCTAGGACCAGACCATTGTGAAACAAAGCTCAGAGAATGTATTTAATTGAAAAATAAATGTTAATATTACGCATGCTTCAATCCTCAGCAGCACCAAACAGATGTAAATAACAAAAGGATTCTTTGAAAAAGTGCTTTCTCTAGTAAGCATGTATTTAACTATAAAGAAGCATAATGGTTTAAAAGTTTATGTCAATGAAAACTATCTAGATGAACAAAAGCAGAAAAATCTTTACGAACTCCTGGTAAAATGTCAAAACTACAACACTGACATCTAGTGTTCTATCCTGATGTACTTACATACTGGAGCAAACTTCACATTTTTCAAGGGCACCAAAAGGCAGCCAAAATGCTTAGATTATGTAAGCCACTCCAATTCACCATTCTGAAACCCTGTCTAATTCTCTGGTGCATTTCTTACCAGCATAACCACAACATGCATATTATGGAGACACAATAAATCCATGAAAAGTTTTATAACACCTTTTTATATAACCTGTACTCATCCTACCAAATAAATTATTTAATAATTTGCAAAAGTCATGGTTTTTATTTTATTGTTTTGTTTGTTTTTGTTTTTTTAAAGTTCTATCTAGCTTAGAGGCTTTTAGTCAGGCATTTACTGTCAATGGAAATGATTATGTATAAATAAATGAAAAAGGCCTAATTTGGTCTCCCAGCATACTAAAACCAGAATTTATTTCTAGGATACCAAAGATTATCATTACGTGAATCAGAAAGCAAAACTGTTTCTTAAAACTTTACTGAAGACCTTGCCTGCGCCCTCCTGTCTCCACGCCTCTAGCATCCAGCCAGACGCGCCGCGCACCGACAGAGCGGACATGGGCAGTGCGATGGTGGCCAGGCTGGGGTTGGGGCTGCTGCTTCTGGCACTGCTCCTACCCACGCAGATTTACTCAAACCAAACAACTGTTGTGACACTTTCAAGTAACTCCTCACAGAGTACTTCTGCTGCCCCCAATTCAACTCATACTACACCCAAGGCAGGTGGCAGTGCCCTGCAGTCAACAGCCAGTCTCCTTGTGATCTCGCTGTCTCTTCTACATCTCTACTGTTAGAGACTCAAGCCAAGAAACGTCTCTACTTCCCCATCTTCTAAACCCAATCAGAATGGCGACTAGAAGTCCAATGTGTCAAGGAAGAAGCAGGTCTGCATCAAATCTACCAATTCCACATCTGATTTTATTGGCACAGAAAACGTTGCGAATTCCAAATTGACTGAAGTACATGTGAAGGGTTTCACAGGTGATGAATGCCAATATTAAATCTGCTGGAGTTTCACGTACAAGATAAAAAGAGATAACATCCAAAATTGAGACATGATTTCCTTGAATGAGGCATAAGAAATATGGACACTTAAAACTCTACCTTGAAAACAAGAATAGATTTTATCTAGAGATAAAGGATGGACTGTGGAATGGAGATTTCAGTTTTCATTTGGTTCATGAAATCTATAAGGCCATAAAAACAGGTAATAAAAAGCTTCCATGATTCTATTTATATGTACATTAGAAGGAACTTCCAGGTGTTACTGTAAATCCTCAATGTATTGTTTCAGCAGTACTAATTTAATGCTGATATATTCTAGATAAAGTTTCACATTGTTAAGCTATCTCTGTTCCCTTGGGAACTGAACTCTTTCTTCTGTGGTTTTTGGATTTGACATTATGTTTAAACTTTTATGTGCAAATTGACATGTGCTAGGGCAATGATTGGAATCCATCCCAAATCTGGGCATCACAAGTAAGTCTTGCTTATCTTCTAAGTCAAATGGTAGGCATCTCCCATCTCCTGTTTTCATTCAATAAGAGTGCCAGATTCCTTTAGATAAACTGATTCCAAAGAGTAAAATTGCATTGACCTCAACTAATTTCAAAAATTTTTTTTTTTATTTCTGCATTTGTTGATTACTTTTCACAATTTAAAACTGGTCAGTTTTAAAGGTAAAATGGTAAATCTTGAAGTTAGAGAGGTAATTATGTGAAGAAGCCAAAACTATAAATCAAGCATTTGAGAAGTGAAGACTGGAAGCTAGCTTGCATATTAAATTCACAAAAACTTTTATACTTTTTCTGTAAATACTTTTTTTTAAAACAATGGATCAGAATAGCCACATTTGGAACACTTTCTGTTATCAGTCAATATTTTTAGGTAGTTAGAACCTGATCCTAAGCCTAAAAGTGATCTTGATCCTCTAAATCTTTTACAATTGCCTTGATACACAGAACCCTTTCAAAAAATAGACACTCCCTGAAATCTTTTGTTCGCATGGTCACACACTGATGCTTACATGTTCCAGTATCTAATATGGCCATAATAGTCTTGATAACCCAAATCATTTTTTTCTCATCTTTAGAAACCTACATGGGAACAACCAGATCAAACAGATCTAAAGCTACTGTGTGTGTGAATGAACACACCCCTTTGCATCATACCTGAATGCTGTACATCTATTTGGATTGTATATTGTGTTTGTGCATTTATGCTTTGATTCATAGTAACTTCTCATGTTATGGAATTGATTTGCATTGAACACAAACTGTAAATAAAAATAAATGGCTGAAAGAGCAAAAAAAAAAAAAAAAAACTTTACTGAATTCTACTAAGATGAAATTCTAATTTTCCACTAACCAATCTTTATTAGCAAAGTTTATCCAGGCATCTATAGGCAGAGAGAAATCACAAAATAAGTGAAAAATTCCTTTGAAGTCCTGTGTGTTTTCCTAAACATTATTTCTGCATTCCATTTTAAAAGTCTGGAAATTAAGTAAGGGTTAGTGAGGATATGTATTGGAAGTAATGACAAAAAATTCCGATCATGGCAATATTCTATCTACATCAAAGCTACCTTGGAGTCACCAACCACAAGAGGCTATTGAGTACTTCAAACATATCTAGTATGACAAAGGACCTGAATTATCTATGTTGGGTAATTTTAATTACCTTACATTTAAGTAGCCACATATGGCTGGCTAGTGGCTACCATACTAGATACAGAAGTGTTGTATCTCTGAAGTGCTGAGTTAGACCTAAGGCATTTCTCATCTTCTGCTGCCGTTCCTCCCAAACCTCCAGTTCTTTTCAAACTTGCCATCTGTTCCTATTCCAGGAACAGGTTAGCTGCTGGCAGAAAAGTGAGCCATTTTCTTTAGCCTTTAGAAAAGGGATACACTTTTAAGAAGATTCATAGTCCCCCAACATTTACTGAGCACCCATGAATGAAGGAAAAATAAATGAAAAATCTAAATCTAGGTTTCTCTCCCCAGGAAATTTGTGTCCTTTGGGGGGGAAAAAATGATGAAGAAAGGGTGAGGGATTTGGGGAAATGGCTTAGAGTCTGAAAAGGATGTTGGTCAAGTTGTTTCTTACAGGGCAAAACAAGAAATCTGGATGATAAGAGATGGGAGGAATGAAAGAATTAGGATTCTATACTCTAGGCTGACTAATCAGGGGAGGGGGCGAAGTCACTGAGCTTAGAACCAATGTTCTATATGAAAATCAAAATTATTATAGTAATCATATTACTTTCTGCATTCCAGGAAGGAGAAATCAGCATGTCCAAAAGTATGGGGATGTTATGGAAGATGAAACACTCATAAAATGCTAAAAATCTCAGACTTTGTATTTTCCAGAAATAAAATACATTTTAATCCCAAAATCAAAACCAAGTAGTATAAAAGTTTCATGCTTCAGGTATGTGCTTCCAATGAAAGGCCAAACTGCTAGTGGCTTTTTCTCCAACACCTCCTTTAGGTCCTTCCATTTAACATTTCTCCTTTAGATTAAGAAGGTTTTTCCTCTAAAATGCAAATACCACCTGGGAGTAGTAAGCCTACTGAATACATTTAACTTACTTCATATCTTTGGAATTTACCCGAAATCAACCAAATTCCTCATAAAAATTTGACTGAGATGAGCCTGTAAGTGGTGAAAGACACAGAAGTCAGGCTGCCTGGGTTGAATCTCAACTCCAGACACAAAGGTAAGTGACTGTTTTCACATTAAGTTCTCTGCCTTAGTATTGCATCTGTAAAAAATAAGAATATAAAGCAGGACCTCTTTACTTGTGTGTGTATGTGTGTGTATGAGTGAGAGAGAGAGAGAATTAAATGAGCTAATGTGAAATGTCTTAAAAAAATTCTTAAAAAAATGTCTAGTTCATGGTAAACAACATTTATGTATGGATTACACACCATACACAAACACGCATATGAATACACACTGAAATTTTTTAGATGGCTGTATGGGAAAAAGGAAAGAATACCTCTAGTATCTGGAATCTTTGCAATATACATGAATTATTAAGAAAATTTTCATGATTAGACAGTTATGGTATAAAGGTTAAACTCATATTACAGAATTAGACATATCACAGAATTAGACCTAGCACTATGTCCTGATGCCATTCTTTTCTAATAGAATAATCTTGAAAACATTATCTAAACCCTCAGTGTCTTTGTTTCTTTATTACTAAAATGAAAATAAAAATTACACCCACCTTACTGGCTTATTGGGATGGTAAATGAGATACACATAAAAAATGCTCAGCCCAAACCTGGTAACTGAATAAATGCCTGCTAAATAAATTACAATAAATGATCAAAGACAAAGATAAGGAGAACCTAGGGGAGAGAACAGTGAGGGGATAGAAAAAGCTTAAAATAGAATGCTGAAAACTGAGAGAAAATTAATTATGAATTCTGCTTAAGGTTTTGGTTATAGTCTCTATAATCCCACATATGGACTACCTTTCACTTTACATCTCAAGCAGCCAACACCTCTGTCACACAATTTTTTAAAGTACTGTAAAATGTTGATAGTACAAACTACCTCATAGGTTTATAGCTAGCTACGACTTAGAACATTTTTATGCATTCATTTCACAACACTTCTATATGAGTTGTTTTTGTTATTTTATTTATATAGATGAACAGTTTAAAAAAACATGCCTAAGTCACAAAGCTAATGGGACAGAGTGCTGGGGCTTTCAGATTTCTGAGATACACAAGGCTTTGAATGAAAGATTCAATTCAGAATAATGCAGCAGATACTCATTAACTGCTTTTAATTAAACAGTGTAATAAAGCTTGAATTAAAAAGGAATTCCTAACTAAGCCTCAGTTAACCAGAAGAGTCCATTCCATTCCCTATTCTCACTGTTATTTTTGATAAGTATACACACACCCCTAGTTAGCTGTGTAAAACTACCATTCCCTATTCTGTTGTAAATCATTCCTTCTGCCCATGCCACAACATCTTTCCTGCCAATTATTATCAAACTTAGAATATTAAAAACTGATGTTTTCAAACTTTTTAAAAAAACAATTACCTTTGAAAACAAACAAAGTCACCCCAAGTTTCCATAAAAACAACAAAAAATAAAATGCAAGTGCTACCATGGGACAGCACTGTCAGATGAAATTACATAAACTATCTGGAGAAGCCAAAGCAGATAGAGCCTGGAAGCTGTCTGTTTCCTGAGTATGTCCTATAAACTGCTAAACCACTCAAATAAGACTATGATATACTTCATTTCTTAGGCATGCTCCTTTGCTATTTTAAGTAACTTAAAAGCTGAAGGAGGCTATAAGCTACAGTTTGATGAAAAGCACATTTAACTGCTAGGTAATTATATCTTAAATACAACTTGTAGTTCATCAAAAATAAAGGCCTATCTCCTGGGTCATTCTAAACTAGACTGTTATCGAGTCCTGTGTTAGAAGTAGATGGCCACTTTTCACATGTGACTATAATAATTCAGTTTTTTGACTGTCAAGAAAACCTAAAATTACCATCAGCCTCACTCTTCTACTGTCATGTGGGGTCAATCAGATCCTGGCACTAGTTAGCAACCAACACTCTTTACCTAGATTGATTTACTGACTACAGAAGCTTTTCCCCCAATATCAGAAGCTTAAGAAATCTAGTTAGCACTGAATCAAAACCTACAATGTATCAATTCAATAAAATGAGTAGTTCAAGGCTAACTCAGGAGGTAGAGACTCCCTCCCCTTTATGATACTTGATGTCATCAGTCACTATTTTTGTTTTTTCAATCTGCGGTGATTTAATGACTAGAAAGAAGAATGTTAGTTTTTCTTTTTTTTTAATTACAAACTTAAGAGCCATGTATACATTATATCTAAACTTCCAACAAGATATTCATTCAGTAAATCTGTATAGTTCAGGGATAACTCAGATAAGGGTATCATCCTCCCCTTTATGCTGCCTGGCACTTATGTTTTTCTTAAGATGCTGAACTGTAGCATTTTCCTTTCCACACATCTCTGCTTCATGACTGCCTGCAATTTAACCATGATCAAACTTCAAAACTCAAGAAGAAGTCTCATGCCAAAAATTCAACCTAAATAATTTTGTTATCATCCATGTTTACATTATATACAACTGCACTTAATTTTAACTTCAGTGATAAAATGGTTTATACGAGTGTATAGAAAATGACATTGATAAGCTTTCGATTTGCACATGATTAAATGGTTACTGAGTTCTATACCAGGCATGTGGCTTTTTACCAATTTGAGCTAAAGCTTCCACCAAAATTGATAAGGTTCTTGTCCTCACAGAACTTCGGAATTTTCTGCAACACATAATATTTTAAAAAGCTTTACACTCATGTAAGTACAATTTTATACCTTTCTTATGTAATGTTGTAAAAGAAATTAAAACCAAAAAGTACAAAATAAAGTTCAAAACACATGGGATACATTCGTATCTTCTATGAAATACAGGCAGCATCTTGCTATAGGAAGTTGCTTCAATGTAAATATAAGGCACATCCCTACTGATTTTATGCTCCAGTTAAAATTCAAACGGATTCAGTTTCCTAATAAAAGGAGTCAGTTCACTTTAATAATATGCCTATAATTTGCATACTGATTCCTCATGTGTCTGAGGCCTCAGATTTTAGTTTTCAGTACCACCATCTGAACACTTTTGATAACTTAGTTCTACCAAAGTATATAACTAACCAAACTAGATAAACCATTTCTAAGGTGCACCTTTCCAGAGACATATGATTTCACAAAAAGAAAATGGGAATTTCTTGCATTAAATAGCAAATTGAGTTGAACAAAAGAAGAATATACACCATTAACCAACAGACCAAAATCCCTAAATTTATTGAAGGGCCCTTTATTGTTATTTATCTCTATCACAGAAAAAGTCTGAACTCTGAAAGGGAAACTGGATGGAGAGAACTATATTGAAACTTTTAAAGAATACAGAAGAGATGAAGAGAAAAGTAAAGCTAAAAAGGCATGCTAATAGCACAGTATATTAGGAAGGGGAGAGATCATACTGGGCAAGAAACCAGGAGCTCAGAACACAGTAAGACTAGTAATCTAGGAAATGATAAGATGCAAGCTCTGAGAAGTGAGCAGTGATCAGACCACATAGATTGGTTATGCAAATACTGGCAGTTCATAAGGAGATAAAGCCAATTGTCATATAAAATTCACATATGGATTTTTTATTTGCAAATTCACTCACTTGGTAAAATTTATTTGTAAACGCAAAATCAATACTCATGGGGCTTTCAGAGTCATCTACAAACATGCTCAGAGTGGTGAAAATTTTTAGTCTCCCTATATTCACACACCCAGTCAAGGCAACATTCTGCCCTCCTGTTTCAGCTTTCATACTGTGAACAGATGTGCTTTCCAGACTATGTAGTGTCATGTTTTTCACATTTCTGTGCATTTTCTTAGTGACCTCACTATTTAAAATGCCCCTAATTATGCTTTCTGGTGTCCCTAAACACAAGACGACTATGGTATACCTAACAGAAAAAAAAATACATGTGTTAGATAAGCTTTATTCAGGATGAACTTATCTTTTATTACCTTTCATTTCTCCTAAAAGCAATGTTCAGTATTCACTAATGCAGCATGTGCTACGACTTGATAGACCATTACAAAGTAGTGAAAAGGGACTATAAATTCACAAACGGAGAGTAAGCATTCTGACATTACAATAATATCCAAACATTGTCAAGTTTCTTAGTCATTTTATTTATTTTTAAAGAAATCTATCCATGACAAACTGGAAATTAAAAAACAGTAACAAAAATGGTCCTTCAACATTGGTAGTTTAAGAAACAATAACCAGTGGACATATTATAGAAAGTGCAGCTATAGACAGGGCACACAGATATTACCCTCTTAATAGTGACATAAACAAAAGACAGAAAGGCAAGAATTAAGGTGGTGGCAAGAGAAGAAATAGATGAATTAAACCAAACTAATGTGGAAGCAAAGGAAAGAGTAAAGGATGATACGTGTTTCCAGCTTGGGCAGGGTGATGTCATTCTTAAAAATAGAAGCAGGCTGGGGAAGGGAAATTATGAATTCAGTTCTGCAAATATGTTTATGGAACAACTAAGCAAACACAATTAATAGTTGTCAAAATAATCAACATTAATCCAGAATATTACCCCCAAAGTAAGATCAAATGGTTACATTATGGAGTAAGAGAGGAATAAGAAATAACATCTTGCAGTCATGAATGTCTTCTGTAAAACAGAAATGCATCCACTCCCCTAAAGGGTTACTAAAGGAAATTCAAACCACTTTTCTGGAGAAAGCTCCAGTTTATAAACACCACTGTTATCATAGGCTGGAAAGCAAATGTGACAACAAGGAGATGTAACTAACAAGTTTTGTTGGATCAGAAGGGAAATTCATTAATACTAGTATTTATAAATGCCATATGCCAAATACTGAATGTACTACATTTATCAACTCATTTACTTTTCAACAATCCTTAAGGTAGACATCTTAATTCCCCTCATTAACAAATAAAGGAACTAAGGCAGACACAGGTTGAGTATCCCTTATCCAAAATGGTTGGGACCAGAAGTGTTTCAGACTTTCTAATTTTTTGGATTTTGGAATATATGCATATACATAATGAGATATCTTGGGAATGGGACCCAAGTCTAAACAAGAAATTCATTTATGTTTCATACGCACCTTAAACACATAACCTAAGTATAACTGTATACATTATTTTTAGTCACGAGATCAGTTGTGGAAATGCCCACTTGTGGCACCACATCAACAATCAAAAAACTTCAGATTTTGGGATATTTCACATTTCAGATTCTCCAAATAGGGATGCTCAACCTACAATAGTAAATAACTAGCCCAAAGTCACCCTAGGAGGTAGTACAAACACAGTTACCACTCATACAACTAAGCAAACACAAGAATTTGTTTCTAAAAACATATGGATTTTAGGGGAGAAAGAGAATGATGGATAATAGATGGGTGGACAGAGGAAGACTAGGGCTATAAATTTCTCAAGGAATGCTATGGAAATCTGACTGCAAAAATATCCTTAGTGATGGAACATTCTTGAGTGGGAAAAAAGCTTTTCCCATTACCAACAACTCCATGCTCCCAATCCTTTTTCTTGAGATTCTATGACCTGATCCTTTCACTTTCCAAATAGCTTTTTTTGATCATTTTTATATACCTGAGTCTTCAACCACACCAGAATAGTGGCCAAGAGTGCAAAATCAAAAGACAAACTTCAATAATGGTTTTGTCACTTATCAACTTGCTTCTCAACTTACCTATTAAGTGATCAAGATACAACCCTCTCTGTGCCTTGGTTTCTTATATTATAAAATGAGATTATTAGTTATCTACCTCATAGGGTTACTGTTGGAATTAACTGAAGTGACATATAAGTTAGAACAGTACCTAACAAAATGCAGTTCAGAAAAATTATTACCTAATTCTCTAATAGTACAGTATACTCAAAATTCATGGTGCTTTGAGTTTATGTTGAAGTTGGTTGTTAGAAAATTGAATTCTTAGCCAGGCGTGGTGGCGCACGCCTGTAATCCAAGCGGCTTGGGAGGCTGAGTCAGGAGGATGATGAGTTCAAAGCCAGCCTCAGCAACTTAGCATGGCCCTAAGCAACTCAGTGAGACCCTGTCTCTAAATAAAAATACAAAATAGGGTTGGGGATGTGGCTCAGTGGCCGAATGTCCCTGAGTTCAATCCCTGGTTCCAAAAAAAAAAAAAAAAACAAAAAAAAAGGAAATTGAATTCTTTGAATTCTGTGAAACATTTCAAGTAGGGCCTTTTGTCTTCACTATCCTGTCCTAGTGCAGGTCCCAACATGGAGTTTTACAATTGCCTGACTGTTGAGGCACTCTATAGCAGTCACCATACATCCAGCAGTAATATTTATAAATGTCCGTCACCCTCTTGCTTAAGAGTTCTTGATCATTCCCTGTCCCTGTCAGTTTAAAATCTAATATTCTCCATATATCACACAAGGTCCTTTACAATCTCACCTTAACCTCTGTTCCCAGTTTCACCTCTAGTCACTTCTCCAAAGAGCTAGAGTCACAACAAATGATTCACTTTGTTGTCCAACACAGGACAATGGATTTTAAGAGACTGGATGCCAGCCAGGTGTGGTGGCGCATGCCTGTGATCCCAGTGACTCAGGAAGCTGAGGAAGAAAGATCATAAATTTGAGTCCAGCCTGGGCAATTCAGCAAGATTCTGTCTCAAAATAAAAAAATGAAAAGGGCTAGAGATGTAGCTTAGTGGTAAAGTGCCCCTAGTTTTGATCCCAGTACCAGAAGGGGAAAAAACAAAAACAAAAAAAGGCTGCACGACAATGCCTATGTATGGGCTTCTCTCTATATCTGAGAAATTGTCCAGGCCTACCTAGAAAATGATTTATCTTCATAAGGCCTAGCTGAAATGCCACTTGTGCATGTATTCAATATAAAAATTTATAAAAACCAAAATGTGCAAGTAAGATCCCTTGAAAATAAAGATAAACAAAACACATATCATCATTTAGGGAATGTACATCTACAAGGACAGATACATGTTAAAAGATAATAGACCTGCTATGAATAAAAAGCATAATAGAAGAAACTGAAGTCTAGACTGGGTTCTAGAAAATATGGATTTCTCTGTCTCCATCCTTAACATTTCTGAATTGAACCATGACCTTGATAACTATCTTTTATACTACTTATTACATATAATAATAATATATTATTAAACAAATTAATAACACATTGCATTACAGTCCTGTGTTTAATAGCTGTCTTCCCTGAAACTGCAATTCTATGACAGGAATTTATTCAATCTTTGTATCCTCAACACCTAGAGGAGTACATAACAGACCACAATTGCTCATCAAACTGAATTGGATAATTAGGTTTCCATATTAGCAGGGCACCTTTTTAATTCATGTTAACTGATCTATAAACTAATAGCAAGAGAACCTTAGAACCTAATTAGTATTCTAATAATGCACTGAGAAGAGTTCCCACTTGGAATTATCTAGTACTTGAACACAATAGTCCAATTTCCACCTAAATTTACAAACAGTACTTACATTTTGTTCCAAATGTAATATTATTTCTTTCCTGGACAACAGTATTTGAACCACTCACTGAGTTCAAAAAATTTCAAATTATTCTCCTTAACTCCTTTGGCAAGGGATAAAGACTCTTAGTTACCTAGGGATTGGAGTAGCAAATGACAGTTTCTTGGTCCTGAAGTCCAGATTCATTCATTCATTTATTTAATTAAGTATGCAATAGGCAGTGTTCTAGATACTGGGATACTGCAGTCTCTAATTTTATGATACTCACATTCCATTTTGGAGATGACTTGAAAAGTGCTTGAGGGGAAAAAGGCAGGGGTAGGGTAGTAAGTAAACAAAGCAAAGGTAAAGAAATAAAGAGAAGAGTGGAGGTGGTGCATTAGAAAGGTCAGGGGCAAGTGTCTTTTATAAAGCACTGAATCAGAGATTAAAGAAGTAAGTTGAGAGAGACACAAGAATCTGAAGAATATTCTAAACAGTAGAGCCAGCAATTGATCCTGATGTGGGAGCACATCTGAAGTGATGAACAAGCCAAGAATACCAGTTTGGCTAGGTAAGTAGTTGGTGAGGGGCAGAATGATATAAAGAACCTGAGCCAGACGATGCAGTATAAAGATTTTGGATGTTATTCTGGGATGGGAGGCAACTAAGTCATCTTAAGCAAATAAATGACATTATCAGACATACATTATTTAAAAATAGCTGTTAAGTTTTGCTTGTCATCTACTACAAACAAGCAGTAACTCTTTAGCAGGGAAGTCAGGGGCAGTGTAAAATCCCTTGAACACTAAGAAGCTGGTGCCCAGAATGACAGGTAAGAGAAGCTACAAGGACAAATCATGATTAAAGGTCTCAAAATAAATCCTACCTTCACTTCATTATTAAGCGTCTCTGCGACTGGTATCAAATGCACTTTTATTTAACCCACATGTACCATATAATCTTCTTTCATTCTCTATTTAGTCCTTAACTCCCTAACAGTAGCATTCACCTAAAGCACTATAGTCAAGAAGACATCCTTCTTCCTCTTACTTCTCGCTTCCTGAAATCTATTCCACTCCCGTAATTTGAAATATCTCCCTTCATTCACCTTTTATTAAATTTCTCGGTAACTGCAGCAGTTTCACCAGCTTTAATATCGGTGCTACTCGAAAAATTTAGTAAACAATACTAAACTCAAAATTACAGATTACAGCGAGCCTTCTCACTGGGTCAAACTCTCCCAAAATCCACGCCACACAGTGATAAAACGCGGGCGGCTTCCAGCAAACGCACTGGCATAACCGGCTTCCTGTAAAACTAAGCCTAGGCTTTTCTCTCAGACGCTGAAGCTCAGCCTTTAAAACATTACCTCCGCTATCGGAAGCGTCTTTGGCCTCATCTTCCAGCTTCGGTGTCACAGCCCTGGCTACCATTTTCATCTTCTTTTTCTTTAGGGAATTTTTCAGCTTTTTCCCCGCACTCACACGTGAGTTTTGAACGGCCGCGGCCATTTTCCCTCACCGGAAGCGTCACTGGAAAGTTGCGTCGGGTGGCAACAAAAGGAACTTCCGTGCCTAGTTCCGGTAACACAAAGTCCTGGGAGCGGTGGTTCTGCACAGAATCCCGGAATGGGTCTCAGAATGTAGATGCAGAGACGTCTGAATCCCTAGAACTTAGCGTGAAATCGGTTCCAGAACAAAAATCAATGGATGTACGCTCTCAGCTGACTCCTCTGGCAGCTAGCCCTGGACCTGGTCCACCGCCCCGTCCCCTTTCATTTCCTTCCCCCGGCTGCTTCCCTCATCAACTGCCTGGTTGAATGTAAATGCAGGGTGCTCCACAACGGTCTCTGGGTGTCCACTGAACGCCCTGGTAGCTAGGAAGTGCGGAAAATGCTTTCGGGTGTCGGTAATCAGATATAATACTTTACACCCCCACCCCGCACCTCACCTCCAGCCACCAGATTCTCAACACTGCATGCGAGACACTTTATCAGATAGTCTTCACATTGACCTTTCAAGTGGCTTCCAATTGCAAACTGAATAGACCTCACTTCCCCGGGCTACCAGGTTTTGGAGGACCCAGCTGCACTCCTCTTCCCCCGACCTGGCAGGCTTGCTGTGCGGGCACCTCAGCGGCAGCCTGCTCTCCAGCCAGTTCTCTCCGCCCTCTGCTTCCCGGGCTCTCAGCCCCGCCTGCCTCGAAGCGGCAACCACACTGCACCTATTCCACCCCCACCCCCCCAAAATGTTGACTCCTTGGAAATAGGAACCACATCTAACTCAATGTTGTACTAGCAAGGCTAGCCATGGGACGTGTTCTGTGGTACTACTTCAAAATATATACCATAAATATCAAAATACAGAGTTAACGAAATCAGTCAGATAATTAAAGCAAATCTTTCCATTTGTTTTATAGGCCAAACATTCTAATGTCTTTCCCTGAGCTTAGTGTCTTTAAAATAGAGAGATTCTTGGTTTTTAATATCCAAAATATCTATGAGGGAAGGGAGGGGGGAAGGAGACAAAGGAAGTATGAATCTTCATTTTGACATTTTGATTGATGTCTATATATAGGAAATACATATTTACATCCTAAAAACTCAACATTTTAAAAACAGAACAATGTAGGGAAAATGGCATTTCAAATAGAGTTACTTTTTAATTTTTATTTAATTTTGATTCATTGTACACAAATGAAGTACAGCTATTGTTCCTCTGGTTGTACACAAAGTAGAGTCACACCATCTGTGCATTCATATATGTACACAGGGCAATGATGTCTGTCACACATTCTGTTATTATTCTTACCCCTCCACCCCGACCCCACCCGTCCCTTCCCTCTATGCTATCTATGCTTCCTCCATTCTTGCTTCCCTTCCACCCCGCATTATGCATCATCATTCACTTATCAGAGATCATTCGCCCTTTGGATTTTTGGGATTGGCTAATCTCAGCATGACAGTCTCCAACATCATCCATTTACCTGCAAATGCCATAATTTTATTCTTCTTTATGGCTGAGTAATATTCCATTGTGCATTTTAAAAAAACAGTGCAGGAAAAACGCCATTCTAAATACAGTTGGTAAAACATCAGAATCTAGTGTTAATCTGAAAAGTGCAATTACTGTCAACAGAAAGGTGTGTCTTAGAGGATATTGCTCATTCTGAGAAGCCCTGCCATCCTGCATCCTGTGATGCTTTCCTTAGCACTGCCTCCTGATGCTGAACCTACTTCCTGCAGTCTTCTATATTTAGCTCTTGTTTTTGCCTAGTGTTATACAACGAGTTCCAAACGCAGTTGGAAAAGCATTGAATAAAATTGTAGAGAGTGAAAGACAAAAATATTTTGATGGTATAATGGAAAAGATGTTCCTGAACATGAAACATGGAGTTCCTAGATTAATATGCTAATATTTGCCATCAGGAAATGATTTTATGTCTCAATAGAGTAGTGTATAAGTATTTTGCTGTGTTTAGTTGCTATTTAGGAGATTGTGGTGAGTGATGCTGATTTATTACATATTCAAAGTTTTCCTTTTTAAAATAATATAAAATAGGCTCCAGGTTTTTAACCCAGAAATCTGATTTTCAGAAATGGATTACTGCTGTTAAGTGGGAGGTACTTATTAATTTAATATTCACAGTAAGCCAGTGAGCTAGGTACTATTATTGTTCCCATTTTATAGATGAAGAAACTGAGCCTCAGGTAAGAGCACATGACTGTCCAAGGACACACAGCCAGCAAGCAGCAGAATCATATTTAAATCTAAACCCTCTGCTCCAAAGTCTACTCAACCGTTAAGCTATACTTCCTACTCAGAATGTCCTAGAAAGTATGTAATAAAAAATAGGCGATGAAAATTTCTGGTAAGCATTCCTTAATTAGAAAACACATCCCTGCCCTTACAATGATCCAAAATAATTTAGAAGATTCAAATAGAGTGTGTACTCTATAATGGAAATTACTGAAGTCAGTTATATGCTTGTATAAGAATTTTATGATGAAACTGTCTGATAGTTATCAGCTTATTGCCTCTCAGCTCCAAATTCACCCTTTTTGGCTGCTCTGTGAAAATATAGCTGGGCTCTTGAACTAATTTTTCTCTACCTACCAGCCAAATGTTAAGCTTTGTCAGTAGAGGGCACTAGAGTGATACTGTAAGAAAAAAGGGCCTTCTCTCTGATTCAGGTGTGCTTCTCTCTATAGTCTCCTCTCCAGCAGGAGACTCCACTAGCTCAGATGACTTCTCCAGCCATGTGTCTCCTGCAATGCCGAGTGGCCAGCAGCACCCAGGAAGGAGCCAGTAGCTTCCCCCAGCATCCTCCTTGTATAGTTCCATTGCAAAATGCTGGTAATAGTATATCTGCACATCCACAGCTTTCCCCAGCTCCTTAAAGAACACTGATTTTCAGAAAGTTCTGGAGAGAGGATTTTCAGCAACTTTTGACAGGGCTGCACGACAGTCACTCCTCTGCCATCTCGTGAACCACAAGATCTGAATCTCAACTATGGGTTCAAGGATGAGCTTCTTCCTTTAGCATTAACTTTCTGTCCTGGGGGTAATTGCTGTTCCTATTTCTGCTATTACTTTATTTATAGTTTACTTTCCTTCTTACCATACAATACATTGTTACTACATTAAAGCTAATAATCTTTGTTTTAAACTTGCCCATTCAAAATACTAAGCAGGATTTGTCTCCTGATTGGCCTTGACTGATGCAAAGCCAGCATGGGTGTTGTGATGAAAATATTGTTAGCACCCAGACCTCCTTTGCCTGCCTACAGCACTGATAGAAAGTTCCACATGGAATGACTTATTTTTTGGAGGGCGATGGAGATTTAGATGAGAGTTCCCTGTTAAAATCCCAGTATTTATAGAAGAATAACTGATAAAATATTTTTCTTCTGAGTGCACTACTTGTTGCAGTTTGGCTGTGGGAATGCATTGAGGAAGTCTAAGCTAATGGACATGGAAGGAATCAGAGGGAGACATACCTGCACCATATTTCCAGAGCGGGGGATGCTCATTTGGGAAGGTCTGAATGCAAGGCTGGTTTGATAGGGGCTCTGAAAATCGATTATGGTGACATGATAGTTCTTGGAATCCTCTACACAGAGAGGAAGGAGAGAAAAGAGAAAGCAGAGCTCTCAGGACCACAGGGAATACCAGAGCTCCCATTTGAGAAGGAACAAGAAAGAGGGACCAGAATAGAGTTATGAGCAGAGCCATGCTAAGTTCCCAAACACTAGTGAGGTGAGTTTCCCCAAAAGATAAGATTGCTGCTGATGTTAAACTCCTCTGTGGAATTAGACAAAAGGGAATCCTAAGCATTTAGTTGATTCAGCACTAAAACAAGAGATGAAAATAAAATGAATGCTTTTTAAAAATTAACTGATGTACCATATTCCTGAAGGACAGACCAAACAATCTAAAGATTTCATGTATTCCAACCAAAATTATTTTTTAATGAATTTATTTATTTTTAATTTATTTTTAAAATTATTTTTACAGACTTCATTTTGATTCATTGTGCACAAATGGGGTACAATTTTTCATTTCTATGGTTGTTCACAATGTAGATTCCCACCATTCATGTGATCATACATACACAAGGGTAATATACTGTCTACCTCAATCTACTATCTTTCCTTCCCCAACCCCCTCCTATCCCATTTTCCTCTACACGATCCAAAGTTCCTCCATTCTTCTTTTGTCCCCACCATTCCTCCCCCCATTATGTATCATCATTCACTTATCAGAGAAAACATTTGGCCTTTGATTTTTTGGGCTTGGCCTGTTTCACTTAGCATGATATTCTCCAACTCCATCCATTTACCAGTAAATGCCATAATTTTATTCTTCTTTATGGCTGAGTAATATTCCATTGTGTTTATATACCACAGTTTCTTTATCCACTCATCAACTGAAGGGCTTCTAGGTTGGTTCCACAATCTAGCTATTGTGAATTGAGCAGCTATGAACATTGATGTGGCTGCATCACTGGAGTATGCTGATTTGAAGTCCTTTGGGTATAAACCAAGGAGTGGGATAGCTGGGTCAAATGGTGGGTCTATTCCATGTTTTTTGAGGAATCTCCATACTGCTTTCCAGAGTGGCTGCACCAATTTGCAGCCACTCCACCAGCAATATATGAGTGTGCCTTTTTCCCCACATCCATGTCAACACTTATTACTGTTTGTGTTCTTGATAATAGCCATTCTAATTGGGGGGAGATGAAATCTTAGGGTAGTTTTGATTTGCATTTCTCTTATTAATAGAGATGTTGAACATTTTTTCATATATCTGTTGATTGTAGATCCTCTTCTGTGAATTGTCTATTCATTTCCTTAGCCCATTTATTGATTGGGTTATTTGTATTCTTGGTATAAAGTTTTTTGAGTTCCTTATAGATTCTGAAGATTAGTGCTCTGTCTGAAGTGAGTGGTAAAGATTTTCTCCCATTCTGTAGGCTCTCTCTTCACATTGTTGTTTCCTTTGCTGAGAAAAAGCTTTTTAGTTTGAATCTATCCCAATTATTGATTCCTGCTTTTATTTCTTGTGCTTTGGGAATCTTGTTAATGAAGTCTGGTCCCAAGCCAACATGATAACAACTTGGACCTACTTTTTCTTCTACTAGGTGCTGGGTCTCTGGTCTAATTCCTAGGTCCTTGATCCATTTTAAGTTGAGTTTTGTGCAGGGTGAGAGATATGGGTTTAGTTTTATTTGCTGCATATGGATTTCCAGTTTCCTAGCATCCTTTGTTGAAGAGGCTATCTTTTCTCATTGTATGTTTTTTGCACCCTTGTCTAGTATGAGAGAACTGTATTTATGTGGATTTGTCTCTGTCCTCTATTCTGTACCATTGGTCTACCTGTATATTTTGGTAAAAATACCATGCTGTTTTTGTCACTATTGCTCTGTAGTGTAGTTGAAGGTCTGGTATTGTGATACCACCTGCTTCACTCTTCTTGCTAAGAATTGCTTTAGCTATTCTGGGTCTCTTATTCTTCCAAATGAATTTCATGATTGCTTGCTCTATTTCTATGAGGTATGTCATTGGGATTTTAATTGTAATTGCATTGAATTTGTATAGCGCTTTTATAGTATGGCCATTTTCACAATATTAATTCTGCCTGTCCATGAACATGGGAGATCTTTCCATCTTCTAAGGTCTTCTTTAATTTCTTTCTTTAGTGTCCTGTAGTTCTCATTGTAGAGGTCTTTCACCTGTTTTGTTAGATTGATTCCCAAGTTTTTATTTTTTTGAGGTTATTGTTAATGGGGTAAATTTCCTAATTTCTCTTTCAGAGGAATCATCAGTCATGAATAAAAATGCATTATAAATTCTATTGGAATTAATTTGGGGAAGTAAGGAGCAAAGAGCAAGATCTTGATAAAAGAGTTCCAATGTTCTAGATAAGTAAAGAATAATATCAAAAACATTATATAGAGCCAGGTGCAGTATTGCACACCTGTAATCCCAATGGCTCAGGAGGCTAAGGCAGGAGGATCACAAGTTCAAAGCCAGCCTTAGCAACTTAGCGAGGTGCTTAGCAACTCAGTGAGACCCTGTCTCTAAATAAAATGCAAAAAAGGGCTGGGGATATGGTTCAGTTGTTGAGTACCCCTGGGTTCAATCCCTAGTGCCCCCTCCAAAAAAGGGGCAGTTTGCCCATTCAGATATTAGAATGTATTCTAAAATTATAATGGTTAAGATGAATAGATAAAAATGGAAATGAACTGAATCCTAGAATTGTAAACTCTTTATAAAATATATAAAGATGTATAAGAAGTAAAAGGATATATTATGCAAAAATTATTTTAGTCTAATTGACAACTTGGGGAGACAAAGAAATTAGAATCTCCTATCTTATCCTAAAATGAATTTCAGGGCTAAAATGAAACAAGGTGTAAGAAAAATACATAAAATAAGTGAATATCTGTATTATCTGAATCATAAAAACAGTTTCCTACCTCTTAAAGCAATGGTGGTGATTTTTAAAATATTAATCAGTTGATTTAATTACATAAAAAACAAATCTACATATCTGAGAAAATAACCCAGGTTAAAAGGTAAGTAGAATGTGAATGAATATAAGATACACAATGGAGTTAAAATGACTTCATAAAAATGTTTGGGACTTTCACATCTAGTCCAGATAGAGTAACAAGTCGGACATGGTAGAACACACCTATAATCCCAGCAACCCAGGAAGCTGGGGCAGGAGTATCATAAGTCTGAGGCCAGCATCTGCAACGTAATGAGAACCTGTCACCTGTCTCAAGATTCAAAAAGAAAAAAAAAAAAAAAAAAGCAGGGATGTAGCTTCATGGCAGAGTGTCCCAGTTCAATTCCTAGTACCACCACACGCGCGCGCGCACACACACACACACACACACACACACACGGGGGAGGAATGGAGTAACAGTAGTAAATTTACCTTGCCACACAAAACAACCAAAAAATAGACAAAATATATAGAACAGGTTTTAGGACACTGGACTTTAGATAATGGAAGCTAAAGATCACTGAGAGATAGCAAAGCAAACCAGTTGAGTCCATAATTACCCTTCCATATTGCTTTGAGAGAATTTCCAGACCACAGGACAAGGAACTGCAAAGGAAGCTAGTTCTGGAAGACTTTCCAAGTGGAAAAGGTACAGCTTAGAATCAGGAGAGACGAAGGTAACTAGAGCTGGCATACAGAGGACCAGAGGGAAGAGAGAACTGTGGAATTACACAGAGATCCCTCCCCCTCAAGAATTTAGGTGAGGACTGAGCAGCATGGGCCTTGAGAAGGGTACCCAATGCAAGGATAAGAAGCACTAGAAAGGATTAGAAGCAACAACTACCTATGTAGACATAATAGTACCTGAAAATAGCACCTGTTCCCATAGACAGACTGCACTGGTTAGAGTCAAAAACTGAAAGACATGAAATTCTCCCACACTTACAAGTAACATGTTGTTACAGTTTGAATGTGAGGTGTCCCCCAAAAGCTCACGTGTGAGACAATGCAAGAAGGCTCAGAGGAGAAATGATTGGGTTGTAAGAGTCTTAACCCAATCAGTGAATTATTCCCCTGATAGGGATTAACCGAGTGGTAACTAGAAGTGGTAGGGTGTGGCTGAAGAGGTGGGAATTGGGGCATGGTTTTGGGGTATATGTTGGTATCTGGCAAGTGAAGTCTCTCTTTGATCGTGATGTGAGCTGCTTCTCTCTGCCACACTCTCCTGCCATGATGTTCAGCCTCACTTGAACCTGGAGGAATGGAGCCAGTCTTCTGTGGATCAAGACCTCTGAAACTGTGAGCCCCCAATAAACTTTTCCTGCTTTAAAATTGTTCTGATCAGATCTTTTAGTTACAGCAGTAAAAAAGCTGACTAAAACACCTGTCAACATTTTGTGGATGCTGGAAGAAGACATAAGACTCCTAAAGAGGAAAAATAGTTATTCAGAGCAGTCTCAGCAGCAAGTATATCAGCAGTTCCCACAGGGTGACACAAACAGGGTCAGATAATACCTGCACATGCAGTAGGTTACCCTACAGAAGAAGAACCCTAAGCTACTTATAATAACACAAAAAAATATAAAATATCTCTTCACTGAATGTTATAAAGCATTTATTAGCCAAATTAAGAAGACACCAATAAATGGAGATATACAATGGTCATGGTCCAGAAGATTCAATATTGTTAAGATAGAATATTTTCCCCAAGTTCAGCTATAGTAGATTCAGTGTAATCTCAATCAAAATTCCAGGACCCTTTTCTGTAGAAATTGACAAGTTGATCCCAAAATTCACATGGAAATTCAAGGGACCTAGAATAGCAAAAGAAACAACTTTGAGAAACAACAAAGCTGCAGGACTTAACACTGCCTGTTTGGAGACTTCCTACAAGCCTACAGTAACCAAAACACTGGAGTGACACTGTTCCCTAAAGTAGGGAAATAAAACAACAGAGCAATGGAATAATGCAACAGAACAAATAGTCAAGAACTAGGCACATACATATATTTAAAAACTAATTATTGGCAAAGGTATTGTTTCAATCAGCTTAGTGAAGGAAGTACTGGGCTCAAGATTTTAGAGGTCTCTGTTCATGTTCAGTGGACTCCATTGCTCTGGACCTGAGCTAAGTGGAATATCATGGTGGAATGCTATGGCATGGCAGAGGAAAGATGCTGAACTCCTGATAACCTGGAAGCAGAGGGAAAGTGAGGCACCAGGAACAAAATATAAACCCCAAAGGTACACCTCCAATAATCTACTTTCTTCATTCATGCCCCACCCACCTACAATTATTATGCAGGGAGTCAATTCAAATTATTAATGCATCAAATGGATTAATTCACTGATGAGGTTACAGCTTTCATAATCTAATCACTTCACCTCTGGACATTTCCACATGGTTCACACATGAGTTTTCAGGGGACACCTCATCCTAACCATAGTATACAAAACCAATTCAATGGAGAAAAGATAGTAATTACAGCAAATGTTGTTGATAGAAGATATTCACATTTAAAAAGTTATACTTCAATTCATACCTCACAGCATATGTGTACATTGACTCAAAATGGAAGAGACCTAAACACAAACTTTTAACTGTAAATCTCCTAGAAGAGAAAAGCATTGTGCCTGTAGTTAAGCAAAAAATTATTAGGTAGAATGCCACAAGCATGATCCATAAAAAGCAAATTGACAATTTGGACTTTATTAAAATATAAAACCTCTCATGAAAATAGAAGGAGCACCAGTATGTGGGTCATACTGAGGAGCTGGAAACTTGACAGTTGCGAGAAATGGAGACTTGTGTTGATTGGTGGAAATGTGGGTCCATGGCGAGAAGTATGATCGGTCCTGCTGGGGTGGTGCAAGGTGGTGCGGGGATTTCATTGGCTCTTAAACAAATAAAAGGCTATGCAGCTTCCACAATAAAGGAGTCCTCAGGTCGCTCGCTCCAGGTCGTTCTTACCTGAATCCCATCTGGCTCCTGATGCCACGTTCTTACCCCCCATCCTGAAAGCCACCAGGACCCTCAAGTGTAACACCAGTAGAGTTGAGGAAGGGGAACAAGGAGAGGGAGGAAGGGAAGGAAATGGAAAGTATTGGGGATCAAAATTAACCAAATTACATGTTTATATTGTGAGCATGTATGAATATGTAATGAATCCCACTGTTATAATTACAATGTTATACAGAACCTGCTCTTTGAAAGACAATGTTTAGAAAATGAAGATACAAGCCATAGACTGGGAAACAATATTTTCCAAGCATATGTCTGATTAAAAAAAATGTGTTCAGAATATGTAAATAACTCTCTAAACTCAATGTTAAAACACTTCACCAAAGGAGATATATGGCAAATAAGCACATGAAAAGCTGTTCAATAGCATTAGGTGCTGGGGAAATGCAAAATAAAACATAATAAAATATGACCTTTTAGAATGTTAAAATTTAAACTGACCATACCAATCATAGCAATACTTAATGGGGAAGATGTGAAGACTGAATTCTCACACCCTACTATTAAGAAAGTGAAATGGTCAACCACTTAGAATATGAATTGTCAATTTCTTACAGTTGCAAATAAATGTCCATAGCTGCTTTATTTTTAACACTAATCAACTCAAGTATCCACCAACAGGTGAATGGATAAACACACTATGGCACAGCCACACAATTGGGGACTATACTCAACCACAAAAAGGAATGAATTGTTGACCTACAAAACCTAGGTGAATGTCAAAATAATTATGTCATATGGAAGAATTAGAAAAGCACCTCTTATATGATTCCAATTATATTAAACTCTAAGAAATGTAAACTAACCTATACTAAGAGGACTAAAATCAGTAGTTGCTGATGGATCATTAGAAAGGCCATGGAATGGAAGGCACCAAGGAATAAATGGAAGATTTTTGGAGCAGATATGTTTATTATCTAGATTGAGCTGACAGTTTTTCAGAACATACATATGTGGAAACTTATGAAATGGCAATTATAAATCAATTATGCCTTAATATAAGCTGATAAAAATTTGTACAAATGATTAGGCATACAGATATCATAAAATAAAAATATGGACCAAATATATGAAAATCAAATGGTTTCACTAACAAATAAGATCCTGCATATTTAAAGGAGTTTGTTTTTGTTTACATATTGGCTTCCTTTGGCTTTCATAATAAATTAACATAAACTTCATGGCTTAAAACCACACAGAATGATACTCTTACAGTTCTAGAGGCCAAATGTCCACAACAGTTTCTCTAGGGTCAAGTCAAGGCATCAGAAGGCTACTTTTATCTGGCAGCTGCAAGAGACAATCTGTTTCCCTGCTTTGAGAGATTTTACTGGGAGTGTGACCCCTTCTTCTCACTTCAGCTTCTTGATTTCATTGTCATCTCTCCTACTCCTCTTCTGTGGTCAAATCTCCCACTGCCTCCTCTCTCAAGGACTTCTCTGATCACATTTAGGATCCAACTGGATAACCCAAGACTATCTCTTCATCTTGAGACCTTTGCTTTAATCACATCTTCAAGGTCCCTTTTGCTACATAAAATAACATTCACAAATTTCAGGGATTAGGACACTGATAACTTTGGGGTGATTATTCAGCTTAATATGGCTTGTTTAATTTTACTCCATTTTAGGGACATAGTGTAAAGTAAGTCCAAATATAATCTGAGTGTGATGGTGAAACCTGATATTATATTTTTGGAAGATTTCCTGGTTATAGTTAAGAAATATATAAGTGACCTTATTATGAGATGGAGTAATTTCACTTCTTGAAATTTATCCTAAGAGATTCACATAAAACATAAGACAAAACTTTAACACGGAGGCACTTAAAGTTCCAAATCATGTCACCAATTTAGATGATTTAAAATAAGGAATTAATGAAATTAAGTATGGTATATCCATTGGATGGATTATTACAGATATTTTAAAAATATTTTGAATACATTTAATAACATAGCTAATGTTTATGCTGTAACAATCAGTGAAGCAAAATTAAACTGCATTTTCATCTTTTTTTAATGCACCCAACACACACACAAATACACACACCCCATGAGAATATGGGAAAATGTTAACATGAATAAAATCAAAATTCTTCCTTTATCTCCCACCTCATATATTCCTTAAAGAGTATGCATTTCTTCATTCCAGGAAGCTAGTGAAATAATTTTTGAGGGAGAAAAGAATCTCACTAACTGTACTTTGTCAATTTAAAATGCATCTTTTTATATATCACTAAATTTTTCAAAATAAAACGTGTGAACAGAAAATATTAGATTACCTTTAATGAAATGATCCGCTTGTAAACAAATAAGTCTTTTTAATTGAAATAAGGAAATCTAGAGTACCAACAATATGAGAAAAAATATCGAGCTTGCGAGGGAATAAAAACATTAACAGTGGAAAGAAAAATATATCCCCTTTTTATTTAAAAAGTCCAATAACTTCAAAGATATGGATTCTAGAAGTTTTAAATATTTTACTACAACTTCAGGTCGTGATTTTCACTGAAATGCATTAAAGCCTGGGCATTTGTTAATTGCCTAATCAGCAAAACATTATTATATATACACAATCTTATTTTATCAGATGAGAGTAAAGTTTCCAGAAGGTGTGGACATCATTTTCATACTATTAAGAAAGGTAAGGTGACAATAAAATAAAGTTGTCATGAATATAAGAATATTTGCTATTAGTGCTTCTTGTATTCTAACTAGATGTTAATGGTGGACACTGTCAGGTAGCTAGAACCCTATTTGTTCCATCTTTATTTCCTCCCTTTTACAACTGTGTGCCTCACAAGATGATGCCCCATATGCAAAGACTCAGGCTAAGCCTGACTGATCAGAGGGTAAATTCATGAACTTTGCTAAGAACTGTTCAGGAATAAAAATGAAGCCCAACCAGGAAAAGCAGAGGGTGTGATTTCCTGACTGCAAGGGAAGAACCACAAAAAATGATGGTCTTTCTTCTTCCTCTGAATAAAGCTGTGTTTGAACATGCACCAGACACTGCTGTAGCCATCCTGTTACTTGGGGTGGAAACCAATCCTGAGAATGTATTATAGTATGGAAAGATCCTGGGACCCTCATGATATCATCACCTGCTATATCAGCACATGCAATAGCCCACTGTCAGGGACTGAATTGCATTCCCCAAAATTCATATGTCGAAGCTCCAACCCACAGTGTGATTGCATTTGAAGGAAGAGTTCTTAAAGAAGTTATTAAGTTCAAATGAAATCACAAGGATGAGGCTGGAATCCAATAGGATGTGTGTCTTTAAAAGAAGGACAGACAACAGGGATATGTGCACATAGTGAAAGAGCCATCTGAGGACACAATGAGAAGGTAATGAGCTGCAATCCATGCTTAGGAGAATCCAAAATTCTGGACCTGGACTTTGAACTCACACCCTCCATAACTATGAGATAATACATTTCTGTTGTTTAAACCACCCAGTCTTTGGTATTTTGTTATGCAAATCCTATCAAACTGTATGCTCACCCTATTATCTGTTAGATAACCTTCTTGCTAGTAAAATTAATTCAATTATTGTTTAGATCAGTAATCAGGTTTCCAATAGTCATTGCACTATATACCCAGTGTGACCTTGGTCAAAGTATTTCATTTTTCTAAAATTTCAAAATGAGGGGGCTGATCTAAATAAACTTAACATTCAACTTACATTTCTATGCTATCATGGAATAAATTTCTAAGCAGACTATTTCTCCCCAACTCTTCTTCCTTCATCCTCAATCTATAATTCAATGCTAAAATTCAAAGCTTTCAAAAGAAATTTAGTAACATCAACCAAAAATTATTAAAAATGATGATATTAATGCTCTTTGTCTTATTCTGAACTCTCTGATTCTTGTGGTGACAGGATGGAGAGACTATAAAGATGAACACAAATTCTCCTTTGTAGCTTGACTTTGAGCATAACCAAGTAGAAAACCTGCCTCTGTGGAAGAGGAGGACTCAGAATTTGTATACCTGAGTGTATGGCATTCTGTGCCTCTTCTGGATATTGACCCTTAGGATAGAAGAAATGACTAGTAATAACCTTTCGTGTGTGTCACCTTAAGGCATTAAGGAGCAAGTAATAGAATTCCATTTTCATAGTGCAGGTAACTTTGATCTCTAAAGGAAAATGAAGCTGCCTCCAAAGTCCCAGACCCCTGTTCATATATGGCTTCTTGTGAATTCTATAATTTCTATTCTATTCTAAAGATATGTGTTTCTAAATACTTTGGAGCATTCTTTTAAAAAAGGGAATATCCTTCCTCTTTATTGTCACTCTCCTTAAGCACTGATCTCCTGCTCCTGATATAATTAATATCCAGGTAGTAGCCTCATTACTCCTCATCAATCTGAGCCTTTAGTACTGTTTGATTGCCTGTTTAGAAACATCTCTGTACATAAGAAAGGGACAGATTACATCATCTGGTTGGTGTTAAACAATGAAGCAGGTGAATACTGGCAAGACTAATAGGCTTTATTTCATTTGAACAAATTACTCTTGGACTCCTGGTCTCAGAGGCTGCATTAGTGAGACAGGTACTATCATGCATCAAGGAGACATATTCCACCTTGCATAAAACCTTTCCATTAAAAATCACCTCACTATGGGAGTTAACAGCCTCTCCAGCATTATTAATCAGCAATGACAAAATTTTCCCAGAATTTCTGAATGATCAAGAAAAACAAAAGAGAAAAGTGGACTACTTGTGTCCTGCCAGACTTTCAGGTTTTCATTTCTGCTGATAGAAAGTGCATCATAAGTTGCATAGGAAAAACTGCCACTTCCTTTCTACTGTGACAGTTGAACCCAATCTATGTGTCCCCAGTGGATCAGAAACACAGCTGAAAGAAGCCTCCAGGGATTGGACTTCGTGTTTCAGCCTTCTGAAATTGAATGGCTACACAATCCAAGACAGGGAATTAATTGTCCAGTGATGAGGTCCTAGGGTCCAGCCTTTCTGGACATTCCGTTCATTCATTTATTCATTCATTCAACAAATATATAATGAGTACTTACTATATACCAGGTTCTGTGTAGGCATTGGGGATTCCTAGCAAGACAGATAAGATCCTTGTTCTTATTATGCTTACATTCTATGCAAGTGAGACAACAATAAGTAAGTAAATTTCAAAAAAAAATAAATGGTTGTAGATAGTAGTGTCAGAAAGATAGAAAAACAGAGTAATAGACTAAAGAATGGCTTTGGACAGTATGTGGCTGAAGTAAGATATTACAGATGGAGGTCAGAGATGCTCTAAGGAGGTGACATTTGAACTGGGATATGAATTGTGTGATGAAGATGTGACAACATGGGGAGAATTTTTTTCAAGAGAAGACAACAAGCTCTGTTGAGGAGCAAAAGCCAGCATGAGTAAAGCATAGTGAGCAGAGGAGTTAGAATATCCATTGAAGTGAGAGGGGAAAGAAGGGGCCAGATTGTGCATGTCCTCATGGGCCTTTCCAAGGACACTCAACCCCAAGAGAAATGTGGGGACCATGGAATTGTTTTAAACAGGGTAACATCAGGATCCAAATTTATTTCTGAAGAACTCTATTGATCTGTTGAAGAATTTGGGGATTAGAGTGTAAATGCACACACCAGTTAAGAAACTACTGTGAAGCCCCATGAGCGAGATCACTGTGGCTTAGACTAGGGCCGAGACAAACAGAAAAGGAAAATATATTCCATGGTGTATTTTAGGTATACAAATAAATAGTTTTTTGATGGATTTGGCTGTGGTAAATAAGGGGAAAAGAAAATAATTACATCTAGATTTTTTTTTTTTTTTTACCATCCACATAAAGGATGGTGCCCTTTGGTGGACTGAGGATGGTTGGGAAGAACAGTTTTGTGGGAAAAGTAAAAGTTTCTATTTGAATCTGTTAGGTTTAAGATCTTGACATCAATTTTAGTAGATTCAGGCTGCTGTGACAGATTAGCACAAACTGAGTGACTTATAAACAAGAGAAATTTATTTCTCACAGTATTAGAAGCTGCCAATTCCAAAATCAAGACACTGGGAAATGTGTCTGGTGAGGGCCCACTTCCTGATTCACAGACTGCTGCCTCCTCACTATGTCCTCACATGGATATGATGGAAAGGATGAGGGATGTGATAGGCAACTTTTCATTTCTGTGTCCAAAATGGCTGACACAACTTTTAGGAGGAAAGGTTTATTTTGGTTTATGATTTCAATCCATGTCTTTAATCAACTAACTTCCCCCAACAAGGTCTCACCACCCAGTATTCCATTCAGCCATAATGGATTAACCCACTGATGAACTCATTTGTGTCAAGATTATTTATACATACTTGTTAAACCATTTTTATTATTGCTGTTTTAAAATCGTTGTCAGGTTGTGTGTGGTGTTGTACACATACAAACCTAACGACTCAGGAAGCTGAGGCAGGATGATTGCAAGTTTAAGGCCAGCCTGGGCAACTTAGGGAGACTCTGTCTCAAAAAATAAAAATTTGTGTTAAAAACAGGCTGGTGATGTAGCTAAGTGGTATAGCACCTCTGCATACAATCACAAACAAACAAACAAACAAACAAAAATCTTTGTCAGTTAGTTCACCATCTGATTCAGCTTGGTTTTGGACACTGTTAACTACATTTTCTTGTTCAGGTTGTGATTTTCCTGGTTCTTACAATGATAAGTTCTATGGTTTAGATATGTTCCTCAAAGGTCATATGTTGGCAACTTGATCCTCAATGAGTTGGCCTTTGCAGATGGAATCTAACAGGAGGTATTTGGGCCACCACCCTCATGAATGAATTAATGCCTTTATTGTGGGAGTAGGTTCATTATCATGGGAGTGCATTCTTTATAGAAGGACAAGCTCAACCCTCTTTTGGATTCTCTCTCTTACCTTCTCAGTTTTTGTTAGTTAGCTTTTCATCACTGTAACCAAAAGATCTTATGAAAACAATTTAGAAGAGGAAAAATTTATTTTGGCTTATGGTTTCAAAGGTGCAGTTCAGGGTCAATGACTCCATAGCTCTGGACCTGAGATGAGGCAGAACATCATGGTAGAAAGGCAAGATAGAGGAAAGCAGCTCTGGACATGGCAACCGGGAAGCAAAGAGAGCTCCACTCACAAGGGATAAAATACAAGCTCCAAAGGCAGCCCCTAGTGACCTACTTCCTCCAACCACACCCTACTGGCCTATAATTACCACCCAGTTAATCCATATTAGTGGATCAATCCACTGATTAGGTTAAAGCTTTCATATTCTAAGCATTTCACCTTTGAACCTTCTTGCAATGTCTCACACACGAGCTTTTGAGGGATACCACATGTCTAAGCCATAACACCTTTCATCATGTGATGATGTAGCAAGAAGGTCCTCACTGATGCTGACCCCTTCACATTGGATTCTACAACCTTGAGCAGCCTTGAGCCTATAAATTTCTGCTTACTACAAATTGCCAAGTCTCAAGTATTTTGTTGTATAGCACAAAATGAGCTGATTAAAAGCGATTTTTCAAAAAAATTATATGTTGGACAGTAAGGATATTTGATGCTATTAAAAAATTTATATATCACATTATGATACTCTGGAATCTATTTAATATTTTTTAGCAAAGAGTCCTCTTTCTGTGGTATAACGTAGGGCTGAGTAGATATGTATGTTCAGTTTCCCTCTGGTTCCCACTGATATCACCCCTTCAAAAGCAGAACTCTGACTCATCCTGTTTACTGCTTCCAAGTAGAGGCATAAACTCAGCTCCCTACTAGGCCCTGTTGACACCACGGATTGGAGAAGTGTCAACCCGACACGTGCTTTGTTGCTGCAGGGCTCCACTGACATTAGGCCCCACTTCTTACCACCTTGTTCTGCCTTGATTAGCCTCTATGCTGCCAGCCGGTGTGGAGACTCGGCTGTCTGCTGGACTGTTGATACTCTCATGGTGAGGGAATTAGAGCACCACCTGGCAGAGAGAAGGATGGAAAACAGCTCTCCTTCAATACCTGGCCAGGGAATCGAAACATCAAAGCACTGACTCTAACCAGGCAGTGAATAGAAAATCAACTGTCTATTCTCTAAGACAGGTTGGGCTGGGATATTGAAGCACTACTGCCTGTTTCCATGAGCCAGGTCGGGGTGGGTTAAGGTGAGAGATCTGCTTCATACAGAGAGTCAGATCCTATTCAAGAATAGCTAAATCCAAATCTCTGAGAGTAGGGTATTGGAATTGGTGTTATTAAAAGTCCCCAGTTGATGCTGATGCATAGTGAGGGTGAGAGCCATAGGTCTATGTAGATGCCAACGTTTCCAAAGTTGATAATAGATGCTAATATTCCTAATAAATAAGGTGGTGAGATTGGAGCACGATAAGGCAGGTAGGGAGTAGACATTTCAGGAAGCGTGTGATTGGTACTGGTGATTGAATCCAGAACCCTGCATGTGCGAGACAAGCATTCTATCATTGAGCTATACCCAGCCCTAACCTGTAGTTTTAAAAAGAGTAGAAGCAAGATTGATGAATAATTGGCTACTTTAACTGTGGCAGTGTGAGAAAGCTCTAAATTCAGTCAAGTTCTAGTTGAACAAGGTAATAAAAGGATTCCTGAAAGAAGAGATTGAGAGTTTGGTTGATGACAGATTTTGTTTGAGGTAGGATACAGTAGAAGGGTTTGAAAGGACAGAGAGTGGAGAGATTGGATCAGATTTAAGATTCTTTTTCAGGCAGCATGTGACTGAGTGAAAATAGGTGAACTGGGAGGCTCCTGGTGGTGATTGTGAGAAACAGGGAGATGCTGTAATGATAGAGTTTGCCTCATTATCAGTTAATTGACAGTGAACAAAATTCAAGGTAGAGTTGAGTCTATCTTTTTTAGGGTTAGGCTCACTGAGCAACTATGAATCCCTCTGGCAGCCTATGGGATAAATGACTTCACCTGATAAATGTGGTCTGATGGCCTTAGAGTGACCCTTTTCCACACAGTATGCCATCTCTCCCTGTTTCCATTTCACAGGAAATTTCCCTTTTGTATAATTCCTTTTAAAGTCATTCCTCTTTCTTCTAACACCCCTGGGACACATAATCTCTTAGGGTGAGTTTATGATTTTACAAAAACTTCAGTAGCAACAGATTTCAAACAGCTTGTTCACCACCCTGCAGAAATCCCAAGGTTAGTGAAATACAAAAGCCTAGTTATTTAAAATGGATAAGAAGGGAGGGGTTCAATAAGGAAGGCAAATTCATGTCTCAGAATAATCATCTAGACACACCTTGCAGGAAATATTACAGGTAAGTTTTGGGAACCAAGGTCATTCCAAAGAATCTCCACAGCATTACTGGGGTCTGAATTATGTATTTGTTAATTTTATTCAGTCAAAAGATGTTTGTTGGGTGCCTTAATATGCCAAACACTATTCTAGATGTTTCAAGATGTAGCTGAGGACACAGAGACTTTCTTCTTCTGGAGATCACCTTCTTATGGGAAGTGGACAATAATCAAATCATTCAGTTAAGGCATAAACAGGAAAATGGCCAGTAATGATCCTCTGTCCGACACTTCAGATAGGATAATAAGAACCATGGATGAATAGTAGGTGACTTTGAGTGGATATGTGAGGAAGTTCTTTCTAGGAAGCAGAGGTAATCACCTAGAGGAGATTGGACATGAATGATGCAATCCATCCAACTCAGGACAGGACAAGTAAGGAAGGAGCTGGTGAAAAGGCCCAAGACAGAAATGAGTTTATCTTGTTTGAGACACTAAAATATAACCAGTGTGGTGGGGGCACCATGAATGAGAAAGAGTGAAGAGGGAAGAAGAAGAAAGCAGGGATCAGATCATATGATGGATGGATAGGCTAGAGGATGTTTGGGTATTATTCTAAGTGGATGGGAAACCACTGGGGGTGATCCTGCTGTTTACTGGTGACAAGTTCTGCTTCCTCAAATGTTGAAGTTTAGACATTAGAGAAGCACCCCAAGGCAAGTATATTAAGCAGGTTTTATTTAAAGGTAGTAACACAGACTTCTCCCGGGAGGGAGAAGGGGGCCATGACTGGTGTTCTAGAGTCCCCAGAAGTGAGGACACGCTACACCTTTTACAGATTAGGGTCTCTTTTCTTCTTCTCTTCTCTCCTCCTTTACCTCTCTCCTTCCTGCCTACTTGACTAGGCCCAGGAAAGGCCAAAGAGATGCTGTGACATGGCAAAAAAGGTGAGAAGCAGATGGCAGGGGGAAGGGCCACAGGGAGGATTCAGGCACGTAGGGGCCCAGGGGACATTAATTAGCAATTCCCTTCCTGCAGCTTTTTGGGAGGGGTAGTTAGGCAGGTAACTTTGGTGATCAAAAGGGCTCTAGAGACACTGACATTCCAATCTCCCAGAGGCCGTCTCCAACTTCCAGATGCAGACAACTTTCATGGCCTCCCTTTCCTCAATTTGACCCAATTCTAGATTTCTACACTAACTGCCTATCCTCAATTCTGGCTTCATTCCCCCCTCTAATTTTAGTAATTTCTTTTTTGCTGTAAGGAAATGGACGATGACCGCTCTGGCTGCTTTGAACTGGAAGGTGGCAGCATGGGGCAAGCAATTTGGAATTCCCTTTTAGAAATTGGGTCGATCGAGGGGTCCACGGTAGAAGTCTGGTTGGGGAAGAGCAGGTTGTAAAGTCATCTGGGGGTGGGTGCTTCTATGAGAGACAAACAAAAAGACTGAAATTAGATTAGTACAAAATAAATGTTGTAGCACCTGGAACATGTTAATGAGTATCATGAAGATGACAAAAGTTGATAACCTCTCACCAGAAGGTGGAAGAACTGAGAAGTTGTTCCCATTAACAAGGCCTGACAAAGCCTGGAGAGGACAATGCCTTTATTTGGGAATTTTAACATTGTCGGAGTTATTAGGAATGTAAACACAACATTTAATTTTTATTGTCATTGATGTCCCCAGAAAATATTGTTAAGCTACTTATTGTCATCTGATTTTTATAAAATATCCTTTTATTGGTATAACCTGTGTTTAGTAGAGACTTCTATATTTCTGTTAGGGCTACATAATTATAGGAGCAAATATTGATTAAGCCTACCTATGTAGGAGGTTAGGAAGATCTGTAGGCCTTAAAACTGACTAAAAATTTCTGATTCTGGCAGTTTCTCTTAATAGTTATCAGGCACACCTGCTTCAGAATCTATTTTGTGGCTTCCAGTCTCCACTTATTCTAGGGTGGCTGACACAATTGTACATCTTAAGCTACATTTAACTATTGTTTCTTTTTTAAATGTCCAAGAATGACTATGTTTTGGGTTTAACTGTTTTGCTAGGTGTTTAAGATCAAACTGGTCAAATTGACCTGTTCCTGTCTGTTAAGAGTCAGCTGACTTCCCATAGGGGTCAGTTGTGGCGAACTTGAGAGCAGCTTCTTAGCTCCTTTAGTGCCACTTGCTAGGTAGGGTCTCCTTGATGAGGTGGCTTGCCTTGGAAGCATCAGGGAGTCTCCCTTTTTTAATGACCCTCCTCTGCACCAGGTGCACTTATTGGATTTTCATCCTCTAGTGGTCTCATCAATCTCCCTGATCAGGAGGTTGTGTGGTTCAGAGTTGTAAAGCTCTTTAGAGAAGTTCTTGTTTCCTGGTTTCAGGATGACTCTGAGGGCAAGAGCCAAATACTGGTTTTCTAGTCCCTTTTAGTCTTGAGCTCTAAGTTTGATCTTAAATATCCAGCAAGCCAGTCTCAACAGTCATAAAGTAAGAGTACTGGGCATTAACTTTAGTGTTTATGACTTTATAGTCATTTACTCCCTTTTATTTAATTGGGGTCTATATTATCTTATCTGTCCTATAGGTGATGGCTTATTATCTCAAATTAATTTAGGTTGTTTGTTCTTGAAATAGTACTTCTGCAAAACATTAATCAGGCAACAGGTATAGAGTTTACAAGGAAAATACAAAATGGAATTAACAACAGTAAAAACATGTTTAGTTTGTGTAACAGCTATCTTGAATTTTGGCAGAGCTATACATTATATTCCCTGTTTGAGATCACAGTAACTCTACAACAAAAACCAGTCTTTTTAATGTAACTTTAAATGAGCTGAAGTCTGGCTGATTTTGGAGCCACTCTGATATGTGGTAAGGTGGAGGCAGACCCTTATCTCGGGTAAGGTAAGTCTTAGGTAAAGTGTTCTAGTTTTGCAGCTGATCTTTGCTTCCTCTTTAAATATTATTTTACAAAGTTTATGTATATTGTTTCCTGAGTCTATATGAATGTTAGTTAATATAATATGACATTACATCCAAAACATGAATCAAGGAGAGGCTGAGAGAGCTTTTAACTTTCTTTTGTGTGGCAAAATGCTTTGGTTTTATTATATTAATCTATAAGCAAATCAGGCTCTCATTAACTTTTAGAACTACATTTACATTTTTATCCCAGTGTAGAAGGTAACAAAATTTTACATATACCCTATTGATAACAGGTCTTGTTATAGAACATTAAATAATATAAATAGGTCTCCAATAAAATTTTCTATTTTTATAAGTTTAAAATTACCATTACAGACAAGTTTAGTTTGGAGAACAGCAGCTTGATAAATTTTCTGCTTCAAAGGCCTGGAAGATATGAACATATTTAATATACAAAGAAGAGTGCCCACTCCACAATTACCTTGATATCTTTATATTAACCAACTTTAGTTTTTAAAGAAAAATTTAGACTCTATAATGTGGTACAATACTTTAACAGTTGTTGTTTCATCATAATTATACAAACCCTAATTTTTAAAACTAATTGTTCTAAAGAGTAAAACTTAACAGACATAATGTTAACAGTAAATTAGTGTTTTTAAGAAATCCTTGTCATTTTAACATATGGATTAAATTTTGGTTTATATCAGCACATTAACATTTAACCTTAGAGAAAAACCTTAAATAACTTTATCTGATTGTCTCATATATATATGAGACATACAAACTTGTGGAAACTTGCCCTTTATTTACACCCACACTTTCTTAGCACTTACTTAGACCCTCATGGATTTCATCACACAAAGACTTTCTTACCCAGAAACATTTTTTTCCTTCTACAAAATATATTTCCATGCCTGGAACCTTTTATTTTTCTCTCTCCTATCTGTTGACCCTTTTTTTGTCTACAGTTTGAAACAACTCTTATGAAATTTTTGAATCTAGATAAATTACTCCATTTTAATAAGATGAAATATTTTATGTAATTTATAGTACTCTAATTGAAATACAGTTGAAACTTTTGGATCCTTTTGTATACAGAATTGTACCTGTTAAGACTTAATTCTCAGTAACCTTGTTTTTAGTGATGACACAAAGCAATTTTAAACCCTTTTTATTTACCAATCTATGCAAACACCAATAATAGTTAACTATATTACCCCATGGAATTTAAGGAGTTAAGAGTACTCTATATTATTTAACAGCATTTTAACTTTGTAAATTAATCAGATGTTTCTAACAAACACATTCGAGTAATCCCATACATGTCAAATCTAATTTACTTATTTTACTGTAAAAACCAAGATATCAGACAGTGTTTTGAACAGTATCTGCATCTCTTTCCTGTTGAAGAAAAGTCCTAGAAACAATTGATATTAGACATTTTATAGACATCAACATTTTGTTAGTTTGACCAGAGAGACTTGTGAGTTAAGTAATTTTAAAGACATTTTATCTTCATTTGTTTACCCAATTTAAATTGAACTTTTTAAAATCACATGAATTAAAGGTATCTTGATCCATTTTTTAATTTTAATTCATGAGCACTCATTGTTTGTCAATTTTGATATCATGTGCATGATATTTGGATGCACATATATAGGCAGACAACATGATACCTAACAAAAGCAAAGGCCTTGTAACTTTTTACAGGTGAATTTCCATTGCAATGTAACAGATGTTTGAAAACTCTAGTTGAATAAAAAATAGGACTGATCACAAAAACACTGTTATGAGCTCAGAAAATATAGAATTTAAGGGGAAAAAAAAAAAAACCACGAGTCCTGGAAAACAATGACACAGCCATTAATTATTTTAGTAAAGCACCATACAATTTACTTTTGCTGGAGTTCAGGTAAAAGACACCTTTTCCTTTTTTTTCCCCTTGAGTTTGAGACTGCTCTCCTACTGATCCTGCAGATTTCCTCCACTTACATTTCAATGTAAGCCTGGACTGAGCAGAAACTTAATGCCTAGGGCATTTTAACCATTTCTATTTTCAGGACAGGTTTGGATGTCAAAGAAAATTATGAGACCTATTTTCCATTACTTTTGAGAATCAAGGTACTATGCTAAGCTCCTTATTGGGATATGCCATTGTTCATTGAGCTGGTGTGTCCATGGCTGCCTATCTAATATTTCGGGGTGAATATTTTTAGGGTTATTTTTCTCTCAGTGACAAACAGGTTAAATCTTGCTCCATAGGTAAGCTGAGGACAGGAACTTGAAGTAAGGCCCCTTTCTGGTATTTTAAAAACCTTTAGTATGTTTTGGTTCTCACATCAGGACAGTTGTTCCTTGGTGTACAGTTTTATTTATTTTTTTTTATTTATTCTTTTATTTACTTATTGATTCATTGAACACAAATGGAGTACAGCTATTGTTTCACTGGTTGTACACAAAGTAGAGTCACACCATCTGTGCATTCATGCATGTACACAGGGCAATGGTATCTGTCACACATTGTTATTAATTTTACCCCCCACCCACCCCCACCCCTCCCTTCCCTCTATGCTAGCTATCTTTCCTCCATTCTTGCCATCTTTCCCCCCCACATTATGCATCATCATTCATATATCAGAGAGACCATTCGGCTTTTGGATTTTTGGGATTGGCTGATCTCACTTAGCATAAGAGTTTCCAACATCGTCCATTTACCTACAAATACCATAATTTTATTCTTCTTTATGGCTGAGTAATATTCCATTGTGTATATATACCACAGTTTCTTTATCCATTCATCTACTGAAGGGCATCTAGGTTGATTCCATAATCTAGCTATTGTGAATTGAGCCGCTATGAACATTGATGTGGCTGCATCACTGAGGCAATCTGATTTTAAGTCCTTTGGGTATAAGCCAAGGAGTGGGATAGCAGGGTCAAATGGTGGATCCATTCCAAGTTTTCTAAGGAATCTCCACACTGCTTTCCAGAGTGGCTGCACCAACTTGCACTCCCACCAGCAATGTATGAGTGTACCCTTTTCCCCACATCCTCGCCAACACCTGTTGTTGCCTGTGTTCTTGATAAAAGACATTCTAATTGGGGTAAGATGAAATCTTAAGGTGGTTTTGATTTGCATTTCTCTTATAACGAGTGATGTTGAACATTTTTTCATAAATCTGTTGATTGCTTGTAGATCTTCCTCTGTAAAGTGTCTGTTCATTTCCTTGGCCCATTTATTGATTGGGTTATTGGTGTTCGTGGTGTAAAGATTTTTGAGTACTTGGTAGATTCTGGAGATTAGTGCTCTGTCCGAAGTGTGTGTGGCAAAGATTTTCTCCCACTCTGAAGGCTCTCTCTTCACATTGCTGATTGTTTCCTTTGCTGAGAAGAAGCTTTTTAGTTTCACTCTATCCCAATCATTGATTCGTGCTTTTATTTCTTGCGCTTTGGGAGTCATGTTAAGGAAATCTGGTCCTAGGCCAACATGATGAAGATTTGGACCTATTTTCTCTTCTATTAGGTGCAGAGTCTCTGGTCTGATTTCTAGGTCCTTGATCCACTTTGAGTTGAGTTTTGTACAGGGTGAGAGATATGGGTTTAGTTTTATTTTGCTGCATATGGATTTCCAGTTTTCCCAGCACCATTTGTTGAAGAGGTTGTCTTTTCTCCATTGCATGTTTTTGCCTCCTTTGTCAAGTATGAGATACCTGTACTTATTTGGGTTTGTCTCTGTGTCCTCTATTCTGTACCATTGATCTACCTGCCTATTTTGGTACCAATACCATGCTGTTTTTGTCACTATTGCTGTGTAGTATAGTTGGAGGTCTGGTATTGTGAAACCCCGTGCTTCGCTCTTCTTGCTAAGGATTGCTTTAGCAATTCTGGGTCTCTTATTCCTCCTTATGAATTTCATGATTGCTTGCTCTATTTCTATAAGGTCCAACATTGGGATTTTAATTGGAATTGCATTGAATTTGTATAGCATTTTTGGAAGTATGGCCATTTTGACAATATTAATTCTGCCTATCCAAGAACATGGGAGATCTTTCCATCTTCTCAGATGCTCTTTAACTTCTTTCTTTAGTGTTCTGTAGTTCTCAGTGTAGAGGTCTTTCACATCTTTTGTTAGATTGATTCCCAAGTATTTTATTTTTTTTGAGGTTAGTGTGAATGGGGTAGTTTTCCTAATTTCTCTCTCAGAGGATGCATCACTTACAAATAAAAATGCATTAGATTTATGAGCATTAATTTTATATCCTGCTACTTTGCTAAATTCATTAATGAGTTCCAGTAGTTTTCTGGTGGAATTCTTAGGATCTTCTAGATAGAGAATCATGTCATCAGCAAATAGGGATAGTTTGATCTCTTCTTTTCCTATTCGTATTCCTCTAATTTCTTTGGTCTGTCTAATTGCTCTGGCTAGAGTTTCAAGAACGATGTTGAATAGTAGTGGTGAAAGAGGGCATCCCTGTCTTGTTCCAGTTCTCAAGGGGAATGCTTTCAATTTTTCTCCATTTAGAATGATGTTAGCTGTAGGCTTGGCATAAATAGCCTTTACAATGTTAAGGAATGTCCCCACTATCCCTATTTTTTCTAGTGTTTTGAGCATGAAGGGATGCTGTATTTTATCAAATGCTTTCTCTGCGTCTATTGAAATAATCATGTGGTTCTTGACCTTAAGTCTGTTGATGTGGTGAATTACATTGATTGATTTCCGGATGTTGAACCAACCTTGCATCCCTGGGATGAAACCCACTTGATCATGGTGCACTATCTTTTTAATATGTTTTTGTATGCGATTCGCTAAAATTTTGTTAAGAATTTTTGCATCAATGTTCATTAGAGATATGGGTCTGAAATTTTCTTTCCTTGATGTGTCCTTCTCTGGTTTTGGTATCAGGGTGATATTAGCTTCATAGAATGAGTTTGGAAGGGTTCCCTCCTCCTCTATTTCATGAAATACTTTGAGGAGTATTGGAATGAGCTCTTCTTTGAAGGTCTTGTAGAACTCGGCTGTGAATCCATCTGGTCCCGGACTTTTCTTTGTTGGTAGGCTTTTGATGACTTCCTCTATTTCATTGCTTGAAATTGATCTATTTAAGTTGTGTATGTCCTCCAGATTCAGTTTGGGTGGCTCATATGCCTCTAGGAACCTGTTGATGTCTTCCAGGTTTTCTATTTTGTTGGAGTATAAATTTTCAAAGTAGCTTCTTATTATGTTTTGTATTTCAATTGTGTCTGTTGTAATATTTCCATTTCCATCGCGAATTTTAGTAATTTGGAGTTTCTCTCTCCTTCTCTTTGTTAGCGTGGCTAAGGGTTTATCAATTTTGTTTATTTTTCCAAAGAACCAACTTTTTTTTTGTCGATTTTTTGAATTGTTTTTTTTGTTTCAATTTCGTTGATTTCAGCTCTGATTTTGATTATTTCCTGTCTTCTACTACTTTTGGTGATGATCTGTTCCTCTTTTTCTAGGGCTTTGAGCTGTAATGTGAGGTCATTGATTTGTTGACTTTTCATTCTTTTATTAAATGCACTCTCTGCAATGAACTTTCCTCTTAGCACTGCTTTCATGGTGTCCCAGAGATTTCGATATGTTGTATCTTTATTCTCGTTGACCTCTAAGAATCTTTTAATTTCCCCCCTAATGTCTTCTGTTATCCATGTATCATTCAATAGCATATTATTTAATCTCCAGGTCTTGGAGTAGTTTCTGTTTCTAACTTTCTCGTTGATATCTAGTTTCATTCCATTATGATCTGATAGTATACAAGGTAGTATCTGTATGTTTTTGTATTTGCTAAGAGTAGCTTTGTGGCATAACATATGGTCTATTTTAGAGAAGGACCCATGCGCTGCTGAGAAGAAAGTGTATTCGCTTTTTGATGGATGGAATATTCTATATATGTCCGTTAAGTCCAGATTAGCGATTGTGTCATTGAGTCCTATAGTTTCTTTATTCAATTTTTGTTTGGAAGATCTGTCCAATGGTGAGAGAGGAGTGTTAAAGTCTCCGAGTATTACTGTGTTTTGGTCTATTTGATTCCTGAAATTGAGAAGGATCTGATTGACATACATGGATGCGCCATTGTTTGGTGCATAAATATTTATGATTGTTATGTCCTGTTGATTTATGCTACCTTTAAGCAATATGAAATGTCCTTCTTTATCCCTTCTGACTATCTTTGGTTTGAAGTCTGCTTTGTCTGAAATGAGGATGGAAACCCCAGCTTTTTTACTCAGTCCGTGTGCATGGTATGCTTTTTCCCAACCTTTCACCTTTAGTCTGTGGGCATGTTTTTCTATGAGATGAGTCTCTTGTAGGCAGCATATTGTTGGGTCTTTCTTTTTAATCCAGTGTGCCAGTCTATGTCTTTTGATTGATGAGTTTAGGCCATTTACATTCAGGGTTATTATTGAGATATGCCTTGTATTTCCTGTCATTTTAGCTTTTTTAGGGTTTTTAGCTTAACTTTGTTTCTCCTTTGATGGACTCTTTCTTTAGGGTAGATCCTCCCCATGATGACTGAGATTGTTATTTTTCGTTTCTTCCTCTTCGAATATTTTGTTGAGAATGTTCTGTAGGGCAGGCTTTCTCTTTGTGAATTCTTTAAGCTTTTGTTTATCATGGAAGGATTTTATTTCGTCATCAAATCTGATGGTAAGTTTTGCTGGATATAAGATTCTTGGTTGGCATCCGTTTTCTTTCAGAGCTTGAAATATGTTGTTCCAGGCCCTTCTTGCTTTTAGGGTCTGGGCTGATAAATCTGCTGATATAAGTATCGGTTTCCCCCTGTAGGTAATCTGGTTCTTTTCTCTCGCCGCCTTTAAAATTCTATCTTTGTTTTGTATGTTAGGCATTTTCATTATAATGTGCCTTGGTGTGGATCTGTTGTAATTCTGTGCATTTGGTGTCCGGTAAGCTTCTTGTAATTGATTTTCCATCTCATTCATCATATTAGGGAAATTTTCTGATAATATTTCCTTGAATAGATTATTCATACCCTTGGTTTGTATATCTGCGCCTTCCTCAATCCCGATTACTCTTAAATTTGGTCTTTTCATGATGTCCCATATTTCTTGGAGGGTTCATTCATGATTCCTAACCATCTTCTCTGTTTGTTCGACTTTGTTTTCAAGATTAAATATTTTGTCTTCATTGTCTGAGGTTCTGTCTTCCAAGTGATCTATTCTGTTAATTATGCTTTCTATTGAGTTTTTAACTTGGTTTATTGTTTCCTTCATTTCCTTGTTTCCTTCAAGAATTTCTGTTTGTTTTTTCCTCAGAATTTCTATCTCTTTATTGAAGTAATTTTTTGCTTCTTGCAATTGCTCTATTAACTGATTATTCATAGCCTGAATCTGCTCTCTCGTCACATCATTCTCTTCTCGGATCACTTTAATTATGAACATTCTGAACTCCATTTCTGTCATTCCTTCTACCATGCTGTCTTTGGGTTCTCTTGATATGTCATCTAGGTTTAATTGGGACACTTTCTTCCCGTGTTTTCTCATGGTGCTCGTGTATCTTCCCCTCTGTTGCTTGAGGGGTGTTTGATCAAGCGGTGACCCAAGAAAGGTGCTGTCCCACTACCTCCAGGTTGGGAATGATCAATGCTTCTGGGCAGAGGCAGCCTAGTGTTGATAGACAATTAGATACAGCAAGGTGGTAGACTCCGGGCCTGGGTGTGGGCCTGGGCACTAGTTCAAGTTGGGGTGGTGTCACAGAACTGTGCTCAGTGATGGAGACACTGGGCTTGAGAGCCCAGGCTGACCTGAACTCCTCGCTGGGGGTTCAGGCAGTGGCAGGTGGTTGCTCTCTCTTGGGGACACTGTGAGCTATTGCCAAAGGCCCAAAGCTCCCTGCCCGATCACTTCAGACACTGCTGTCACTGCTGGCGGCCCCAGGAAGCTGGAAATGGACCCCCACTGCCAGGGGAAGCCGCCAAACTCAGAGCAGTTCCACCTCCCTGCCGGAGTCAGCGATTCCAGGGGCTTCGGGCCAACCTCTCCAGGTGCGGCTAGAGGGCCTGGGAAGCCCAAGATTGGCGCTCTCCGCCAGGGAAGCTGGGGGGAGTGGCACTGAATAGTTCCCACTTCCCGCCAGAGACTGCGTTCCCAGAGTTTCCCGGTTGAAGCTCCCCTCACACAGCCGAAGGCCCCAGGAAGCTGGTAATGAGCCTTCTCCGACAGTTAAGCCGCCAAAATGGCGTGGGGTAGTTCCATCTCCCCACCAGAGTCCGCGATCTCAGAGTTTCCCGGACGCCTCTGAATGCCCAGGTAGCCTGAGATGCTCGGTCTCTGCCTGGGAGGCCGCTGGCTGGTGCTGGAGCCCCGGCCAGTGACTCCGAAGCGCTACTGGGGACCCGCACTCACTTGGCTGTCGCAGATCCAGGTTGGTGGCTCCGAAGCAGCTGCAGGTTCAGGCGCTCCCGGATCGGATCATAGCTGTCCGGCTCCCGGATCGTCGCTCGCTTCCCGCGGCGGGCCGAGCCCAGCCCGGCTGAGTTGGTTCTGGAGCTGCACCTGGGGACCCCTTATATGTGCTTTGAATATTAAATCTCGTTGAGAGTCATATTCCTGCTGTTTGAATCCCGAGCAAGTAGGAATCCACGGAGCAAGTAGGAATGCAGCCTTCCTCTAATCCGCCATCTTGGATCTCCCAGTTTTATTTTTTTAAGGAGGATATAAAGCGGCTTAGCTAATTCCCCATACCCAGGAATCCAAAGCCTGCAGTATCCAATTATCACGAGGAGGCCTGAGTTACCTTATGGTCTGGGGAAGAAGACATTATTCTATGGTGGTCATTGTTTTCCTGTCCTAGTTTATGTGTTCCTTGAGACAGTTGCAATCCTAAATATTAAACCTGTGGGGGTATAATTGAACTTTCTTCTTTAAGATCTTATAATCCCTATCAGCTAAGAAGTTTAGGAGCTCTATAATGGCCTTTAGATATTCCTCCTGGGTGGAGGCACATAAAGGATGTCATCTACATATTGGAGAACATTTACAGGTGTTTTGTCTCTGAATTTTGCTAAGTCCTTAGCTAGGGTTTGTCCAAAACATGTGAGGGCTACCTCCAAATCTTTGAGGCAACACTGTCCATGTTAGTTGAGATCCACTATCTGGATCCTCAAAGGCAAATAGATACTGCAATAGAGAATCTAGGGTATACAGAAAAAGGCATCATTTAAATCTAACATAGTAAGATTGGTTGTTAGGAATATAATGTCCTTTTCTTGGAGGGTCTCCCAGGAGGGGTTGATTTTAAGTGCTCCCCCCCCCCCTTGCAGCTAAAGAGAACACAGTGAGCACATTTGAGCACAGGAACAGTAATGGGGAGATTCTAGATGGACTAGTGAAGGCTAACTATGTGAACGAAGGGAACCTTGGCATTTTATTACTAATCATCCCAGGTCTTTCTTTTAATCTTATAATTTGAATTCCTAATGTCTGATCAGCAAGGGAAGGGGAGCATTCAGGAGGGAATGGATGTGGGGGAGTGTTGTATGGCCCATACAGGAGGCAAAGGTAGTTGGCACTTTCTCTCAGTGCCATTCATCAACTGACCACCCTAGATACCCCTTAGGGCAGTCAGGAGGGGAAGTCCAGAGAAGGAACCTTTGGGATCCACTCGAGAGTAGCCTGGGTTAGAGAACCCCACTATTGTTCTAATCCTTCACCAGCCTCCATGCATCTGAGGTAGATCAGGACTAGGGACACTAAGCTGACACCAATTGTGCTCCAGGCCTGGACAGAAAAGTAGGAAACAGCTTCAGCAGAGTCCAATATGCCTGGTCTGCATACAGCAGCTGGGTGCCCATTGCTTTTTGGGAGGGGTAGTTAAGCAGATAACCTTGGTGATCAAAGGGGCTCTAGAGACCCTGACATTCCAATCTCCTAGGGGTGGTCACCAACTTCCAGAGGCAGATGGCTTTCATGGGCTCCCTTTCCTCAATTTTACCTGATTCCTGATTTCTGCACTAACTCCCTGTCCCCAATTCTGGCTTCAGGGGGAGTGTTAAGCAGGGACATCCTTGTTGGTTGGTCTACCTCCCGTATGTGAGCCCCACAGAGGCAGAGTCTGTCTCTTTCTCTGTGTATCTCCAGTGGTTGGTGCTGAATGAGAGCTTCATAAATACATGTTGAATGAATGGGTTTAAGCCTCACTAATTTGCAAAGACAACAACCACCCTTAACAATATGAATGTGTGATCTGGCAGGCTTAGGTTTTTCTTTTGTTTAACTGATGTGCTGTTGTTGCTTTTTAAAATTAGTGCATTACAGTTATATCTAATAGTGGGGTTCATTTTGACAAATTTATAAATGCATATAACATAGTTTTATTCATTTCAATTCTCAGTACTTCCTCTTTCCCTCCCCTCCTCCTGCCTCCTGATTCCTTTCCTCTACTTTATTGGTCTTCCTTCTAGTTATTTATTTTTTAATTGGTTCATTATAGTTATGTATATAATTGGAATGAACTGTGACATTTATATAGGCACATAGCATAATTTGGTCAACTTCATCCCTCATTTCTTCCCCTTTCCTTTCCTATTCCCTTTTTCTTGTTCCCCTACCTCTACTCTACCGAGCTCCCCTTTTTATTCTTCCTTTATTCTCTCTAACTTCTGCGTAGGAGATATAATTGAAACATCTGTACTTGACATCTCAACTTTCATGCACACAAATGTGGTTGAAATTTTTAAAAAGTTTAGAAATAACTTATCTACACTCTTAGGTAGGCTAATATTTTTCTTCACATATTTCCTACATATTAAACAGATGGAAATTTTATTTTGTTATGCACAGGTGAATGCATACATATTCTACTTCATCCAGCAAATAATTGTATCATGTTCTATATGCTCTCCCAAATTTATGGTGTTAAAATACAGTGATTTTTTTACTAAATCATTCTGAGAGGAAGGCATAATATGGGAGAGAGAGAGCCCCTAGCTGATTCAACAGCTGCCATCAGAACCCAGGTACCAATCAGCCCAGCAATTCCTCTAATGTAGAGGACAGTATTTTTTACAATAACCTCACACACATCTTGTGTGTCCCACACGATGTGATTCTGATTCCTACATAATAACCACAGAAAATTTTTAGTTTGTTTTAAAATAATTTCATATTTCTTGTTTTCATTTTTCTGACAGTTCTGAGCTAAGATGGAAAACTCTATTCTAAAAATCACTGAGCTCATTTGTATCAAATTAGACTTGGGTTTCTCAATTCAGGACTTGGCAGAGTTTTTGCTTGTTTGTTTGGTACTGGGGATTGAACCCAAGGGCACTTAACCCCTGCGTCACATCCCCAGCCCTTTTCATATTTTACTTAGAGACAGGGCATACTTAAGTTTCTTAGAGGTCTCACTAAATTGTTGGGATTGGCTTTGAACTCACGATCCTACTGCCTTAGCCTCCCGAGCTGCTGGGATTATAGGCATGAGTCACCGTGCCTACCTTGGCAGACATTTTTATTGTAAATTCTTTGAGGGCAGGTACTATTTCTTGAACACCTCTCTATTCTATTGAGAATTGCCCTGCAAATAATATTGAATTGAATAAGTATATATTATCAAGCAACTATGCATGGTAGGTGCTCCATTTGTTTTCTTTCTAGAACTTTAGGTTTTACGTAAAATAAATAGATCTGCTCAAGTCCTGTCCATTTGTTTTCTCCCTCTTTTCTTAATTAAAATATTGTTTGCATAAAAACAAACTTCACCAATTTTAAAGGCACTGATGATGAATGTTTGTAGAATCAAGTAATCACCACCACGATCAAGATGCAGAGCAGTCCCCACACTCTAAAGTTCCCCTGGTGTTTTTGTACTTACTCCCTCTCTAGTCCCTGACAATAATTCATCTTCTTTCTGGCACTAGAGCTTTGCTTTTTCTATAATTTCATATAAATGGAATCATATACTCCATAGTCTTATGTATTTAAGAATTTCCACTTTTATTGACATATAATGGTGATTTCCTGCCCATTGATCTGGCAGGACAACAATGTTCAGCTTTATCTACAAAGATAAAAGGCTTTGAACTTGCGATCCTCCTGACTCAGCCTCCCAAGTCAGAGCCATAAAGAAGAATAAAATTATGGCATTTGTAGGTAAATGGATGATGTTGGAGACTGTTATGCTAAGTGAGATCAGCCAATCCCAAAAATCCAAAGGCCGAATGGTCTCTCTGATAAAGGAATGATGATGCATAATGCGGGGGGCGGGGGGGGGGAAGGGTGGCAAGAATGGAGGAAGGATAGATAGCATAGAGGGAGGGGAGGGGTGGGGGGGGGGTAAAAATAATAACAGAATGTGTGACAGATACCATTGCCCTGTGTACATGCATGAATGCACAGATGGTGACTCTACTTTGTGTGCAGCCAGTGAAACAATAGCTGTACTCCATTTGTGTTCAATGAATCAATAAATAAATTAAAAAAAAATAAAAAAAGCAAAAAAAAAAAAACAAACAAACAAAGATAAAAGGCTCACAAACTAAATATTTTAAAGCAAAAAAGAAAAGCCCACTCATTTTTGTCATTTGCACAATAGAACACTGTAGGTAAATGTTCATATAATTCCAAGTGTTTTGAGACTCATGACAGAGATACTGTGGTTCTTTCTTATTAGCTGTTTATTGAAGCCAGAATTGGGGACAGGCAGTTAGTATAGAATAGGAAATCTGGTCAAATTGAGAAATGGAGGCCATCAGGGTCTGGGAAGTTGGAGACCACCCCTGGGAGATTGGAATGTCATTGTCTCCAGAGCCCTTTTGATCCACCAAGGTTACCTGCCTAATTGCCCCTCCGAAAAAGCTGGGCAGGCAGGGAATTGCTAATTAATGCCCCCTGGGCCCCTACCTGCCTGAGTCCTCCCTGTGGCCCTTCCCTTGCCATCTGCTGCTCACCTTTTTGCTATGTCACTGGCAACCCCTGGGCCTAATCACATAGGCAGGAAGGAGGGATAAGGGGTGGGGGAGAACAAAAGAGACCCTAATCTAGAAAATATGTCGGGTGTGCTTACTTCTTGGGATTCTAGAATATCAGCCATGGCCCCTTCTCCCTCCCAGGAGAAGTCTGTGTCACTGCTTTTAAATAAAACCTGCTTAATATGCTTGCCTTGGCATGCTTCTCTGGTGTTAAACTTCAACACCTGAGGAAGCAGAACTGGTTACCAGTAAACAGCGGTATCATTATCTCACAAAAATCCTCTCCCCACCAACAGAAGGAGGAAGCATTTGGATGCTATAACCTAATATCCATCTCTCCTGAACTTATCCAAAAGCACATAAATTTTTGGCACCTCAAGCCAAAAGGCATCAATACACAGATAAAATTTTTAAACGTAAGTGCATGGAAGCCTGTAATCCCACTTACTCTGGAGTCTGAGGCAAAAGAATCAGAAGTTCAAAACCAGCCAGGGCAACTTACCAAGACCCTACCTGAAAATAAGAGAAGTAAAATAAAAAAGGTATGGAATGTGGTTCAGTGGTGGAGCACTTGCCTAGTACATACTAGGTCCCGGGTTCAATCTCTACTACTGTACCCCCCAAATTAACTAATTAATTAGTTACAATTTAATCTGGCATAGTTTCTCAATTTACTAAATTTTGTTAAATATTTCTGTATTTTTCAAAAATTGTATTTTTCATAACAAATGAATTTTATCGTAAGAATCTTGAAAAAGATGCATATAAAGATGCATGAAAAGAAAAATTACGTATATTTCAGTATAACTAGGATCATAGCTGTGTATATCACTTCTCTGCTAAATATCATGACATGTGGGTTTTTGTCATTTCATTTCATTACTTTCACTGCACTATTGCCAGCATGGAAGTGCGGTTTTCCCTCAGTACTTGGAAGGGAGGCTGAGCACAGAAGACTGGCGCTATTATTCTATAGTTTTGTTTTTTTTTTTCAGTTTATTCCTTATTGAATTTATGGGTTTTGTTTAGACTTGCTGGAATCAAAATATGAGCTCAGCATGAAGCACAATGTACCACTCAGTCCTCCTGCTACTTTGCTACTTTGCCTGAGAAAACAGGTATTCTGTTTTCTGCATTTCTGATTCACAGATGGGTAATATCAGGAAGTTTGAAGTTTCAACAATGGAGAGATTTGTCTACAATCCTAGTCTTTTTTTTTTCCCCCAGTTGTAGATGGACACAATATCTTTATTTTATTCATTTATCTTTATGTGGTGCTGAGGATTGAACTCAGTGCCTCACACGTGCTAGACAAGTGCTCTACCACTGAGTCACAACCCCAACCCCTAGACTCCTATTCTTGATCTGAATACTTGCTGTCTGGTAGTTGTAGAAAAAACATTTCTATTTTTAAAATGATCCTGGACCTGGACAGAAAGAGATCACTGTATGCAGTGTCTAGTAAGGGAGTCCCCAAGTTCAGAAGTAGATTGTGGAATTATCACCAAAAGACAAACTGCTCATTCCTAGCAAGGGAATTTATTTTTTCGGTTGTTTATTCTGGCCACATTGAAGTCATGGAAGATTCAAAGAAAAGATATGATCTTGTAGATTTTATTTCTTTTTTTCCTTACTTTTTAGTTGTCAATGGATCTTTTATTTTTTCTATTTATTTATATGCAGCGCTGAGGATCAAACCGAGGGCCTCACACATGCTAGGCAAGTGCTCTACCACTGAGCCACACCTCCAGCCTAGATTTTATTTCTTTTAATCACAGGATTTTAGTATCTGACAAGGCCTTTGATAAGTAAGAGACTCAGGTGGGTTGAGACAGATGTGTGCCCAAAGCCAGCTGGGGGAACTGGACAGCATCCATATGCCTGACCCCCATTCTGTTCTATTTCTTCTGCCCATGCCACCTCTTCATGGCTAACGGAGTTGCCTTTTGGGTTGCCTCCCTGCCTCAGCTGACATGTGTACTTTCCAGTTTCTTGAACAGTATTATTTGGGAAGTTATTGCAGTATTGAAGGAGAGAATTTTCCGAAAGAAAAATAGGATATTCATATGTTTGATCAAACCTAATAGTAGGCATTTGTACCACAAATGGAAAATGGCCATCAACCCAGCAAATACCTTCAAAGTAATCCACATTGCCTACTTGCTTTATAATTTAAAAAAAAATTTTAATTCTTGTCATTTAAACTAGACTTATTCATATGAAAGGAGAAAACATAAAATATACTTAGGAAACATAAAATTTCATTAAGAAGGAAACCCACCTTGGGTTTTTACTTCATCAAACTCATTGCAGTAGGGCCTTGTCATTGAACAGGAATAAGAGAGAAGGGCTGGGAATATAGCTCAGTTGGTAAAGTGCTTGCCTCACAAGCATAAGGCCCTGGGTTCAATCCCCAGCACTGCAAAAAAATAAAATGAAAAATAAATAAAGGAGAAATGGGAGAAGGCTTATATTTTCAAAAGATTTTAGTACCTAGTTTCACCTCAAAGAAGAAGGTATCTCCATGAAGAAGTAGTTCTCAGTGACTTGAGGCCAGATTCAGAAGTCTTAATACAGACAGGTACCTACAGCTATTGATGGTACAAGGTACAACTGACTTTATTACTACATAGGGTGCCCAACATATCCTGTTGAGGAGGTCTATTTTACATTATTCCTAGAGCATTGTTGACATAAAGGAAACCTCAGTGACCTGTCCTTGGTGAAGGAAAGAATTTTATCTCAGTGCCAATATTTCCTAGCAAATATTGCCAATATTTGCCATTGAATAAGGTTCACTATTGTCTTAGTCTATTTTCTGTTGTTAATAACCCCATACAACAGACTTGGTAAATTATAAAGAAAAAAAGTTTATTTTGCATTATAATTTTGGCCTAAAGTTGAAGGACTGTATCAAGTAACGTCATGCATGTTTGACGAGTCTTGAGGTGGTACAGGGCATCGCATGGTGAGAGGTAGGATACTCAAGTATGTTTTGTTCTCTCTCTCCCTTTTATAAAATCACCAGTATTCAGTCACAGGGGCTCCTCTTTAATGATCTTACTTAAACCTACGTACCTTCCAAAGGTCCCACCTCTAAACATCGCAATTTGATTAAGTGTCTCTTAATCAGAATGGAGATTTAATTTTGGCACAAATTTTAGAAAAGGCAAACTATATTTAAACCATAACAGCTATTGGTAGACTAGACATTTAGAATGGCTTTGGATTAGAAGCAGTCCTAAACAGCTGCTTGACCAAGAAGGTACTTTTTAATATGCAGAATATTAATAGAACCCCTGGGGTGGAAACTCAGTTAGAAAACCCATCAGTGATATTCTTGCTACTCTTTGAATATCCATTGATGATCTGTGTCTCACTCACAGGAAAACCAACATGAATGAAATTGTGTATTTTTCATTTTATAGAGGGATTCAGTAATGGCCCAATTATGTTCTCTAGTAAAGGGTCTCTCTAATTAGTGGATAGAAGTTGTAGGGAAGCTATGACCTTTTGTTCCTTCTCTTACTAATGGAAGAGGCCTTGTACTTAGGGAGGGTGGGCATAATGAGATTGTATGGAAACTCACTAAATAGGGCAATAAATATATCTGGACTATTGTTGATTTTTCTGTGAGATAACCAGAAGACCATTTTGTTGAGGCTAGCAGATGCTCAGAGTGTGGTGGATTCAACAATGATATTTTTTTTCTTTAAACTTGAGATTTCATCCTGAATATCTCCTGATCGCTCCCAAATAGAGATCAATGAAATACCATTTGCTGTTTGCACAAGCTTCTAGGAATCCTGAACCCAGAAAAAACAGATAGAAAGGTAAAGGGAACAGGCATAGCCTAGGTTTTACATTAAAAGGAAATATACACAATGTCCTTCAGATCATGGACTCTTAATAAAGGAGTTCAGAGTTAGAAATTACCCTTTATAAGGAATAAGCAAAGAATCTGAAAAAATAAAGAATATTATAAATTGAAAAGTTATAAGACAATCAGGAGCCCAGCTCAAGGCCTGGGGAAGCACTAACATAGCAGGATTAAACAGAACTATGCCCATGGTCATAAAGATTAATATTACTTGTATTCTACTTCCTAATACCACTGAAATTTGCCAGCTTTTCTCCATCCTTCTGCATATCAGTACACTAAATGAAAACCCCCTGTGTCTCTAGAGTGGACATTTGCAATGATGTCTCAGCTATCTCCCTGCATGAGGTCAGGAATTTATTAATTTTTGAAAATAAATATTGGAGCAGTAATCCCCTACACTTTCTCTCCAAGTCCTTCTATTCTCTACATGACCTTGCAATGACTAATAGCTCAGCATTCTCAATCCTGGAGACTTTGCCCCCAGGGGGTATCTGGAGACATTTTTGATAGTCAAACTAGGGAGTTTGACTATCAAAATTGACACCTATTGGGTTGCTGCTAAATACCCTACAAGGCATGATGCAGGTTTCCACAACAAAGAATTATTTGGCTCCAAATGTAAGTAGTTTTGAGATTGAGAAACCCTGGGCCCTAGGCCCTGTCTACCCTTTAGCTTGACTTCGACCACTAACTTACACTTCAAGCATGCTGGGTTTCTTTTAGTTTCACAAGTCTGTTATTTTCTCCCCCACTTATCCTTTGTAGATTGTATTTTCTTTGGGTATGCTCTCTTCTTGACAACTCTTCCTAGTCATCATTTAAATGTCACCTTAAAAGTGACTTCCTGAGGGAAACCTTGTCTAACCCAGTTTCTTAGAAACATTGCTAGAATTGTCTGAAGTCCTGTGTAGGAGTGAGACTACAAGTTTTAACTTCAGCAGCAGCAGTTAACCAGTGGGAGTGGGCTGTGGTGGGCGCCAGTTCTGGAGGGGCTCAAGTGGATATGACTAAGTGCTTAAGTTTTCTTCTGCTTCATCAGTTCTGCTGTTGATGTGCTCTATTGCACTTTTCATTTTGTTTGTCATGCTTTTCATGTCCAAGATTTCTATTTGGCATTATTATTTTATTCCCTCTATTAAATTTCTCTTTCTGGTTATTTATTGTTTTCACTAAATTGTTTCTTTTGTTTCTTTGTATTTCCTTGGTGTTTACCAAGTTTCCATTATATAGTTTTTTTTTTTTAATTCTTTGCCAGGCAATTCATACCTCTCCATTTACAGGGTGAGTTACTCATATTTTTAAAGAAATTTTTTTGTTGCTGGGGATCAAACCCAGGGCCTCTCACATGCTAGGGTATTGCTCTACTTCTGAGCTACATCCCCATCCCAGTTACTCATATCTTATTTTGTTCATTTGATGATGTGTTTCCCTGACTGTTCTTAATCTCTGTGGTCATGTGTTAGTGTATGCATGTTTGAAGAAAGTAGATACTTATTCTACTCTTCACAGACTGGCTTTGTCTGGGAAAACCCTGAGTCAAGTATGGCATAGATGTGTGCCATAAGGCACTGATGACTGTCTCATGCTAAGGGCTGTCTTGTCAAGTGGGAGGAATACAAAGATAAGCAAGATATGCGCTCATATTGTGTGATATATTGTTAAAAGTGCTATACCAACTGAATGGAGAAAAGCAGAATGAGCAAGTGTCTAATTTCTCTGTGCTTATTGTTCATAATCACATGAAAAATATTATGAAATATCTACTAAATGTCAAACATTTTATGAGGTAGGTGCACATGGTCCAAGGTAAATGGAAAAACTACTCTTATTCCTAAGAACTTATGATTCTGTAGGAATAATAGCTAATTTTATTGGGTTTTACATTTTCTTTACATGAATTACAACAATTATTCATCATACCTCACACTTTTCTCATAACTAAGTGTTATTATTCATCTCAAATGAAAAAAGGAGGAAACTAAAAATTTGAGAAGTTAGTTAAGTAGAATGAAATTTCTTAAGCAAAGCTCCCATCATTGCTGTAACTCCAGTATGGGCATATACTGGGCAATCAATGTATTTGTTGAATGAAGGAGTAAGTTTCCTTGCCCAGGGATGTAGCTTATTAAGTGATGAGTTAGAACTTTCTACCTGCAAATTCCATATTCGTATTCATTTTGTCAAGTCATGGTTCCACAATCATAAAGCCACACTCTTGGTTTGGATATATTTCCACCTTTATTTAATGTCCATCTGTTTCTAGGCTGTCAATCATCAAGTATGGTAGGGGGGAATATGTGAAAGGAAAGGGGGAAAAGACACAGCTGGGCAAAACAAGAGGAATGTTCACAGTTCTTCATTTCTCTCTCCCTTTGATTTAGTTGGAAGCCCTGGAATGTCAGGCCAGTTCTTTAATGAATCTCACTGGGTTCCCCATTAATGGCAGAGTATTCAGTTTTACACAGAACTTGTCTTAGAGGAAAGCCTTCAGAATGGAAGGAGTGTTCAGAGCTATGTTTCATTTTCAGTCACATGACATAAATTTAAGTGAGATCTCTCCTGATGGCCTATGGATTCATATATATATATAGTTGAAGTATATCTGTCCAACTCTAGACAAGTCATGGGAACTTGACACAAAGTCTGGTATTTGTCACTCCAAGTCACAGTTTTGTGACTTATAGCCAAAATTAATATGTTTATGACTATCTAACCTTAAACTAATAAATGCTATTGGAAAGACTTCTTGAAAATCTAATAAGCAGTAACTCTGTGAGATGCTGACATATAGGCTTAGTGGCAAGGCACAAGAAACTGTCAGATACATTTTTCCTCCACAAAAATAATTTAATCTCCAAGTCTAAAACTTATAGACCAAATTTTCAAATATTGCACTGTTGCTTGCTTATTTCTGCCTGTCCCAAATAGTATGACCATTGAAGTAAATGATTCAGTAAATGTTTAGAAGACAAGAGAAAGAGCTGGGCCCAAGCCAGGACTGTCTTTAGAGACAGATATGGGAGATAATTTGAGGCTGCCTTTTCTTTTTAAATTTGATTATGTGAAGGGGAGTTAGTAGAAATTCAAAATCAATTCTAAAGAACTGAGCAAAATCACTTTTGGGGTCATTGTCTAAGAGGCATTTTCAATTTGAGAAAAGACATCGAGACTTCTCTACCTTTGGGGTAATAAGGGGCATCTATCTAAGAGGTGTTTGAGAGTCCCAAAGACTCAGGAACAGAGTCCTGTCCAGGGGACTGTTGGTAGGAACTAGGAAAAGAGAAGTAGGTCTAGTTCCTGTTCACCTCTGCCTTGGTTTCCCAGAGCTGTCATAACAAAGCATGGTAAGTCACTAAGAGGTTTAAAGCAACAGAAATTTATTCTCTTACAGTTTGGAGATTAGCAGGCCAAAATTAAGGTGTCAGCAGAGTTGGTTCCTACCGAGGACTCTGAGGCAGACTCTGATCCAGGCCTTTCTTCTAGCTTCTGGCAGTTGCCTTGATATTCCTGGGCTTGTAGACGTCTCTCTCCAACCTCTGCCTCTGCTGTCGCATGGCATTTTCTCTATATCTCTGTGTCCTTGAATATCTCCTTCCCCTCTCTCTGTTAAAGTACATCAGATAAGTACATCAGTTATTGAATCTATGGCTCATGCTAGCCCAGTGTGACCTCATCTCAATTTGATTACTTCTACAAAGACCCTGTTTCCAAAAAAGATCATAAGGACTGGGGGTGGACTTTAACATATCTTTTAGGGAGCACAATTCACCTCACAATGACCTCCCTCCCCAGGACTGAATTCTTAAGCTAGTGTATCTTTTGCCTTGTCTCTTGACCCAGCTGAATAGTCAATCCCAATGTCAGCCAGGATTCACAACCCTAGATGTTGTATGGTAGAGACTTCAATTTAGGTTCTCTCCCACAGTAGCCACCATGTCGTGCTAGCTAGTCTGCAGCAGGTTGAGTTTGTGATTTGGATTGCTGGTCCTTTCCTGTTGCTCAGGAAGTGCAAGTGGGTGGGATGAGTAGTCAGCGGAGTGCTACACTCTTATAATCATTCCAACCCCTCTTCCAGATCTTACCAATTGCATCTGTGCTTGCGTCTACTAGTGGTTAGGATTCATCATGCCTCTGAGCAATGGCTATGACATTTGTGAAAAATTCGCAGTCATTGTGCATCCCTTCTTTTCATGTCTTCCTTTCTTTGTTCTCTGTCCCACTCACATTCTGACAAGAGAAAGGACAAAAATAAGTACTTGTAACTAAGCACTGATACTATCATGGTTGAAAGCCCTGTTGCAATCCCTTCTGTAAAACCATTTTCTTGCTCAGTAATACTTTTCAGGACCATGAGATTGTGAAAGAAGCTAGAAAGGTTTTGCTATTGATTGTGATGTAACTTCAAACTTATCATTGTTCATTACCATACAGAAGTTACAGTCTCTAATATTAATACATAGTTACCAGTGTAACAGGAGACTGGGATTCTGGTATTTTCGTATTTTCAAACATAATCGAGGAAGAGAATCCTACTATAATAAAACCTATAAGCACAAATATCTATATCAATCTCACAAAATCTTTGCTCTTTCAAACTCACTTAATTTAGCAATACCATAATTTGCATGATACAGATTAAATTCATGTAATTTATATTTAATTTTTTATAGAATTGTTTTTAAAACTCCAGATTTGTGAGACAAAAAAAAAAATTTGTACTGATGAGAGTGGACAGACAGACGTGAATGGTGGGAACACGAGGTTAAGGTAATAATTCTATAAAATGGGCATATTGTGCTTATCCCCACATGCTTTCTTTTCCAAGAAGCAATTTACCTGCAGCCCTGACTGGCTTAAGTGGACAGAATATGTCACATTCCTTAGCAAACTGCCCATTATCTGCAGAAGAAATGCAGGTCCAAAATAAAGTCAAACCTAGGTTACCCTTTTCACAGACCAGATCTGGGAACTGAGGGAAATAAGGATAATTCTTCCTAACCATAAAATCTGTAAGAGTTTGTGGTTAAGAATCTAATTAGGCCCAGTCAGCATGGGCCAAGGTGACCTAGAGTTGTCATGGCAGTGGGGACCAGAGAATCTGATGTCATACTGCTCTCTGTCAAAAGTCAAGAAGTAGACCTGTCGGGGGCACTCTTTGGAAACTTCTCTGGGACACACTCCATCCCCTCAATAAAACTGGGGTGCAAGAGAGGTATGTTGTCCCTCTCCTCCCTGAGAGGACACACTCTTTCTTTTGAGATGTTCCCTTTTACCTTTCCCATTCTTTCCAATAAATTCATGGGAGATTACTCTCAGCGGCATGTCTGAAATCTGATTTGCTCATAAGAATCAGGGTTTAATGAGGGGTCTTTGCGCTACTTCAGTTTCCTGGAAAACCTCAGTCCTGTAATACTGACACTAGAAATATAGGAATCAAAATAGATGAAAATTATTCCTCTTAAATAATATTTAAAAAGTAAAAAGCAGATAAAATACTTTCTTACTTAATATCTTCTTATTGTAACTACAGCTGAAATAATTTTTTAAAAGAGTAATTTATAAGATTTTTTTCATACAAAATTAATTACTAGGCATTGGAAAAGCTTTTCTTTTCCTTTTGCTAGAATAGAGATCTAAGGAGGAAAAACCCAGGAAAGCCACTTTAAAACTGACACAGAAAACATTTCCATTTTGCTAGTCTCCTTATTTGTATTGTGTTACATTTGCTGCATGAAAGTCCTGTTATTGTCTTTAATACACAAACTTACAACTCTATTTCCATCACTAAGTTCGAGTACTATTATCATTAAGTAAAAAGGAGCTCATTTCCAAATTAAGGACTTAACAACTTGCTGTCCTCTAAGACCCATCCAGAGCATAAGTAGAGTATGACTATATCTGAAATCTGAAATCTTAAAGTGTTTTGTGTTCCCCCTGTGGTCAACTGTAGGTGCTCTGTTTTAAAGGATCTCTCTCTGTCTCTCTGTCTCTTTCTCTCTCTATCATCTCAAGCCTCACTTTTGCATTCTTTATTTGTATGCGTAGCCTTTTTATTGCAAATAGGGCTCTAAATCTTACTTTAGAAATGGATATTGCACTATGTGCGAGTGCATGTGCAGGAGAAGCTATCAATAATGTTAGTTATGAAAACCTGATCATAAGTGTTTTTAGTCCATTAGCCATTTCACTTTATTTATGTCCCCTTTCAGGCAGGATTTGAAGCCAATATTCAAAAGATGAAGTTTGGATGAAGAGCAACACAAGAGGATATAAAACACTGTCACATTTCTTCATGCTAGAAAATATTTCTTCCTTATATTATTTCTTTAAGCAGCTCCTAACAATGAGTAACCTCTCAAGGGAATAAGGAAGGAGGACTGGGCCCAGGATGGGTATTATTTAATATTTTTCTCCCTACCTACCTTTCCTTTTTCTATTCTTATACTTAATTATTTTTAAATTTTAAAAACTACTTACTAAGCACCTCATACATGTACCTATAGGCAATTAAGGCATATTTTACTGCATTTCTGCTCCTAAGAGAAATTCAATTCGTGATTTATTAATAAAATCCCATTTGTTCTTATTTGCTGCTTTATCTTCCAAATAGCATGCAATGTGAACAGTTGAACCTGCAAGGAGATAAGGCTTCCTGTGCCTTTCCTCGTGTAAGTGGCTGTCAGCTATTGAGATTGCTGGTGTGTGGGTCCCAATTTAATGTTTCCCCGAAGCCAGGGTTGATGTGGCTGTAGCAAGAGGTGCATGGAAACATCAGGCACAGACTTCTCTTATGACAACACCCAAACTGTAGGTAGCAGGGCTATGACCATCCCTCCCAGAGCTTTGTTCATAACTTCAAATTATGAGGACAGAAAAATAAGAGTGGAGAAGAAAAGGGTGCCTTGAATAATTTAATTTTCTTTTACATCATGTTAAAACCTATAATAATGTAAATGCAAAAGGAAATGCATTTTCTCCAGTAGGTTAATAGGCACTTGGAGGTCTTTTAAGAAAAAATTCAAATGTTTAGCTTACCATTCAAAACCAGTGAGCAGTGTTGTTACTCAATGTTGGACCAGATATCTCACTGGAGCTCTGTATTTCATAGGGGGCTTCTGACTTCTACATTAATACCCATTAATGACAATGTAGATACCATGTTTTAAATCTTGCAGACCCCAAAGAAAGCAAATGCTAGGTCCTGGAGTCACCTAGCCCTTCTCTGTGGAATCATTTCTAATTGAATGTTAAGATCAAAGTTTAAGTTTATAAGAAAGAAAAACAAGTGCAGATAAATAGTTATTATCTGACATCCTTATGAAAATTCATGACCTGCAGTTTTATCAGAGGCCTTATAAGAATTCTAATTGTGAAGTATGCGAAGCTATTAAATGGCTAGTACGCTTCAGTCTCTTGATAAGAAGTGAGTTAAATAATTGTCCTGTTTAACTTGTGCTTGTTAACCTTTAAGGTCAACTAGTTTGAACATACGTTTAATGAAATCCTGGAGCCAGAATTTATGATACTGCTGCTGAATGTTAAATTGGACAATTTACATAAGCAGGACATTAACCTTCTGAGCACTAAATAGCATTTTAGCACTTAGCCGCTGGGGACAATAAGGGACATGTTCTATATATTTGTGATTAGCTTGCCTGGAAACTCTCATGATGACCAATTGGCCTACCAAGTTTAGCAGCATAATTAAATGAATGGACTCAGCCTAAGTAAATTATCAGTGCTGTGTACAGTATATCATTATAGTCCAAAGGAAAAAAAAAGATATGAATAATTTAATAATACATTACTAATTTATCAATGCTAACTGACTTCTAGAAGGTGGCTCTTTGTAGTTCATTGTTTTAAATTTGATATTTGATATTTCATGTAATTAAAATTGAATCTACTTCTCTTACTAAAATATATATAGAAGCAGACTTTATTTTTAATTAATTAATTTTTTTTTGAGGAGAAAAGAACGGTGTTTTCCACTTTGGTATATTACAAAATACCTACTACTGTGCACTGATTAGCAGGTAAATTCACAATTGGTCACAATCAGATGTGTGCAGTCCCCATCACTTGGTAACCTTATGAGGGGAGAGCACTAACCCTGAGTTGTTCAGAAGCCTAGCTTGCAGCACAGCAGCAATTATCATTATGGTTTGGAAGGGTCAAGCACCAGGGAAAGCAATTTGCACTTCACCTAGCAATGTTCCTGCTGATTGTGGATAATCAATCCGCGGGGCTGACTATCCTGGAGTTGCATTCTGTAAACTCAGGTTCACATTAGGTGTATTGAACTTTAATGGCCAAATACCTATTTGGGGAAATAGTATGTCATTCTAGAGTCAGCTGGGGTCCCTGCCTCTTAGACTTGTAAGGCAAACCTGGCCCAAATCTCAACCCATGTCATGACAATACAAAACTTGTCCTCTTTATTTCCAGGAATCCTTGAGTTTTTATTTCTCTCATGCTTTTCTTTTGATCTCATTCTAACTCTCCCATCTCCTTTTATTTTTTTCCCCACTGAGAGACCCTCAGACTGTTGTACTTAGTCCTTTTACTTGCTTCCCCCACCTGAAATCTCTTCCCCGCTATCATTTAATGATTTCAGTGACAAGTGATATGGGGGGGTCACATGGCTGAGTTCCTGATCACTATCCTTTCTTCTCTGCCCTTTCCCTTTTTCTTCAAAGGAACTAGACTGTCCTTACCTCACTGATTAATCCTCTCAGATTTATCTTTTACTACAGAGACTCATCTAAGTAGGCCTCCAAATAAATATTGTCCCCTTGGTAAAATGACGAACATTTTCACAGCTAGTTGCAAAGTGATAGGAATATGGTATCAAGTGAACTGTGCTCTTTTGCAAATATTCGATTCATCTGCTTGATGTGGCAAGTCTCATTGTACATAACTCTTCCCTTTCTGATTATGTGGCATCCTAAAATGCATCAGGCCTACCTCATCAATAAACAATGATGACAATAATAGTAATTCCTTGAGTTTTTATACTTTACGGACTATTTGACTACATATTATCTCATATGATCCTTTAGAACCTATGAAATATATAGTAGATTATATTAAGCTAATTTCCTTTAAGAGGAAATTGTTACTGAAATATTAAGTCCTTACACTGAGAAACCCAGCAAGTTCAACAGAACTTAATTTAAAATTTATGTCTGATTCCAAGTCTGTTGCATCTGGATTAACAGGGTACATGAGTTCTAATCATGGTTTGAGTCCACCAACATTGAAGGAATAGCTACTCATTTTATTAATGTTAAAATACTTTAAGTAATTCTTGTGTATGATAATGATTATTAGAACAACACAAATAATTATGTAGGAATAACTTGTCTCTCTTTTCTCTGAGTCATACTATCCTCTTTAGACAACACCAAAATTCTACAGATCCTTCCAGTGATACTGTTTTGTGTAAATTTGTTTATTTATCTTTTAGAAAATAATTGATGACATTCTAGACATAGAACTATAGGCATCTTGTTTGTTTGCTTAACAATGTGTCTGGGTGAAAGTATTCATAGTGAGTGTTTATCTTTTGATACTTTGAAACCTCCTTTCTCAGTTTTTACATAATTAGGGAAAATGAATGAATCAAGTTAGTTGTCTCCTTGATGCTTGACTATAAAAAGTTGGGACCTTCTTCTAGAATTTCCTATGAGGACTACTCTGTTTAATTGCCCTCTGGAATATTTGATTTCTACTTGGGTTAGACCAGCTATCTTCAAAGTTTGCAACTTTGCCTCTGGACAGTCCAATAATTGACAGGTATGATGGACCACAGTTTTTAAAATGAACTTAAACTCGGAATCATAGAGAGGAACATAGTATTTTGTACCTTGAGTAAGTAGTTGTTGAAGTCAAGTGATAAAATATTGGCTTTGTTTACCTCAGAGGAACAAATATGGTAATGGGGGTTCTTTGTGAATAATGGAGCATGGAGCAAATTTTAGTCATTATTGTCATTATTGATAATATCAAGACCGGAAACAACATTCAGAGAATCCCATAACACCTTTCCCGCTTGCTATGCAAACACGTTGTCAGACACTTCTAGAGCTTTTTGTTAGCAGAATTTTTCTCTTACTTCGTGGTCCAGCTTGAAATTTCATACATGTGTGTGTTGACAATATCACTGAATAATTTTCTCAGCCTTGATACTGAATATCCCTTCAAATGGCTCAGTTGAAACTGTAAGGGTTCTGTTTCTTTCTCAGTAAATCTTCCCATCATCTCCCTCCTAGACTGTCTACCAGCAACCTCTAACAAATCATTGTATATTTTGGAAATACAGACTCCCTAGACCAATTGCCACATTGAGATGAAATGAGGAAAGTACCTGGCTGCAAAGAAATTATAAGCTTTTTCTGCTTTCAAAGACAAATAGACATGATTTATGGATGAGCTGATAGTTTGGATTAGCTAAACCAACATTTCTTTCTAGTATATTCAATATGCAAGAGTGAATTCTTCTAAAAGTGCCCAAATGTATAGAGAAATTTCTGGCCCACTGATGTAGTAAGAGAATATTTCCAGCTTGCACCCAACTTACCTTTGTGGCACACTTTCTTGAAAATGCATCTGTAAGTTAAAATTTTTAGAATGATTAGGTATGGAGGATAACTATCAAAATAGATTCTGGTAAGCAATAAATATTTGGGAATCCATAGCACCCCCTAATGGTTACCATTTTCAGCCACTTAGAGTTAATCTTCCTTTGACCCTATTGCTTTCTAGAAACTTTAAGCACATTACTTTCAGAACCCTTTTCAAATGAATGCAAATGATTTTGTGGTCCTCTTTATCCTGGCCAGTGTCATTTTTCAGAGCTCTTTTACAATGAGCATTCAATGCCTCAATTAGCTTTCCTTGTCTTCTGTTTCTTGCTTCTCTGCGTTGCCTATATTTTCTTGCTTTCCTTTGATTAAAATAAAGTCTCGTTTTGGGCAAGGATTAACCTGACTAAAAATATATACAGACAGATTTTTTTTCCTCTATCAGGAAAAACTCTAAAGAACTTAGAAAATGTTGGTGTTATCATCTGAAAAGATTTGAGACATTTCTTTCAACTTCATTGCAACCATCACCCACTTTGCAGGGAACACACTTCCTGTTAACTGAAAGGAAAAGAAATTTCTCTGACATGTTTTCCAACCAGCCTCTCTAAGATAATTCCTTTCATTGCTTTGGTAAGTCAATCACACTAACAGGTACCAGTTATTTTGTGCCTGCCTTGGGCTAAATAGAGCAGGTGACAAAAACCCTTTCAGGTTGTCAGGTATTAATGTAAAATACCCTTAGACCTCACTGCTTATTCATCTTCATCTAGTTGACTAATGCTTTTCCCATGTTGTTACATGTTGGTAAATTAAAGGAACGTTCCAGACAATTCTGTCAACAGTTTACTGAAATGTACCTCATTAGTGAGGTTGAGCTGTCACATGAGTGTAATTTAATCCTATTGAATTATCACTCAAAAATGCCTAAGTGCCTGGATTTTTTTTCCACACTGGATAGAAGGTTTGCTACTAACACTGTCACATTTCCAGCTGATGAGAGAAGAAACAGGCAAAAAAATAAGCAGGGTCTCTCTGGCCCTACCTGCCCCCTCTCTGCGGTGATACTTATGTCAACTCCTGAACAGAATATTACATTTCACTGTAGATCAAAAACATCCCCATGGATCATTTTCTTTTCAAACCTAAATGAAAAGAGTCTGTTCCCTCCTGTATTTCCCTGCTCACTAACAAAAGGAATCGTTGATATGGAGCCAATTTGGAAGTTCAGTTTCTCTAACATCAATGGAAATCTCCGTTATATTGTTTGTGAACTGCTGTGTTGTATTTTGTTAACTACAATATTAGTTTATTTTTCTCCAGTTGTATCCTTATTGTGATTTTTATCCTATTTGGATATGAGCTCTGCTAGGGGAAGAACTGAATATACCAATTATATAATACAGAGTGGGAACATTTCTTTAGCTGCTCTTTTCCAGACGTTACTTCTAACTGTCTCATCAGTTAATCAGATAATTGGAATGATATGGTCAAGGTATGAATTTTTAATTGTGTCTTGCGAAGTTGATAGCCAAACCTATAGAAATTGAGGAATGTCTTCAGAAGCTAAAGACAAATAGTCAAAAAGCACTATAGGAAAATAAAAAAAAAAATTAGCCTGACATGTTACACATACACTGGTGAAATGTCTATCATGATCATAAAAACCAATCAATATTTCATGAGTTCTTAATATGCACCAAGCCTATTTTACATATTGTATGTGTCCTACCACCCCATTTTAGTTTGGCCTTACTCTGATAGCCATTTTTATAGCTAGGAAAACTGAAACTTAGAAAATTAAAGATATCCAGTTCACAAATGGCAGAGCCAGAATTGGAACTCAGGTCCCATGCACTTAAGATTGATGCAGCACTGTAGTGACAATGATGAAATCACAGAGACAGAGCATGATCAGAAATTCTGAATATTCCAACGTCGCAGCAGTTCTGTCATTGAATGTTGGCAACTGGGCAAAGCTAGCTCTGTCATTTGCATTGGGCTTCCCAGTTACTGTTTTCCTATTTTGTCAGAGCAGATTAGCTACAGTACTAGAGTGGGACATTTGTGCACTGCAAGGCAGGTCGTGGGATAATGAAATAGGGTCCTGTAGCTTTTGGAGGCCTGGTTGGTGCCCTGTGACAGTGTACTTGACCTTACCTGCTTCCTGTGCTTTTATGGACATGAGGACTATAAATTATATGGCTGCTTTTTTAGCCCTCTTACCTTCCTCCAGCCTCTCTCCACTGACCCTCCATGTACCTGTCAGGCTTCACCAAAGATGCACTAAATTCTAAATGGTAGAAAACTGACTCTGCATAATGGATGGGTGAAAAAGTCCATGGAGCCTTTTATGCCCATTCAGATGGCAGATGGCAGCCAACTTGGCCTGATAAATGAAAAGGCTCATGCTTGGGAGAAAAAAAAAATCTCAGAAAAAACCCACCATTTTCAAACTCATATTTTCCTTGAAAAAAATAGAGCAAAGGAATCAAAATGAGACTAATATAAGTGCACGTTTTCTTGTTTATCCACTGGTGGAATGAAATCTGTAAGCAAACCTCTGAGATCACCCTAGATGCAAACCTCTCATTGACCTCAATGTCTACTTTATGTGGAAGACACAAACAAAGAACACCCTTTAATGATTTGGCTAGGTCTGGGAAACCTCATTTGGGAAGCAGCAAAGATGGTAGAGATGCTGGGTCAGGAGTCCCACCACTGCAGACCAAGTACAGAGTGCAATTTAAAATTCATGTCCGCTGATCCACTTGGCACAGAAAGGTTTCTGATTCTCTAGAAAATTATGAGCATGTTGCCATCACCTTTTTGGACATGTCACCATATATCTTAGTACAGGAAAAGGAATTGGAAATGACATATCAAGGCTAAAGATAAAAGCATCACAAGCCCCCCAAATAAAGAAATGAATTACTAAAATTTTCCAAAAAATGATGAAGAGTGAAAAGCCTGCACTTAAAAAGTGAATATTTAAAGTGAATATAAAAAGTGAATATTACTCTCATTCCTGGCTCCAAACCATATGAAGCAAAGTCACAATTAATTTGAATATGGTTGAAATTTTCAGATTTTATATTTTTTACTTTAATAAAAATGAATATGTACTTTGTGTTAGCTCTCCATTATTGTGACAACATACCTGGGGAAATACACTTAAAGGAGAAAATATTTATTTTGGCTCACCGTATCAGAGCTTCCAGTCCACGATAATGTGGCTCCTTAGCTTTGGGTCTTTGGTGAGGCAGAACATCATGATTGGGAGCACATGGTGGAGCCGAGCTTCTCACTTTATGGCAGCCAGGAAACTAAGAAAGGGAGGACAAAATAAACCCTTCAAAGACACACCGCCCAGTTACCTACTTCCTCCACGGAGGACCTAGTGCTCCCTAGTTTCTATCACTTTACAATATCACCAACAACTGGGGACCAAACTTTCCACATCTAGATGAGCCTTTGGGGGATCTTCCAGATCTAATATATAACATTCTACCTCTGATCCTAAAAGTTCACGTTCATCTTGCAATGTAAAATGCATTCAGTCCTGCTTCAATAGTCCTTATATTCTTCACAGTTCCAGCATTGCTCCAAAGTTCAAGTTCAAGGTCTCCTCTGAGACTCAAGATAAACTCTTAGTAGTGAGTCCTTGTAGAAATTAAAAAGCAAGTTGTATATATCCAACATACAAAGGAACAAGGTAAACATTTCCATTTCAAAGGAAGGAATAGGAGAATACCAAGGAAAGATTGGACCAAAGCAAGACTGAAACCTAGCAGGGAAACATTTAAACCTATAGGTCCATATCTGGCATCCAGGGAATGTGGTGATAAGATGTGAGCTCCAAAGGACTTAGGCAGACCTGCCCCTGTGGCCTTGCTAGCTATAGCTCATGTGACCATTCTCTCAGTCTGGTTGTTCTCATTGACTGTAGCTTTCTTCAGCAGATAACTTTCTGGAGTCTCCATTGCAGATTTGGCTTCTTTCTCATAGCTTCATGCATCACCCACTTAGAAGATGTTCATAGGGACTTTGATCCTGCCACTCTGCTTGGCCTCCCAAGCCTTCTTTTGAAATCTGAGTAGATGCCTCCATGACCCCCAAATCTTGCATTCTGCATGCTTGAAAAACCAGCATCACATGATCTGCTGTCGGTTCAACCAGAAGCAAGGGTCTACTTGGACCATGGCTGCAGTGACCTTAGAGTGTCCAGATAGCTGGATACGATGAAACAAATCCTGAGGAAACAACTTCCTAGTTGACCCTGTGCAAGATGCCCAAGAGGCTTTTATCCTCAATTGAAAGGATTATGATTCTCAGTTGAAAGGCTTTTGAGTCTGGTAAGGGTAGGCTCTTGTTGATTCCTGAGATGTCCTCAAGGCATTATTCCTATTGCCCAGGTGAAAAGTATTCAGTTTCTTCCAAATTGCACTAATCTCTTTAACAACCGTAACTTCCTTGACCACAGTTTTACATGGGCCTTTCTGGCCATACTACAAGTTTTACAAACCTTTCTCCTCAGCTTTTTGCTCCCAATTCTCACTGTAAATATGACTAAATGCAGCCAGCAATACTCATACCACTGCCCAAATTCTGTGCTGCCTGAAAATTTCCTCTGCCAGGTTAATTGTCCATCACCTTTAAATAGCTTCACACAAAGTATCAGGACATAAACAAAATGTAGACAAGTTCTTCACCAGAATGTAAACAAGAATGACTTCTAGTCCAATTCCCAAGGGACTGCCCATTTCCATCTGAAACCCTGTGGGCACAGTCTTTACTGTCAACAGTCTTAACAGCTTTCTATTCTGTACTTCCACCAGAAGCACCCATTAAGCTCTGCTTATCTGCTTACAATTTTCTAAGCTTTTTCTCATCTGCTTCTCCAAACGTTTCCAAACTTCTCCCACCAAACAGTTCCAAAGGCTTCTGAACCACATGGTCACATATAGTCATAGCATTGGTCCCACTTCCCAGTAGCAACTTTCTATGTTAGTTTTGTCAATTGCTTTACAAAATACCTGAAAAAAATCAACCTAAAGGGGGAGAGATTTATTTTGGCTCACAGTTTCAGAGAATCCAGTCCATGGTCACTTGGCCCAACTGCTTTGGGTCTTTGTGAAGCAGAAAATCATGGTGGGGAATAGGTAGTATAACAGAGTTGCTGAACTCATGGGGACCGGGAAGTAAAGAAGTGGGAGCAAAGACAAAATACACCCTTTAAAGGCTCATCCTCAGTGACCTAGGCACACCCCCAGTAATCTTTTTTGAATCATCATTGGAGAATCAAAGGAAGAGATTGTTTCATTAGGTAGGTAGCCAGAATTTTCCAAATGTACATAAATTATAAAATGAAGTAATTACGTAAGTACACCACTAGAGGAAAAAGATAAACTACTTCTTCATCATTTCTCATATAAATTCAGTTTGTAAAATCAGTAGAAATCCCTAAATCTCTTTAAGGATCCACAACTATAGAAATAGAGAATGCCATACAGTCCAAATGAACATAAAAGGTGCTTCATAGATTATAGAGGTTTTACTTACTGAGCCCTTCCCTTATTTTTTTCACATATTCACCCCAAAATACCTTTCCTCCTGAAAATCAGGAAACAATCAAAATCAGCAAAAGGTTGATTTCTCTGCTTGCCATTTAAAAATGGACATGAGGCTGCAACAGGACAGGGGAATAGAATAGGGCAGGCTTGGCTAGGTGGAGCAAGCCTGGAAGACTGACTTGCCCTATTGCCCTTCACAAACTCAATGTGTACAGCTTATCATAGTTCTAGATTTGTATCATAAAGATGTTTCTGTGATTAATATTAATTTTTTAGAAAATCTAGAGTACAAAAATTTTTAAAGGTTGAGACAATATGGTACAGTGAATAGAATAAGGGTTGAGGTCAAAAGGCCCAGGTTTATATCCTTCTAAAAACCTTAGTCTTCTCATTTATAAAATAGACATAATGGTTCCTATTATGCAGAATTGTTATTAGAATTAATAGTTGAGCAAATAAGATGTTAATGTCTTGATATATCAGAGGTTGTCAATGGGGATGATTTTGCTGATCCCTCCCCCACTGTCCCCTCCCTGACTACTGGGACATTTGACAAAGTCCAGAGATTTTTGTTGTGTTGTTGTTGTTTCAGATCCTTGGGATTGAGCCCAGGATTTCATGCATATGAATCACAAGTTCTTTAGTGGCACCTCACCCCAACCCTCTAGTAACATTTTTGATTATCACCACTAGGAAAGAGATGTTAGTTGTAACCAGGAGGTAGAAGCCAGAGATAGTAGTGGCCTCTATAGTGCACAAAACAGGCCCCAGGACAAAATATCAACCTGCCCAAGTGCTTATGATAGAATTGAGGCTGAGAAACCCAGGTACATATAGAGCACATAGAAGGTGAAGAGCAAATGGTAGCTGTTACTAAAACCTACGTCAATAGCAGATTACAAATAAAACAGAGAAATTATGGGAGGAATGGATAAATATTTTACTAGCCATTAAAATGAACTAACTCCAAGGTTTCCTTGGAGATGTACGTAATCAGCTATGTGGCTTAAAAACCATTCTCAATATCTTCTAATGACATTCAAAAAAGTATCTAGGTTTTGATGGACTTCTGTGGATGATTAAAAGAATCTTGTTGATATTACTATATGTCAAATAGCAAACATGTTCATATGCAAGAGATCAAAGATGTAAGACAGTATAGGCTGAAACTATCATTTAAAATGGTTTGGCATGGTTGATTTTCCAGACTGCTCTATCTTAGATTTCTGTTAGAACCTGGTTAGTACTTCCCACATTCTCCTACCTGCATTACCTGCATTTCCTGCAGTCCTTGCAACCTTTGGTCCTGTTGCTACACACAGGGATAGTGAGGCTTTGGGGTCAATGAAACACTGCTTACTACTTTAAAATACATTCTAAAGCTCATAGTCTCTTAAAAGCTCTATATTTTTATTTCTATGCTTTCCTATCAAAATGACACTTTTCTGTCTCCTCTGTTTCTGTCTTCCTCTGTTTCTTTGTAGAATTTTTTTTCATAGTAACTTTGAAAAATCATTGTGTAATTGGAATGCATAAAAATTAGAATATGTTTGACACACCTTTTTTCCTTTTAACTTCAATCCATTAAATTAGATCCTGACATTTTCCAAGAAAAAAATCTGACTCCTTACACAATGTTTTCATGGAGCATTTTAGATTTGATATCCTCATGTAAAAGTTTCCTTCTTCATTTTGTCATATGACTCGGGAGGCTGAGGCAGGAGGATGGCAAGTTCATAGCCATCTTCAGCAACTTAGCAAGGTCCTAAGCAAATTAGTGAGACCCTGTCTCTAAATAAAATATAAAAAAGGTCTGGGGTGAAGCTCAGTGGTTAAGCTTCCCTGGGCTCAATCCCTGGTATTAAAAAAAAAATTGATTAATGAATAAAGACTGATATGTTCAATAAAGTTATATGCCAGTGTTGTTGATTTCCAAAGAACTAAGAATTATTTGCACATTCTTATCCTTGCTACCTTGATGCTTTCTGTTTAACAGTGGGAATATTAAATGTGATCATGAATACATTGCAGTTGAAATTTATCTATTAATAGCACCAGACTTACAGTAGATCTAAATTTTGTAACCAAAATTTAGGTGAATTTAGGGAGGATTCTAAGAGTAAATATTATTAATTAAGTTTTTGTATCTTTTTTAAGCTTCCTACAGTCCATGAATAGTATACAACATTGCATCTTTGATAAGTATGAAATTAAGTGAAGCAATCCCTTCATTTTGAATAAAGGAAATCACCACACTGATGCAGTTAATTTATTACCCAGCTGTATACCAAATGATTCTGACCTACCAAATATTCCTTACCTAATATTTATTTTTATAATATACTATCAAGAAAAGGGATGGAATTTCAAGATAACTTTTAAATCAATGCTATTAATTAAATCTTAGAAAAAAAATCAGCCTTGTTTTTAATCCAACAAACATCTATTGAATACCTGTGTGTTAAACACTATTCTAGGTACTTGGGATCTGGGACATAGCAGTGATGGAATTCTCTGTTCTAAAAGCTTGTACTCAATCCATATTCATTTTCAACTGAAGCACTTATGGAAGAAATACTTTGCTTCCAAACTACATTATTAAATACATTGTTTGCATTATTTTGATATACTTAATAGATTGATGACACAGATTTCATATAAAAGAATTCAATTACTAAAGACAGAATGCATGAGCTCTCTTCTAGTCTTTTCAAATTTTTGAGACTGAATAGTTAAAACTGTTCCTTAGAATGCTTCAAAAATGTTTGGATGAATTCTGTGTTACAGTAATTTTCTACTTTATAATTTACTGTTTTACTTACAGATAATCACAGTTCATTGTCTTATATAACAAATGATTTTCACCTAGCTACATATTTAGGTAGTATTTTCGAGCTTTAACCTTTTATTTTAAAATAAACACACAGAGAATTTGTCTCAGGAAGGGAAAAATAAGGAGGAAAAAAAAACTTACCTGTGGTCATTAGTGTAAATCCAGTTGTCTGTACATTATGGGAAATTAGTCAATTTTTAGAAGGAGCTTTTAATTGCTTAATCTAAGTAATGTGGACAATGGCATACGTGTTTTATTTTAGGGTCTATCTAGCCCACTCAGAAAATGTAATGGACCTAATTTTCATTTAGTATAGGTCTGTGCAGTTCCTAAAACATCTAAATGGCTATTAATTTAATCAGGTAATTTAACTATAGCTCCAGAAAAGGCCACCAGCTAGTTGTCACGCAATGATTATGAGGATGACATTTCTATCCCATGATGCCAGAGGCAGACTTTGATACATCATTTTCTTTTTGAAGGTTAAACTCAGATAACCTGCCTTTGGCATTTAATTAGCTACATATTAAACACTCTTTTAATAATAAAATGATTAAAAATTTTATTGCTTCTCAAATGAGGCCCTTTTAGATAGATTTAATGACTTGGTTAGAGCTCTGTAGTTTGTGAACCAAACCTTACTTAGGCCAGTATGTAGTAATGATATGCTTTACAGCTTGCAAAATCTGTATTTTATTCAAATGATAGCCATAATCATTTTGGATAAAACTTATAATGCTTTCTTCTGTATTTTTAAGTCTAACCGTTAAATGTCATTGGAAAGTAACCAGAAACCCATTGATTCAAAATTTCCAGAAATTATCAAGTTCAAGTTTAAGAAAGAGACTATAAAGTCTGTTTAATGTGCTGAATCTTATATACTAATTGTTTACCCTTTGAAAAATCATTTCTCACCACTAAAGACCTGCAAAAAATAATATTAAAAAAACTATTGTAGAAGTGACAGAGAAGTGCAAGTGGATTGCAAATCCTTATCCATATTTTCAGTTAATATTAGCTCTTTCGTGAAAATGATTGTCAAGAGACCATTCATTGTTCATTCTTAGCATGAATTGGGATGGATAAGGTACAATAAAATATCTGTAAAATACTGTTGAAAAGACAGAATTCTGTCACACAAAAACCTGGAGAAATTGTCTGAAATTAAATGATAATTTTGCCTTTATTCTTTTTTTAGTTTTGATTTAATTTTGAATTTATTATTTAAATATGCACAGATTTTAAGTGTGTTATTGTTTGGTTCTTAAAGGTCCCCCAAAGGTCCATGTATTTAAGGTTTGGTCCCCACCTGGGTGCTAATGGGAAGCAGTTAAGAGGTGGGGTTAGTGGGAGATTTCTTGGTCATTCATGCATGCCCTGGAAGGGGATTGTAGGACACTGGACTCTATCTGGTTTTTTTTTGCTTCTTGGCTATGAGGTGACCAATTTTGCTCTGTCACACATTTCTGCTTGATACTGTCTTGCCAGAGGACCAAGAGCCTTGGGACCAACTGATCATAGATTGAAACCTCTAAAACTATGAGCCAAAATAAACTATTTCTCTTTATAAGTGAATTATCTCAAGTATTTCATTATAGTAATGGAAATATGACTAATTCAAAATACTCAGATCAAAAAGAGTTGACAACAATATATGTCCATATAACCAACACCTTATTCAAGTCATAGAACAGCTCAGTTATCCCAATGATGGCCTCATGTCTTTCTAGTCAGCACTTCCCACCACTGACTTCTGTCACCATAATTGAATGTTGCTTGTTTTAGAGCATCATGTAAATTCAACCAAGGAGACCTGTTACTTTTGCTTACCACATCAGATTTTTTTATGCACGTTTTTACATGTATTGGTAGATTTCCTTTTTATTACTTTACAGTATTCCATTCTATGAATATATCACAGTTGTTTATTCACCTGTTAATGGATATGTAGGTTATTTCCTGTTATTTACTATTACTAATAGCATCATGAACATTCTTTTATCTTTCTTATTTTGAACATATGTTTTCATTACTATTAAGTACATATCTAAAAGTAGAATTACTGGGTCATGCTAAGACTCATATGCTTAACTTTAGGAGACATAGCCAGTATGTGCACTTTTGATGTAGTTGTCAATATGCCTGTATCTACTCCTTCTAACTTAAAGATAAAAGAGTTCAATGAACTATATTCATTGCAATGAGTGGCATTAGGATGTTTAAAATTTTTTTTCTCCAATCCAAAGTTTACTTTTTCTGCATCACATACTCCCTCAAAAGTGGACATGAGTTTATGAAGTTGTGAATATTTTCAATTACATAGAATTTTTAAAATTATATTATAGATTAGAAAAATTCCATTGAAATACACTTGTAAAATTGATAAAATTGTACAAGTATTTTCTTTTTTCAAAAAAATTTAAGTACCTTTATTTATTTATATTTTATTTTTTATTTTTACAGACTGCATTTTGATTCGTTTTACACAAATGGGGTACAACTTTTCGTTTCTATGGAATATTTGTGCACATGCAGGTGGAAGAAAATTAATGGTGATATTCTTCCACCTGCACGTGCACAAATTTCCTCTTCCATGATTTGATAGAGAATTTCCCTTCTTATTCTGTATCAACAGATCAATGCTTTGATTCCAGGCTTGGGGAAATATAAATCTTGTTCTTTGAGATTTCGACTGTAAACGAAAATAATAGGAAAATAAATATGCAAAGAATTAATCAAATTAAGATGAAAAACATAAAAGAGTCCACTTGTTTATTACTTTGCCAGATGTTTATCTGTTTGTATATTAATGAAATATATATGATCAAGCTTTGTAGATGGCAATAATTTGATCATTAACATTTATAGTTAGCAACAAGTTAGCAAGTCATATAAGAAAGCATATTTTCTCTCTGTTTTAGCTGGCTTAAATCTGAAGATCTCAGGTCTCTCTTTAATTCTTTCTAGTCCAATTGACTGAAATTAAGTGAGGCAGGTTCTAAGAAAGATATTTTTTTCCCTTTTAGAATTGTTACTTTAAATTTCCCCTGAATTGTGAACTTGATTTTGTGAAATCCATGAGTCTTCAGGAGTTTTTCCCCAAACAACTGATTTACTAACATTTCAGTCATACCACATAAATTGCATATTGGGGTTTCTCAGGCCAAGAAAGATTTTATTTTTAGTTTGAAAATCACTGATTTTGTTTATATTAAAGTAGTAGTATTCATTGGAAAAAGTTAGATAATGTAAATAGGAAAAAAGAAAAATTAGCAGTAATTCCCAGTCGTTAACATAACAATATTTTTTCTGTAATTTTTATGTCTATCTATTAATATTTTTTCAAAAGTTACCTATTCTTATTTTTTTCAGTAAGCAACATATAAATATATTTTTATAGTCAACACATATTATCTACAAAATAATTTTGGATATATGAATAATGCTCTTTTATTATAGTTTATATGACTAACCAATATTATTGACCATTTATGTTATTCACAATTTTATATTCTTATGAACACTGATGAAGACATCCATGTATAAAAATAGTTTTATACATTTGCATATTATTCCCTTAGGTTTCTATAAATAGAACTCTATAAGGATATTCATTAAAAAAATTTATTTACTAAATTATTTTTATATGAGAAGCTAGCAAGCTTGAAAACAGCTATTTTACTACTTGTTACTCATTTTAAACTTTTTATGGAGACTTTTGTTAACTACAGTACAAGATTTTTTGTTTTTGTTTGGTTTTGGGGCCAGGGATTGAACTCAGAGGCACTTAACTACTGAGATACATCCCTAGACCTTTTCATTTTTTATTTTTTCAGGCAGGGTCTGGCTAAATTGCTGAGGCTGGCTTTAAACTTCTGATCTTCCTACTTCAGCCTCCCAAGCTGCTGGGATTACAATTGTGCACCACTACTCCTGGCTCATACAAAAATGTTGAGCAATTTTGTGATATATAGAAATATTCTTAACCTTGACCTTGTGAAAAGAAAGGCACTATTGTCTGGATTTATCCACTATGAGTAAAATTGGACTGTGCTAGGATCCACTTTATTTTAAATTTATTCAAAATCTGCAGCTCCTTTTTTAATGATCTAGAACTGCATTGTTCCATACATTTCCACTGCTTTTTTTTTTTTTTTAACTTTTTTCAACATGGTAATTGAAAACTTTTAAATGACCTCCGTGGTTGATTTTTGTTTGTTTTTGCAGTATTAGGGATTGAATTCAGGACTTTGTACATGCTAGGCATGAGCTTTCCCTTTGAGCTATTTTCCCAACCATGGGATATAACGTGGGTCCAATTTTATTTCTATTGGACATACATTGTACATCAAGTTTTTGTTGGTGGTGGTGTTATTGTTTTAATACTGAGGATTGAACCCAGGGGTGCTTTACCACTGAGCTACATCCCTAGGCCTTTTCATTTTTTATTTTGAGGCAAGGTCTCACTAAGTTGCTTATGATCTTGCTAAATTGCTGAGCCTGACCTTGAACTTATGATCCTCATGTTTCAGCCTCCTTTATCACTAGGATTACAGTGTGCACCACCACACCCTGCTCCCCTCCTAAAGTAATGCTATATGCTAATTACATTTTTTTCATGGTTATGAACTGAGAATGGCTTCAATAGGTAAGTGATCCACAAAGTTCCCTTAAAATCAGCCTCTGAGGAGTGAGATAACAACTCAAGAAGAAATTTGTAGTTTCTCTGAAGCACCTAAGTTCTGTAGGTGGTGAACAACAAATTCTGCCTAACAGTATTATAGACCCCTTCCTTGCTGAAATTCTGAATTGTTGAAAAGGCTGACTGCACCAGTTTCACAAGGATGGGTCTAGAGTAAATGGGGTAAAGAATGAAGTGAGCAGCATTCCATTCCAGATTCTCTTTTCTCATTTTAAATCTAATGAATACCACTTCACACATGCATAATTTGAATTTATCCTCATGCAAATTCAACACAAAAACACAAGGATGAATTCAAGTGAATGTTTAAGATATCCTATGGCAACTAGAGACTTAAAATTTGAAAGTAGAACTCCACATGAGTTTTTGTTCATGTATGATCTGTAAATTTAGAATGAAGTTAATTATTGGGGCACGTGTCCTGCCCCCAAAGGAATAAATAATAGCAATAATTTGAATAATCCAAAGTACGCATTTGACTAGAGGCGTTCATGTGATTTTTCATGCTGGGTTGAGAAGCTGCCAAAAGGCAGACTACATGGAATGTGGGAAGCTCGCACATTTGTTGAGATGAACTAGAAAGTTCTCTGAGTTCTAGGAAAATTCTCATCTACCTTGGGAGTATTAAAAACATAATCTTCACAGATGACCTCTAAAACTGGACCTATCAAGAGCATACAGTTGGCACTCGATATTCATAGGTTGGGCATCTTCGATTTAACCAACTACTGACCAAAAATATTCAGAAAAAAAAAATTGCATCTGTGCTGAACACACAGGGACTTGCTTTTCTTGTCTAGTTCCTCTAATGATGCCATATAACAATTGTATACCTGTCTTTTACATTGTATTGGGTATTATAAGTAACATACAGATGATTTTAAATATATGGGAGGATATACATAGGTTATATGCAAACACTGCCTCATTGTTTTATGAGGCACTTGAACCACTGCAGATTTGGTATCCTGGGGGTCCTAGAACCACTCCTTCATGGATACCAAAGGGAGGACTAGTCTGGCAAGAGTTATAGAGAAAAGGAAAGAAAACAATCTCAACCTATTTTCAGTGAGAATGCAGATTTAATTGCCTATGTGTGGGAGGTATATCAGAAAGAAATTTCCCCCCACCCAAATTTACTCTTTACAGAAATTTGTTTGCTTCCTTTTAGAGATGAAATCCGTGTTGAAAATGTCAAATTGAGTCATAGTTTGCCCATATTTTCCCTGCCAAACAGAGCTTTCTGTGCCTTCCCAAACAAGTTTATCAGTGTATTTTAATCATGTTCTGTCTTCATAACAACAAACAATTTATTGATGTGTGAAAACACCAGTTAATCCACAAGTGGCTTGTTCCATGAAAACCAACTCGCTGGTATGTGTGAGTAATTGCACTTGGCGGTATGGCTGGTGATGTGAAATTTCTAGTACTCAGTAAGAGAGGGTTCCAAGAACGTCTTACTGAAGAACTGTTCATGAATATGAGAGATGATTTCTGAACTGGGATGCCCATAGTTCTTTGTATATCTTCATCAACCTTGGTGAATGTGCACCTGTTTGTCACAGACTGAAGTGGGCTCTTTTACTATAAAGAGGCGCTATGGAATGACATTTAAGAGCAAAGATGTTAGAGTGAAACGGAGCCCTGCTACCCTTCATCTTTAAAAGTAGGGTGATAGTTACTCTCAAAACTCTCCTGAAATTTAGCATGTTTCAAAATGCCTTGAAAAGTGTTTAGCATACATAAACTCTTGTTTATTATTTATTATGTATTTTATATTGCAATCAGAAATTCTCAGCAATTCGGGGAAGTTATGGAGACACCAGATTAGAAAGACTTCTGCTGTTTTATCTGATCACCTAAATTTCTACAGACTTGGATTGTCTTAGCTGAAAAGCACTTCAGCTAATTTCCTTACAAACTGCTAAGAGTGAGTTAGGAAATGATTTTGAAACAGGAACCAAGAGTCAAAGTGCTCTGTCCTTCCACACAACTACATGTTTTCCTTTTCTGTGTGATTATTTGGAAAAGAATTATGCAAACTGACTGTCTATTGGTGTCCATTTCACCAGTCTGTGACCTTAGCCCAATTTGTTGAAGCTTTATTTTAAAAAGAGTAACTCCTAGCTCTGGAGAGTCCAGGTCATAGATGCTATGCATGTCAATTTCAGGCACCAGACTTTTGGGTGTCTCTTTCCCCTAGGAGACTAAAGGCCAAGTTTTTGAAGCACTTTGGGCTTCTGTTTCTCCTCTGAAAAATTGGAGTAATTTTAGTTCCTTCCTCATGGGGTTGCTATGAGAATTAAAGGAAATACACATATGCAAAACTGTAAAAACACAGCCTGACCTCTTAACAGGTACTTATAAGGTTCTGCCATGTTGTTAGTGCTGTTGCTCTACATACCTCTGCAAATTCCTGAGAGCCTTTGTTAAATTGTATTCGCCTCCTATTGCTGGTTTTCTCTCTGGAGAACTATTGAGAGGCCTTCATGATTAAGTTAGAGTTAAAGAAAAGGTTTATTATAAAAGAATATACTTATTATCTAGCTGGCTCAGCAGGCCACATGCTTATTTCACAGGGCAAGGGTTGACCTGCAGGCCAAACAGTAACTTCTCCAATCTTCTCTTGGGAGGGATCAAGTTACTTCAGTGCACCAGCATCTCTTGTGTTCTGGCCAACTCTTCTTGCCTGCAAGCTGTAAATCAGCTTTGGAAAACATGTTTTCCAGAAAGTTCATAGGAAAGAAAGAGTAGACTTGATTTCTGTACAGTGTCAGCAGTTCCTCTCTTAGGGACAAAGCTGGGTTGATTTGTTTTCCAGAGGAACAGGAGTACTATTAACAAAGTTATATTAATATACCTCTCCAGTCAACAAACATTCCCAGGCAGGGACTTAGGGTTGTTGTAAGATATGAGCCAAATATGTACTTAATGACTAGGTCCACATTTTTAGTTTCTAGTGTGGCATCTATAACTTGAAGATGTTTATTAAATTTAGCATGAAATATTTTTCTATCCAAGTCTAGAGATGGATTTGATTTGCATATGGCTTAGAGTTTCAAGTAAGCAAATTTTTAGAAACCATTTAATGTGAACATTGTGATTAGTTAAATAAATTATAATATATGATGTAATATATTATCCCATTAATAACAGAGTTTTGGGTTGGGAATATATTTACAGATGTAAACATGTTCACAATATGTTCCTAAATGAAGAAAAGGCAACTTACAAAACAGTATTAACAGTACATCCCTGGTCTTTAGAAAAATGGCTGATTGTCTAAACACCAAAGTATCAGTTAATATTAATTTAAGGTGATAAGAATAGGAAATTTTATTTTGGAGTGTGTTTCTTGCATATTTTTCTAATTTTTACACAATTAGAATACAGTTTTTGAAAGAAATGTTGAACCAAGCTATAGTAGAAAAATACAATGAATCCTATAGGTATTCACAATTTAGTTGATATACTTGTTTGTGAATGTTAAAAATTAGGTCAAAAATAATATGAATTGCTCAACAATTATCTCAACTTCTCAAGTGCCTACTACTTGGGGGATGTTAATTGGGTAATATCAAAAATTTTATGGTAAATACTGCCATACCCACTTTTGATGAGGAATCTAAGTTTAGAGAGGGTAAATGACTTACATGAGTCCATATATTTTGTGAATAACACAACAAAGATTACAACTTAAGTTTCATTCTACCACTGCAAACCTGCCCTCTCAGGATCAGACCCAGAGAAATACAATCATTTTTTAATTGCCTCAATTAACAAACTCTGATTTGAACTTAAATTCTGATTACTCCTAATACCGAGTTTGTTCTATTACACTGCTCTGTTTTCCTATTTGCTGATGTGGACAAATCAAGTCATGACTAAGTAATGTGGGAGGAGACTAAACATGGGTATAAATGATGGGTGATGTGATTCTTCAGGGGCCATTCATATATAATCTACCTCAGTCAATCCAGGCTGCTATCACAAAAATACTGTAGATTGAGTGGCTTTCTCCCAATGTTGGAGTCTGGAAAATTATGATCAGTGTGTAAGCTTGGTCAGGTTCTCAGTCAAATGCCCTCTTCCTGGCTTAAAGACAGCCATCTTCTTGTATCCTCACTTGGCAGACAGCACAGACAGCAGAAAAAAAGAGGAAACAAACTCTTTCCTATCTCTTTTTATAGGAGCATGCATCCTATTTATGAGGACTCAACCCTCATAATCTAATTACCTCCCAAAGTGTACAACCCCCTTATACAATCCCATCAGGTGTTAGTTTCAACATAGGAATTCTTTTGGAAACACAAATGTGCAGTCCATAACACAATCTAACAAAGTAAAGTTCCAGAAAGAAGTAACTAAAATGGTTGAGAAAACGAATGGAAGAAAATTATTAGAAGAATCTTAAAGTTTTACCTCTGAAAAGAAAAATGAAGTCATGAATATGATGGATAAATAAATATGAACATTTTAATCAAAATTAGAAATACTTCAAGAGAAATCATCATTTAAAACTAAATCTACATCAATTTAGAACAAATATTTTAAAATTGTGATTATAATTTAGAACTTTAATTTTAGAGATTTAGTACTTTGTCAGGCAGCAGGAACTAAAAATAAAAATTTATCAAGAAAGTGAGCAAACTGATTTACGATACAGCTATAAATGAGCTTTAGAGTAAGCAGTGGTTTCTCAAAAAATTATCTAAATCACTTTGAGGAAATATGAAGTGCACACAACTTGGACTTCACACTTAAGAGATGCTGTTTATGTGTGGAAAACACGTTGAGTGCTAATTTTCTCAAAATATGGTCTTCTAAGAAAATTAAACGATAAAATAAAAGCAAAGAGGGATTCCTCCTCTATATTTGTATGATGTTATAGTTCTACAAAGACTAGTAGACCCTAGTTTATAATGATAAAATTCAGTGAAAGAGGGACCTGAGTTCATATATGGGATTATTTGCCTATTAACTTTGTAAACTGGGCAAAGCAATATATCCAAACAAGACATTATTATAGCACCATTCTTTTTAAGGTAGCTGTTTATTCTCTACTACTTACAACCTAAGGACCACCAATTGTTCACACACACAAAAAAATGCATGTATGTGGCTCTTTATCATAACTTTCACATATTGTTGAACCTCATCAAAATTGTAGTCATTCTTCCTTAGCCACCATTTTGCTTTCCACAGTTTCAGTTACCAGTAATCAATAGCAATCTTGAAAATGCTCAATGGAAAATACCAGAAATAAACAATTTGCCCATAAACTTTAAATTTCATGCCTTTCTGAGTAGGGGGATGGAACATTGCTCTTTCCTACTGCATCCCTCTGCGGGGGTTTACCGTGCTGCAATGTACATATGCATGATGTAGAGGAAGTGTGGACTATTCATGGCTTCAAGCATCCTCTGAGGGTCTTGAACTGTGCCTCCCATGGATAAGGGGGATTATCATATTTAAAGTTGGTATTATTCTCATTTAACAAAAAAGAGAGGCTGGAGAGACAAAAACATTCCTCAGATTTATACAACATTTGGAAATGGACTTGGGACAAGAATCCAAGTCTTGGCAGTGAACTCTAGGTCCACAGGATCTGTAGTGACCCCTGGAGTATAGCCCCATTTTTTATCTGAAAAAAAAATTAATGATAAAAATGATCATTGTTAATTATTTAGTTTTTAGTGGCCATGTTGGTGACAGACACTTGAATGGATGGTTCGGAAACAGTATGATAATTTCTGTCCTAATGATTTTGCAGTTTTTGAAATCCATAAGAGAATATAATATAGTCTTTTGTGCTGGAAAGCTGCACCTAACTGGAGCTATGTGTGTTCAACCGGAAGGTGATTAACAGGATATACATACAGTGTATGCCAGAGAAATAATATTGGCAATGATGATGATATTAGTTCTTGCTGTCATTTATTGAGATCCCACCATTCCAAGCACTGTCCCAAGTACTTGATGTACATTATTTGACTTCAATAGTTTATTGAAGTCTCCCAATAGTTTATTAGGAAAATGCTATTATTTTTATTTTACATATGAGAAAAATTGAGGTAAAAATAATTTCCTTGCTGACAATCAGCTTAGAAGAAGGATTAGTATTCCAGCCTTCTACTGATTTAGTCAGATTTGGACTTGAAAATCTACTTAAACACAGGAACCCTACATTACTAATCAATATTATGTACTCAAATGTTTACAAGGAAAATGAGAGATTAAGTGAATGAATGAATGATAATGAAGGGAAAGAGAGAGAAAATATCAAATGCATTAGCTATGAAATTTCTAACATGGAAGTGAATTAAGTGCTTGCACACACGCAAACACACACACACACACCCGTTTCCAAGTGAAGTTGCTGACCCTCGGGAGGAGCAAATGGGGTGATTTAAAATTGTTTTATTTTGAAATTGTCAGCCGGGCACACGCCTGTAATCCCAGCACTTGGGAGGCTGAGGCAGGAGGATCGCGAGTTCAAAGCCAGCCTCAGCAAATTAGTGAGGCCCTAAGCAACTCAGTGAGACCCTGTCTCTAAATAAAATACAAAATAGGGCTGGGGATGTGGCTCAGTGGTGGAGTGCCCCTGAGTTCAATCCCCAGTACCAAAAAAAAAAAAAAAAAAAAAAAAAAAAAAGGAAATTGTCTTCAAAAAGAGATTTTGTCTTATCATTCTTCCACAAATTGCATTCTTTCTTAAGGATTGCTTATTCTTATACCTCATTTCTCAAGATTGATAATGTATTAATAGGGAATCTGAGCAGTTTAAGAGATATGATAACAGGGAGATAGAGAAAAGATATCAGTTCAAGTAAAGTTCTACTTGTACTTTTCTTTCTCTAGGCTTTCAAACTAGACAGAGCTTTGTCCAAGAAGGCAACTTCTATTTGCAGTCCCACCTTATCAATGAAACTTTTGAATGTATCTTCAATCTAAAAAATTGTGTAGCAAAAAAAAAAAATCATGTAGCATTTTACATTTTGACATTGTTATAGGATCATCCTATTTTTCTTGCCTCTGATTTTTTGTTGTTGTTGTTATATCCTTAGCTAATAAGACTTGTTTGGGTAGAAAATCTATACCACTCTTATCTAAACCAACTTTTTTCTTCTTACTTTCTGTTCCCTTTTATAAAAGGATCCTCTTCGTGCCAGTTTTAGGATTTGGGGGAAGGGTTTTAATTCTTTGTAAATCTATGCACACTCTAGAGGTCTCCAGGAGTAAAACAAAAACTTGTGATCCTAGCCATCAACCATGGCTTAAGCAGAGATCTATGGATGGAGGGCAAAGGGGAGATTTTCTACCTCTGTGATTTCACAGGACTGCAATCCATACTTTGCTGAACAGAAAAAGAAGCTTCCAAAGGCTAACAGATCAATAGATACATAATTTTTTTTTTTCATACCAAATACTCATGACAGGAAACTGACCTCCTGGCAAAAGACATCCCACAACACAAGGCCCTGAGGTTGGGGTTGCTCCAGGGGTCATTTTCCTTGAAGCAATCTCAAATGCCCTCAGTCCTGAGCACATACTTCTCAGTGCAAGGGTTGAAATTACTTCCCAGCTGTGACCACGGCAAGGACATCAATCCTCATCTGTTCCCCACCACTGAGCTCCCCACTGTGCACTAGAAACAAGCAGCACACTCTCTACCCCCAGGGGGACCTGACTTTTAGAAGTAAGATTGAATGGCTATTAAAAGGGGTGACGGCTCTAACCTAACACTCTGTACCGAGAAGCCATGGTAATGAAGTGAACAGGGAATCACAGAATGGTAGAATGGAGGGCTCCTTACACATCGTCCTGGCCATCTTCTTTATTTTACAGGTGAAGAAACTGAGGTCCAAAGAGGTTAATTGACTCCTCCAAGGTCACATTGTGAATTATTGTCCTTTTGTTGGTCCAGAACACCCTTAAACAAAATTATTTTTTAAGGTTTTTCAGAGTTCAGAGTTCAGAGTCTTTAATAGTTTGAAATACTTCCTTTTAGAACTCATTCATTCTGCAGGATTAAATAGGGAGAAGAAAAGAGATTCCTGTGCTTAAATATCTTTCAACTTGACTGGGGATTTCAGTAATACAAATAGAAGAAACATCAAATGCTTATTGTATTTATGCAAATGTAATAGGTAAAGAACACTTATGAGCACGTGTCTTCAGTTTTATCTTAAAGAAACCATCGTCCATTGACTTATATCAATATATGAAGCACCATTATTTTATTAGAGATTATAAACAAAAAGTGCTAAATAAGAATTTTAACCTTGTGATTTATATTTCCCACACATACCACCAAAGTTTTCTGGGTTCTCAGCAGCCCTAGTCAGCACTTGAGAGTATCCTTGTGACCCATGAAAAATTTCCATTTGAATCTTGGCTCTTAAAGCACTCTTTCTCTCTTTCCCTCTCTCTCTAAGATGCTGGGGATAGAACCCAGAGCCTCATGCATGTTAGGCTTTACTACTGAGCTATAATCTCTTGGCCCATATTTTCTTATTTCCTCTATATAAAGTTGTCAGGTAAGAGGACTTTTAAAGTTCCCAGTTTTACTTTCTGTGTTCCCTTAATTAATGAGTGACCAAAAGCAAAATGCAAAACATGCCAGATGTTCTAGAAGATTTATAGTTAGATCTGCAAAAAAACAAACAAAAAACCTAATGCTCCTCAGTAGTTGCAAATTATTTTTCCAGTGATGAAATATGATTAATTTTTTTTCAGTTATAAATGATCTTTTTAATGATTATTTTACTTGTACATATTTATGGGCACAGCATGTATTCCACCACTGACAATTTTATGTGAGATTCTTTCACTAGAAAAATTGATTTTAAAACTGTTCACTGTCCATTTTGTATTTTCAGGACAGATTTGGGTTCATTATGAATTCCAAGGGGTAGAACAGTATTTCAGAATAAGAATAATCAAACTCAAGTTGAACAGGCATAAGTCAACACATATAACATATACTGGACAATTCTCATCAAAATAACACATCCATTTTGTCTACCTATCAAAATAATTGTTGGAGGTAAATAGACATTCATTGTTCCTGTGAATTTTTCCATGGTTGCTACTACAAAGTTGTTTCTAAGTACAGTAGCATTAGTCACTTCTTGGAGGCCCTAAGTCAGCAAGGATCATTTAAATAGCTCTTGTAAATGGTAGAACTTATATTTATAAAGGCCAGAAACCCACCTGGGTGTTTTTCTCTGTGATACTTCTTTGCCAATGTTTAGCCTATAATAATGGCTAATGCTTAGTGAATTTTGTATGCATTACCTCATTTAATATGTTAAAAAAATCTTATAAGATAGTTACCATTAATATCCCTATTATTCAGATAAGGAAGATGAAGGTTAGAAGATTGAATCATTTGTCTCAAATGCATCTAGAAAACAGTAAATCTGAGATGAGAACACAGAGTTTGATCCTTCAGAAAGTATTCTAATCACCATGTGGTACTGCCTCCCAGTTTGCCATCTTCTAGGAAGCGATACTATTGTTAAGTGTTAGGAAATGGACTTTATTTTGTACTAGGATAATGAGTGAGTAGTGTGTATGATGGCAATGGGAGTTGGGGCTGAGATGATTGGTTGACTTTTATTGACTTTAGCTAATTTAATTTAATTTGAATCTTCCTCTGAATTTTGACAAGTGCACGTTCTGCTGGCCTGCAGTATCACTGAGAGCAGAGATGCGGGGGAAAGGCTTGGCATGCATCCTTCCTACAAAACCTTCCTGTGCAGACATGAACATGCATTATCCAGCCCAGATCCGAACAGAGTTCAGAAGCCATTTCATTATTTAAATTTCTGATCCTCAGCATTGCATGAAATACTGTTCAGAACTCTGTGCTTTAGATTCTGTGGAATATCAACAGACCTCCAAGCCTAAATCTAAAGTGATAGTCCTTAATAATTTATATGACCCCATTTCCCTCCCTTAATGTTGTTAAAAATAATGAAATAGAGAACCTGCACTCTTCCAGAATGTAACAGGCCAATTTATGATTCTAATTCTCTGTTTGGTCATCTGAAATATACTGTTTTAGCACCTTTATGCATTTAACAGGTATTTCTTAACAGCAATTCCTACTTGCATTACTATTCCGTAAATGTTTTGGCTTGAAAGAGAAGATGTGTCCTTCAAACAAGTTTCTTTCTTTCAGGGCTACTCCTGTACACAAATTTCTCAGTGGTGACTTCCTGGGGTTTTCTGTTTTTATTTTCTCAGGGTTCGATTCATTACTCCTGTTCATTATTCAATTTGTTGGGCTTTGAGCACCTGAATAATTGAAAGCTATGCAAGTATTATAAATTATATTGTCCATGTTCATAATCCTCGTTATAGAGTTTATAGCTTCACGGTAAAAATTCACTGTGTTGAAATCTTACATACAAGGTCTTATACTGAAAACAAATTAATTAATAAATACATTTTTTCCTCTCTAAACTCTCTTTTATCAAATCTCACATTTTTCATTCATGTTTTTATGGTTTTTTTTTTACTGCAAAAACAACATCAGTAAAAATAATGTTTCATGTGTTCACTTATTTGTTCCTTTTCTTTATAATAAATATTTACTGAATAACTATTGTTCTTTTGACAGTGGGAGACTAAGGCTAGGTCAGCCTATGCTCTGAGAAGAATGAGAGGGAAAGCAGGTTTTGCAACTTTTTCGGATACGACCTCCACCTTCTGATGTCTTCCCAATTCAAAGCAAAGGAGCAAACGAAAGCAAAAGCAAAAAACTGCATCCTCAACAGCCCTAGCTCTACAGCTTCTACCCCTTGACTCTTCTCAATCCACCTCAGGCAGTGAAGATAGAAGATTCTCTAGCTTCTTGGAAACAGGTAGCCCAATCCTTGACATAAGAATACTAGAACAAATTTCTCAATAAGAACAGATCTAACTTTAAAATTTAAAAAAAAGTTATAATAAAAAAGGAAAGGAAAGAAAAGAAAAAGAGCATGTGGGTGAGATTTGAGAGACTGAGGCTGAACTGGTCAAGTTTTATGGATGTAAATCTCCTGGGGTTTTTAATTTCATCAGAGCAGACTCTACCTTACTAACCTGGTGATTGATTGCTTGATTTTTACCACAATGAAAAGAACTTCGCTGGGTATTTTCTCTAGTTATGAGAATCACAGTCCCCATTCTTGTAAAAGCAGAAGCAATGGCTGAAGACATAAAGAGTAAAAATCGCCTTCGATGTTTTGCTCAACATGAGTTCAGCAGGTGTATACGGAGCACATGGTCTGTAGCACTCGGGTCTGGGTAAACAGGGTGAACGGCACAGATGGGGTATCTGTAATAATTCACACAAAATCGGTGAAGAAAACAAATAATAAATAAGAAAGTAAATAAGTAAGTATAAATTATGCTTTTATGAAGATGGACAACAGGAAATTATGATGGAAAATCAACAGAGGAGGAACTACTTGGATCAAGTTGTCAGATGTGACCTCCACTATAAATTTCAGGGGTTAGATCTTTCAATTTTTTCTATGAATAAGGATGTATTATACATTTTTTGTTGTCTACAAAAACAAGATCATATATGCCTATCATTTTGCAACATGCATTTTTAATATAACAGTGTTAATGTGTTCTTTCCTGTAAATAAGTAAAGATGGAGAGCATTATATTGTGAAAGTACCATCATTTTTAAAAATCCATCTTCTATGGACCGAAATCTTTTTGTAATTTTATATTTTGCTTTCATGTGCATTCCTGAGATGGATGTCCTTTCATATATCCCTTGGAGAATATTTACCATTATTAGCATAAATACATGAAAGTGGAATTTATGGATCAAAGAGTACACAACTCTAGAAGTTTGAATACAGGTAGTCAAAATACCACGTGGAAACCTATACTAATTTTTACTTCCTACAACATAAAGTTCAAGTGGGAGACAGAATGGAAGAATAATTTCAGGAGATAGGCTTTGGAGTTAGATTGCTTAGGTATAAATCTCAGGTACAGTATCTAAGAGCTGTGTGAATTTAGAAGAGTTACATTACTTCCCAGTGTCTTAGTTTCCTCATATATAATGTAGACATAATAACTTACAGTGTTATGAAGATTAAAGGAGATCATCCATATTAAGCATTGAATATAGTATATGGTATATACTTGGTGCTCTGTAAATATCCCTGTCAATAAGGGATATTATAATTTTTATACTTTTTAGCATTTTTAAATTATAATAATAATGTAAACTTGTGCTAAAGAATATCTCAGAACATGTTGAAGGAAGGACATCAAACAAGAAAAGTCCCTAATTGTTTCTCTTTCACCTGCAATTCTACTCCCCAGAGAAAAACACTTATATTTTAAATTGCCACTATAGTACTAAAGTAGATGCCTACCCCTGCCATTTCTGAATGATCACTTTTTCATAAAGTCTCTAGACAGGTCACTATGAAAGAAAAGGAATTTAGATCCCTTCCTCCTGTGTGTCTACCTATTTTTGTGAGTTTACTTGCCAGCTCATCTTAAACAGTATTTGAATTGAATGTTGATGTTAGAAACCTAATCTAACAATATTTACACTGTTCTATCTAGATTTCTCTTCTTCAAACCCACTAAATTGGATTATCCCTTTGACATCTCTCAGCTGTGCTTTTATAGTTCCAGGATGTCCATTCCTCCTTATTTGCCTAAGATGGTCCCATTTTACATTTTTTTTATCCCAGTAGTTTTTTTTAATACCTGAATTTTTTTTTATTTTTACAGACTGCATTTTGATTCATTGTACACAAATAGGGCACATCTTTTCGTTTCTATGGTTGTGCACAATGTAGATTCATATCATTCCTGTAATCATACATGTACATAGGGTAATGATGTCTGTCTCATTCCACCACTTTTCATACCCCCCCATTTCCCTCTACATCCTAAAGTTCCTCCATTCTTCTCTAACCCTCCATCCCCCCAATCTGATTATCTATCATCATCCACTTATCAGGGAAAACATTTGGCAGTTGGTTTTTTGGGCTTGGCTCATTTCACTTAGCATGATATTCTCCAATTCCATCCATTTATTCACTTTCAGAACTGCTATGGTTTGGATCTCAAGTGTCCACCAAAACATGGTCCTCAGCTTGGTGCTATTCGGAGGTGGTGGAAGCTTTAAGAGGTGGATCCTAGTGGAAGGTCTTTAGTTCATGGAGGGCATGCTGTACAGGAAATTGTGAGACTTTAGTCTTTGTTTCATTCTCTTTGCTCCATGGCTGATGATGAAGTGAGTAATTTTGCTCTGACAAGTGCTCCCTCCATGATGTATTGCTGCAGACCTAAGAGCACTGGGTCAACCAATTGCGACTGAAATTTCTAAAACTGTAAGCTAGGATAAACCTTCTTACTTTTAAAAATTGGTTATCTTAGGTATTTGTTATAGTAACAGAAAACTGACTAAAACAAAGATTGTGTTATGCGCTCACCCAATTTATAGGAAGAAGATGAACGGAGGGAAGCCTTTCTCAGCCCTGGAACTAATGGAGGAAGGAATCCTTTGGTGGCTTCTCAACCACCAATCTCTATTCATGTTATTACCAAGTGGCTGAAGAGAGTATGTTTCTTTTGCTTTCAAAATGTTCATGTCTATTCTCGTGGGCTTCTATATTTAGGGTACATGATCCTTTGCCATGCTTAATCTAAAGGTGCCTCTTATAGCAGTGCATTATTATATTCCAGGCAATATTTTACTGAATTTTGACATGAGGAGAAGAGTATTGGGATATTGCTATCTTGTTTTTATTCCTTTAAAACAATTTCAGATTGATAGGTAAAAAGAATAATAATAATTGAAAATCTCTTGTTCTCAACATCAAGTGTAATACATAAAACATTACCAATTACATTCTTCAATTACTTATTCTTAAGTAAAACATTACCAATCATAATTATATAATTAATACACAAATAATAACATATTATTATTATTATTATTATTCTAAAATGTTAGAAAATCAAGAGAAATGATAATACCCATTATCGACAAGGGCATCATTAAGTAATAGTAATACCTAATATTTATTGAGCATTGAGAACATGCCATGTACTTTGTCAATGCTCACTATGAATTATCTCCTTTAATAACCCTAATAATTTATTACATCCACATTACAGATGAAGAAACTGAGACACTAGCAAGTAATGCAACTTTTCTGAAGTCACATAGCTCATAAATACTATAACTGAGATATACTGTTAATTTTTTTCTCAATACCTTATTTTTGGAGAGTCATCATGATAACCTGTATAGGGATAATAGAGAGTTTTTACTGTATGAATGTTTTAATTTATCTATTCTATTCTTTTTTGCTCTTACAAACTGTTACTATGAACTTTCTTGACCATAAATGTAACAACAAATCATCATTCAAATGGATGTTGTAATGTACTCTCCCATCAGCGATAAATAAGAGGATTTTTATTATTATAACATAATTTATTTAACTCAAGAGATCAGGCAACCAGTTAATATTTATTAAACACCTATTATAAATGAAGTATCTGTCCTAAGCATTGAAGACAGATCCAAAATATAAGGAAGTCTCTGCCCTCTTGGTTAGGGTAATAGAATAAATATGAAGAGTAATTCTTGAGTATACATAAATTTATTGAGTTACTACTACATTCCATGTATTGTTCTAGGCAGTAGGAATACCAAAGTGGCTAAGTAAGAAACAATCCCTATCCTCAAACTAACAGGTTAAAGTTAACAAGTACTCATATTTTTCAGAGGTAGGTAGCATTATTCCATCTGGGGTGAGGGAGTGTGGAGTGGTGGTGAGGTTTGACCAGAAAGGTCAGAACACAGGTGAGGAATAATTGAAGGACATTTCAGAAAGAAACGTTGTGAGCGACCTGTGTAGTCCCTTTGCTATTCCTCCTTTTGTGCTCTCTGTACAATGGTGAATAAATACCACACTGATGAATTTTCCAATTACTAGGGAAGACAACTCTGAAATGAAAATATTTTCTAAGCATTAATAGATGACTTGATTACATAAGTTTTTATTGTTATCAATGATATCCACTATCTGAGACAAAATATGTATTTATTTAATATGCCATTTTTATTCTAAATGCACTTTGGAAAATTCCAGCTTTGTATGTATAGACTTTTGTTTGCTAGAGAACAAGAATTGTTATAAGAAGATATAAAAGCTACTTATTTTTTATGGGACTTCTGCATAAATCTTGTATCTATAACATGATCGAGTGACATAAATTTTCACAGCTTGTTTCTGTTTCACCTCCCGTGGAACCAGCGCTGTCCTACAGCAATATCCAGGAGTGGAATTGAGCTATTTGCTGGTGTCATAAATAAGAAAGGATGTCATGGCTGTTTTCATTTGACTGAGCAGTAATGGAGTTAATTATACTTTCCGTCTCTTTGTTTTTGATCTGTGTTTCCAAAGTCATCTAAGCTTTTGGGAGTTCTCATATTTTAACTCTTCCCTTGTCTGATTGGATTTCAGAGCTTTGGGGATTTTGCTGCTATGGATTATAACTCTTCAAATTTCCCCCTTTCATTTGTACCTGTGCAGATGGTGTTTTACAACAATTCTTCCTCAAAGGAATATGGAAATTGATGTCATTTTGTGTTTGGTCTGTAATCTTTGTTTTGGACATTTTATATAAATTATCTATGGGAAAAGAAGGATTTCAGCCTCCCCCGCCAGTGGAGACAAAGACAAGGAAAATAAATGAGTTCTGAAGTGTAACCTAGCAATCCAATGAGAAAGTCAGGAATGGATTTAGAATTTTCTTTTAGTATTTTTGCCAAGACTATGAATCATCATTTAAATACAAATGGATTTCCATACATGCAAATGTATACATATGTAATGTCTGGAAACATCACATTAGTTTTCATTTCTATTGATACTGTTTAAGTCTGTATTTGTATAATCTGAAATATTCAGATTATTGGTTAATTTAGACAATTAAGCTTTAATGAATTATCCTCAAGTATTTGTTCATGAATATATTCTCTTATTTACCTAGCATCTAAGCTCCCACAGGAAAAAAATTGAGAAAAAAAATTATTTGCATTTTTTATTTTTATAACAGTAAATATTAAGATGTTTAGAAATAAGATTTTGAATTTTTTGTTTTTTATCAATTGCTAGACAGTTTGAATAGCTGAAACCCAGGAAAAGTAGCACATACTATTTTTGTACAAACATACACATGTAAGTATACACATACTATATATTAAAAACCAAAGAAATTTGCAATTTTATAGTTTGGTTTGATTTAAAGTGTGATTTGGCTTTTCAATACATACAACTCTTCTTTTATAAAGTTCCCTTGGTAATGAACAGCTTCACACAAAAGATTTCTATTGTAGGTCTCACAAGTTGGGATTTGTTCTCAACAACAATTTAAACAATCCCAAGCTGCTTGTTTTTATTAAATTTAGAAATATGTGAGGAATTCTGACATAAAATTATTTCACCTTGTCTTTAATGTCCTGCACAAATGACTCTTGCTATGAATTATGTTCTACCTGTGATTTCTGTTGTTTTTATGAAGAATTTATCAATCACTTATTTTTTAACCCCCCAAATTAGGTTAAATGCAGGAGCTGAAAACTAAAAACAGGGCTGGGGATCGTGGAGGGACTTTGTTGTCTTTTAAATAAGGAGTAGAGCAGGAGTTCCTTATAAGATAGAAAAAAAGGCCTTAATTTGGGGCCTAAGCTTTTTCCTGTAAGGAGTTCACATAACTCTCCTTAAAGGTGGGGCATGGCGGCGCTGGGATGGAATTAGTGGTCAGGGGCTTGCTACAGAGCTACACAGGGCCACTCTGGATCCCTGGATACTGAGGTATGTCTCCAATGGATTTCTTTTACTTTTTAGGGTATTTGGTAGGAATTTTTGTTGGTGACGCTTTTAGGTTAAACCCCAAGTCAGTCTAATAGGCCCAAGTGCTGCCATGACAAAATTCCCTTGGAAATTGAGCAGGAAGTGACTGGTGTGAGATTCTGTGCCTTGTCATAGGACATACCTGTTCAATAAAAATCTCCTGAGACCAAAAAATAAAAAGTTGGGGGGATGTGGTGAATGCACATTCTGTACTAATTTAATGGCTTGAGTTTGATAAGATCAGGTTTAAATTGGCTTTGCTGTTTAAAAGAAAGGAAATGCACTTACCCAGCATAACTGCAGAAGAGTATAGTTGAAAGAAAGCATAAAGCCCAGGCCCTGCAGTAGCCACTGAAACTACAGCTGCAGTGGGTGACAACAACCTGAAGCAGAGATGGGTGCTGCTTCATAGGCTTTCCACCTTGGAATTCACTAGGAGAATGAATTTTGACCCCTTTTGACATATGATGCGAAATATGGAGTTTGACACATCTTTGGCGTTTAGAAAAAAAATTGCAAACTAGAATCCCAGCTTGTGAGTTTTGTGAGTTGTTTAATTTGGGAAGTGACTGGAAAAATAGACATTGTACCACAGGATTTGAGTGTTCCAGAAATTCCATGGCCCAGTGTGAGCAGCAGCCTCTAACCAGGGAAGGTCAAATTTTCTCCTCTTTGAAGACTTTCAGGCTCCTAAACCAGTTTGCATATTGAGCTTCCCAGAACTATTTCCAACTACCTAGAGCAGTTGAGCATGAAGAACACCATTCTCACGTCTTTAGCTACAAATTGGCACTCAAATGGGCTCCAGCGGCCCAGTGAGGAGGGGTACACCCCTTAGCCAGAGTGTTTATTACTGAGGAAGTTCTGATCAAGTTTATGGTGTTAAAGACTCCAACATATCAACTCCATTGAAGAGTAGGACAAGCCATTGTAAATATGAACCATCAAAGCATTAGCCATTTCAATGAAATGAAGCAAATCAATTGTTTTTTAGAAAGGTGCCTTTCAGCTCTCCTTTCTCAGGTTCTGAGTTTCTGTATCAAGTTCACATTAAAACAATTTGTGCTAAAGGGATTTTAACTCAGGATCTTGGAAGGTCATTGAGTTGACCAGTAAACCATGATTTCCCCAATCTGTGACAAAACAATAAACTTCCTCTTTTCAAACCACTTAATTCAGTGATATTAGCATTAGGACAGAAACTAAACAGCTGGAATAACTGCCATCAATCAGAGTTTGAATTTGCTTCCACCAATCTGGAGTCTTTTATTAACATGGAACTGATTATTTTCTCTTCCAAATTGTTATATTAAAATTGACATGTGTTAGAGGCATATAGACTTGGAGACACTACTTTTTGAAATCAAAACATTTTTAGGTACTACAAAGTAATTTTGTGTTCTGGAAAATAATTTTATCTGCAAGGAAAATGCAGAATGAGATTTCTGTATTATCAGTGAAGTAGTATCATATTCTGATTATTTCTTTTAACATGTTAATAGAGCAACTTCTATGTAGCAATACTGAACTAGACAACCCCAAGGTATTATTTCACTGAATCAGAACATTTCAGTTTCTATATACTGTGGGCTTCCCGAAACAAGGGATCACATTCTAAATCTTTGTTTATCTTTAGGACCTAGAGAAGTGCCTGATATATAATACAATCATACAATTTTTTCTGTTTGTTAAATATCAATATATAGAGATAGCTTTTTTAAAAAAATTGACTTCTGGATTGAGGATTTCAGTTCAAGGTATAAAATCCATTGGAGAAAGCAAGAACAAAGGGACAAACCACAGATTTTTTTTTTCCCCACATTCTCATAACAAAATTTTATCAAGTGTTTTTTGAAATAAATGCTACTTTTAAATTGGGAAAGGACTGAGATTAGAGGAATACATTTTACCAAAACATTATCTGGTACTTTATTTAAAAAGTTATTCAGTATAAAAATCAATCAGCAGTTAGGTAGAAGTTTGGGGGCATTTCTTAGAGGAGTACTAGCCTATTAATTAAAACTAGGTAATGAAAATCAGAACATGTGGCCCATAGTCAAGGAATTAACTTGCTTTGAATTGATTAGTTTTGTGTACAACCGAACCTAAATGGATAGGTAAATGGATAGAGAGAGAGAGAGACAGATTTCTTTTTTTTTTTTTAAAGAGTGAGGCACTAACTAGGTACTACAAAGCAGAACACAGAATTTGAAGTCTGGAAACAGCAGACTGAAATTTTAATACAGGCAGCTGAAGGAGGATGAGGTGGAGGGATATTGGCTCTAACCAGTCAGAAAAGAATTTTAAGGACACAAAGTCCAAACTATTAAAAGTTCAGCTTAGCTGAGAGAAAAAGTCTCATTCCAGATTTCCAGAAATTCCAGATTACTGACAGGTAACTGGGCAGGGCTGGTGATGTAATCTGCAGATGCTAGTAACATGGGAAAGAAAAAGCAACAGGGGAGGGGAAGGGGAGAAAACAAAAGTCACCTTAAAAGAAAAAGATGCATTAGTTTAATTTTGGGTCTATTGAGTTTGAGAAGTCTGTGAGACATTTAAGTGAAATTCATTAGATGCATGGCAAATTTTAAAAGCAAAATTTGGAATAGAGAGAGAATTGAGAAGTCATTAGGCACTTGACTTGTTTTCAAGCTCCAAAATGCTCTGCAAAATTTCCTAGTCATCTAGGAAGTCTTCATTATTTTTAAATTTTTTTTGCCCCCCATCTAATATTTATTTAATATTTACATTTTAAAATATAAATTTCTTAGAGCATACTGATTTCCAACCTTTTAGAGATTGCTCTGTAAAAATAAACCAAGAGCAGAGACTGTAATCAAATACTTCCGAGTTGGAATTCCAGCTCCTTTACTTTCTAAAGTGAACTTGGGCATCTCACTTAACCTCTCTGAATCACAGTTTCCATACCTTGAAAAATTAGGATATCATTCGCTCAATTATCATTCTCTGTCCTGAAGATTAGAAGACATAATACCAAATGGTTGACAGAAGAGGTGATATTTTTCAGGGGTTTAATAAATAGCTATGTTATTGTCAATAGGATAAACATTGTTGACCAGTAGCTCATGGTAGGCATCATAATTGGTCCTTCTATCTGATTTTTCTTATTTACAGCTCAGGAGAACCTAGGGAGATAAATATTATCATTTCCATCTTAAAGGCAAAGGAGTCTCATTAATAAATAGCTAAAAGTTGTAGGGTCAGGATATAAAATCAGAGTGCAAAATTCTTATTTCTGATATTTTGTCTGCTTCCTTCTGGCTTCTGGAGATTATAGGTCAAGGGTTTTTAGCTACATCTCAGGGGTCTTCAGTTTTGTACTGAGTAGAAGGAGGCTCTTTAAAACAGCAGAACAGATTCAGAGCAAAAATAGAATATTTACTGAGTTTCTACTATACTCCAGGCACTGTAATATATACTGAGAATACAAATCATTCTGGCTTTGCCCTTGACATCTTGGCAGGCACCACAAACATTGTTACAGATGACTGTAATTGAGTGGGGGTCTATGCTCAGTCAGAGTGAGAACAAAATGGAAAAAATACAAGCAGAGGGAGGTGGGAATAATTAATTTTGTCAGGAGGCTTGGAATGTACGTAGAATAAAGTTCAAAACATTTTTTAAAAAAATGAAATACGAATTGGGCCTATTTTGGAGAATTTTATTCAAAATAAAATAATTTTTGATCCTTGTTTTTATTCAATGGGGAAGGCCACAGTCAGTGATGTTAGGTATCTCATCTTTTTCACAGTTTCTTATCTAAGGACTAGAAATAACATTGCACTTGGTAGCTTATAATAATTGATGAAACTAATTCTGGAAAAAAAAATAACCATTTTAAAAGATCTGGATTTTCAAATTTCTAGTTTCAAAGCCAAATAAGTATCCTGACTGCCTAATTCCAAATTCCAAAACTGTTTCTTGATATATGACCTTGAGAAGTTATTTGACTTCTCTGTGTTCAGTTTTTATTTATAAAAATGAGATCATTATAAAAACTAAATCTTAAGGAAGAATAGTATACTGATAAATTCTCAGACTCTAGAACAAGCCTGCCTGAGTTGGAATCCCAGCCCTCTGTAGCCTGCTTGCTGTGTGTGACTGGGTTAGTTACCTAACCTTTCTGTTCTTCAGTTTACATGATTAAGATAATGATAACCTACTTTGATTATGCTGGTACAGTTTAGTGAATAGTTTGCCATCCCTCCACTGCTTCAAAAAAACACCTTTATAATATATTAAATTCTAACATAAAATGGGTATTGTTGGGGGCTTTCTAAAGTACCCATTCATTCATTGCTCTGTCTACCACTGGATTTACATGTTTTGTTAATTGTTTTAGTTTCATTGGGTATAATTTTAAATACACAGAAATTCAGTTTTCCCCTCATAATGTTTTTCCACGCCCCCATAGATCTAGATATACAGATATGGATACACGCATGGCACACACATACACACACACACACACAAAGTTCATGTTTTCTTCTTGATGAACTTAGAATCATACTGTAGAGGCATAAAATAAAATCCCATTGACTTTGATAGAAATTGTATTAACCCACAAATTGGTCTGAGAGAAATGGACTCTTAGCTCTTACCTGCCAGAAATAAAATTGTTTTCAAATCTTCTTTCATATTCCATAGGAAGATTTTGTGGTTTTTCAGAAAAGCCCATATCTTGCTTGTTGCTTTTACTTATTATTGTTATATGTATTTGTTGTTAATGTGAATAAAATAATAATTTTTCATTACTGTTCTGATTAGAAATATTATGGACTTTCAATACTTATTTTGCAGCCAGTCACCTTTCTGAATTACTTTATGATTTCTAATAGCTCATAGTGGAGCATACCTGCCAGTAGCTAGATTTTGCATTTATGACTTAAGAACTAAACTTACATTTATAATGTCTTGTGGGTTATTGCTTAAAAATTCAAGTATGTTTCTCCAATGCTTATAGTTTAAAAAATAAAAGCAAGAAAAGATTTTACTTGACTAAAGTTTCGAGAATTTAAAGTATTGAAATAAAACAATTTGTAGTTAACATATTCAGTAGAAAATGCATTTCTCCTCTTTCTTATAATTGAATGCTTCATCTCACTTAGTAGGGAAATCTAATCCTTCTTTATCTGCCATGTTTTGCTCACTTTAACTCCCTAAATTAAGGGGAAATTAGAAGTTCATTCAGCGGCATACAAGAACACCTTCTATTTCAGAGTTAACTCTGGTGGGCAGCTGCAAACTCATCAGGTTTCATTGCTTTGAAGTCAGAATACAAAATTTATTTAATGACTCTTACAAATTTACTCAAAGAAATAATACTAACCTAAGAAAAAAATTGCTTTGAAATAGGTCAATGGCAAGAATATTAAACTTGTTTCAAAAGCAGTCTGAAAAAGAAAATCTATAGCCAAAGGAGAAAATTCATTTGAACTGAAAAAATAACATTTTTATTACAAAAGATAAAGAACAAACATATTTCTATATTATTGACATATTCAATTTAAATATGACTAGCTAATTAAATTGGACTTACTGACATGGTTCTCTTAAGAAAATTGTGTTTTTTTTTTAATTTTAGGATTTTATTAAACTATATTAAGTGTAAACATTAATAAAATACAAAAGGTTTATTATTGGAGGCTTTGACTATAAACACATCTGTGGAGAAACTTCTGAATGTCTAAGTCCTAAAATTTTAAATGTATGCTAGTGGATGAACCAACCATGCAATCTGTTATCTGTATACATGTAAGAGGAAAGGCTATTTTATTTCTGTGGCAGTCTCCAAAGAACTGAGTAAATTTTTATTATGTGAAAAAAAATGAAGGAAATATTTTGAATACCAAAGCTACTTTGAAGCAATGAAAAGCAGGCAAAAAGGAAATAGAAAAAGCCAAAGGAGGTATCAGGAAGGATTTCTCACATCAGTGCATTAAGAAAGTCATTTTGTCATTTTGTCATTTCCATTTTGTCATGGAAAGATGTGGGAATTAAATCAGCTATTGTAACTGAATTACATTTAGATGGGTTTTTTAGTTTATTGTTATTTATTAATATTAATAATATAATAATTCATTAATAATATAAATTAATAATGATAGATAATAGTAATTTATTAATATTATTAATAAATCATAAATATTTGTGAAAATTATTTCCTTAAACTTTCAAATTCACAACATCATAGATTATTAATATAGCACATTTTTATTTGAGGTGAACAGGTGTTTTTTTTAGGTTGCAAATACATTTGATGATGTATGGCATAAAAGTTAAGAAAATTTAGAATTAGAATAAATATCACACAACTTTTGCTTTTCCACCAAACAAAAATCCTATCTTACTGTTATTTTGAGTCCAACATATCACATTTAGATTATTGCCCAATGATAATAAGTAATTTGAGGAAACTTCTGCATCTTCAATTACTTTTTACACGATTTTAAATATAATAGGCACTGAATAAGTATTTTTGTTTCAAAGAATGATACTTATAAGATCTTAGAAAATTTTAAATTAAAATCTAGTTTGTACTTTGGATTAGACAGAGAAGAGTGAAAGGAGGGGATATGAGGTTAGGAATGATATTTGAATGAATTGGATTTTATTACCTTATATGGACATATGATTACATGACCAATGTAACTCTACACCATGTACAACCAGAAGAATGAGAAGTTGTACTCCATTTATGTATGACATGTCAAAATGCATTCTTCTGTCATGTATAACTAATTAGAACAAGTAAAAAAATCTACTTTACATCTTAAGTCATATGAATCAAGGTCAATAATTTTGTATGCTTTGACTAAAAATATTTTATACTATAAATATTATGTGTTCTTTGAGATTCTTTACTAGAGGGTACACCTGCTATTTTCAAGGAATGTGATATTTGATTTTGTTTATAAGGCATGAAGGTGTTTGTAAAATGTGTTTATAATTTTTTGAAATCATATTCTGCATTATGTTTTAAATAAAAGTATCATTTGTAATGAAATTTAAATAAACTTATCTGTAGAAACTATGGAAATTCCTAGAAAAAAGAACTATGTAAACTAAAGATCAATGAAATATTTCACTTTAGGCAAAACCTCTGAAACTATAGTACTAAGAAATCAGAAACCAAATGCACCCTGAGTTAAAATGATCTGTTAAGCTTTCACAGTCATTTTTGACTCAACCTTTGTAACTATTCCACTTTAAAGTTATATTGATTCTTAGGCAAGTCACTCTGTCTGTCCCACCTATCCAATTGCATAGGCATAGGTGTTCTGGAGACTGATGGGGCCTGAGAAAGTCAATGATGCATAGGGAAATACTCAGGATGCTTAGACCCATGTGCAGCTACTATCCACTGTGACAGGTGGAAAATAACATATTTTGATGATATATTGAAACTAACTTCAGTTCTTACATGCTAATATGCTTTCAAATTAATAATTCAGTCCATCTTTAGCTATTTCTTTATCTAAATGGTGTAATTGATAGATATAATCTGAAGAAATAAATAATTTTTTAAAAAAATTATGTTATATATATATCTACCATTGGTACTTGAATCAGTACAAATGAAAATTTAGGGACCAATATAAGAAGCTGAAGGACTTTAAATTTAAATTTTTTTTAAAAGTGACTTTAAAAAAAGGCCTATTTTCTCCTTTTTCCTGAGGAAATACAAAAAGATGTGTCTAAGTAATTTCTGGCGTGACTATTAAAAAAAACAAAAAGACTTAGGAGACTTGGCTCTTTGCCAATAAATCTTTCCTCCCCATTATTGGATACTGTCTCCTTTATGAGCTTTGACTAAGCCACAAACATTCTAACAGCATAAAACCCTAATTTAGTAGAAGACGTTAATGAGAAAAATGTCTCCTACATTCTACAGGTAATGAAATACCCTTTCAGGTAATGTTATTATGGTGTTTGCATTTTATAAAATTTTCACTAACATCCAATCATCCTGAATGAATTAATTGGGATCCAACAGTAGTAAATGTACAATTACCTGCAACACATACAGCTAACAAGTATAAAGTATTTGCATTATGTGCCATCTATCAGAGTTATGTTATTTGCCATGTCCATTATGATTATAGGCTCAAATGGCAATGGTCATTAAGCTAGTAAAAATACTAGTATTTAAGCAGTCCTGTGCTAATGAAAGCTCTCAGATTTGTCTGGAATATATTTATGGAAATTTTAAAATATTATTTGTTGCTTTTATAAATGTATGAGTAATTCTAACCAGAATCCAAGAATGAGTGAATGTACTGAATAAATTGCTTTATGTGGATGGATAAGGACATGCTGTTTCTAGTTCTAGTTGAGTGGTAGCTTCCAACAGAAAATCTTTCCTGGATGTTCCTGCTGGTTAAGGGCCCCTCTTCTGTTCATCACAATCTGGAACCTTTTGTAAACCTTTTCCTAGCTCTGATTATTTTATGGAAATTATTTTTTAACCCTCTGACCTATGTTATTGTTGTATGTTATATTATTGTTGTAGGTCCAATGTCTAGAAAAATTCTTAATACATAGGTACTCAATAAACTTTTATTGAACTAACTAGAGGGGGAGATTCTCTATATAATGTCTGTTAAACTAAGTATTATTTGAAGATATACAAATTAAGTTTTTAGAGTCTATAAAATATAAACACATCTAAACCATTGTTTCCCTAATCAGTTTTGTATTTTATGATTAAAGTTTTAAGATGCTGTATATAGATATACTACAATTTAAATGTGTCCTTCAAAAGTTCATGTGTTGGAAACTTAATTCCCAAATTCACATGTTAATAGAATTGGAGGTGAGTTTTGGGAAGTAATCAGAATTAGATGAGGTCATGGGGGTGCAGCACAGGGTGATATTAGTGGTTTTATAGGAAGAGACAAAGAGACCCCCACTAGCACACTTGTTGTGCCGCACACGTGTGAGTGTGATGCCCTCCTCTATGCTCTGACACAGCAACAAGGTCCTTACCAGATGCTAAGCTGATGCCTTTGCCATGTTCTTGAACTTCCTAGCCTCCAGAACCATTAGCCAAATAAACTTCTGTTCTTTATAAATTATTCCATCATAGGTATTTTCTTATAGCAATGGTAAATGGACTAAGACATGTTGTCAGTAGTCTTTTTCTATAAGGAACAGAGGGTAAATATGTTCAGATGTGTGAATGTTCAGATAGTGCAGCCTGGTAGTCTTCTCTCTGCTGTTACAGGACAAAAGAAAATACACAACTGAAAAAAAAAAAAAAGAAAGAAAATACGAAACCAATTGAGCATGGCTGTGTTCCAATAAAACGTTATTTTGGGACACTATTTGAATTTTATGGAATTTTTATGTGTCACCAAAATATTCTTTTTTGGTGTATTTTCAACCACCTTAACCTTTCCAATTCAGTCTTTTCTTGAGAGCTATTCAAAAACAGGCGGTCAACCCTGTCACATAATATTGAATTCTGTATCACTCCCATCTTCACTTAGCTGCTAACAGTCTTCCCTCCTACACTGTAAATAAACATTTATGATGAATACATATTTATAAAATAAATTAATGAATGAATATTGAACTCTGATGGCTTATGTGGATGTTGAATTTGACAGGTCAAGACTGAAGTAGTGGTTTTGTAAGAAACCTTATGAGAGAAAAATGGTAGCCTGAACCAGTACAGAGAGTAAGTAAGAATTACAGCTCAGAAATATTTAGGAAGTGACTATCACTGGGGCCTTGATAATTGTTTAGGGAGGAATCAAGGATAACTTCTAACTTTGGGGGTTTCTGGATGGTGGCACCATGAAGGCAGGTGGGGAATACAGGAAGAGAAGTTTGGGGGATGATGGTTCCATACTAGATGTGTTGAATTTAAGGTGTTTGAGTAAGATAGATATATTTAACAGGGAGTTGAATAAATGAACCTGAACCCAAGGACTGTTCTGATGTAAAGATGTGAAGCCATTTGTAAACAAATATCTACCAAAGCCATGAGAAGTGCATAAGTGGGATCACTCAGGACATAATTGTAACTAGTTAAGCCTTGGGACAAACGTAAGAATACCAAATTTAAAGGTCAGAGAAGAAAATGACCAGAGAAGGACAGTCAGTGGGATGGAGAGTTGGCTGCTAAGAGAGTAGAAATAGGTATCAAATACTATGGAGAATATGAAAAGATGCCAATTTGGATTTGACAGTAAGAAGGTGACTGGCAAGTGGAATCAGGTGACAGAAGTCCCATATGCATCCGGGTGAGCTGTGCATTGAGAAAGTGAATTGAAAACCACTCTTTAGAGATATTTTGATTCAAAGGCAAGATTGGACTGAAGATAAAAAGCTATGACGTGAAGTCTAGTTCTTTCTTCTTTGTCTGGGAGAGGTTGTGGCTATGCTTACCATTTGAGTTCAATGAACCAGAAGAGAAAGAGCAGAGGTATTGAAGATGCAAGAGAGAGTAGGAAAGGAGATAATTAAGAGAACAAGGTCATGGAATTGGCAGAATAAGGAAGGGTTAAGGGCACAGATGTTCCAGAAGAGAAGAAAACCATGAGTGAGAATACAGTGTCTTAAATTGTATATGTGAAATATCAGGTGTAATTATCTTATAAAGATTGAGATGGGGCAGGGATTTAAACGGAAGTGGAAGGATAGTGGGGAAGGATCAGATGTATGTTGAGAGAAGTGAAGGAGCAGATTGACCAAGGACACACAAGGGAGGGATTAAAAGCAGAGTTGAAACCCAGCTTGGATTTGAAATCTTAAATTTGAAAGAGTCATGTGATTGCTGAGGTTTTCTTTATTATTGTCCAGGCACCTGGATCCAGGGCTTGGGTTTGGGTGAAAGAGTGATAGAGATATAAATGTATAGGTAAACAAAGAGGCAAGTGGAAGAGTAAAGGCATAGTATTCCTTTGATCAAACATAAGGTCCAGGTTGGGTTCAAAAGGAAGATAGACCAGGAAGAGTCCATTGCATTGATGGTCACTCTGGGATAGGGTGGAGGGTGGTGAGGGATGGAGTGCCCAGTGACTACTGCCAGGGAATTTAAGATTTCTAGGATTCTGGACTTAGTGGAAAGAAAAGCTCAAAAAAGCATCCATGGTGTAGCCACAGGAATGTGCAGCTAAAGAGGAGTCAAAGTTGCCAGGCATGGTGGCACAGATTTGAATTCCAGTGGCTCTGGAGGCTGAGGCAGGAGGATCTCAAGTTCAAAACCAGCCTCAGCAACAGTGAGGCACTAAGCAACTCAGTGAGACCCTGTCTCTAAATAAAATACAAAATAGGGCTGGGGATGTGACTCAGTGGTGGAGTACCCCTGAGTTCAATCCTGGTACTCACCTCTCCCATGCACACAAAAAAGAAGAGAAGTCAAGGTGATGGCCATTGGTACTGGAAAGGAGGAATAATTTTGAGGTAACTGGGGTAAGTATGATGAGTATAGACATGGTGTGCTCAGCATGGCAAAATCTCAAAGCAGGACTGGCTCAGATATCTATCCCTAAGGGTCTTTGAAGGCTGCTTTCCTGTGGGCTCCAGGAAACCAGTAGTGTTAAGAATGTAGATCTTTGGTCTAGATTGAACATCCTCTTCTCTTGTCCCCAAAACTACAAACACCATGTATGACAAACTCAGTAACAAATCCTACTGCCTTCATATCACCAAATTGGTAAAATTGTAACCTAATAGTGAATGAGAGAAGATGTGTCTATTCTGATCTTACATGAATCGTTTTTTCTCTTTCTTGATTTTGTATTTTCTACCGATTTTTCTCCTCTCTAACCTGTGCTGGGACATCTGCTTCTTGCATCAGAGTTTTTGTTAAAGGCATAGGGAATTCTTTTTCTCTTACTGCAGAATTGTTTAAACTGCAATTGTGAGCCTTTTTCAATAATTAATCTCTGTGGTTTCTAAAGGCACTGAATGCAAAGGAACAACTGCTACAAATTCTGGCAGAACTTTTTTATTATGCCAGGACTGGCTCTCCATCAGCAGATTAGTTCTCTAATTCCCTAAGCTAGGTCTTCTTAACTTAGGACTCAGAGAAGAGCTCTGGGAATCCATGAAGCTGTACACAAAGTTACACCTGTACATTTTTCCAGGTGGAAGGCCTCTACCTGGAGACAGATGAAAATCATGACTTTTTTTCAGCATCTGGGAAATATTTTTCATTTGTTTGTTTTGATATTCCTATCCTATTTCTTTTGTTCTCTCCTTTTGAAGTTCCTTATGAATCAGAATCAGACTTAACTGCTTCTCCACATCCCTTAACCTCCATCTGCCATTTTTACCTCTTTAGCTCTAAGAACATAGATTACTTTGTTTACTGAAACTTTCTTAGTTCTTGCCTGACTCAGAGTATTTGCACAATAAATATTTGTTCAATGAATGAGTGAAGGAATGAATTTTTTCATCCCTTTTCTTTAATGCTGTACATACTGGAATTTTTTTCCCCCTTAACTTTTAAGTATTTTAAAATTGTATTTAGATTTCAAGAATCATATTTGGAATTCACAAGAGCTTATTCATTTTCTTTCATTGATGCTTTCTCAAAGAAGCATGTTCATTTGTGAATTTCAATATTGCTTCAGGTCTCTCTGAAGATACTTATTGGAAATTTGTAAGGTCTTTTGCTGAGTTGTTTTCTGTAACATCTATTTGTGCTGTTTGATTTCTCCAGGTTGTGTAGTGGTTTGACTCTCAATATTTTGAGATGTAGAACTAGTTTTACTAATGGAGGTAGTTCAAGTGGATTTCCTCTGGTTCTATACATGCATTCCCCTTCAAACATATTTTATTTGAGAAAGATTTGGCTGAGCATACAGTTGCCTAGAAGATGGATGATATAAGAATCTAAAATCAGTTGTGCATGAGAATAGTGCTTCTCAAACTTTATCATGCACACATATTACCCTGGGAATCTTGTAAAAAATGCAGATTTTAAATCAGCAGATGGGCCTGAAAGTCTGCATTTCTAATGGGCTCCAGGATGTCCATGTTGCTGTTCTGGAAGTCACACTTGAGTGTCATGGCCTAAGAAATCTCACTTCTTCTTATGTTTGAGGATTCCTAAAACAATAATACCCATGCATGCAGGTAGTGGACTTCACTTAATTCTAATTCCTTTGAAAATATAGGTATTGTTTTGGATTATAGTTGGATATATTCCACATAAATAGCCTATGCTGGCTATTTATACCAGTGCTGATCATGGTATATAACACAATATCCACCAGCAGGGAAAGTTGATGTAGATCAGTATTTACATATGCTTCCATAGATGTTAAGAATTATTTATCTTGTCAACAAGTTCTTGTCTTTGAAGCTGAAAAACTGGTTGACAGAATAATAAAAGAGTAAGGTCTTGTTACAGCAAAAGCCAACAATGTTCATATTCAACTGGAAACTCACCATTAAGTATAAGCAGAATACAGGTACAATGAACACACATTTATGGAAAAATCATAGGCAAGTTATGATAGGGTTAAAACAGTATGTGGGCAGCTAAAGTACATGCCACTTTTGAGAATAAAAATAGTGTGTACCTTATTAAAAGCCGCCTGACAGGGTCAGCAGCCAAGTCACAGAATACCTACCAAGAACAATTTCAATTTTAATAGGTTTTACTATGTATTTCATAAGCATGCCCATTGAAATTGAGTCATCAAAGCCTCCCAGTCCCTCCAAGACAGATTTTAGCCTGAGAGCTTGGAGTAATTATCCCACTGGATGTTAGCCTGTGTAGCTATTTCAGCCTCGTTCATCATTTCAAACAGCTACATACTCTGCCTGCTAATTTCTTCCGATGGATTAGCTGCTCTCACTTGTCTATCTTTTTTTATTTCTGGGGGGTGAAATATTGCCTTCTTCCCATGTTTTAATAAGCTGAGCAGGCATGCACCACTGCACAGCTCCTGACTCCTATTTCTTTCAGCTCAAAGAATGATCTTCTGGGGGAAGAGCTGGGTGTAAATGTGAAGGTGAAAACTTACCCATTACTACCTAGCCTGCAACCAGCTGCATTTAAACAAGGGCTGGAAACACAGTTCTGGGCTGCTCTGTATTTATCTGTTTATAGTACATTCTAAGCTGCTTTTCCTTCACTGCATTACTTATCTTCTGCTGGTTTTAGACTCTGATCTGTACTTGCAACCCCTCCCCCACCTGTATTTCACCTCTGCTCTGCCTGTGAGGATCCCATTAGAAAACCACAATGCACAGAACTATCCATTGCAAGATATAACTTCCTCCGTTCTTCACCATAATGACCTGGTTTGAGCCTTTTAATTCAGGGGTTCAATGATTTCTTTATTCTCTGTTCTCCCAGTGAGAACACACAACTTCACATTTAGAATATCATTCTTTCTTAGGCATATGGTACAAAAGCAGAGATCCTGGCAACACACAAAGCAAAGTTTTCATTCCATCTCTGTCATTTAAAAGTTTTGTGATCTTGGGTAAGTTATTCAACCTTGCTGAGCTTCAGTTTTCTCAGCTATATAATAGGGATGCATTTTTGGTTTTAAAAATCTAGGATTGTTGTGAGAAATCTGTGAAGTGAGATTATGTGTACCTATCATAGGGAATAGATCATGTAGCCTTTACCCTAGTAATTTAACCCTTGATGTTACTGTCCATTACCTCACTGAGCTCTGATAGCTTTGCAGAGACTTTTAAAAATCAGTGACTAGTAAAAATGAAAAGCTATATCACTGAAATACTAGTAAGGAATTAAACTGAGTGGCACAGACGGGAGAAAAGGATGGAATGAAGACAGGAGCTGAGGAGGTTTGCTCACTTGATTCACAGGTCCAGTCTAACACTCACAATCATCCTTTCTGAATAGTGTCCAAAGTTCTATAACAAACGGCTTAGGTGGCCCCACTTTCCCATGACCCCACTGTGTTTCCTGACACTGATTTGAAAGACATGTATTTTCACTGGATTGAAAATAGAAAACCGACCCTGTAACCCAAGGTCAAAAGGACAAGAGGACAGCGGTGACCTGCTTCCTCAAATCAAATCTTCAAACAGATAAAGGGAAAGTTAATGGGGGCAAAATTTTCTAACTTTTAGAAAAGGCCAGTCCCCTGAGAGCTGGCAATTTAAGGAAAAGCTCTGTTTACTCCTGGCTCCAGAACTGTAGTGTATTTGCTGATACATTGGAGATGGATAATTTTTATCCAGCTCAGGAGGAAATGTGGAAGATAGTAATTGGTAATTCTCAGAGACTGGTGCAGCTCTGAAGTCACTCTCCAGAGATTTTTGAAAGTGAGATCATTTGGAATTATATTAAACAGTACTGCCTGGGATCAGAAACTCGGAATTGGTAGAAGTTCTTTTTTTTTTTTTTCCTTCAGGAACATAAAGCATCCATATTCTTCATTTACACATAAATTATGTAAGTGGATAAAATCCTCATCATTAGAAAATGACCTTGATGTTAGGACACATTGATATTATAGGTGATGTTCTTCTTTGAATTTTTGCAAATTTTTGACATTAGTTATGGTTCAGTGCCAGTATCAAGATCATTAGTATTGAGTTGAATGCTTTTGTATTCATAAGGTACTAATTAAAATGATGTGTCCAACTATTTATGTATATTTCATCCCATGAGATTTTACACATACATATATATATAATATGTATTTCATCTTTAATTTTTCATTCTCTGTGGCCTTTCATTCCCTTCCTCCATTTTCTTTTTTTGGCAATGCCTGAAGTAAAATGGATATCTTCTGATATGGGCAAAGAAAGACAATCCAAAGATCTAGCTAGAGAAGAGAACCTTTTGAATGGGTGCTTTCTGTATCTTACTGAGGAAAATGCCCATAATACATAATACATGCTGTCGTCGTCTTCTTCTTCTTCTTCTTCTTCTTCTTCTTCTTCTTCTTCTTCTTCTTCTTTTTTTTCTTTGTGGTGCTGGGGATTGAACACAGGGCCTTGTGCATGCAAGGCAACCATGCTACCAATTGAGCTATATCCCCAGCCCCTTCTTTATTTTCTTTTTCTTCCTTCTGCTGCAATGAAACAAACAATTTCAAAACAATTTTATTATATTTTTTCTTGTCTTTAATCTTATGTATTCCTATCCATTTAAAATCTCATGGAAACCAGTATTAAGAGATTTGCATTACAGTATTTTCACTTCGATTTGCTGGTATTTGGTGAACACCGTTTAGGCGTGGGTATCTGAACATTCAGACAAACATCATCCCTAGCCAAGAGATCTTGATGATAGCTGGTGGACATGGCCAGTGTCAAATTGTTTCCAATTAAGAGGTAACTTACTAATGGGCAATGGAATCAAAGAGGAGAAAGATAACAAGGGCACTGCAGAGAATAAAAACATGATAATATTAGGCTTAGAATTTCCACATTTTGGTCTTCAACATCTTTGCCAACATTAATTAATTAATATGCATGGTGTCTTGAGAGGTAAATATTATCATCTCAATTTTAAATAAAATTGAAGAATAAAGTGGCTTCCCTCAGGCTACAGAAGGATTAGACCTTGTTTTCTACAAGGAAAATGAAAGTGAGTATTTAATAACAATGTTAAGTAAGAGAGTGGATGTACAATTCCTCATTTATATATAATTATATATATTAATTTGCACATATAAATTATATATACATATATACATGTAAATATATATACATACATATATATATATATACACATATACATACATACATATTAGTTACTGGTTAGAAAAACTAGAAAGAAATTGAATGTGTGATTTTTAAAATTCTTTTTTCTTTAAAAAAAGCTTCCTGTTTTTTTTGTTTGTTTGTTTGTTTTTGTTTTTTTTTTGAGATAGGAAGACAGTTGGGCTTTGTCTGTTTTGCAGTGCTATGATCAAATTCAGGGCCTTGCACATGGTAGGCAAGGGTTAAACCACTGAGGTATTACCCCAGTTCTAGTTATTATATTTTTTAAACAACATCATGAAAGAACTAGAAAAAAAATTAATGTATGTTAATCAACATGAAATGAGATTATAGATTCTCTTTAGTACTTAATGACACCCATGCTGATATCAAATGGTGTGATGGGTTTATTCAGGTCAATAAAGAATTCAGTTTATCATTTATGGGACTTTTACATCTAGTACTTCTATATAAATGGCCTGGTTGGATTTTTCCCTCCTTATTCAATTGGCTTAAATTTGATTTAAATTTATTAGAGATTTCAATGTTCTATTGAAATATTCTCTGTCAGATTGTTCTTAGATACAGCTAACCTAAATTCACTATGATACTCTCGTTGAACATTAGAAGAGTCTTGTTTTTTTCTCATCAATGTTGGTCACACACTTGAGAACAGAGTTCAGTCAATCCTGACTGGCATAGTGAATGGCTACCTACTTAACTGCACAATTCAGTAGCCTTTCATTTTTTGCTTCCTTTGTGTTTAACAATATCATTTGTTTTCTGAATCTTTCTTGCCTTCCTTAAGTAACAACCATTGTTGTCAGCTGTCTTGTGGCTTCAGAAATGAAAATTTAAGATTGTTCTTTGGAGGATGGTTTCAGTCCCTCAAATGTATTCTCTTACCCTTATATGTAGAAGTGTGTTGTTTGCTTGAGATATTTATAAACATTTCCAACTTCTTAGGATGTTTGAATATAGATTTTGCATGAACATATGATATCAGCAGAAGGCAACCAGATTGATGATGGAGGTGCAAAGGTCAAGCCAGTGAGTGGGGTGGAGCTGGAATCATCCCCCAAATCAGTCAGTCAACTATCAAAGCTGAAGAATCAGAAAGTGGGATTGCTTAACCCAGTGAAGCCACTCCCCAAAGAATGAGAAAGAGGGACACTGCACAGGAGCCAATCCATAGTGGTTCAAAGCAGCAACAGAGCTGGAAAGAAGGCAGGGGCATGAACTTCAACTTCCCTAGCAAAGTTTTTGTTTTGTTGATATAATCAGATAACTCAGGTTTGAAACTCTATCCTAATGGTATCTAATATCTAGTAGCAATAAATAGCTCTGGCAAGCTATTTAATCCTTTTGTGCCTCAATTTCCTCAATTGAAAATAAAAAATAATTGCAGTACCAATGAGAGAGATGCTATGAAGGGTAAATGAGGCAATGCATATAAAGAGCTAAGAACAGGGCCTGGCACATATTAATCTCTTGATACATGTGAACTGATGTTGATTATAATGATGATATATTTTATCCACAGTTCACAAAAATAAATGAATAATTTATGAGATTTTTGGATGCTAATATTCAAATAGTTACCAGACTCTAGTGTGAATATTGACTATGAATATTTATTTGCTGGAACAAGTAAGTGAACATGTGATTAGGATCACTTCACCCAAGCAGTCCCCCCAACAAAAATTGATAATTTTATATATAAAATTATATTTCATTGCACAATTACCAATGGAAAATGCACTTAAACCTTGTCAAGTAATATCATGAAATGTCACAGTTTTCATACTCCCTTTTTATTTGTCCACATACTAAAAAAAACAAGCCCAGGGTCATTTTGGAAACAAATTGAGTTTTTCAAGATCAACTTCATAATAACGCTCTCTAGAATAAAACTTTTGCAATTTGTACTAAAATTTGAACCAGAAGACTAATTTAGTCTTCTAGATTCATCCATCCTACAAGGATTACAAATTACAATTGGTCAGAAGATTAAATCACAGCAAAATAAGGCACTTGTTACATCACGGCTATTAATTATGTAAAACTAGTCCAGTGTTATCACTAACACTGGATAACACTGGACTCACTCAGGAAGGCAACTAAACCAATGAACCATTGGCAAAAATTCCTTCATCAAATGAAACTGTTGGATATCACATAATACCATTGTCATGTGTGGCTATTTTGGATGATGTTATCAGGTATCACATAATATCAACGGGGAGTCTATCAGATATATTTGTCTACAAGTTAGTTAGATTATGCTTGAACAAAATATTTCTGAGCCCAGTATAAATCAGCTCTTAGTACATATCAGATCTAGAATGACTGTAAAGAAAGATTGCTTTTCCTCTATCAATAAAAACTTATGCTGGAGATTATCATCTTTATTTGGTTGTTTTGTAAAACGTGTTTACTAAGAGTTGAGCTGATATCAGAACTGAAGTGTTTCAGTTACCATTGCTGAGGTACAAACCATCCCAAAACTTTGTGGCTTAAAGCAGCAGGCATTTAATTACATTAATTGGATTGCATAGATTATGAATTCATGCAGGTCTTAGCTGGTCCTCATCACATTGAAAAGACCATTTGGTGAAACTCAACTGTTGAAGAGATTTGTCTTGAGGATTGGCAACAACATCATTTGTGTGGTTGATACATCAATGGGGGTAGATGGGATGTCAGGTTTAACTAGGACTCTAGGACTCTCCACTAGAACACCACACAGAATCTCTTTAGTTCGACATTCTCAAGGTGTTTAGAAATGGCCACCAGATTCTTTCAGAGTTATTGTCCAGAGACAGCCAGGAAAAATCAAATAGCCTACAAAAACAGCATGGTATTGGTACCAAAATAGACAGGTAGATCAATGGTACAGAATAGAGGACACAGAGACAAACCCAAATAAATACAGGTATCTCATACTTGACAAAGGAGGCAAAAACATGCAATGGAGAAAAGACAGCCTCTTCAACAAATGGTGCTGGGAAAACTGGAAATCCATATGCAGCAAAATGAAACTAAACCCATACCTCTCACCCTGTACAAAACTCAACTCAAAGTGGATCAAGGACCTAGAAATCAGACCAGAGACTCTGCACCTAATAGAAGAGAAAATAGGTCCAAATCTTCATCATGTTGGCCTAGGACCAGATTTCCTTAACATGACTCCCAAAGCACAAGAAATAAAAGCATGAATCAATGATTGGGATAGAGTCAAACTAAAAAGCTTTTTCTCAGCAAAGGAAACAATCAGCAATGTGAAGAGAGAGCCTTCAGAGTGGGAGAAAATCTTTGCCACACACACTTTAGATAGAGCACTAATCTCCAGAATCTACCAAGTACTCAAAAATCTTTACACCAAGAACACTAATAACCCAATCAATAAATGGGCCAAGGAAATGAACAGACACTTTACAGAGGAAGATCTACAAGCAATCAACAGATTTATGAAAAAATGTTCAACATCCCTAGTTATAAGAGAAATGCAAATCAAAACCACCTTAAGATTTCATCTTACCCCAATTAGAATGTCTTTTATTAAGAACACAGGCAACAACAGGTGTTGGCGAGGATGTGGGGAAAAGGGTACACTCATACATTGCTGGTGGGAGTGCAAGTTGGTGCAGCCACTCTGGAAAGTAGTGTGGAGATTCCTTAGAAAACTTGGAATGGATCCACCATTTGACCCCACTATCCCGCTCCTTGGCCTATACCCAAAGGAGTTAAAATCAGATTACTACAGTGATGCGGCCACATCAATGTTCATAGCTGCTCAATTCACAATAGCTAGATTATGGAATCAACCTAGATGCCCTTCAGTAGATGAATGGATAAAGAAACTGTGGTATATATACACGATGGAATATTACTCAGCCATAAAGAAGAATAAAATTATGGCATTTGTAGGTAAATGGAAGAAGTTGGAGACTGTCATGCTAAGTGAGATCAGCCAATCCCAAAAATCCAAAGGCCGAACGGTCTCTCTGATAAATGAATGATGATGCATAATGCGGGGGGGAAGGGTGGCAAGAATGGAGGAAGGATAGATAGCATAGAGGGAAGGGAGGGGTGGGGGCGGGTGGGGGGTAAAAATAATAACAGAATGTGTGACAGATACCATTGCCCTGTGTACATGTATGAACGCACAGATGGTGTGACTCTACTTTGTGTACAACCAGTGAAACAATAGCTGTACTCCATTTGTGTTCAATGAATCAATAAGTAAATTTTAAAAAAATAAAAATAAAAAAAAAGTCAAATAGCCTATCTGACCTATATTGGAAGTTGTATAGTTCCACATCTACCTATTGCATTGAACAGGAAAGTTCTAAGTTCAGTCTAGATTCAAGGAGAATGGAATTAGATCCCATCTCTGGATGGGTCAATTGTAAAAGAATCTGTGGTCATTAAAAAAAAAAATCCATGAGTATTAAAGGACAGTGAATCAAAGTGATATCAAAACCAGACAAAGGCACATGAGGGAAAAAAAGCTAGTGACGAACATCTCTGATAAAAATTGAGACAAAAATTCTTAATAAAATCCTAGCAAATCATATTCACAACACATTAAGAAAATACTCCACCATGTTCAGGTGGGTTTATTGCAAGGATATAAGGATAGTTCAACACATGCAAATCAATATATATAATTCATCACTCAAATAGAATTAAGGACAAGATTCATATGATTACCTTAATAGATTCAGATAAAGCCCTTGACAAGATCCAGCAACCCATTCGTGTTAAAAATGCTGGAGAAATTAGGAATAGAAAGGACTTACTTCAATGTTATAAAGGTCATATATGACAAACCCAAAGCCCATATCATACTGAATGGAGAAAAACTGAAAGCATTTCATCCAAACCCAGGAGCAAGGGAAGACTGTCCACTCTCACCACTCCTATTCAATATAGTTCTTGAAACCCTAGCTAGAGCAACCAGGCAAGGGAAAGAAATTAAATGGATACAAATAGGAAAAGAAGAACTTAAATTATCTCTGTTTGCTGATGACATTATCCTATATCTAGAAGACCCCCAAAAAATCTACCGCAAGATTTTTAAAGCTAATAAGCAAATTCAACAAAGTAGCAGGCTACAAGATCAACTTACAAAAATCAATAGCCTTCCTACACTCCAGTAATGGGTCTGCTGAGAAATAAATCAGGAAAACTGTTCGATTCACAATAACCTAAAAAAAAATTTGGGGAATAAGTCTAAACAAAACCTTGGGAATAAATCTAACCACGAAAGACTTCTACAATGAAAATTATAGAACACTTAAGCAAGAAGTTGAAGAACTTAGAAAATGGAGAGACCTCCCATGTTCTTAGGTAGGTAGAATTAATATCATCCAAAATAGCCATACTACCAAAAGCATTATACAGATTCAATGCAATCCCCATCAAAATACCAATGACATAATTAGGGAAAGAAACATATATGACTATACCACAGTGAATTGTGTCTTTATGCATATTTATAAAGCACCAGTAAAAAACAATAAATAAATAGAAGGAAGACAAGTAAAGTAGAGGAAAGGGAACACAGGGAAGGAGGAGGGGAGGGAAAGAGGAAGTACTGGGGATTGAAATGCAGCCAATTACATTCCATGTAAATATAATTATGTATGTCCAAATGAATGCCACTATCATGTACAATTATAAAGCACTAAGAAAAACATTAAAAATTTTAAGGAATAGAAAGAACAATTGGAAACAAACAATACACCCCTTGATCTTGATTTAAAATGAAAGAAATTGTGAAAATGCAGATTATAGTAAGATTGTAATCACTAAATTAATAGAAACCACCCCCAGCTTTTCCATATATACATAAATGGGCTTTCTAGGGGAAGGTGTGCACAGGAGGCTTTGAAGTATAGTATAATACAAAAATCTTCTTCACTACACCATTGATAATCATTAAATCCTTCCTGCAATTTCACACAGCCTATTCCACTGTCCTATTCTTGGCATCCTGAATTGCCTGAACTTATTACTTCAGGGCTCAACTATTATTGTCTTTATAGAGAATCCAAACAGTGGTAAAAACAAGTGAAACACCAAAAGTTTTGCTCTTTTTTAACACTAATTTTTGTTACTAATAAGATAATGACAGTGTTTATTTTCCTAACATTTTATTATAAAAATTTAAACATACAGAAATGTTTAAAGAATTATGTAGTTGAAAAAATCATATAGCTAACCTAGATTCTACAACCAACATTTTGCTACACTTGCATGTTATATTTTTGATGTAGTTAAAAGTAAGTTGCAGGCCAGGGATATAGTTCAATTGGTAGAGTGCTTGCCTCACATGCATAAGGCTCTGGGTTCAATCCCCAGCACCACACGCGCACACACACACACACACACACACACACACACGAAAGTAAGTTGCAGACATTCACATACGTTGCCACATTTGCCTCATTGTAAATGCACATCGTGGTGCTCAAACAAATTATGAAAACATTCTTTCCAGAACTGAATGCAACCAAAGGGACATTTACATTTTGCTGGATGCTGTCTCCCAAGATGAAGTAATACAACTCAAGTTTTTGATCATGAAATCCATATTTTGCTTAGTATCTGAGAGAGCATCGAAAAGAGTTTATGGGACTGAGGGTGTAGCTCAGCAGAAGAGCACTTGTCTAGCATGTGCAAAGTCCTGAGTTCAACCCACAGAAGCACTAATAATATAATAATAATAATAATAATAATAAATACATTGAGAAATAATTTCATAATTTTTAGGTCAAGTCTAATAGTAATATCTATAACTATTTGATAGAGTAATTTGTTTCAGTTTCTATTTTGAGCAATAATTACTATTCAAGAAAACCCAGTTTACAAGGAAAAAGAATAACAAACTTTTTTAAATTAAGAAATGAAATCACCCAGATATGAAACCCACCCTATGGTGCAAGCTTTTGGTCAAAGATTGCAAACAATTTTGCAGCTCCAAGTGATGGAAAATATAGTTCAATTTTAATAGTGCTTGTAAGTTTTTATATTTTAACACTTATAATGAAGTTTTAAAATAAATTCCTCGAGAGTAATAATGTGTGAACTAAATGCCCTTAGGTCCTTGGAGGTAGACTGTTTTATATCTAAGGCCTCAAAGGATGAAATACTTGATATAAATTGTCTAAGATTTAGTAATTTGTGAATGTGATAGAAACATGATGTTAGGCACTGACATGTGGGCTCACATTCAAGTTTGCGGTTGTACGTATCAGGGTATCTCATCATCATAAAATGAGTTTCAAGGAACAATGGCACCTGCAAATTCGAACATCTGCTTCATTATTTCAACTTATAAAAAGAGCATATTCAAAGAAATGAAGGAGAAATAAAAAGTCTCTCCTCCCACGGTCTGTGTGGACTCTTGTGGTTGAAAGGAGTCCTCGAAATCATAATTCCAATTCATAAGGATATAGTAATATAGCCATCTGACAAAATGACATTTTAGATAACTTAGACTAAAAAACTGAAAATATGCTACATTTATATACTTATATAAAAATATAAAGAGATTATAGATAGTCTACATATGCAATGGACTCTTCATATCCTTGGGTTTTGCAGCTGCAGATTTAACCAACTGTGGGTCAAAAACATTGTGTGGAATCCTGCTCTTAACTGAAAGTAGTAGAGCAAAAATAGGAAAATATGCAATTCGTGGTTGGTTTAGTTTACAAATACAAAATCTGCAGATACAGAGGGCTGATTTAAGGAACTTGAGCATCTGGGGATTTGGAGGCAGTCCTGGAACCAATCCCTTGTAGACATTAAGGGACAATTTGTATGCCATAAATACTATAGGATATATTATATATCATTATACAGAGGATTTATATACATATCTGCAGATACATATGTATTTTATATACTCAATAATGTCTCAAATAATTATGTAAATCTTTATGGTTTGGGTCTAGAAATGTTTCCCCAAAAGTTCACATTTCAAAACCAAGATCCCCAATGCTGGAAGGTTCAGAAGTTGGGCTATTAGGCAATAATGGAGAACTGTAATCTGATCAGTAAATTAATCCAGTTGATGGATCATTAATTTGAATAGACTAACTGGGTAGAAGCTGTAGGCAGGTGGAGTATGGCTTGGAAGAAATAGATTACTGAGAGTGTGCCCTTGAGAATTTTGATCTTATCCCAGGCTTTTTATGGCTGCCTGGAATTGAGCAACTATCCTCCACCACACCCTTCTGCCATGATGTTCTATCTTATCTCAGGCCCAGAACCATGGAGTCAGCTTACCACAAACTGAACCTCTGCAACTGTGAGCCCAAAATAAAATTTTCTTCCTCTAAGTTGCTCTTGTCAGGTATTTTGATCACAGAAATGAAAAACCAACACAGAGACCAAGCTTCAGTCTTTTCAATAGCAAAAAGTTCTTTGAGTTTGTGACTTATTTTGCTACAGTTGACTTGGTTGCATTATTGAGTTATTAAACACTCAGTGGATGACCCTGGAAGATGAGCTTTTATGATTGTTTTAGAACTATGCTAAATATTTTTACCAATAAAAAAAAAAGAATGATGGAGTCAAGAGGAAAGAATGTGAAAGGTAAGAAACCTTTAATTTGCTCTGGGAAAAGTCTGTTTTCATCAGCATTCATGTTTCTTTTTAAGACTATCTAAATTTCACCCTCTCTGCCAGTTCTTTTACACTCCTTCGCCATTGTGGACTCCAGGCAAAAGGACAAACACACACACACACACACACACACACACACACAAACACCCAGCTATGCCTTCTTTTAGGGCAAGTACATAGTTATCTTAAACATCGCCAACTTCTGCCAATATTTAATTTCATTTTAGAATACTGAATATCAATTCATATGTAAAAGAATAATATTATATAGTATAACTTAAACATGCTATACAAAGAAAACATTCAATAAGAACAATGGTTTGTGCATAAAAAGTATTCAAAGGGTTAAATAAATGACATGAGGCTTCAAATCCTTGCTTAAAATATGCTTCTTCATAGAAAAAAAAGAAGAAAAATGATGAGTATTCACATGATTGACAACCTTTCCAAATAGAAGTGTTGCTATAATTAAGCAATAATGTATGAGTGAGTGTACATTATGACAAATTGGAAGCTTGGTTGATTAGATTGAGCATATAAGCTGTCAGTATAATTATCATATTTTAATCATTTTTCTCCATTTTTTTATAACTGCATTGTCTTCAGCCTCATTTGGTGCTTATTAGATTGATATTCTAAGAGGAAATGTACAACATAAAACATGTCCTTAAACAGGATGAACTTTAGATAAGGCTTTAGTTATGTCTATAAACATTTATAATGATTGCTGATAGGTTTCTACTCTCTCTTGCCTACTGCTTCTTTTTGTGTAAGAATAAAAATTTATTTTTCAAGATAAAGTGACTATTTCTCAAAAGAAATGTGTTACATACTTATTAAAAATGTCTTCAAAATGTAGGGCTTATTCCCTCTATTACCTGTTTGTAGACACATAATTCAAATGCTTAACTCAATCCTTAGGGAGCATGCTTGGGTTCTATTCCTTGGTTTGGCTCTCTTTCATCACAAATATTATATCTGTTAGCCATAAGGGAAGCGAGTGTTTGGACAGGTGGTGACAGTCCAATTCTAAAGACCATACATAGCCAATGCAGAGAGAACACTAAGGGAAGGGCAAGATACCACTGAATAGTCATGTTTTAAATATAAAACCCCATATGCTGTGATGTTGAAGTTTATGAAAGACTTTGAAGAGTGCTGAATATTAATATTCACCTCCCAACAAGGAAAGAAAATACCAGGGTCTCAGGTTTACGTTTCATCTTGGTGAGCCACGAGAAGTTGGAGTGGTATGACATGCAGAGTTTGGAGTGTATTATAATGTGCACACCTAGAATCTGGCATAGTCTCCATTTCCTCCAATTTTCAGGGGTTCAAGAGGAGATGCCAGAGCTTTGTATATGTTCCTTCTACTAGAGATGCCCCTATTGTATGAACTATGATGCTTTCCCATTTGTTCATGAACATTTCCTGAGAGTTAAAAAAGAAAGAAGGAAAGAAAGGAAGAAGGAGAGAAAGAAAGAAAAAGAAAGAAAGAAAGAAAGAAAGAAAGAAAGAAAGAAAGAAAGAAAGAAAGAAAAAAAGAAAGAAAACTTCTAAAAGATGTTTGTTACGTAGAAGTAAATTCCACAATGGTAACACCATCACTTCCCTGTATTAAGAGCAGTCGACACTATTGAGCAATCAGTCAGCATCCTTGTAAATCCAACAGTCCAGGCAATAACTAGAGGAATTATCTTAATTCTTTAAGATGTCCAACTATCTATCCTTCCAAGGTGTCTTTATGTTGTACATGACACATTTTAAAGAATGTTTGGAAATTACTCTGAAAGATTTTTATATATGTTGAACACAGACTAAAGTTCTAGAGTAATCTTAGGCAGGTATCTGGGTATTGTAACTGGCATCTACAGGTTTGATTAATTATTAGCCATTAGCCATACTTTGGCAAGAATCCCATATGATACATGCGTTACTATGTGACATTGGTAATATTTTTACAGTGGCATGGATATATTCACGAATCTAAACGTTAGACTGCTAAGGGGAGAGCTAAAGTTTAACTCAGAATAAAGGCATATGAAGAATTGAGAATAATAATAGAAATATTAAGTTTTGATGTGTTCAATTAGTGTTTAATAGAGAATCAAGGTTTTAGGAAGATTGGGGTGGGACGAATATGGATGTGGCTTTCAAAGTGCAGCACAAGGAATCCATGTGCAGATGAAATATTTCTTTTTTCTTCTTTTTCCCCACATTTTTATTGGTGCATTATAGTTGTACATCCTGATGGGATTTGTTACATATTTGTGCATGCACATAATAAAAGATGAAATATTTCTTGACTGCATTGATGGCAACATACTTGTGGTATTGTATTATATTTTTTGCAAGATGTCTGCATAGAAAGAACTGGGTAAGAGTCAATAGGATCCTTCTGTATTATTTCTTACACTGCATGTGAATTAATCAACAATGGCCTCAAGATAAAAAGTTTAAATTAAAAAAAGAGGTGATGTTCTTGTGTCACATGTTTTGGACTGAATGTCTCTGTCTCCTGAAAACTCAGATGTTGAAACCCTGACCTCCACTGTGATGGTATCGGGCAGTGGGGGCTCTGAGAGCTGAAGAAGTCATGAAAGAGGAGCCCTTGTGAATGGGATAAGTGCCCTTATAAGAGAGGAGAGCTTGCTTCCTTTCTGTTTCTTTCTCTCTCTGCCAGGAGGACACAACAAAAAGATGGCTGTCTGCAGAGTAGGAAGTGAGCCCTTATCAGCCCTGCCAGTGCATTGACCTTGAACTTCTCAGCCTCCTGAACCATGAGAAGTAAATTAGTGTGGTGTAAGCAACCCGGTCTATGGTATTCTATTAGAGCATCCCAAACTAGAACATCTTTTACTTAAACTTTTAAGTATAAAAATTATTCTGCATTGGCTGTAAATTTATACAAGTTATATTCAGAGGTAACTTCTGATTTACCTTTTTTTTTTCTTTTTCCAAAAGAGCTACCTGGCTGGGCTTGGTTGCAGGTCCCTGGAGTTCCAGTGACTTCGGAAGCTGAGGCAAAAGGATGGCAAGTTTAAGGCTGGCTTCAGAAATTTAGGGACATCCTGTCTCAAAATAAAAATTAAAAATGTATGGGATGTACAGGTGATCAATAAATATATGAAAAAGTGTTCAACATTTCTAGTTATTAGAGAAATGCAAATTAAAACAATTCTAAGTTTTCATCTTACTTCAATTAGAATGGCTATTATCAAGAACACAAACAATGACAGATGTTGGCGTGGATGTGGGGAAAAAGGCACACTTGTGCATTGCTGGTGGAGTTGCAAATTGGTACATTCACTATGGAAAGCAGTATGGAGATTCTTCAGAAAACTTGGAATGGACCCACCTTTTGACCCAGTTATCCCACTCCTTGGTTTATACCCAAAGGACTTAAAATTAGCATACGACAGTAACACAGCCACATCAATGTTGATAGCAGCTCAAATCACAATTGCTATGGAACTGTGGAACCAACCTAGATGCTGTATAACAGATGAATGGATAAAGAAGCTGTGGTATATATACACAATGGAATACTACTCAGTCATAAGGAAGAATAATATTATGGCATTTGCAGATAAATGGATGGAATCGGAGAATATCATGCTAAGTGAAATAAGCCAATCCCAAAAAATCAAAGGTCGAATGTTTTCCCTGATAGGTGGTTGGTGGGGTGGGGGGTGAGAGAAGAATGAAGGAACTTTAGATTATGAAAGTGGGAGGGGGAGGGGGTATGAAAAGTGGTAGAACAAGACAGACATCATTACCCTATGTACAAGTATGATTACATGAATGGTATGAATATACATCATGCACAACCATAGAATTTAAAAGTTGTACCCCATTTGTGTACAATGAATCAAAATGAAGTCTGTAAAAATTAAAAAAAAAAAAAAAAAAGGTATGGGAAGAGGCCTAGGGTTGTGGCTCAGTGCTAGAGTTCCTGCCTAGCATGTGTGTGGCACTGGGTTGATCCTCAGCACCACATAAAAAAATGAATAAATAAAATAAAGTTATTTTTAAAAAATGGATGGGAGTGCAGCTCAGTGATAGAGCACTTGTCTAGCATGCAAGAGGTACTGGGTTCAATCCCCAGCACCACAAAAATAATTGTCACATTTTAACTTTTCAGATCAAAATTCAAGATCTTAAATTATCAGTGTTACTGGAAGCCAGTATCTCCTCTTTAATCTGTCCAAGGCTCAGTTTTTTAATCTCCAAAATGGTAATACTTACATGTATCTAATAGAATTATTCTGGGGAGTAAACTATAACATTGAAGTTATGAGACTTCTTTTAAAATATATAATATGTATATGAGTTTGATTATGAGATTAAGAATTGGTTCATTAAAATATTCAGTAATGAATTAATTGAATAGCTCATATGATTGAGAAATATCTAATGAGCATTATAATAAGTTTTAAGTATGCTAAGTGCTTGGGTTGCCACATCAATTATCTATAGAGATTACTATCAATTTTGTCAAACACTACCCTATCTTCATTTGTGACTCCTACAAGTTACTAGGTGACAAAGAGACAAAATGGACAATATCAAGGGCTTTGTGTATAGGAAGTGCGTATCATGTTTTGTACACAGTTACAATGGCACTCAGTTCACTTTGATTTATGGTCATGTGGATTATTGTGCATGTGGTTTGTCTACTGGTTTATAAGTTCCTTAAGGAAAACTGTACCACCAACTGCTTTGTGTTTTCTGTTTGTTTGTTTGTTTTTGGTTCTGGGGATTGAACCCAAGGGCACTTAATTCCTGAGCCACATCTCCAACCCCTTTTTATATTTTATTTGGAGACAGGATCTCTCCAAGTTGCTTAGAACCTCACTAAACTGCTGAGACTGGCTGTGAACCTGAGATCCTCCTGCCTCAGCCTCCTGAACTGCTGGAATTACAGTTGTGCACCACCGTGCCTGGCTATCAATTGCCTTTTTACACAATTTCTTATGGTGTCTCATTCAATGAGTATCTAATAGTACTGGTGGTGATATTATGAAGAATCTACAGAAATTTCACACACATTTACATTATTTAGACTATCATCTTGCAAAGATGAGTCAAACTCTTAGTACACCAAAATCTTCTTAAGCAATAGAATTAATACATATTTTTAGTAGTTCGCAGTTTGATTTTGTGCTTGATTAAAGGATTTTAAAAACTTCCAGTAAATCCAAAATCTTATATGCACATCATCAAACTATTTTCATAAGGATTTTATTGTCCTATCAAAATTTACTGAAGGAAATTAATGGTTTGTGACTTGAACCATGTCTATGTAGAATGGTACACTGAGTAAGAGCTGGGGCTGTAGGTTTGTATTCCAGCTTTATCATATAGTTCATCCATGTTGATGAGTTTTCTTGTGTCTCAGTTTCCTAGTCTGTGAAATGGGGATGATAATATTATCTAATAGGACTTATGAGTATATTAAGTGACGTGATACATATAAACCGCTTCTCAGACACATTTTATGAATTTAATGAATGTTTACTAAGGAAGCATACCATTTACCCTGAGAGAACTTAAAACTTCCATCAGAAATTTACATCTTAAATAACTAAAATATTTTATATATTCAAACACCATGAATATTAGCTTGTTTTGAAGATATACTATATTAATATTTCATGTTTGTTGACACGAAATTAGGGTGAACTTGAAGTAGTCTTGGATCTGTCTCTAAGGTATATTCTAGAAACAACTTGAATTTCAAAATATCACAAAGCATCATATTGCTAACTGAACTCTTAACCGACTCAAAGTCTACATGCATTAATATGCATTGCTATTATTGGTATTAAAGACTGACATGAACATTTTTTCGTCTGACACATTCATGCAAAATGCTGTGCATTTTGTCTTGAGTGGATGTGGATTTAGTCATTCATGTGAATGTTATGTTTGTTGATTTCTCTATTTCTTCATTTTTCATGAAAATCTACAATTTTACTTTGACTTGTGTATACCAGTTGGTAAGATACTAAAACAGGAAGGTTTTAGTTTATTGTTCAGTTATTTTATGACTCTGTGTGGCATCTGCATTTCTAATTTACAAACAACTTCAGATGTTGACAGAAAGAGGGAGACGGCAATTAACCCCTGGCAAATCTTCCCATTAAGTGAAGTCTCCTTTTGCTATTGAAATGGCATCCTCATTTTCTTGACTGCAGGATGTTCAGTGGTAAGGAGTCCCATTTTGTATCCAAGGAATCTCATTTTGTATCTATACCTTTAAAGGGTTGCCTCTTTCCCACTTGGGTTTCCCTCCCAGATTTCCCAGAATTCTAGTATAGCATCTCTTTTTGAGTAATTTCCTATGTCCTCCTGTAACATTATTCCATGGATTTGCTAGTGAAATGAAATACTGCAATGACCTTTTTAATTCCCCTGACTTTTTACAATCTTGGAAATTTAGCACAACAGCAGGAGTTTAATCATATTCACTGATGTAAAAGACAAAATAAGGCACCTTTAAATTCAGAGGGAGATGTGACCTCCAAGGTGCTGGGGCCTTCAGAGAGTCCAGCTGTCCCCAGGGACGGCAGCAACCACACTACTTGTGTTTCTCAAGCGGTTTTACCACATCTTCCCCTGCTCACATTTGATTCTGAAGCTATTAGGCTACAAATTCCTACATCTGGACCACATTTTATAATTTACTTTCCAGAATGGTTATGTTCTATATTCACTTCTTTTATAAGAATATAATCTGTACATGTTCAGAATGACATTATTCAAAGACTTCAATTTTATTTTTAAGATATATCCTTTGACATTGGATATTTAAAGTCTCCACAAACTATATGAAACTCTGGCTACATGATGCATGAAGCCACGTACCCATTTGTTTACCTGAGTGTCTGAAAACTGGCAGACTGATTCTTTAAATCAAATGGAAAAGTTAGGCTGATTCCTTGTGGGTTTGGCAGTGCCCAATCATTTAACCAAGTGCCATTATATGTGTTTTTTAGTTTTAGGTCTCAATTGTTGTGTAGTTTGGTTGATGGATGAGATGGCCTAAAGAAAAGGAAGAAAGGAAAACAGAACAATGTTCTTCACATAGCCCAAAGTGACAGAGCAGATCAGCTCTCTTAAATCCCCTGTCCATACAGCCATTGTGATCAAGGTGATTGATGAAGAATCCTATCAGCTCTGAGCTGTTTAGGTGTCAAACTGATAGGAAAAAACAGTACTCACAGTTTTCCTGCAAACAGCTTGAGAGGTCAACAGCGAACACATCTCCACAAATGGTTACAGCTTCTGTCCTTCAGAGACATGCAAGCGATTGTCAATTTACATTTGTCATGAGATTTTGCTCTCCACAGCTTTCTAGGTGGTTGCCTTTAATCAGGGAATCACTGAATGTTTCAACTTCCATGACTACTTTTCCAAGTCTTATTAAAGACCTTGTTAATGAAAATTGAGATTCCATTTTCATAGTAAAACAATGCTAGATTCTGGTTACTGAATGTGAAATGCAACTGAAAAAGTAGGACAAGTGGTTTATTTGCTTGTTTTTAAGTTCCTTTTTTTTCCACTTCTGAGGGTATTTGTGGATTATCCTGGTTTCAGGGATAGGGAGCAGCTCTGCTGCCTTTCAGCCTCATGGTTGAAGGAGGACAAGGAGAGACAGACTACATACTATTTATATTTTGGCCTGACATTATTAACTCTGAGCATAACAAAATATAAATGTTTGGAATACTCCCTGCAAGTATAAAATGGATTTTCTGGTAAAACATACTTAATCCAAGCATATACTAACATTAGCCAAACCCAAATATAGTTGTAAGAATATATAGTTGATTCATAATTACCTTAATCTTTGATAAATATTTGAATTCTAAAATATCATACATTCCTGATCACTGAACTAAAGATTTTTTTGGCAAAGAAGATCTTTATTTAAAATTGCTTATCTCTTGGTTGAACCACAAGTACTAAAATAATATAATAAAAATGTCATTGCTTTGATCTGACACAGGGGAACTTCAGGTTTCGTAAATTTATTTTATTTGATTTGGATTAAGCATAAGGTAATGTATCTGGACACAGTTGATAAGAACTTACTTTTTGTTTAAAGACCTATTTAAAGAAGAACAAGCTCATTAAAAAGAATTTGGGGGGAAATAGGGAAAATAAGCAGAACATATAAATGCACAAATAGTGCTACTATCCAAATTAAAGGCACTATATTATAAGCATTTGGTATTGGATATTTAATCTTCTTTGAATATGCAAAGATTTTTTAAAATATAATTTTGATCATTTCATATATAGTTTTTTAAAATCATGGTTATTTAACTTAACATGATATATAAGACATTCCACATTATTTCATCACTTTCACAAAGTGAGTACCAATATATTCTTATAAGTTCCATTTGCAGACATTGTTGATTATCCATTCCCTATTGTATCCTTGCTTTGAAAAGCCCCAATTTGTTCAAGCGGTTATCTCTCCTCTACATGACTTAGGGGAGGGTTCTTTTTCCTTAGAAATCTTGGATTGGATCCCAGTCAATCATAGTGTCTTATTCTTCTTCCTACTAACTGTGGAGTATCATGTGACCCATGAGTGTCCTATGAGATATAAATTCTATTGCTTTGCTCATAGCTCCATTTCAAGCCCTTAGAATATTGTCTGGCACTTACCAAGTGCTGAATAAATAACCAGTAAAGGAATGAATGCTAACTGCTAAGGAGCTTTCCATTGAAAGTAAGAATTCAGTACAAAAGATAGTTCTTTCTGGACATTTCTGAGTTTGGATGTGATGCCAGGAGATGCTGCAGCCATCTTGCTACCAGCATAAGGATGAAGGTAATCTATAAATGAGATGGTCCCAAGAGACAGAAGAAGCAGAGCCTAACACATTCCTGCAGACTCCTGACTTCTGCATTTCTTGAGATAACATTCCTTGTTAAGACAATTTGATTTAGTGGTTTCTATTCTTCACTGCTGAAATACTTGATGCATGCTGTTTTACATCAGGAATTTTTTTTTTTTTTTTTTTTTTTTTTTGGTACTAGGGATTGAACCCAGGGGCTCTCCACCACTGAGCCACATCCCCAGCCCTATTTTTGTATTTTATTTAGAGACAGGGTCTCACTGAGTTGCTTAGTCGCTAAGTTGCTGAGGCTGGCTTTGAACTCGCGATCCTCCTGCCTCAACTTCCCAAGCCGCTGGGATTATAGGCATGCACGGCACCTGGCTGTATCAGGAATTTTTAAGGAATATATTCAAAAAGAGTTTAATAAGCTTCTATCTGACCATCTGCCATTACAAGACGTAATAGTAAAATCTCTTGCTAGATATAATGATAAGATGTATGCTGATTTCTAAGAGATTATATGAATGCAATACATATTTTGTAAAAATCCAATATTTAATAAAACATGGTAAATGTAACTGTAGTCAGTGTTCCATATCTATAAATTTCACATCTGTGAATTGGACCAATATCAAATTGAAAATGTTTTTAAAAAATTCTTCTTACACTGAACATGTAAAGACTTTTTTTCAGTCATTATTTCCTCAACACTATGATATAACAACTACATAGCATTTATATAGTATTAGGTCTTATAAATAATCTAGAGATGACTTATAGTATACATCAAGATGTACATAGGTTATTTGCATATACCACACAATTTTGTGTAAAGGTCTTGAGCATTCACAGATTTTGGCATCTTTGGAGGTTCTGAAGTCCATCCCCCAAAGATATTAAGTGACTGCTGTATAGATTCTCCCATAGTATTAAATATAAGTACCTTATGGACCTTTTTACAGTAGGACCAGATAATTCTGGGTCTCAACCTGCGTTGCTTTTAAAGCTGTGCATAGAATATTATCTTCACTTCATTACCAAGTTTCTGAAAGCTATTGTTCTTGCTATCTCTTGCTTGTCATTTGTATAACAAATGACCTGAAAATTTAATGGCTTAAAATTAAAATAGCATTTATTATATTATTCCTCATTGTTTCTGTGGGTCAAGAATTTAAGAAGGGCTTAGCTGGGTGGTTCTAACTATGGGATTCAGTAATGGCTGACAGATGGGAGGTCAAAGAGTAACAAGGCAGGGGCTAGAGCATCTGTCAGTTTGAGTCTTGCTGGGCATCATTCCCATCCTGCATTCTCAGGACTCTTCATGTGATCTCCACTTATGGATTCCTTTGGGCTTCCTCACAAAATGGTGGCCACAGGACTATCAGGCTGCTTGCAAGGCAATACAAGGCTTCTAGAGAGAAGTGAGTCAGATAAAAGCTACTTTGCTTTTTCCGAACTATCCTAGAAGTCACACAGCATCACTATTGCCTCATTTTATAGGCTGCAAAGCCACCACACCTTCTCAGAACCAAGGGAAGGGAATTAGCCTCAACCTCTAGATGGGTGAAGGGCAAGGCTATAGAAGAACATGTGGGGCCAGCAATCTCCTGGAGCCCATCTTTGGAAAATACAAATCTGCTGCAACTATCAAACACCTCTATGTGTGACTAGTTTTAGTTCCATGTTTCCTTCTTTTATGTTAATTTGATTGCTTTCTATGTCAAAATATGTGGAATGACCAAAGCTGTAATCTATTCAAAGGTTAAGATGTCATTCTTTCTTATGCAAATTCAAGATCACTTGGATTCCATAGCAAGGACCAGAGTGAGTTTAGAAAGTGAGAAAACTTAAAATTATGGTGTACAAGAGCATGCGTTTGTGTTCAGAGACTATGGGAAGTGTTTTAGTGTGAATTACAAGAAATAACAGATATGGTGGGAAAAGAAGTAAGATTGAAAATAAATAACAAACTTAGGGAAAAGGGGGAAAAGTCAATGTGAAAAGCAAACTCTGCAATCTATAATTACAATGAATTTGCACCCTAAAATAAATTCTGGTTATACATATGTATCATAACATAGAATCATCTCCGTTCAAAATTTTATGATCAATGATTATATGATATGACTGATAATCTGCTTGATTTAGTGAAAGAAGTTACTCACTTAAATAATGATCTAAATGTGTATTTTTAAAGTATTTGCAATATGAAATATAATATACATATTAGGAAAAAACAAGTTCTAGAAATCCATAAGGTCCCTCTTTCTCTCTCTCTCTCTCTATCTCTCTCTCTCTCTCTCTCTCTCTCTCTCTCGCTCTATCTATCTCTTTCTCTCTCTTTCCCCTCCTTCTCTTCCCCCAGTATCTACTCCCTTTCTTTGAAAACAAAACCCTGACTTAATCAGGCATTGTCCAACTTCCTTTGCAGCCAGGGACATTTACTTAAAAGCAAAAATCACAGAATACAGCTTTCAGGTATTTTTTAAGATCATTGCTTATTGGTGCATCATACATGATATGTTGCTACACATTTGTACATGCACATAACGTAATTTGATCTGTTTCATTCCCAGTACCTCCCCTTTCCCTCCCCTCTTCTTTCCTCATGGTCCATTTCCTCTATTCCACTGAGGTCTCCTTTCTTGTTAACTGCCTTTTTTTCTCTCTTGCTTCCACATATGAGAGAAAACATACCACCTTTGACTTTCTGAGTCTAGCTACCTACAAGAATTCTTAGTAATAATTGCACATTATTTTATGAGGAAAAGTATGAAGCCAGATTTAGAAAGTCAATCCAAACTTTCAAGAGATCACACAAAAATTAGAACAAAATGAAATTTTAGCATAACCTATTTAATATATTGCATATTTAATTTAATTCATAAAGTATCCTTTCAGTAGACTCTCTCCTTGCCTTTTGACTCTGCTGAGGCCAGACTTACTATGTTATCACACCTAGGAAAAAACCACAAATTGTATTTCTAAAGTGTTTCTGAGTAATGGGCATCTTGGGACAAGGGAGAGGGGCCTCAGGATGCAGAAGGGTGTGACTTCATACATTTGTTTTTAAGTCAGTGCAACTTGCATTTACATCTCTTCTAGACCTGATTTAACTTTGATTCGTTTTGATCTTGTGCTTCTTATTCACGCATTGTTCTCAACATATGTTAGGACCATGATGTGTTTAATTATCTGTCTCTCCCATTTGACTATGTGGACATGAAAGCAGAGATTACTTCTGTCTGGTGCACCTAGCTGAGTGACTCAGCAATGTCAATAATGTTTTATCCAAAGAGGAAAGTGAGTGTATGTGTATGTGTGTGTGTGTGTGTGTGTGTGTATGCACACATGCACAAGTATTGGGAGATTAATGATGTAGAAATTGACTTGTTTTTGTAGTTCCATTAGAGCAATACTACAACTGTAGTGAATGCATCAGTGGGACATTTTAAGTTATCACAGGAAAAACTGTTTAACAGTAGCAGCTTTCCAACAAAAGCTCAGAGTGCCTCAATGCATGAGCCTCCTGTCATGAGAACGAACGTAGAGATGACACGAGTGTCTCCCGGGGATATTATACAATAGATCCTAGTTCTGGATGGACAGTGAGATTAAATGAACTGAATTCCCTTCCAACACTGTCATCTAATCCTTGTAAGGTCCAATTCTAAGTACAGTAGATGATGGAAATTAACATTTGCTGAGTTCCTCCTGGAGACACAGATATTTGTAGCTATTGTGCATACAGTCATGAGTAATACAGAATTCTCAGTCCTCACAGAGTTTAGATTCTAGTGAGAAAACAGATGCTAAATAGATAAAAGCACAAATAAAGCAATTTTAGATAGCAATTAGCACTATGAAAAAAAATATATTAACACAGAGAGTGACTGGGGTTGAGACCAGAGGGCATTAGATGAATTGGCAAACAAGAAAACATGTCATGTTTTTGTAGCATTACTACACAAACAAATGAGCAAGAAATGTTTGGTACTGGGACTTTAAAAGTTAACTTTTTCTCTTAAAATTCTGATTTTGTGTACTGTGTGGATGCCAAAGAAGAAAGACACACTCACTCATCTGGAGAAGTTACAGCAATATGGGGAAAACCACCATGTCATCAGTAAAGGGTTAAATAGTAAAGCAGAGCTGTCCACAGGAAACAAGAGACAAGGGAGTAAATGTAGAATATAATGGAAGGAAAAAAATAATGTGGTTAGGAGCAATCAGGAAAGAGGTAGAAATTAAGATGGCTCTAAAAATAAATAATTTTATAGTAAAAGCATCAGAAAATCTAATGTTCAGATTATGGTTAATATGATAATGGAATGCCAGTTATAGGCCCACATATTTGATCTGTTACAAATTTCTGACATGCTTCTGCATGTAAAATATATCATTGTAAGCTCAGGGCCCATTAATATGTGCAAATGTTCATGTAGCAGATGGCATCTCACTGTATAAACATTATCAATGCAGATATTAACAGATAAAATGTTACCTATTTCATGTACCTACTTCTGTAACATGGACCCCAAGGATTGCTTAAGTATGAAGGTTTTTGAAATATTATTTCATCTTTCTCTCTCTTTCTTGCTATGTTTTTTTTGTCCAAAGAAAAGAACCTTCAGAATCATCATGCATAATGTATCTATATATTGCAATAATTAATTTTACTATTTTCTCTCAAATATGGATAGATATATATTGCAAATTCATGTTCTCTTTTAAGGGAAAGTTACTGATATTAGAGGAAAGAGATGCATGCTTGTATTCATTCATTACTTATTTATTAAAAATAATTAATAATTATTATTAATTATTAATAAAATAATATGCTACTATTTGCCTGGCACTGAGAAATCAAAGGAGAGCAAACATTAATACCATCTTTTCCCCTCAGATCTGTGCAAATATCAAAAAGTTCAGAACAGGGTCCACCCAGGTGTGATGAGGGAAGAACTGTACTGAAACTTCATCTAAAGATTTCCTAAAGAGTATATTCATTTTTAAGAGAAAGAAAATTGGGCCATTTATATGAGGGAAACGAATGCCAACATTTATTAATGGACACGTAGAATTGTTTTTATTCTAAAATGCTTTGAAGTTATTTTGCATGACTTACAAGTCTCTGCCAAGAAAAAATTCTCATCTTCAAAGCAGAGTTTTGAGACATAATCATATAAAAATTATTTCATACAAGAATAAAAAGAAACGTCTCTAAAGGAAAGAAAAATGGTTTTTATTATTTGATAAGCATTCCTGAAATAATCTTGGCTGTATGAACAAAGCAATGTAAAGTCTCTCTTCAATTTGTGGGAATATCAACTTTTCATGAATAAATTAATAGAAACAGCTTTACATCTTTGATTTCAGTGGTATAAGGAGAATCCCTCCCCACCACATCATGTGCACATCTGGAATTTCCCCCTGAAACTTCATTCAACAAATTCTCAGTAGACTACAAATTCAATCTCCTGCACTATACAAATAACCAATTCACTATGACCAGCCACCCCATACACGAATTCAATTTAAAGCTATAGGGAAATGAAGAACAACCAGATGTTGATCTTATGATACTACCACATCTGTCACTGCAGAAGGATTTATGAAATGCTGCAATGGTGAGAACCTTTTCAAACATCAGCGGTATTCTCTATTCCAAGTGTCACAATGTCTTCCAGATGAAGACGTTAAAGAATCAAAACAGGAACAAATTTAGCATTTGGATTCTGCTCACATATACCAAGCAAAATGGAAATATCAGGGAATTAGCAGGATAAGTTTTTAAAATGTCAACAGATTTCACCCTGCCCAAATATTTTAGAGAACATAAATTCTGCAAAAGCTTTCCCCTCTGGCTACTTTCATTTTCAAATATGCAGGAGTAGATATCAAATTTTGTATTAATTCCTAGTTTGAGATTTTGAAATTTAAGAATAAAAATCAGAAAAGCTTTCTATTGTATTTTAATAGTGATGTTTTAAAGAATTATTTGAGGAACATGTCAAAACAAGATAAAAAATTAAGAAAAGACTACTTTATAAAAATATTTTTAATGTTATCATAATTTACTTACTGCATTATTTAAGCAAGATTAGTTTCACCTAGTATTAACAGATACCACTGTAGTAGGTCGTTAGTCTTAGAACACAGTTTTCTTTATCAACTTTGTGATTCTTTAAGGTCATTTTCATTTAAAAGAATAGTATTACAGGTTAAGAGAGTATCGATTTTGGTTCTGTCAATTTTCTTTTTAAGGTTTATCAGGAAGTAAGGCTGTCTTTCAATTTAAGGTTTAAATTTTTTGTTGTTATTCTTGCTTTTTGTTAAAAGCAGCTTTACATTTCTTTGCTGATTTTCAGTTTTTTAATTTTTTTATGGAGGAGATTTAGGAAAGGTTCATTTTCATTCCATGGACATTATTATAAAAATTATATTATATTATAAAAATATTTTTATGTATCAATTTGATCCGTATTAAAAAAATTTAAATGCATATTGATTATTATTTGAAAAAATTTGCTGACCAATATTTCAATCCTCTGGAAGATATCTGTAATGCAAATAATATTTAGGAAATATAAGTATAAAAGAGGGCTCAAAATAAGATCAGCAGGAGAAAGTGAAAGTGTTTTGTAAACTTTTCAGAAGATGTAAAAAAATTAAAGGTTTATTTTAATTTTTATTTGATTTTTATTTTGTGAAGGCCGGATGGTACTGTGAAATAGCCTTATTCTTTTCTGACACTCTTCCTATTGACCACCAGATGTCAGACTTTCACTGCAAATTTAACCTCCGACCACCAACTGCACTTTTATTTTTTTATTTGTAAATACTACTCTGAAATCATGTTTTTTAAAAAAAATTACAGAGCACAACTTAAAAATTTGCATGTAAATATGAATTCTCATACATTGATTTTAACTGTTTCAGGTACACATTTACCGTTTTCATTTGCAGTATTCTGATTTTCAATGTGAGTTTCGTATTTGAGATCTCTTTACATTTATACATTCACATCAATAATAGATCTCCTTTTAAAATGAAAATCGTATACATCGATGCCAAAACAATTTGGTTATATTTGAAATAAAACAAAAACTGGATAATTTAAATTTAAGAATGTCAAAATACAATTTATTTTTTGATTTTAACAAAATTAAAAACAGGTGGGAAAATAAACATTCCATTTTTCAGATAAAATGCTTCATAGGTGCTATTTTCTCTCAATTTTCTATAACATTATGCCAAAATTCTTATTTTTTAATTCAAAAACTAAATATAATTTGATTTAGTATATTTAATTTTACATAATTTCAATTGGGAAAAAAGTAAGCATCAGAGTATTATACTTTCTTTTTACTTTGTATATGCTATGACTTAAAGTAATAAATGCTGCTAAAATATATATTTATCCTTTCTCTGAGTTATATATAAGGTGCTATGAATACTGAATACTTTAATATGATATTTTCTCATGTTTTTAAACAATTATGTCTTTATTTCTGTATATAATACCTAAATGCATTGATAAAAGCATAGCATAACAAACAATATGTAAAAATAATTGAAGAACTTTGGTATTATAGTCTTTATGTGTATTAAGATTTCAATTTTAATATTTACTAGCTTATGATTTTTTTTCAAATCTTTTTTCTTTTTAGTTGTTGATGGACCTTTTTATTTTATTCATTTACTTATATGTGATGCTGAGAATCGAACCCAGTGCCTCACACATGCAAGTGGTCTACCACTGAGCTACAACCCCAGCCCCCTAGCTTATGATTCTATGCTAAACAGAACCTAAATAATTTTAAGAAGTTTGTAACTGGAAGAACACAGGTCAGCAAAAAGCATGTTCTATTTAAATCACTCAAGATGTTTTTTTTTTAACTTAGATATTATCAAAGGCATAAAAATATGTTAGCATATTGGTAAGGACTCATAAACGTGCTTCTATAGTTTATGTTTCTGATGTGACATTTACAATAGTAAAATTGTAAAGTTACTCAGCTTCTAGTTACAGCAAATTCACAAGAGACAGTTATCTTAAAGGAAAGGAAAGGAATGTAAAGAAAAGCAGAGACTATTAGATTACACAGGGAATTATCTTATTTAAACCAAATCTTCCTACCCTTTTGAATCAACCTGCCTCTTGGCAATGTGTTGAAAATAATACAATTGACATTGTTCTCTGTTTTCACTCCTTTTAGTCTATTATTCTCCCCAGTTGAAAAATATTAACTCTACATTGCTAAGACTGACAATAGATTGTCCTGGTTTCTTTCATGATCCTCCTTTTTATTGATTTTAAGAATTTTATTAAAATAAAAATATTAAACCTACTTTGTTATTTTTCAGTGTGAAAACAGCTATTTCTCCCTCAATTCATTAAATGTGAGATTGGAATCTTTCTTTTTAGCATCAACTGGATAGATTTGTCACTGACTTTTCACTGCTACAAGATATCTTTCTTTTAGAAAAGAAATCTGGTTTCCTTTAATATGTATGTATGCCTTAGTAAGTGAATAAAACTTTGCTTTTGGTTGATAGGAGGCACTTCATCCTCATTATTGAGACTATGCTAAAACCTTGAATACTTGTCAAAGATACATTTTATAATCCTGAGATTGGTTTGGCATCCATGATTTACACAGGGGCTCTGCTTACAATAATTGATTCATACCATACTTAAAACCCACTGATCTCATTTATAGGCATCTCAATTATAGGAAGGCATTTTATCTATTGCAATTTAGACTTATTTCAAAAGGAAAAGAAAGAGACACCCTCTACCCCCTTTGGATTTCTGCAACACATGAAAGAATTAGGTCATATCATGTATCAAAATAAAATCCTGTTACTGACCTTTCTAGACTCAAATGGTCACCCTGAAAATGTAAAATAATGAAACGTATTTCATCTTGAGCAATATTTGCATAGTCAAGAATGAAAATATTATCAATCCTGTTATCTTCAGGTACCTATTTTCCCATTAATAATTTTATAGTAGCAAAGTGACAAAAACAGTTTTGAACTATAAATCCTAACATTTAAGTCTGTTTTCTTCACAGAAGCTACCAATTCTAGCTACTCAAAATATGAAATGCAGCATAGTAAGTGTATTTGCTGAACATATGGACAGGCTTGTTTGTCTTTAAAGATATGTGTTATGTGGTATAATGAAAAACTACATCTTCAAAACCAGTTGATCATATTACCTAATATATCAGAATGCTTTCCATTTTTTGAGATTTGGATAAAAATGCAGTAACTCCTAAAGAAAACATGAAAAGTTCCTCTTACAGTCAAATATTTTTGAACATTTGAGAAGACAGAGAATAATTGGTGCAGGAGTGGTTCTGAAAGGCAAACCGAAGTAACATTTTTATTTCATAAATCATTTAAAGGCTATTTAATACAGAACATCTCTTCTAGTTATGTGTTTTTCATTGAAAATTCATCATTGTTGCAAAGATTTTTTTTAAAAAAAACAGCAATAATTATAGTTTATCATAATTGGAATTTTATCCATAGCAGAAAACATGTTTTGTAAAATAAAAGGGATATTTTTACAAAAAGCATTTTCAAGAGATTATAAAAAGCTACATAAAATATACAACAAAAATTAGATTAGCATACTTAATGCTCCTTGCTTGTGAAACACACTCATTAAGTTAATATATCATTCCTGTGACTTACCACCTCTTAGGTATGGGAGGACATTTCTCTGGAGGGACGAGGAAACTTTTGAGTTTTCCTGTCAACTGTGAATATTCTTGATTTGGCTGATGGGAGTCTTGATCTCCCAATCCTAATATCTTCAAGTGCAGGGAAATCTAATTCATTAACTTTTCCAAATGGTTTTAAAAGTTTCCGTTCATCAGGGACCATTTTGACCTTCTTTATCCACACCACTCTAGAGATCAGTAATACAAATGACAATAACTGATACCCATTAGTCAGTAGCCCAAAAGCCCTCTCTGTTTGACTAGACACTCTAAAGGCAAATTATCTTTGTACAATCATATCCATATTTAAATGAACTCTTAGACACATGATACTAGATGACAAGTTTTCTAAGATCAGTATAATACCATTTTACATGTTTTGATCCTTAAATTGAGACACAAAATATTTTCTAAAGTGTGTTCACAGCAAAATGTATTTTAAAAAAATCTGCATAGAATTTACTTGTCTCTTATGTTTAAATCAAACACTAAAAGTAAAGCAAAATTCTAATACATGGTCAATTTTCAGCACAGAGAATAATTGTTTTTGTTCAAGTTACTCCAAACTTAGGAAATAGTTTTTTCAAAGACTCATTTATTTGAACAAAAATGAATTATATTTATATGTATTCTCTTTTTAGCAAATGATCCCTTAATAATTAGAATATTAATATAGAATGTCTTCTAAATAATCAAAAGGATAGCTGCATTTACAAGAATTTTGCTCATTAAAGAAAACTATTTTGTTTATTTACAATATGAATAACTGCATATATTATTTGTTACAAACTAATAATTTTATAAGTCAATGTAACATAATATTCATGGAAACAAAAGGGAACTTTTGTGGTTTGAATTTAGAATACATTGGAGTTTCTAGGAGGCAGTAAACAAATAATTTAAAGATTTTTAAAGATTAAGACAAATGAAGACTAATTTTCAAGGTTATCTATGCTTGTGAATGGTGGTATTGAATTCCCAAGGCTATGAATTTACATTTTTTTAGTTTCACAAGGCTGTATTATGCCTTCCAAAGGGGAGGAAAGCATAAATTAGATTTTTTTATTCTTTAAAATAAAAATATTAATATATTAATATAGATATTGTTACTTTCCTTAGCCAACTGGAATTAACTTAAGGGAAGATAAATAAGTAAATCCCAGTGCTTTTAATTTTTAAAATACATAAATTAAAATTAACTAGAAATTCAATTTTGAATGACTATATTAGGGAGAATAAAAAAATCTATCAAGTACTTTAAAATGAATTTATAGGGAGTGAGGGTGTGATGAGATGAATTTTCCTTAAATTTCCTTAATTTTGTATTGCTCAGCCTATTTCTTTTGACTTCTAGAGTTTAAGTTTCACATACTCTATAAATTTTATTGAAATTATACAACATTATCCATAAGCAAATATATATTAATCAAATAGGAATTTCACACTGTGCTAATACTTTGTCTTAGAAAAAATAGAAAAGATTTTAAAATAAAGCTTAAAAGATTCACATTACGATAAGATTTTCATTCAAGATAATTTTTTCATTACATTATATATTTTCAGTATTTTCTTGAAATAGAAAATATCCATATATGGACTTCTGTTACTCTTGCAGAAAAGATTTCCACCTTTTCAGGAATAACTAATATACTGAAATCACTCTCCCTTCACTTCTATAATTGCAATCATTAATAAACATTTGTGTGGCAGTGTTATTACCAAGCAGTACCTAAGGTAAATACAGTACTTTACAAATTCTGGATTATGTTCTCAATTTGCACTCCATTTCCTCTTTCCACTTGGTTATACTTCTCCCACTTCCCTTGTTTATTTTCTTAATCACACCTTCCTGCACCTGTCTGCAGAACCACAGTGGTTACAGTTACAGGCACTGGAGACAGAAACATTTCTATAGCCAGTTGATAAAGAATATTGATTTATTTTGGGTGCTTTTTCATGCCACTCTACAGTTTTTTGTCCTTGTCACATTTGCTCCTGGTATTGGATACTTCTCTCTCAGCTGTTTATTTGATCACACACCCTTCCAAACCTCTGGAAAAACTCCCAAATCTCATGGATACATTGACTTTAATTTAAAATACTGGGGGAGAGTCGGCTTTGTGATTGGGTGTCTTAAAAACCTATTTACTTCGGGAATCAGAGGATTTATGAGAATTTCCTTCTCATGTTTTCTCTTCCAGTCTTCAACTCAATGCCAAATAAGGTGGGGTTGCATATTTTTGATAACTTTATGTCCCGATAATACTTCATTTGTAATGCCTGGCTCCTCAACAGAATGTTAAAGAAAAATAATATGCAGATAGTAACCCCCAAAGATGGCTTAAATTTTTTTCCTCATTTGCATAGCAAGATTTAATTTCCATCCCTTAAATATGACGAATTGCTGAGATTTTCTCCAGTTAATGCTTTTAACAGCTCCCAATAAACTTCATTAATCAGGCAAGCTCGAGGCCCAATGTGTAGCCTGGAAGCAGCTAATTTGCTTGATGAGACCCCGACTTTAGTGAATAAACAGGTGTATAATCTGAGGGCTTTATGGCCTTAATTACAGTCTAATCAGTTCAGCAGTTGGCGGGCAAAAGAGAAAGAAAAAAGGTTGGTGGTGGTAGGGGGGACTCAAAGCCACTTTTCCTAAAAATAGGAGACATGCACTCTTTCTTATTACATTAGTCTCTCCAATTTATTCTCCCAGTCTGTCTCCCCATTCCCGGTCTCTCACTCGGCCTTCCTTCTCTTAACCTCTATGTCCCTGCTGCTTCTCTATCGCTGTCTTAGCGTCTCCCCTGGAACCACCCCGCTTCCCGATCTCGGGTGCCGCACCTCCGCGGATACTGGTTTCTTCTTTTCCTCGGGCGGTGGGGTCACTTTGCTCCCCCTCTTCTCAGCTTCTCCCTCTTTCCTCCCCTCCTTTCCCGCCCTCTCCTCTCCCGCCGGCGCCTCCCGCCTCCCGCTCCCCGCCGCACATCCTCCCTGTCACCCGTGGGCCGCCTGACAAATCACTTCAAGGGCAGCCGAACTTTGAAGGACAAGACAAAGCTTCAGCATATGGTCCAATCCCCAGATGTTTGTCTTTCTTCTCTCCCCACCCCGCCTCCCCCTTCTCGGGGTTCCTTTGGAAACCCTGCTCCTCGCTGCCGGCGCGCGCGGCGCGCGGCTCCCTCTCCCCCACCTCCAAGTTCAGTGCCGACTGAGAAGTAGCTTAATTTCGCTTTACGTCTTTTGTTTCTCCGGCCTCCCTTTCTAGCCGATTAGTGGGGGGTAAAGCGAGATTTCTTTAAGCCTAATGATTTATGTTTAACTCTGAAATTAAAGGAAGTCTCCTGGCCAGTTAACGCGACGTCGGGGTGCGGGAGGGACTGGGAGAGGCCGGGTGCCGCGCGGGGAGAGGATGCTGCGGAACATTGGAGGGCTCTGGACGCGGCACCGTCCTAAGATTTCTTTCGCTGTCCCCATGTGGGCGCCATCTGGGGAGCCGCTCGGGTCCCCGCGCTGCCGAGAGCTGGGAGCCCCCGCCCAAAGAAGGAGGAGAGGGTGCTCAGCAGTCGGCTGCTGGGTGACACCCCACCCCTCCAGGCCCCAGCTGCGGAGGCAGCGAGCCTCCTTCGTTCTACACACCAACTCCTGCTGCTCATCTGCGGGGAGGGTGGTGAAGGATACTCCCCCAGTTTGGGCAAACGGATGCGGCGGCGCCTCGGGTGGGGTGGGGAGGGGTCCTGCGCGCTGCGCGCCTGTCAGTCCGGCGGGGCATCAACCCCCTTCTGGGAAAAGTGGGGGTCAGGGTGGGGAGGAGGCTGCGACCCGCCTTTGCGCGGACCCAGGGCCGACTGGATCCAGCTGGGCTCATGCCCCAGCGCCCTCTAGGCTCTCCACTTGGCCGGGCCCCACCGGTTCGGTGACCAGCCCGCATTTCTCCCCTATCTCGGACCAGCCAGACCTCCCACCCTGTGTGAAAGGTTCAGAAGATGGCCCGACACCGCCGAAAACTGGTTTGGTGTGGAGTCGCTCACATCTGTCCACGACAGCTCTGGGGCGAAGGAATTGTTCCACTGAGCCAAACTGCCCCGCAGTTCACTTTATTCCACCCCCTCCGCCTCCATCCGCTTAGCGGCGATGGATCCGTAAGCGCCCCAAGTCAGTCCCCTCCCTTCTTAATCAGCTGCCTCTATACATAACCACACAACTTTACTGGCAATAGGTCAACAAAAGCGTTAGAGAGCGGCGAGGACGATAACCGCAGTGCAAACAATGAAATAAACGGGACGTGTATGTTTGCATATATACATTACCCAGTGAAATCCGATTGTCCTAGGACAAGCTAGCACTCAAACGCTGCTCTTATTTTATTTCTCCGTAATTTTATTTGCCTATATTGAGAGAAGGTGGAAGGTAATAATCCTGCATAAAAAATAAATAAATAAAAATAAAAAGGTATCCTGCATTCTATTCTCTCGCACAAAATGTTTTAGGAGTCTGGGCATGTGGGGATGTCCTGTAGTTCAGCGAAACAGGGCTCACACAGAAATGCAAATTCTAACCCGAGAAACTGAGTTTACATATTCAGATGTTTTTATTGTTACCGCCCCCCACACACACCCTGGTTGGGGAGTTTTCAGTTATTGAGAGGTGGATGTTTTTGTTTATTCCTCTCTCAAACATTCCTTCATAGGTAACATTATTATTTTAACTGAAGTGTTTAATTATTTTGGGGATCCAAACTCATATGAACAACATAGTAAAATACATTATCAATATTCCATTCTTTACTCGTATACTAGAAAACAGCTCTCCACAGGAGTATCAACTCATAAAATATTGACTATTATAAAATATGCACTTTAAATATATTTTCACCACGTATAATTTCAATAAGTGACTAAATTGGCAGATAATTAAAGTATATACATTATAGTTGCAATTTCTTAAAAATAGCTTTTGGCACTATAAGAAACCATTTAAATATTGTGCTTTTAAATCAGAGTTTTAAGAAAAAAACAGCAAGAACTTAAAAAAAAAGGGAAAAAATTTTTCTCTGCTACCCTAAACTAAGATGATATAGTCTTTTTGGGCAATAAGTGAGCCTTGACCTTTTGTTCTTTTTCCTTTATGTGATCATAAAGAAACAAATGTCTGTACTAGGACTGGATGAGTGAGACATCTCTAAAAGAATGGCCATGCTCAGCATCCTCTACTTATCTAAACTAAATTACAGCTTAATAATATTGTGTCTTGCTACACCGGTGCTCCTGTACACCTGAGTGGACTGGGGCATCTTGCTGCCTAATTTCTCTTTTGTATTATGTCTTGATAATCAAAATATATTATTTCTTTTTTTCAAAATATAATGGGAATCCCTTCTCCCCTGCCCCCAAGTTCTGAAAATTCTCAAACCGCCCTGGAGAAATACAAATGCACAAAGCACTGGCGAAGCAGGCCCTGTGTTCAGCACTCAATCATTTCCTGTCACAGGTGCAGCCACTATGCATTATCCTGCCATGATTGATAGAGTGGGCTTGTGCAGACTGGGGGAGCAGGGGAGGCTCAGATGGGGTCCTGTCATTTGGGCTCCATTCCATACTACCTGTAGGGAGAAAGAAATTCTTTACAGGGATTGGCTGTTTAGTGAGTTTTAAATTTTAGTTCCTCATATATAATGGAAAGATCATAATTTCTAAAAGTTAAGTATAGCTTTAGACTTTATCTTAAAGTAAACTTTATGCTGGAGGAAAACAAAATTAAAACAGCTAACTGGTAACAGACTTCATTTAGAGTTGGCATGCTGTAGAAGTACACCGACAACCTAATTTCTCAGAATTGCGTTAAATATGTAGATATATTTTTCTTAAATCTTAGTCTTTAAGCAGAAAAAAACAAAAAACATATTTGGCTTATCCCCTGAAGTGGCTTAAGGACACAACTATCTAATACTGACACTGGTGTCTATATAAGAAATCTAAACAGTGCTGTCATGCCATTGTGAGTCACTTTGCCAGACAACAAATTATATTATTTGCCATTTAACAATACACTAAACAGAGAATGTAAGATAAAACAAAGCAGAAATCTTTATCATTTTAGATTGTGGCTATGCTTCATTTTAGCTGGGGAGCAGATTTTTGAGTTTGCTTTTGCTGTGATCAGTCAGGATCTTAACTAATTAATGTAAGATCAAAGTTGACAACCATCTCACCAGTGTTATGTAAAACTGTAAAATCCTCTAGGTCCTTCATTTCTTTTTGAAATGGCTAAAGGCAAAATGATTTGCATAAGGAGGTCTCAGATTTTAAAATGTAAAACTTCTTTCATTGGGATTATTAAGTGGCTTTCAATGATGTCCACAGATGTTCAAGCACCCACCGCAATGCTTTAATATTTTTCCTTGTGGTTCTTACATACAGCCTAATAAATTGTTTAAAAATGATAGGACTGGGGAATGAAATGGCTTTCAAAATGCTCCCCACTTTTTTGACACCAGGACATTCTTTTATATCAATATATCTCCATTTTATAATTGTAGCAAACAATATTAAATTTCTCTGGAAAAATTGATGACTAAATTGTGTTCCCAAATATCAATGTTTTGTATATTTTTTTAACTGACAAATTGTACCCAAATAAGAGTTCAACATTTTAGCTGGAAAATACACTTTTAGAAGACAGAACTACATTTATAAAGCTTTTTTGTTTTTATATTTTTCCTATTATAGAAACAGCCTGGCAGGTACAACAGTTTAAAAATCTGATGTCTCAAATCATCAATCATTTTGGGGGTAAAGGTTTATATAAGGAGCTTTTATAAAGATATATTAATGGTAATTTATATTGCAATCTTCTCTTTTTTACAAGAATTAGAATGAAAAGGAACATAAAATCTTAAATGTTTCCGAGTACGTTTTCAATGTCCAGCAAATTAATGGACATTTTTTACATGAGCATACAGCTGAGTAAATATATAGATTTCTATATTCGTGAGTATATCACACTTAAATACAAGCAATATCAATCATTATATTTAAACAAGTTTGTGCATTCATTTCATTTGGAACAATTATATTTTAAAAATCAAGACTTCAAATATTTGAAGGGCTTTGATTATTTTGTTAGGAAAGTGCATTTTAAGATGTTAAATATAAAGTTAACATTAAAATGCATGCCACTTTATTATAATTAGCATTAGGCTGTACTAGATTCATAGTTAATTTTGTCCTTTTTGTTTTCATGCTAGCCATCAAGCAAAAATAGTTATATAAAGTGTCCTTGTTCCAGAATGTTTGTTTAGCATGTCATTTATTATTATAAGATGAAAAACGTTTTCTACCTTACATAGTTACACCACTGCATTAAGGTTCTTATTCAAGGAGAAATAACTGTATGTATACATAGAGAAAAACTTGCAGTTTTCTTGAATACCAGTGAGTTTTAGGTTTGAATTGAATTACATTTATGACTAACAAATAAAATGGATAGAGGTTGAACGATGATTGTGGCTAAAGGCAATAGAAACTTTGTGAGAGGATGCAAGAAACTTTGATTTGTATATTTTTTTAACTGACAAATTGTACCCAAATAAGAGTTCAACATTGGATACCAGTGTATGTCTGGATACCAGTGTATGTCTGTTCTTCTCAAGAGGGTATTTACCCTGTTGTAGAAGTACTGATAATGGACCTCAAAATTGACTGAGAAGCCAAACTCATATCACATAGAAACAAGTGAACCTCGTTGTTGTGTGTGCGCGCACGCGTGTGTGTGTGTGTGTGTGTGTGTGTGTGTGTGTATTATGCTAAAAGCAAACCCAAAGCTGCCAATGGGACCATCACCAGGTAAGTTTATCAAAGCCAGATTCTGTGTCAGGAGAAAGATTTTCTTTTTGTCTTTGCAGCTGCTTGCCACAAGGAAGAAAAGTAGAGAGGTTTTACTTCCAAATGTTAGCGATACTGTTCAGTAAATAAAAACATCTATACATTTCTTTCAAACAGTCATGGATACATACACAAGCATGCATGCATTCAGTGGCATTCTCCAAAGAATATCATAACAGGACATGAATGGGAATGAAGGAAGAAAAAAACAACAAAAGAAAACATGTAAAGCTGAAGCTTGAAAAATTTTTGGTTAACTTGAATAATGTCATTCCATTTTTTGTTTGTTTCGGTTTTTGCTTCTTGGGGGCTGTAGACACTGGTTATCAGGTTCAGAGCTCCTAAAGCATCTTTTGGTTAGAAGTAGGACAACACCTTTAAAACTCTTATCTCCAGGTGAATTGAGGAAGCCAATGAGACAGCTACCTCAGGAAATGATAAGGCTGTTAAGTTCTCTATTGGAAAGCCACAATTCTGACCGTATGTATCTGCCTTTTCTCCAAGTAGATCCCAGTGCAGTTACTTTTTGTTTAATGTTTTATAGCTTTTGCTTCTTCATGGCTTATGAGGCTAGCTTTTTTTCCCCTGAAAATGAGTATGCGTATAGCCTGCTAATGAAACTCTTTGAAGTAGAGTAGCATAGTGATTTATTAGTAGCAATACTACTATTAATATACATAGGAGTATGTCACTACATAGGAGTGACAGCAATATAGTTAGTAATATCAAGCATACAAAAAAGACAGGACTCAAGTGCCTGTCAGAGAAAAAGACAAATAATGTATAACCAAATCACAACACAGGTGCCCATTCAACCCAATAAATGAACTCAGAACATCGGTTTCATTATTTTCTTTTTAGTAATTTTTTAAAAATTACTAGAGCTACATGTAGACAAATTGGATAAAATAAAGGCATATACGTGGAAACTTTATTTTCCGATTTTTAGAGTTGCAACTTTCCGGCCTCTATAATAACCTGGTTTGGCTGAAAAAATATAAAGTGGCCACTGCCGTTAGGGAAAGTTGGCAGAATGTCTTTCAGAGCATGATATGAAAAGTGCCAACCGTGCATTAGCAGCATTGGCAACATCACACCCCTGGGTCTCCATCCCAGACCTATGGGTCAGGTTCCTTGTGGGTAGGGCTCAGGAATCTGTATTTTAACAAGCTCACAGTTGTTTCTTGAACATAATAAAGATTGAGAATCACTATTTAAGACTGTAGCTAGATATTTCAGTCTTTCTTGGGAATGTATTTTTCTAAAATAATTTATATTATAAGTAGATTTATATCAGAAGAAATTTCTTACACAAGCATTGAAACTGCAAATCTTAGAAATTGGGACTCTGCTTAAATTAACCTTATGGACTATACATTTGTTTGGGTTGAAGTCTTTAAAGTTGAGGTAATGTACAAACATTCCCACCTATATCCGTTTTAATTGTGTGAAGCACAAATATATGAAGTAGTTACATTTGCAGGCAGAAGTCATTTGGATGTTTGCAATGACTACATGTGTCACCCTAAAGGCTCTGAAAAAGACATTCTTTTCGAATGTTTGTCACAATTCGTTTTTCTGGAGTTTATCACTTCCCACTCCATCACAAAAAAAGGTAGGAGAGCCATAGAAACACTGGAGAAATAAAATCGGCCCAGTGATTGTTGTTTGACAAAAATGACAAACACTTTGATAAATCAGTTAAGTCTAAGATGCCCATAAGAGAATAGGCAATGTAATATAGACTTGTCAACAGAAGTTCCTTGAATGGGTTAATAGAAGTATGGTGAAGACCCCCTTAGAAAGTTTTCAGTCACTTTTGTCTTTAAATCTCTTCTGAACTGCAGTCCCTTTCAATGGAGCACATTCTACCAGGGCAGTTAGCAAGTCACAAAGCATGTGACACTATTGCCTGAGGAGATGATGAGTTTGTTTCCCAAGAATCAAACCAGGAAGTGTGTGCTGAGTGCCTATTCTATACCAGCACAGTGGGAGATGCCAAGGAGAAAAATCCAAAACCACTGGACATTGTTGCACCCTTAAGAAACTTTCAACTTTGTAAGAGAGAGTGGTTTGCTTTTTCAAAAAACAGGAAGACCAAAATGAGTATTGTCTATTTATTATAAATGCAAATTGGGTTGAAAGAAGATGATGGGGCTCTTTGTTGCATGTTTCAGAACCTGGCTTAAACCCAAGGAGAATACAAAGCTTAGAAAACTGAGAGGGTTTTGGACTTGCATCAGAAAAGGCCACACTGAGTTTCTCTCCCAGTCACCCAATGTTGCATTTCTCTCCTAACTTACCTACAGCGGAGTCAGCCTCACCAAAGTCTAATTCCCTCAGGTTCCAAGATGTTTCCCAGCAACTCCCACACCTACATGCTTGTTTGTTAAGGAGGAAAAGAGAATTCGTCTTTGTCCCAGCATTTTAGCAAAACCCTAATAAATGTCCTATGCCTATCCCTGAACTAAATTTGCCACCAAGGCATACAGTGTCCCAGTTTAGCACAGATCCCAAGTCCCACTTTTAGAGCTGAAGATGGATTTAGCATTCTTGGAATCGCCAGCCTTGCCAAACAGATCTTGGGGCTGTTAAGAAGGAAGGAATGGAGGATAAAAAGACCAACACAAACATCTAATATAGGGGCTGAATAAAAGTTAGTGGCACCAGGCTGGTTCCAAGAGAACTAACAAAAGGAAAGAAAGAAGAGGATATGTCAAGTAGTGCAAAAGGAAAATCAAACACAAAGTCAAGAATTGCGAATTAGCAAGGATGACAGGAACAATGAAACAGTTTTCAGCATGACAAAAAGAAAAAAAAATATGTTGGAGAGTACTAGAATTGGTGTTTGGGGCCATTTTGCAGGGCAAATAGGTTTAGATTTAATGAAGCAGGCAATAGGGAAGCATTACAGATTGGTTGAGTAAAGAGTCACACTGTAAAAAGTATTTGCTTTACACAATTTTGTTCTTTCTCAAACTGATTGCATGTGTCTTTGTTTTTCTTTTTATTCTAAGTAAATTGTTATGCATGAGGTGCTGGATATGCAAAAATAAAAGGTACAGACAGATCCTACAGGTAGAGTTCCCAGCCTACCTACATCAGCAACAGACCTCATTATGCAAACCGTGCCAAATGGATTTTACTAACATCAACTCACTTATTAAAAATATTGCTCTATATTCTGGGAGAGAATAATTATGTTTCCTGAATTCTTAGGTCTTTCGGTCATTCATCCAAAGCCTTGCTTGGTCTTCTGTTTGGCCACAATAAAATAAGCCCTGATGAGCTGTGGGTGTGAAAAAGGAATTGCCAAGTCTAAGCTGTGAAGGGGCACTCACGTTATTTTGGGAAAATCATAAACAAAAACTTCAGTGCCCTACAATGGAAGGTGCAAGGCCGGAAGAGCTTCTGCGTGCTCACGGAGGAGCCCTCACGTCTCCCAGTGGGCCCCAGCAGCCCGGCTGCTCTGTTCAGCGGGGACGGGTGTCAGGTTGCTGCAGGTGTCGCTGACGGCCGGTGAGTGATTGCGCCATCAGCTTCCTACCGCGATCCATCATGCGGCCCCAGCCGGTGAAGAATCACAGCCTCAGCAAGGTGCTGAGCCCAGCAACATATCATTAAACAAGGTTACCACCGGCAGATTTGTTCCCATGATCAATCTGGTCAATAACCGTTCCACCTCACTGTACAATTTCTCGCCCACCCCCCCACCTTGAAACATAAACAAGTAGTATGAAAGCACTTGAGAACAATGTGAAGCTTTCAGAAGTCTTCATTTCTCCTGTGGCATTCTGCAAGCTTCTTTAAAAACCCTTATAAATCATGAAAAATAACCTTTACTACACGATATATCCTCAGGCAAGTGCTCTACCCTAATTCCATATTTTATTACCTGATACTGATTTTTTTTTTATCTCCAATTGATTACTGAATAGCATTGGGACAATTTCTTTTTTTATTTCCCCTCAAGTCTGCATAGCTCACTAGTTTCTTCCCTTAGGAGGTCCCAAATGAGATAGAAGTAAAACACTTATTGCTTTTACTGCTCAACTTTAATTCTCGTGTTTTGCATTTAACTCTTAGTAAGCCTTGGCAGGCAAATTATTCAGTGGTGTTGGGTGTTTGCCTAACAGAAAGAAAGTATCTTGACCTTATTACAGTGCAGTTGAGATTGGTAAATATTATAACTATTAAAATAAAAAGAATTGAACAGGAATTTTGCAAGAAAACACTAATCAGTTCTCTCTGCTTGGCTGGTTTGAAACAGAAGATCCCAGTATACATGGAAATAACAAACAAAAATGAAAAAGCTCATATATATGAGTGGTTATTCCAGAAAAGAAACAATATCCTCCAAATACATTCCACCTTTTCTGATTGAGCCCCTGTGACTGTTTCAGGAACTTTAAATTTTATTTCAGTACTTCTGTGGTGGACAAAATACTAATCTGTTCAAATAAATATTTCCTTCCTCATTCCAAAATTAGTTTTTTAAGCTAATTGCTCCTTACAGCTCACTTACAGTTTTAAGTTTATGTGCATTTAATTAAAATATATATGTACTTATTATTAAAAATAAGCACACAGGTGATCCTGGCCTTCTTAAAAACCATTAGAGTTGAATCATATAACCTAACCAATTAAGATTGTGGTAAAACATTGTCACCAACATGAATTAAATTCCATACCAACTTCCAAAACTTTGATTAATACAAAGATGAGTTTTGTTCTCACTCCTACCTTTAGGTAAGACCCTTTGAGACTGTCCCAGGGGAAGAGAACAGATTTCTTTTTTAAATCTTGCCAGGAAAGGGTTTCTAAAAAGTTCCTCTTACGTAATTCACTGTGTAGAAAATCCATATAGAAACTCAGGTTGCCCAACTTATTTTTCTTCGTTCTTTCCTGTAAATCCATCTACTTCATTCCTTCTTTGTCTTCTTTGTGGAGATAAATCACGGCTGTGGGTTTAAGTTTGTACAGAACACAATGTATTCTTAAGCATTTGTAGATGAAGATTAATTCCTTTAAATGTTCGTGGGTACAAAGCATACCACTGGTTTGGTAAATCTGAGACTTCTTGCCAAGCAAAAAATTCAGATATTAGAGACAGTAGAATTCATTTAGACTTCAAAAATATGTCACTGTTTCTCCTTTTAAATGGAGGATGTATTCCCTATTTACTAATGGGATTCATTGTTTACATTATTTACTTAAAAATGTGTATTCTTTAGATTATTTGTGAATGGAGAAATTCTTGCTAGCAAAGAAAGTTCTAAGAACACCTAACGGATATTGATTTAACCACTAGGAAATTGATTGCCCACTGGTGCAGATTAAAAGAAGGCATTGTTCTTTCAGATGTGTGTTAGTCTATTCTATTCTGGCTAATGTGAGTTCCAAATTCTTCTTAGGAATATCATTTCATATATCAAAGCTGATGACATGATAAAAATGTTATAGATTGGTAGCTCTTAATTCACTTATAGTAGAAAAATAGGAAAGATTTGTAGTAGGTCTGGGTCATATCTTTAGTTCAACAAATATTTATTGTATGCCTATTGTGTATAAGGCACTGTGTTTTAGTTTTCTCTTATAATAATTCCTTGCTTGCAGATTACATTGCTATGTTCAGAAGATACTAAATCTGAGTCATGTAGTAGAGACTTAATTTGGTTAAAACAGAGATGACTTATAGTCTAGACACAATATTCATGGCAGCTTCGTAATGGGCTTAGGTGGCTCTTATAGTACAATAATGCAAAAGATTGAAGGAAGCTATTGCTTCCATAATATACTATAATTTGACTTAGGCTCTGCTTAGATACAGTCATCAATAACTCAGTAAAAACAATTTCATATCTAAGCATCAGCTTTAACGACAAAAATGCCTAGACTCTTGAAAGGAAGGTGATGGAAATAGAAAGTATTTCTTTCTATTAGCTATCATCTTTTTTTTTTTTTTTTTGCTATTGATTTAACTAGTAACTTAAATTCAAATTTAAAAGGACACAATGAAAATTATAAATATAAAAATGAAAATACATTAGTTATAGGTGGATTTAATGAACATTTTATAGCACTTTTGGTATTCTTCATAAAATTAATTTCAAGCATTAGTAAATAAACAATTATTTCAAATGCCAGCATTTCATTTTTAATTTGGTAAAATTTTTTCTTTCAATCACACTGGACTAGGAATTTTTATCCAAATTTAATCATTTTGTCAAAATTCCTATTTGAGTATATATATGTTTTTTATGTTTTTCTGGATCTGTGCTGTAAGCTCCAGTTCTATGCCTCTCACAAAGTAGATAATTTTTAATAAAAACTCTCCAACTCTATCCTAAGCAAATTTTACTCTCAATGGAAATATTGTAGGAGTCAATCAAATACTTTTGAGTTTCTTTCATGACATTTACCACACATTCTATATTTAATTCTCAATTCACAAATTCTTCCTAGGAATTTCATTCACCTCAAAAATTGAATGTGTTAGCCAGAAATGCAATGTGAATCCTGGGAGCCTTTATTGGCATGGACTATTTGGGTCTTCTTCCCACACTTGGTTTTGTCTGGATTATTCTCTTCAGACACTGTGATCAGCAGAAAAAATCAAGTACACATTGAACTTCGCTATAACAGAGGTAGATTCCCATTCTCACATCTGGCACATCACCAAGATCTGGTATGTGATACACTCAGCATAAGGTTCAATGCCAACTCTTATGCATTTTAGACCATTCTGTTCTGTTTACTTTGAGTTCCAATTTCTTCTCAGTATTAAAATTTCACATATGTTCTTAAGTATGAAAAAAGACTTCCCTTTCTTTTGAGAAAAAGAGAAATGGGTTTAGTTCTGGGGCAAAGATTGGAAGTGGTATAGAAAGCAACATTTTTGTTTTTGTTTTTAATTTCCTCACAGGCTGGAAGTGAGTTTACTAACTCAGTGTAATAGAGAACAGAATTGCATAAGATTTTTGGTTGATGCTAGTAAAATGTGAACCTAGTCGATCCTGAAGGACTTTGTCTTGGCTTTCCTGTGGCTTGACCGTGCCTTCTTAGTTTCTACTTTTAAAGCAGAGCCAACAGTGGTCAATTCAAAAGAGGTCTTGGCCCCTCCGATAGTACCTCCTGCAGGATTCCCAATGTATTATGCCAGATTTAGAGTCCTGTAAAAGACAACAATCTCCCAACAGCTCAGACTACAGTGTCAGCCATGGTGCCTCTTGTTCTACAAATATCAGGCAGCTGTATTGTGCTTTTGTTATCATTTCTAGATAGAGCTGTATGCACCATGGCAAAACAAGACTAATTGAGAGTTTCCATGTGTCCAATCAGCCGTGATGCATTAAGATGGCTAAACATGAACAGCAGGAACCTGTAAGTTCAGGCTCTTGCAATTCATCTCACTAGAGTAGACAAGTTGCAGGAAATCACATCGTCTAAAGCACTGAATGCACTCGCTTTTACCAGGGCCTTGATGTTTTGCTTGCTTGTTTGTTTCATTCAACAAACACAACAGGGGATTTCTGTAGGCTTCTCGATGACTGGGACTTTAAAAACACAAGTTGGGAGCTTTGCACTTTGAACTTTGAGAAGCTCAAAGTATAGGGCAGTAGCCTGAGAAGTAATGAGATCATCCCAGGATTATAGACTAAGGGTGCAACAACAAGGGTGTGCACGGGAGTCAGGGAACTGCACTTTTCCATCATATCAGGAAGGGCTTTGTGAGGGAGTTAAAAGCACAAAGATGCAATCAAAAAAGTGCAGAAGGGCTGCCCAAGAAGAGCATAGATGTGGAAGAGCCAGTCGTCCCATCCCAGTCTCTGAGGAGGGCCAGGTGTGGCTGGACTACCAATATCCTAAATAGTACAGGTGAGAAAAGATGTGGTATGGATAGGCAGGACCCACTTCCTGAAGGGATGTGCTGAGAGGTCCAGATTTGGTGCTGGAAAAGTGCAAAGGAACTCATCAGTGGCCTTAGAAAAGGATTCCACCTCTTCTGTGAAAGACTTCAACTCAGGGCACTAATCAATTTTTGAAAAAAAAATCATTTCTTGTAATACTACAGTTGTAAAAACAATTTAACTCTTGCTTTCAGTATAAAGCCCACAGACCTCAGCTTTGCAGAGCTTGATCTCCGCTGTGCCCATTGAAAGAGAGATCAACTCGTTATGTCAGTCATCAAAATAAAGAAGTAAAATGATTATAGAAATAGGAAATTATCCAAAGCAGAAAAGTAGGTGTCATGTGAAATGAAAAGCATTCCACACATCTAATGAAATTATAGAGATAAAGGAAACTATATAAGTCTGCACATATTTATTCTTTCTTAAGAGGTATTGCTGTCTATATTAATCAGCTTTTCATTGCTGAGACAAAATACCCAAGATAACTCAATTTAATAAGGGAAAAGGTTAATTTTGGCTCATATTTTCAGTTCATGTCAGTTTGGGCTGTTACTTTTGGGCCTGAGGTAAGGCAAAACATCATGGTGAGGAGCATATGGTGGAACCGAAGTGCTCACCTCAGGGTGGTCAGGAAGCAAAAAGAGAGAGGAAGGGATGGGATTCCCAATATCCCCCCCAAGGACATGCCCTCATGATATAGCTTACTTCCATTAAGCCTCACCTCCTAAAGGTTCCCCCACCTTCCAATAGTGCTACAGGCTGGGGACCAACCTTCAATACATGGGCCTTTAAGGACATTCAAGATCCAAACTACAGCACTGTCAAAAGGATTTAAAAGGATAGAATGGGAGGTGAAGAGGAGGTTCTAAATTTCTAGAAGGTGTTGTCAAGAACTATGGCTAGATTGATTTCCAATGATGAAGAAATAGGAAGATCCTCTCCATTTGTCAACTTCTCCTCTGCTAACCAATGAGACTCCTCTTCTCATTTCTAGTCCTACAGTGAAAGCAGTTCTGCTTCAGTGAGTGAGCTGAGTTGGGCACAGTACAGCACTCAGTGGTTAGGAGGACAGATATGAATTTGGGGAAGATGGTCCTCAAGTGGTCAATAGGAAAAACTTTTTACTAAACATCTATTATAGCAGTTAATTGGGGAAATCTTCTCAAGAGCGAATGTTGGAGTCAAAGATGAAAGATCAAGTATTTCTATAAGGAGTACACAGAATAAATAAAAAATTAAAATTATTTGGCCTTGGCCAAAAACCCAAAGTGGAAACAAACATCAGACAAAAAACTGAACAAATGACATTCAAGAACTGACTTTCTGTTCACTTTTCAGTTTCCAGGATAATATTATTTTAAGCCTATGTCTTTGCCTTCATGTGTGAACATTTGAAGAGATCAGATAAAATCTATTCAAAATGCAAGCTTATTCTTATTATCATATTTGCCTTTTATGGACTTCATATAGTTGGAATTATGCTGCATATATTTTTTGTATATTGCTTGTTTTATTTAATGTTATGTTTGTGAAATTCATCCCTGTTTTATATGTACTGATCTTTCATTTTCCTTAGTATATAATATTTCATGGTATCAGTAAATGTTATGGTTTGGATGTGAAGTGTCCTCTAAAAGCTCAATGCAAGAAGATTTGGAGGATAAATCATTGGGTCATAGCTTTAACCTAATCAGTAAACTAATTCCTAATTGGATTAACCAAATGGTAACTGGAGGCAGGTAGGGTGTGGCTGGAGGAAGTGGTTCATTGGGGGCATGGCTACGGGGTATATATTTTGAATCTGGAGATTGGAGTCACTCTCTCTGCTTTCTGATCATCACATGAGCTGCTTCCCTCTGTCACACTCTTCTGCTGTGATGTTCTGCCTCACCTCGAGACCTGAGGAATGGAGCTAGGCTTCGATGGACTAAGACATCTGAAACTGTGAGCCCTCAAATAAACCTTTCCTCCCCTACAGTTGTGCTGGTTGGGTCTTTTAGTCACGGCAGCAAAAAAGCTGACTAAAATAGTAAACTACAATTTATTTTTTCACTGATGAGATTTAAGTAATTTCCAGTTTGGCTCTATTAGGAATAGTGCTGTCATAAGCATATCTTTTGGGGAACATACACACAATTTCCGATGGGCAGAGGTAAAGGTAGAATTGGTCATTTGTGCTATGTGTTTGACTTTAGTTAGTGTTTTTGAACGGTTTTGCTGTTGTTGTCAGGAATGCCTGAGAGCTTGTTGCTCCATATTCTAGCTAAACATTTGGTCCTGCTTTTTTTCCCCAAAATTTCATCTTTCTGGATAGTTTGAAGTGGTATCTCATTGTGGGTTTAATGTGCATTTTTCTGATGAATGATGTTGATAACTTTTTCACAGTTTTATTGGCTCTTGAATATACTCTTCGAAGTACTTTGTTTAAACCTTTTGTTATTGGGATGTTTGTATTTTTCTTAACTGATGTGGAGAAGTTCATTTACATTTGGAATTTAAGTAATCCGCTGGATTTATATACATATATATATATATATGTATATATATATATGTCATCTTTTCTCCCATTCTGTGACTTTTTCATTCTCTTGCTTAATGCCATCTTGATGAATAAAAGTTCTTATAATCAGTAAGGCCTAATTTATCTTTTTTTATTTTTCCTTATGATTGTTGCTTTTTCTTTTCTTTTTTTCTTTTTTTTTTTTCAGAGATTGAACCCAGGGGCATTTAACCACTGAGCCACATCCCCAGCCTTTTTATATTTCATTTAGAGACAGGGTCTTGCAGAGTTGTTTAGGGCCTCACTGAGTTGCCAAGGCTGCCTTGAACTCACAATCCTTCTGTCTCCACTCCCAAGCCACTGGGATTACAGACATGCACCACTGCGCCTGGCCATGATTGTTGCTTTTTGTTTCCTGTTGAAGAAGTCTTTGCCCTTCTCAGATCCTGTATATATATTTGCATGTTATATTCTAAAGGATTTATTATTTTACTTCTCCTATTTAAGAAACCAGTCTGGAGTTGATTTGGTGCTACATGTGAGGTTGAAGTTAAGAACATTTTTTTTTTTATGTGAATATCCGTCTGGGTCCTTTATTGTATTAGAATATCTATGCAAGTCTGTTCTTGGACTTTTCTGTTTTACTAGTTGGTTTACCTGTTCTTAGACCAGTGCTAAATTGTTTTAATTAATGCAGATATGCAAGTCTTCTGATGGTTCAAGTTCTCCTATTTTATTCTTCTTCAAGATTGTTATGGCTGATATTGATCCTTTCCATTTTTCTTATTAATTTCAAAATCTTTGTTTATTTTACCCCAAAAAATCTGCTTTTACATTGGAATTATAATTTTTCTATAGACTAATGGGGAGAACAGACATCTTTACAAAATTGACTCAAGTCATCAGCATGTTATATTCCTCCATTTATTTGATCTTATTTAAGTTTTACTAATTTTTTTGTATTTTCAGTGAGATATTGCACATACCATTGTATTTACTTACTTTTATTTTTTGTGATATTATTTGTGATATGACTTTAAAATGATTACCTGTTGCTAGAGCCTAAAATACAATTGCTTTTTGCTTTATTGACATTTTATCTAATAATCTTGCTAAATTTATTTGATAATTCTGATAGTTTATCTCTTGATTTCTCTTTTAGATTTTTCTATGTGCAAAATGAGTGCATCTACAAAATCATTGCAAATTAATTTCTTCTTTTTTATCCTTTCCTTTTACCATTTAATTCTTTTTCTTAACTTATTGCCATCTCAGTTATTTCCAACTTAATGTTGATTGTAGCAAACATCCTTATCAATTCTCTATGTTATAGGGAAAAGTTTTCAATATTTTCTGACATGCATGATATTTCTTATGTTTTGAAAATATACTGTATCAGATTAAGTTTCCTTTTCTCCTATTTTTTAATGAGTTTTTATCATGAGTGGTTGTTAAATTTTATCAAATGCTTTTTCTGTTACTTTTTAAATCCTTTATTATTGTTAATGTGGCTAATTGCTTTGTTTTTTAAATATTAAAACAATCTTACATTTCTAAGTAAACCCAACTTTATTATAATTCATTTTATTTATTTTGAGAAAATATAATCTAAAGGGTTTTAATTTGCATTCCAAAAAGTGGAAGAAAAATAACTAACAAACTAGCAATGCAAGTCTTGGGCAAATATTACATTCCATTTTTTACCATTGAAATTTCTAATTGATTGAGATTATAAAAAACAGACCAAAAGAGGTTGATGTTTATTTTTAAATGTAAAATAAGTCTCACTGTGCTTGAATATACAAAACTACAGAAAACTTCTGCACCATCTTTGGAATTATATAGCCTTGGTTAAAAACTGGCTGCATAATTTACCTGTATGACTCTAGATAAATGACTCTGGGTTCCAATTGTTCCACAGTCTTATTTTCAGACTTATTGTATGACTTAAATAAAATCATGTATTTAAAATCTAGTTTCTTCTACAGGACTTACATATTTTGGTCAGTATGGAGTTTTTAGTACTTTGAGTGATGCATTACTCTTCAGAACGTGTAAGTGTGCTTTACCAATGCACATCAATGCAGTAGTCCATCATTCTGAGGAGATAACAATTTTCAATGTTTCTAGGAAAATTAGCCAAGAAAAGACAACAACAACAACAAACAGTGACCTTATTGTTGTTACTGCTACCTTTGACCAACTTCTCTTTCATTTTTCTATTAAATAAAGTAAAATTGGTTGGGGAAACTTGCATTCTGAGACAATTATTCAATGCATATCTTACTTGAAATATTTTGTTATTATTTGGAGCAGTTGCTATAGTAATTACAGTATGTGATCTTGATTTATCACAATCTACTTCAGGTTAATGATGATTTATTTCCAGTTGAATGTGGGAATTTGGTCCAATAGTGCAAGATTTTCTACCCCTTACTTTGCACTATTATTGTCATATTTTATTTCATGTTATAAATCAAATAATAGAGAATATTATTTTATACATGTATATAATATATAAATTTTATACTTTTCAAAGAAACTAAGACAAAATAACCCCACACACGTGTAGATCTTTTATATTCACATATGTGCATTTCTAGTGCTTTTTATTTATTCCTATAAACCCAAGTGATCATCCGGTATCATTTTTTTTCCAGCATAAAAGACTTCTTTTAGTATTCATTTTGAAGTAGGTATGATTTTCTCTGCCTTTCATAGTCTGAAAATGTTGCTTCTTTATTCATTCTTACCCTTTGAAGGACAGTTTTGCTGGATATGGAATTCTTGCTTAACAGTTACTTTTCTCAGAACTTTTGAATATATCATTCCTGGGCCCTGATACTTCTGATGGCAAGTCAGTTTTAAATCATATTATTGTTTTCTTTCACAAGATGAGTCAGTCTTCCATCTATGCTTAAATTGTCTCTCCTTTTATTTTTTTGACAGTTTCACTATAAGTGAGGGTCTCTTTGATTCTGTGTAATACTTCACTGATTTTCTTGGACCTGTAGGTGAATGTTTTTTACCCAGTTTGGGAAGATTTTTAATCCACATTTTTTGGAGGGCATGTATACCTTCCCAGAATTCCATTAGATGTATTTGGGTTTGCTTGATATCATCCCACATTTCTATTAATTCAGTTTTCTTAAATATTTTCCTTTCTTTTCTTAAGATTGGACAGTTTCTTCTAATGTACTTTTCAAGTTTGCTGATTCTTTATTCTGCCATCTGAATCCTGTTGCTAGGTCTACATAGGGAGGTTTCCATTTCCTTTGTTACTGTAATTTTAAACTTTAGAATTTGTCTTTTGGTTCTTCTCAATAGTTCATGTTTCTTTACTAAGATTTCTATGTTGTATTGTCATATTTTCACATAACTTTCTGCTAAAACCTGGAGATTTTAGATCATATAATGGTAACATTTTTCAGATTATAATGTCTTGGACTTCTGTTGTTATTATATTTTACCTTTTGTTTAGTTTTTAATAATTTGCCTATATTTGCCTCTAATTTCTATTCTATGGTGTGTGGATACCAGTTTCTCTACTATATATATTTTTTTTCTGACTTCCTTGGGGTTGACCTGTGTTTGTACAGCTGAGTGATGAATAAACAGTTGATTTGAGTTTGTGTTCTGTCTTGAAAGACTTCCTTTTGATTTATGAGTGAGTTGGGAGTCAAACTCAAAGTTCAAGAAGTTTTCAAGTCTTCCCCAATTTTTACTTTCTGGCAGTCCCATTTATATCTGCCCTTCACGTGCTGAAGCTCCCATTCAGACCCAAGAATGTGGAAAGAGGGCTCGCTGTCTTTCTTGCGCATGCGCAACCCTCGATTCACCCAGGGTCGTGTGGAGCACACTGAGCTTCTGTGCTCTCTCACTTGAAGGCTTTCCCTGCCAAGTTCATGGCCAGCCCACCAGCATTTTGCTCACTTCATGGGATGGCAGCCTCCATCTTCCGTGTTTGCTATGCTCTTTCCCTCACTGTATTTACTACTTTCTTGACAATGAGGCAGTTCTCCCAATATTCCAACGATTGCCTCCCTCAGTCAGAAAAGCTGCTGAGTTTTGCAGCCATCCCTGCCCTGGAAGCACAATGGCATCTACTGAACTGCGGGAGCTCTTAGCAAGAATTCCCTGTTCTTCCTTTATTCTTACTTAAGTTTGGCATTTCTCGTGAATGATGCTCCAAATTTATTATTTGCTTTTAGCCAATTTCCAGAACTCCAAGATGGCAGGTTTGGGCAATTTTGCCCAGTTTTATAATTCTTTTGTGGAAAAAAAGAATTCATCAATTGTTTGACTTTGTTATCACCAGGATCATTTCACTGCTGTGTCCTTGATGGAAATTTCAATAAAACTTTGTTTCCCCTTCCCAAATGATATGTGTTGAAGTTCTAAACCTTGGTCCCTGTGAATGACTTTATGTGGAAGTATGGTCTTTGCAGTTGTAACCTCATCAGCTAAAGATGAGGTCCCTCAGATAAGGGCTGGCCATATGCCATAACTGATGTCTGATAAGAAAAAGGAGAGGGAGATTTGTGCACACAGACAGAGACACTGCAGGTGGAAATGGCCTGATGAAGATAAAAACAAAAACTGTACCGATGTAGGTACAAACCAAAAAGTGCCAAGGATTGCCAGCAGCCAGCAGAGGCAAGGAAGAGTCAAAGAACTTTTCCCTGGGTCCTTCAGAGTGATCCTGGCCCTGCTGACACCTTGATTTGGGACTTCTACCTTCCACAGCCTATGAGAGATTACATTTCTGTTGTTCTCACTACCCAGCTTTGGTACTTTGTTATGGCGGTCCCGGGAAACTAACTCAAAGAGCAAATAAACACGAACAATAAGAAAGATATTGACTATTTGAATGACCAAATTAATGAGATCTATTTAATGGGTTTAGAAAGTGCATTATATCTAATAGAAAATACACATTCTGTAGCATACATGTCATATTTGAAAAATATGAACTCCAGGCCATGAGTCAAAGTTCTAATTAATTTCAAAGAATCAGTATCATACGTAGGAAAAATTCAATTAAACAGCAGTTGATGAAATACAAATCATAGATAAATATCTGAAAACATGCTCAAATTCCTATTTACCAGATAAATGCTCATTAGTTCCATAGTGAGATAACAATTTGTATCCATTTGACTGACCAAAGTTAATAAGCATGACAGTACCAAATATTGGGAGTTTTACACATTGTTTCTAGTTAGTATGCCAGTTTGGAGAACGGATTGACTTAGCTTGTTAATACCGAACTTTTGTATAACTAGCTATCTAGCCGTTTCACTCCTAATTATATATGCTAGAGATACTACTATTAGTGTGTACCAAGAAACATACATGAAATATTCACAGCTGCAAGGTTCATAATTTCAAAAACCTGAAAAGAATCTATGGACCTGCTGGAAGAAGAATGAATATATAGTATCTTGTCACAGGATGAAATATTATGTTGCAGGGAAAATGAATACTGCTAAATGCAGTAACATGAATGAAATTTAGAAACAAACTACAGAATGAATAAAAGCAATTTCTTAGAAGACGTATACAGTTGAATATTTTCGTGAAGCCTGAAGATAAGCAAAAGTTTAGCAATACATTTTTTAGAGACATACACATGTTATACAAGGATAAACATAAAAAAGTATAATTGAGAATAATTGTCAAGTATTGAAAAATAAATTAAGGAAATTACAAAACATCACAATTACTTGGGGTAATGGTAGATGAGGAAGATGGAGTGGAGATGATGCAATAGGGCAGGAGCACCTGGCAGATATGATGGTGTAATGTTTAAATTGGGTGGTGAGTTTATAGGTGTCCATGTAATTATTTTGTTTCACATCTTAGATATATATTATATATATATTATTTATACTATATATATTATATATATACTATTTATACTATATATATTATACATATACTATTTATACTATATATATCAGATATATATACTATATAGCTTGGATAAAATATTATTTTTAAAATTTTGGTACAAAACAAAATCTAATCACCACCACCACCACAAAAATAAAGATCCATTGAGCAAAACATTTTTTTAATTTCCAGGAGAGTTATCTAGTAGGCATACCATTTTTAGGGCTTTTTTGCTTCAATTCTTTAGCAATTTTATCTTAGCGTTCCATTTCTTTCTTTTGACTGTCCCTCACCCTTTCCAATCCCATCTAAATCTGGAAACTGCTTTTTTGACAGTCTGCTCTGGCATCTGAGTCTTTCACATAGTAATCTGGACCTAGACAATGCAGACAATGATAATAGTTGTTACTCTTTCTCCCTAAAAATATCATGTTTACTTTACATTTAAACCCATCAGATCATCAGAAAATTTTTTTTTCTTAACTAACTTACTGTCATACACCTGAATACCTCCACATTATGTGTTAAGTTCAGTGACATTTGTTCCCCTCTTTGAGAAGCTGTGCTACTAAGTCTAACTGAGACAATCAGCAATGCAATGATACTCTCTCAGTATTCTAGATTTTAAGATGCTCTTACAATTGATTGTAGAAGCTAAGAGAAACTGGAATATTTGATGAGGTGATGTACTAGTGTAGTGACACAAAAAATAGCATTCAAGCAGCATTTTAATTCCAAGATGCAAAATAATAAATTTTTTAAAAAATTAATTTTTTGAGATCCAATTTACACTTACTAAAATCTTCCCGTTTTATGTGTATAACTCGACTGGTTTTGACAGAAGTATGTTCCCATGTAATGACTATTCCAATCAAGATATGCAATATTTCCATATTCCAAGATCATTCTTACTTCCCTTTCCATCCCTAGTCCCAGGCACCTCTAGATCTTTTGTCATTTCTTACTATTTTTCTACAATTTTGTATAAATAAAATAACAGTATATACTCTTGTGTCAGGATTCTTTTGTTCAGTGTAATGTTTTTATATTCATCCATGCTATTTTTTGGACCAATAATTCATGTCTATTATTAATTTGTAATATGTCATTGTGAGAATATTCTATAATTTATTTATTCATTTACCTATTGATGGACATTTGAGTTATTTCCAGATTTTAGCTATAAATAAAAACTTTTCTGAACATTTCTAATGACTATGATGGCAAATTATATTAAGCACATAATATTCATGTGATTATTGGAAATTCACAAATACTGTTTTTTGAAGAATGTTTTTGAATGTTTTGCTAATTTTTTTTAAAAACTAGGCATATGTTTCATTATTATTCAGTTATAAGACTGCGTGCCAAACTAGATACCAGTGGTTTCTCAGACACAGACAGTCTAAAATCTGGATTCAGAATATTTTCTTCTATTTGGAGCTTTTCATTTCTTATGGTGTCTTTGAACAGCAGAAGATTTTAGTTTTGATGAAGTCCATTTCCTCATGTTTCTTTTATGTTTCTTCCTTTTTGTATCCTACCTAAGAGTGAACTGAGATAAGGTTAAAAAAAAAAACTTTTCTCTTGTTTTTTTTTTCTAAATATTTTATGGTTTTAACTTTATATTTAGTTATATGACCCATTTCAAGTTAATTTCAGTGTATGCTATGAATATCGATTTTGATTTGTTTTTCATATTGATATACAGCACCATTTGTGGAAAAGACGGTTCATTTCCCAATGAAAAACTTTGGTACCCTGTCATGCATTAGTTGCCCAAATATATGTGGATCTCTTTCTGGACTCTCTCTTCCGGTCCATTGATTTTTACATGGATACTACACTGCTTCAAATACTGCAGCTTTATGTTGTCTTGAAATCACAGTAGTGTGACTCTCCAACTTTATATATTCAAATTGCTGACTATTCTAGGCCCTTTGCATTTTTATTATAAATTTTAGAAACATCTTGTCAATTTTTCAAAGACCTGTTGAGATTTTGACTGAGATTGTCTTAGATCTATAGATCAATTAGGAAAATTCAATTATCTTCACAATATTGAATCTTCCAATCAATATACATAGAAAGCTTTCTCTTTCCTTAGATTTTTCTTTAACTTATCTCAGCAATAATATGAGGGAATTTTCAGTGTACAAGTTTTATACATAATTTATTAAATTTATCCTTACGTGTTTCATGTTTTGAAGCAATTCTACAATTGATTTTTGTTCATTGATCTTACATTCTGCAAACCTGCTAGATTTACTAATTAGTTCTAAGATTTGCTTTATAGATTCCTTATGGTTTTCTATTTACATGATCATGTCATTTATAAACAAACAAATAAGTTTTTATTTCTTACTTTTCTAATTTACATGCTTTATTATCTTTATCATGCTTTATCAAACTGGCTAAGACCTCCAGTGCCATATTAAATAGAAGTAGTGAAATTGGATACCTTTGTTTTCTTTCTGATAGAGGAAAAGCATTTAGTCTTTCACTACTAAAAATGATGTTAGGTATAGACTTTCAAGAATGGCCTTTGTCAGGTTGAAGAAGTTCCCTTTTATAACTAGCATGTTCATCATTTTTATCATAAATGAATGTTACATTTTACATTTTTCCACATCTCCTTCTGTACTATTGAGGAATCATATAGTTATCATAATTATCTGTTAGTATTGTGAAATACCTTGATAGATTTTTCAGTGTTAAACACGGCATTTTGGGGATAAATTCCTCTTAGATTCTGATCAGAAGAAAATAAGCATTATACTTGAGATAGAATATGGAATTTGTTGAAAATTTGACTTCATGTAATTGAGAGAGTTAAACCCTTTATGTATTCTTATTACTTGAGTTTTTGGTTCTGGGATTGGCCCAAGTATCAGAGAACCTGAAGGAAGAGAGTCACTGTGTGCTGGAAGAGTTCTGGGCTTACCAGCTGCCCTAGGATTTCCACATGCTGGCCCAGGATACAAAGAACCTGAGGAAGTGATCTGGCAGTAGCTGGAGGAACTGCAGGCTCAGCTGCTGCTTCCAGAGCTACTTACAATGGTCCTAGATTTAGAAAAAGCTAAAGGAGATGCTCCCACAGGGGCTAAAAGAACCAAGGGCCCAGCTTCCGTCCAGTACCAGGAAGATTAGCCAGCAGATCAGTGTAAATATGTGACCATTGCCATAGGATCAGGTGCCCCCATATCAGACTCCCATACAATGTAAAATTAAATCACAATATAATTTTAATCTTGTGCATATAGGAGAATGTAGCAGTTCATTCCACTATTATACATAATTACAATGTATCTTTATATATATATATACATATATATGTATATATGCACATATATATGAATATATATTTATATATATAAAAATGTATATATATAAATAGCCGAATGAGGTTACAACTTCATTTCCATCTTCCGTATCACCATGCAAAACATTTTTTCAGGACATTGCTAACTTAAGATTATGGATGAAAAAGAATTCCGGAAAATGCATCTCTAGCTAAGCTAAATTAATAAAACACAAATTTACTACAACTATCCTTTTACATATTGTGTGATTTAATTTAATATTATTTTATTAAGGATTTTTGCATCTGTGCTCATGAGGGTTTAGGTCATTAGTAACCTTTTCTCATAATAGTTTTGTCTGGTTTTGGTATCAGAATAATACTATATTACAAAATGATTTAGAAAGAGTCCTTCATCTATGATTTTGAATCATTTATTGATTGATTTAATACAATACTAGTTTATTTAGTTTGTTGCTCAAGTGTCCTCATCTGTCCCTTTGACATATTCCCATCATTATGTGGGTCAGTTTGTTTATTTGTAACAGTTACTTACTTACTTTCTGGTCCTACAAGATGCTGTAGGCTCATCTTGTACATTGCCTGCCCAAGTCCTAGTAACAATTATTTTTCTAAAGAGCCCTAGCTAGTCTTTTTCATTGAAGAGTGGTGTTAGAATCCAAGATATGGAAGATATGTTTCTTGCTAATAAGTTCTCATTGTTTTAGTTTCCCTCAACTGACAGAGAAAAGAAATATGTATGCATGTGTGTGTGTGTGTGTGTGTGTGTGTGTATTTATAGATATATGTATCTGTAAATATTTCTATATATGAGGAAGATTTGTATGCACGTCAAGCTAAGCCTGAGTTCCTGCTAATGTCTCCAACCCTAATCCATTAGTACATGGATCATTCTATCCTCCTGTTATGATCTGAATGTGTCTGTCCAAATTCATGCATTGGAAACTTGATCCCCAATGCCACAGTGTTAGGAGGTGGTCTTTGGGGAGGTGTTTAGGTTAGGAGGGTTATGCCTTCATGAATGAATTAGTGCTGTTATGCAAGGGCTTTACAGAGGGAGATTTTTTTTGCCCCTTTTGTTTGTTCTTTCATGTGAGGACTCAGCATTTCTCTTCTCCAGAGGATGAGGCTACAAGGAACCATCTTGAAAGCACACTGGCCACCACCTGAATCTTGGACTATTATTCTCCAGAAATAAATGTACGTTCTTTATAAATTATCCAGTCTCTGGTACTTTGTTATAGCAGCACAAACAATCTAAGACAAAAATTGATAACAAGAATAGGCTGTTGTTATAATAATTATTATAATAATGTGGAAGTGGTTTTGGAAATGGGACAATTTTAAAATAAATGCTGGGGAACAAAACCCTATATTGCCATGAATGAAGAATTAAGGATGATTCTGGTGAGAGATCAGAAGAGAAGAACTATAAGGAAAGCCTCAGTATCCTTAGAGATCACTTAAGCAGTCATAAAAAATATTGGATTATGAAGATTATTCTGGACAGAATAGAAATGTGGACAGTGAAGTGATGAGATCTCAGACGAAAATGAGAAACAAGGTATTAGAACCTGGAGGAAAGGTGACAAAGAACTTGGACAAATTGTGCCTGTATCCTAGACTCTGAGGAAAGCACATCTCTATAGTGATGAGCTAGGATATTTAGCAAAAGAAATCTGTAAGCAGCAAAATGTTCAGGGTGTAGCATGGCTTCTCTTAACTGCTTTCATAACATAAAATAAAAAATGATTTAAAAATGGAAATTGTGATACAAAATGAAATAGAATGAATGTAAAGATTTGGAAAATTCTCAGGCTGATCACAAATAGAATAAGAAAGTCTGTTTAGGAAAGAAAATCAGGAATTTTTTTTGTCGAGCAATACTTTGGTAAGAAAAAGCATATGGACAGAAGGGAGTCAGATGCTAGTCATGGAAACAATGGAAGAATGGCTCCAAAGGCATTTCAGAAATTATCAGTCCTTCCACTCCCATCACAGGCCTAGAGTGCCAGAGCCTTGAGGGCAGAAAGGCTCTAAGGGAGGGGCCCAGGCACCCAAGGATCTCAAGGCTTGCTGCCTGGAGCCTCTGCTGGAAGCCAAACCTGCTGGTGGCTTGATCAAGAACTCCCACTTTCCAGGACTGTGAGAAATAAATTTATGTTCTTTATAAATTACCCAGTTTTACTACAACAAAAATCCCCATGCTTCAACTATTCAATCCTCACTTTTCTGCCAAACCCCTGGCAAACACTGATCTTTCATGTCTCTGTAGCCTTGCCTTTTCCAGAATGTCATATAATTGGAATTACATTATTTAGCCTCTTTGAGATTGGCTTCTTTATCTTAGAAATATGCATTTAAGATTCATTTAAGATTCATTCATGTCTTTCATAACTTGATAGCTTTATGGTAGGTCTTGAAATCAGGTAGTATAAGTCCTTCAACTTTGTTCTTCTTTCACATTATGTGGATTTGACTTTCATTGAACCAGACACTATGCCATGTGTGCTTTATAGCATATCTCAACCCTTTAAACATTTTTATGGTATAAAATACTTAACTGCCCTTTAGAGATGAGAATAGGAAACCATACCATTCAAACGCCCCTAAATACCATGAGTTTGGTAAATCTCATGTTCATGACTTCTGGTTTTATTAACCAAGACACCAAAACTTCAATATAAGTTGCTCATTGTAGTTTTGCAGACAGAATATTTGATGAGAAGCAGAGTGAGCTGAATCCTAGCTCCTTCAGTTACTTTATATAAGACCCTGGTCACATACCCTCTCAGAACCCCAAATTCTGAAGCCAATTGTAACTAATAAGGGAAGTGTTCTTCTCAGTGCTTGTGTGCTCATGCTGGCAAATTTATCTTCCCACCTGGAAGGATCAGTTCCAATGACAGGAATGGCAGTTCTGAGAGAATGCGGAATTCTGTAAAACTGGCAAGGTCTCCTGAAAACATTCTGGGAAACAAGCCTGCTTTCCTTAATGACTTATCCTCTTGGGCATCTGGCCTCCTGGACTCAATGCCTTTCCAATTGTAAGCAAAACAAATTTAGCAAGCTCTGCCTAATTCCCTGTAGATTATTTATCCAAAACCACCTCCCGATTCAGCATAACTGCCATCCTTAGGGTGGGGGTGGGGGACTGTGCTAGGAAATTAGGAGGCTGTGTAGGACAGGGTCCTGCACCGTGACTCAAGGAAAGGAAGAGTCATTGACGAAATGCTGTCTACCCTCTGGCTCACTTAAAGTCACTGCCTTCAATGCACAGCATCTGGGAATAGAATAATTCTGCCTACTCTAGCTTTAAAGGTGAATTTTGCAATTTTTGTAAAGGTCCTTAGAATCACATTGCAGAATTAAAGGGTGTATTATAATTATCAATATCAATAGTAATAAAAGTTTATTAAAGGTCATTAAAATGAAAGGGGATGGCTCTAGATCCCATCAATCTGAATTGACTCCCTCCTCTTGTGTTAATTAGAAAACTCAGATAATGGTTCTATGGGGGAGTACAGGGAAAATTTAATTACGAAAGTTTAATGGGCCACTATCTACTTCCTGCCAGATTAAAAACTGATGATTTACAGAATTTTAGATACTACCACAAGCTTTTCTAACAAAACATGTTGCAGAGTAATGTAAAAGTTTACTCGAAAATATTTTATTCATTTTAAAACAAGGCCAGCAAAAGTCACATTTGTATGCTCCATTTTAAAAACCAGGCCACCATTGAAAGTGAATATTCTCTTTTTACTATACTTACAAACTTGAAATAAATAATAATCAGAAAATGCAGGGTTTTCCAAATATATAGGTTAAAAATGAAATTAGATCTTTTATCCTTTTGGAACTGGGAAAGGGATACATCTGAGCGGGGAGAGAGATTTTAAGCCACAAGGAAAGAAACTACATCTTAATGTTTTTGGTTCATGTTTTTCATTGAGAGCAGTGCTCTTTCTGAGTCTCCGCATCTCAATCATTTCCCTGACCCAGGGCTGTCTGTGACCAACTCAAAGTGATAGGCTCTATGGAAAATGTGGAATTTAAAGAATGTGGATGAAGAAAATAAAGAATGACAGAGTAGAGGAGATGAGTAAAGGAAATGAAAAACAGCTTATTCTTAACTCTTGACTTATTTTTTTTAGATGGGGTAGCATGGGTTCACTGAGGAGTTAGTTTTCCATTCGGGCATAGAAAATGTTGGATATCCAGAGCACTTACATAAAACCCACAGAGTCTCACAAATTTAGGATTGTTAGCAAGCCCTTTAGATCTGCACCATTCAACTGTTTAATGGCTATTGAGCACTTAAAATATCACTAGTCCAAATTGAGATGTGCTGCAAGTATCAAATAAACACAAGACTTTGAAGACTTGGTATTTTTAAAATGGGGGTAAAATATCTCATAATAATTTAATGCTGCTTCCATGTTGAAATGATTAATCTATTAAATTAAATAAGATATATTGTTAAAATCAATTTCATCTGATTTTTTTACCTTTCGAAACTTCTGTTTTAACATAGGACCTTGTGCATGCTCGACAAGTGTACCACTGAGCCACATTCCCAGTGCCTCTTTTATTTTCCTAAAGGTCATACTAGCAAATTTAAAATTAAACATTTGACTTGCATGCTATTTCCATTGGACTGTGTTTCTCTAGATATTTGATAATGATACTCACGGGAAGAGATGGATTCTAAGATGGAACTCTATGGCTTGAAGGATAATTTTAGGTATCACCAGGACTTACCTTTGAGTAATAAGAAAGTGAGATTCAGCTAGGGAACAGCAAAGAGGGGCAGAACCACACAGTATTAGCCTAGTTCACAGCTACAGGAATCTGAACAGGTTTCTAAGAAGATGCAAAAGCTTCAGAGACATCTTTAACTTGTGTTAATAAGAGAAAAAATAAAGGAAAAAGAGAACAAGCAGGAGAGAGTGAACAACTTAAATGGAACAGTGATTCTGCTCTGTTTTCCATCCCATTCTTGGACCATGTGCCCAGGGGAAGATAGAATTGGTTGTCTCAGCTCCTTTGAACTTTTCACAGCATGGCAGTCTTTTCTGTAGAGTGTTTTTCTAGAGCTTGAAGAGCATTCACCTAATCTAGCTTGTTCACCTCATGCTAAACATGAAAAAATATTTGCACCAACACTGGAGAAGATGGTAGCTGCATTGAATTTATAGAGATTACATATCTGCATTTAGTATTTTGAGTACAAGAATTTTCACCATGCGTGAATTTCACCATGTATAAGGACTTCCTGAATGGGGAAAAAAAAAAAGATTCCAAACAAAAGGAAAACCTGGGAAGTGGATTATTTGGAAAATATAGTTACCTACTCTTATATCATCTGCCTAAACAAGTTCTACATAAATTAAATGCAAGTAGTTCCACAAAAAGCATGAAAACACACACACGTGTGTGTGTTAAACATTTAACTGAACTTGGATTTTAAAATACTTTTTTAATGCATCAAACATTAGGTAGTTCTCAAAGGAAAGCATGAATATGAATTTTTATTTGACTAAATAAAAATTTAAGGTTATTGGACATAATATAAATAAAAGTCAAACAACTAAAATGGTATAATTATTTGAAATAGATACAAATGATAAGAGATTAATATTTTCAAAATATAAAATGTCTGATTTAAATGAGAAATATATTAATGCCAGTTAGAAAATGAGGGAAGGAATGTAAACTGATAATTCATAAAAGCAAAAATATAGTGAAACATTTTTGAAATTCAGTTTTACTAATAATTAACAAATAAATGCTAATTAAATGAACAATTAAATACTATTATTTGTAATACTAAAATCATAACTAGCTTGTTAAGCAAATGATAATGCTTAAGTAAATTATTGTACTTTCAATGCATAGGACACTATTTTAAATTTTCAAGATATATTTTTAAGTTATTTTTAAGAACCGGAAAAATACTTGAAATTAAAAAAAACAGGCTCCTAAATTATATCAATTATGCAAAATAAGCACAAATTCTTATTGGCAAAAGATTTGAATAATACAATGTAAATATCATTAATGAATAAGATATCTCTCAGTTGTGCAATTATAAATGATTTTTAATATTTTTATTTGTACTCCTCTCTTTTGCACATTTCTTCTGATGCACAATACATTTTTATTTCACAAAAGTTATTTAAGAAAAGTATGCAGAGATATTTAATCTAACTAGTGGTTAAAGAATTACAAGTTATGGTAGAAATATGTTGCCATTTTACCTTTTAAATTCCACCGAGTATTGAAATGAGTAGGTATGAATGTGGTGAGACAGAACTTCTGGTGGAAGTGTGGAAAGTGGCCACGTATCAAGAGCTGTCAGCACCACATGACTTCTTTCATGAGCTCAGTTTAAGGAATTGCCTTAAATTTGGGCAAAAATTTATCACACCAAGATGTTCACTGAAATTAGAGTACAACATTGGAAACAACATGCAACGGATTTATTTAGAAAATATTCCCCCATTCTATGATCTATAAAATAGTCCTCAAAATAGTCATTGAGAGTGCTATCAGTGACATGGGAATGCTATACTGATAGCATTCCACTGAGAGCAAAAGTTAGAAGGCAAAACTAAATACAATATCTAATTCAATTATGCAAAATACTATATTCTCTACTGAGAAAAGAATGGAAGAAATCAGGGTTTAAAAAGTTGTTACCTTTGAAATTACAAAGTTAATGAAATGTTTTTCCTTATTATTCTTTATTATTATTTTTTGTGTTTTCAAAATCAAGAAAAGTATTTTTAAGTGGTTATGGATTTAGTGGGCAATTCTCTAAGATGCTCCTCAGGGACTGTGCTGAGTGGTTCAGGGACCACAAGCCTGAAGAAAGGTCTGTTACCGTAGGAGTGGTGGTCAGAAGTTGCTGCCAGGAAGGAAAGCATCTATCCTAGGGAAGGCAGCCCTGGCCAGAGTCACTGCCTCCAGGAGGAGCTGTTAGGAGACCTCCTCATCATTTCAGAGAACTGCCTCGGGAGCCATGCTTGAAGTCTTTATGCAGGGAGATGACCCACCTCTCCATCTTCCTCCTAAGTGGTTGGCCTTCTCTTTTCTGTTCAACTTGTCTTCTTAGGGAAGAAAGAGAACTGTCTACTTTTCATTACAGTCCTCCTTCTGGAGACAGGAACTGTTTTACTTTTGGAAATCTGGTGGCTTTGAAGCCTCTTCCAGGTGGAACTTTTCAGATCTTAAGTAAAATTCTCATCTTTAAATTCTAATCAGAACTGTATAGAGAAAGAGAGTTGGAGGAAAAGCCACATGGCTTAAATACATGTTCATTGTAAAAATCTTTGGTTTTAAATGTCATTTAGATTAAGTAGGATAGTGTTCTTCAAAATGTTTTCTTCCATAAACTCATTAGACTAATTATGTAAAAATGTTACTTAAAAAATTATATAGTGCCCTAAAATATGTTTATTACCAACCACATACGTAAACTATGAATGAATGCATACATTAGTATGTACATATAAAACCTACATAAAACAGAAACTTAAAAGGGATATGGGAATATGATTAAAATAAAATATTTGAAAATAATTTTTATTTATTAATAATATAAAAAACAGAATGTAATTGACAATGCAGTTGCATATGCTTCATTAGTTTGAAAATTCTGTTTATGTAGTGATTTAAAGGTCTGGTATCAAGGTCTTTATTTTAGTGCAAAGTTTTAAGGAATATTATTGCTGGAAAGAGATATCTCACAAAGAAAAACAGATCCAAATGAAAGAAGTTTATTCTTGGCTCATCTTACTAAATCATGATGCTCATTTTTCAACTCCGAGTTCAATTATGCAAAGGTATTTATTGTTGGCAAGACTGTGGGGAAACAGCACTCTTATACATGCTGGTGGGAGTGTAAATTGGTACAACATTTATGAAGATAATTTGGCAGTATCTTTCAAAATTGCAAATACACATGCTTTTTTGATCCAAATATTTGGCCACTTAATAATTTATGCAAAAAATCATGACTAGCATGTGTGTAAAATGGCACATAAAACATACTTATCCAATGCAACATCATATGCAATAGCCAAAGACAGAAACGACATAAATATGTATCACTGGTGCCAAGTGCCATGGCATGTACCTGTAATCCTAGCTACTTGAGAGGCTGAGGCCAGAGGATCCCAAGTTTGAGGCCAGACCTGGCAACACTACCAGACCTCATCTCAAAAAAAATTTTGTATTCTGTGGGTTCTGGTAAATCAATTATGGCAGATCTAGAAACAGGAATATTATGTAGTCATAAGGAGGAATGTGAGAATTCTTTATGTATTGAAATAAAATTCTCCATGACATAGCAAGAAAAAAAAATTAAGGTTCAAAATGTTTATGGGATGCTTCTCTTTTCTGTTATAAAAGTAGAGGGTTGAAAGGGGATTGTGAAGTCACAGCACTTGTATATGCAGAATACATTTCTGGAAAGACCACAAGACACTGGTACCTCTGATCATATCCAGAACTGAAGACTAAAATCAAAAGTGGACAGATATATAACTTTTCATACTTTAAAATCTTAGGTGTTTGGGATATGAGGGCATCACTGGATTAAAAATTTTTATGTAATTAAAGGGACATGTTTTTTATAATTAACTACATTGGTAACATCCAATAGGATGTAAACTGTAGTATTGAAGCTTGTAAATTCAAACCCAAGACATGTGCTGTCCACCCTTCCATTGCATGGTCCTTCCACTCTTTGCTCAGGATATGACAGGTTCTCCATGTCTCTGAAGGTGTGAAATGGCAGGTGGCATCTATCCTTATATTAAATATCAGGAAGGTTTAATTTATTTTTATAGTTTATACATAGAATAAATATAAATTAAAGCTTTATTATTATTATTTCCTGTAACTATGGATTCTTACAAATCCTCTGGATATAGGCATGTTGCCTGGGGGAATACTGGTTACAGATTTGTCAAAAGTCATGGACCAAACATTAGCCAAACATTAGCATTAACTAAGGGATAAGAATTCAGTAATGTGTCCTGTAAGTTAATAATAGCCAATTCTTTCCATGACATAAATTCTATATAGTAAAAGCTACTATACAGTGGAAGAGACACTTCAAGGGTCTTTATGTCGTCCTCTTTCTACAACACTTACATTAACTATGGGCTACATTCAGGTCACTTTGGACATGAAAATGGAATAACTACTTTTGATTAATCATTTTTACATTGGAAAGATTTTTCTTTAAAATAAAGAGACATTTATGCAAAGGACAACAGAGGAGGTGCCCCAAAGCAAAACAAACACAAAGGAAAAACTCGGTTTGTGCTGTTTCCTTTTCTAGTGAGTTTCCAACATTCCCAACTGAAGAATTTTGTGTTATAAATCCAGGGCTGGGTTGTCAGCTCTAATTTAGGTAACTGCAGACAGTTTTCCACAGCAGCTCTTTGGCCTGAAGCTGTCTATCTGGTTTCTAGACACCACTGTGTCAAGAGCATGTCCTTGAACACATGGGGAGTAGATGGAATAAGTGGTTCACACCAGACAAAATACCAGAAAGTAAGACACCAGGCAAGAGGAGCCATGTAATGTTAGTGGATAATAGAACCTCTTCATAGTCTTATTTTACAACATGTTCAATGAGTCCTAAGACTCAGATGAAACACAGAAAAATAGTTACACTATGAATACTTAATAAATAATTGCAGGGAGTGTTTTCCAAAGTACTGTAACATTTTCTTGGAAAAGGAAATAACATCACAAATAATAAAAGAGAATAAACTGAGGAGAAATTGTCCAGTCTGTATCACAAGACAGATGCTCTGCATTTTCTACATTTTTCTTTGCAAACACTAAATTCCAAATCATACTTGCTCTCTCCATACAGTCCACTTGATCAAGACTTAGTCATCATATGGATTGTAGCCTTCTGACTAGAGACTTCCTCAAATTTATCAATCCCCATCTTAAGGATGCAGAATAATGTTCCCTGTTTCTATCCCCAAAGCACTTCCGGGAAATGTATGTTCTTGTACTTCCTTGTTGCATTCTGGCTTTGTCCAAATGTGTGACTCAGCTGGAATGAGTTTCTCAGGCAATGAGCATGACTTAATCATGTTTGATTTATGTTCGATTTTCTAGTGCCTTAGTGCTATATCCGAGAGTTGAATTTTTCATAAAAAATTTTTAGAGTGAATGAATCAATACAATTGATATACATAGAATGCTTTACCCTCAAAATTTTTTTTATTATTTTGATTTTTCTAGTTGCCTTTTAAGCCACGTTTTCACGCCATCATGACCTACTGTAACTACTGCACCTGTGCACACTTCATGCATTCATAGTGCTATGCATTTTTATTTTACTACAGTTAAGATCATGGCTGATGTATAATAAATCAATGAATAGAAAATAATGTGCACTGAGTGTGGCTGCGCTCCAGGGTGTGTGGACACCACTTTGTTGCCTGAGCGGGGTGGCGGTGGAAATTAAGGGGGTTGAGGGTTCGTGCTCCTCTGGACCAGCAGTTGCAACCTCTGCAGTCACTTCACCCAGTAGCCTTTAGCCTAGGCATCATGCCAACAGCAGCCATGAGCCAGGTGTGTATGGGGGACACAAAGTTGGGCAAGATGAACTAGTAGCTGCACAGATACCTACTGTTCATTATGAATTCCCCCAATGGCTACAACTATGGTTTTGGTGCACAAGGGCTAAAAATTCCCAAAGGCTTATTCGACCCTTCTGATGTAAAGGGGCTCTCAGGAAATACATGTTAGGAGTCAGTCATGTTAGGATGTTGTCAGTTGTCACTACAAGTGTTGAAGTGGGTGGTATTGATAGCAGATCAGGTCTCTATGTCAGTGTGATAGTGGCAGGAGGAAACACGTTAATACAGAGTTTTACTGGTACGTTGAATAGAGAGATTTCTCAGAAAACTCCCCCAAGCGTGCTGTTGAAATTGATTGCAAATAACACAATGATTGAACAGAGATTTAGTTCATGGATTGGTGGCTCCATTTTGCCTTCTTTGGGCCCCTTTCAGCAGATGTGGGTATCCAAACAAGAATATGAAGAAGGAGGGAAGCAATGTGTAGAAAGGAAATGTCCTTGAAAAAGAGTTCCCAAACCTCTCACCTTCCTGTTTCACTTTACGTTTCATAGCTTTAGTATACTCAGGAAAGAATGACCATCTTTTGTAGAATGTTTATACATTTTTGCATATTTAAATTTATACTTTAATTTTTTAAGACTTTAACTAGCTCTATAAAGTAAAATGAGTTTGTGCTTTCCTTGAAATGCTCTTATTCTTATTACAAGCATTTTATAATTTTGTATAAATGTCTATTTTCTCTAAATATTTTGCTTTCAGTAAAATGTTTTCCAACTGTTTAGTATATTAATTACCAGTGGATGGTAGAATTGCTTTTTATTGACTAGTAGAAGTTACTGCCTATGCTTTTTACCTCAGATTAGCAAATTTAAATAAAAATTACTAGCCATTTCAGAAATTAAAGAAAAGAAAATAATGTGCACTGATTTCAGAACCACTTTCTCTAAGCTGTTGAATAATTTTCATCAAGAAAATTTCACAGCTCCAGATCTATAGCAAAGAAGTTATGCTAATCAAGGACAACTGGAATAAAATTAATTTGGCAGATTATTTTCCTATAGTTTTCCAATTACCCTTTCTCTGCTTCTGTCCACCCATCCCCAGACTCTATTCCTTTCAATTCATTTATTTTTGCACAAGTGCCAATTTTATGTTCTTTATTGATTTATTGATTTATCGATTGATTTTTTTTTTTACTGGAGATTGAACCACGGGTGCTATAATAAAGAAATAAAACAGGGGTTGGGGATAGAGCTACGTCCCCAACCCCTGTTTTATTTCTTTATTATTATTATTATTATTTATTTTAAGACAGGGTCTTACTAAATTGCCAAGACTGACCTCAAATTGTGATCCTGCGTCAGGCTCCTGAGTCGCGGGGATTAAAGTAAAGAGCTATTGGGTCTGGTTCATGTTGTTACTTTGGTCTGAAAATCATTTAAAGAAAAAATAAATTTCTAGATACAAACTCATCAAGTTTCAATGTTCAATGCTAATGACTCTTCATTTGATTGGAAAAATATTTGCCTACAAACCTCAAAGAAATGAGTTTTGAAAACAAAGTTATGTTCTTTGTTGATACAGTATCCAGATCAGGAGATCTGGATCTATCACCAATTTTTTCTTTACATCATAGATTCTAAGACATGTATTTGGTACAAGTGGATTGAAAGTTTATGCCTTCCCCCTAAATGCTTATGTTGAATCACTAAACCCAACTGTTAGGATCTTTGGGAGGTTAATTAGGTCATGAGGGTAGAGCCCTCATGAATGGGATTAGCAACCTTAAAAGAAGAGACCAGAGAGCTATACAGCCTTTTTCCTATCATGTGGGGATATAATGACAGGTTGGCAGTCTACAACCTGAAAGAAGGCCCACACCAGAACCTAGTCATCCTGGCACCCTGATCTCAGACTCCAAACCTCGGGAACAGTGAAAAATCAAATTCTGTTGTTTGTAAACCACCCAGTCTGTGGTAATTGATCATAGCAGCCAAGACGAAATAAGACATTTGATCATCTTTTGATATCTTTGATTTCTGGATGCATCTAATGATCAGTAGCATACATAAGTTAATCACTGGTGTTTTTTCTTTATTAGAGGTGTAAGAAATGTGGTGCATCATGCAACACATGACATTTTAGAATCATTAAAACACAATAAGTGTGATGTTGGACAATACATACATTCACACATTTATTCTTTTGTGTTCTTACATCTTCCAAATACAGTGGATCATGGTGACCAGTTTATGCTGGACACTGTGATCCTCTATAATTGGCCTTATGAACTCAGGAACAATTTCTGCCCTAAAGTTTATAATCATGTGAAGATGGGAGAGTAACTAGGTCCTCATTTACTCACAAGTAAAATGGAGATTGAATAGATGATTTATAATATTGGCTTTAACACTTTATGATCTTTGACAATTAAATCATATGAAAGGCATTGGAGAATTTTTTTTCTTGGAAAACCATTTATATTTTACCATATTTAATAGTAGGGAAGGATACTAACACTTATCATGTGCCAAATACTGTAATACTGCTTCAAATATATTAATTCTTTTCTTTTTTGAAATTTTTAAAATTTTTTCTAATTAGTTATACATTAATTCCTTTCATTCTTATACTTCTGTTGGACCAGTATTATTCCCACTTTACAAAACAACAATAAAAACTGCAGTAAATATTTTAAAGAATCTACAAGAGAAAATATTTGCTTGGATAAAAAAATGAGGAATCTCAAATGAGGTATGAAAACTGTGAAAGAAAACGAACTTGAAATCCTAGGACTAAAACCTGCAATATCTGAAATTAAATGTTGCTTGAATGGGATCTTCGGTCCAACAGTAAGCTGGACAGAGCAGAATGAAAGACCCAATAGAAGTCATATAAACAGACAAAAAATAAGTTGAAAAAAATGAGCAGGGCCCCCAAAGAACAATTAGAGAGTATTAATGGCCTAAAATACATGAGTTTCATTCAGAAAGGGAAGAGGAAAAGAGAGACATAAAAATATTAAAGAAATATTGAATCAGAATTTCTAAATTTATTCAAAAATAGCAACTTATAGATGCAGAAACTAAATCACCCCCAAAGTAGAATAAATACCAAGAGAAGAACACATTCCAATCAAACTGCAGAACATCAAATATAAAGTGAAAATTCTAAAATCAGTCAAAAAACAAAACACGTTACCAATGGGGTACTAGATCTTACTTGTATAGTTCTAAGGGAGCACATTGCGCATGGCTTTTCTCAACTGTGTTCCATGATGTGATGTTGATACCTTAAAACTGGGAGTGGTAGTGGTATTTACACCATGGAAATCAGTACATACTACAAATCAGAGCTGTGCTTTTCCTCTCCCAGAGCCACTTGTTAAACATTTGTAACTGGGCGCGGTGGCGCAGGCCTGTAATCCCAGCACTTGGGAGGCTGAGGCAGGAGGATCATGAGTTCAAAGCCAGCCTCAGCAACTTAGTGAGACCCTAAGCAACTCAATGTAGACCCTGTCTCTAAATAAAATACAAAATAGGGCTGGGGATGTGGCTCAGTGGTTGAGTGCCCCTGAGTTCAATCCCCAGTATCAAAAAAAAAAAAAAAAATTTTTTTGTTACTTTGAGTTGAGTATGGTAGAGCATTTGCCTAGCATTTGTGACATCCTGGAGTTAGATCCTCACCAGAAACATCAGAAACACACATTTACCAGGTCACCATTGCACATTACATACAAGAAAACAGCAGTATAAATGATGGATGTCTTCTCATCAGAAATGATGGAGGTCAGAGGAAAACAAAGTTGTATTTTGAATAAATAAATCAGGAATAAAGGTAAAGAACAGATGTTTTCAAGTATGAAAGCTGAAAGTCTGTTATGATGTGAACTGCACTGCAATGCACACTACCTGCAGTTCTTCAGGTTGGAGGGAAATTTAAATCTGGAGAGCAAAGAGGGAACTGAAATAAATAAATGTATGAGTAAATATGAGATAATCTTTAATCTTTATCTCAAATTCTTTAAAATTGAGTAGACTGTTTCAAACAAAATAACCATATTTTAGTTAAGTGGTATAGGACTTAGGGCACAAATAGGTAAATATATATAATAACATTTGCACAAAAGATTGGAAGGAATCTAATGGAAATATGATATTATGATATTCTTACATTGTATATGAAGTAGGTAATAGTAATTCTGGGTGGACTAGGAATAAAGATACAAATTGAAATCTTTAGAGTAATCACTAAAAAATGCAAACCAAGTACAAGTAAAACCAAATGGAGTAGATAGAGTAAAATACTAAAATATTATCTGATTAACTCAAAATAACTCAAGGGTAATAAAAGAAAAATTAGAAAAGATGAATATAAAGCAATGGAAAGATCATAAAAATAGCCAGATTTTGTTGTTAATACATTAAATAGAAATGGAGTGAGCACTCCAGTTTGAAGATAGAAATTATCATGCAACAAAAATACAACAAAAATACTCAGTACCTTAAAAGATATGCACTTCAAATACCAAAACACAAACATTCTGAAAACAAAAAGATATAAAAGACTACCATGCAAAACTAATTTCAAGAATATTAGCTACATTATTCTTATTACCAGACAAAGTAGATTTCAGGATAAAAATCATTTATAGAGAAACGGGATCATGATAAAAAGTCAATTCATCAAGAATACATAATAATCTTAAATGTGTACAAATCTAATAACAAAGCTTCAAATAACTTAAGCAAAGCTGACAGAATCAAAGGGGGAGTAATACAAAATCTACATTATAGGTGAATATTTTAGTACTCTTTCACAATAACTGATAATTAAAGAACATTTCAGTAAATATGTAGAGATTTGAACCATATTCTCAATCTAATTGACCAAAGTGATTTTATAAGATAGTATACCCAACTACTAAAGAATACACATTTTTTTCCAAGAGCCCAAACAATATTCATCAAGATAAATTGTACACAGGACCATAAAATGTTTCAACCAAATCATGCCAACTAGAGCTAGGGATATAACTCAATTGGTAGAGTGCTTGCCTAGCATGCACAAGGCCCTAGGTTCAATCCCTAGCACCACCAAAAAAAAAAAAAAAAAAAAAAAAAAAATTAAAAATCATGCCAACTATATGCTAAAACACTTATTTAAGCACTGATAATAAAAAGACAACTGGAAAACTCTCCAAAATTTGGAATTAAGTAGCATAAAATCGTAAGAGAAATTAGAAAAGATTTTTTCTGAATGATAATGAAGACATCAAAATTATGAAGAACATTCTGAAAAATACTTAGAAGAAATTTATTGTTTTAAAATGCTTATACTGGATGAGAGAGAAGTTCTAAAATCAATATATAAGCTGTTACCTTAAGAAGTTAGAAAAAGACTGGCCACAGATGGTGGAATAGAGGAAGTTGCTTTCCTGACTGCTCCATGGAGTGAAACCAAGAAAGCAGACAGGCAGCTTTTCAGCAAGATGGGTGAATAAAAAAAAAGAAAAAAAATAAAAATTAAAAAAAAAGCATGTGTGTGGGACTTTACTGGAATTTAAAGCTGGCCATTCAAAGGAGATTGGGAGCTCAGGAGGTAAGATATAATAAAATAAGGAAGATATTCCCAGCAGTGCAGCCACTGCTGTTGCCTGGCCAGAAGCACCAGCAAGCATGGTCCCTCCATGAAAAATCAAAGGATAAAGGAACTAAAGGAACCACATTAAAAGGAAACCTGAGGTGTGTCTGGGTATTGAGCACTTAGAGATCAAGGATATTGTCCAACTAAACTGAAAGACATGCTGCACAATATCTTTGTGTGGTAAAGAAGACATCACCTCTGCAGGTGGTGTGCCAAAAACAAAAGAAGGAACCATTTTGCAGCTATAGCACAGGGGCCAGCAGCTGAGAGAGCTGATTTCTGGCAAACCTGAATTTGACCTGAAATATAGACCCAGTAAACACATGCTGTATGCCATAGAGTGTACTTAAGTGACCAGGAGAAAATAAAATGTGGAGAAAGGGTTTACACATGGAACAACTCATCATGGAAACCCACTTGGCTCTACCTCTCCCACTCCAATCCGGGCTGCCTGCTTGCCAGCTGAGAGAGTTGCATCTGACCAGGAATACAGAAGGGTAGGGGTGGGAGGGATTGAGTTTGGAGACTGAAACTAAGACCAGGAAACATGGGAACTGCAGGTGACATAGAGGACTAAAAATTGGCTCCTCCACCACACGAATGAAACTCAGGGGAGGTTACTGGGGTACAGTATTCCAGAGTGGACTGGCAAATACTGGAGATTTGATGATTTAAAATCTCCAGACCAAATAGCATTCAGTGAAGAGCCTGAAACCCATCGAAGTCTAAGCCCTGCCTCCAGGAATTTACCTACAGGATTACCTCTCTCACTCCAGCAATCTGGAGGGTGGAGCATCACACTAAAACTGCTGAGAAGAGAAGCTGAGGATCTTTTGAACTCCAATGTAAAGAATTCTTTAACTTTTCATTGAGTTCTTTTTTTTCTCTTTTTAAATTTTTTCTTTTCTCTGTTTAATTATGACCTTAATGGTACATAGCATTTTTGAAATCAGTTATTTTTCATGGATGATTTTTTTTTAGGACTAGGATGTTTGATTAGTATTTTTTAGTTTTGTGCTCTTTTATTTTTATATTTAAATTTAAAAAATTTTTACTTTATATATTTTTCTCTTACCTGTTTCCCTTCATTCTCTTTCTCTTTTCTTCCACTAACAATCTCTATTGTTTTCCCCTTCACTCTTCCTTTAATATTTTACTTCTATCTTCTTTATTCCTCCCTCATAACCATCACATCCTATATCACTTCTGTTCTCTACCTGTCCATCATTTGAAATTATAAACTCTTTTGCAAACTTACTGTTTTTATTGTAGGCAATAACTGATCTTGTCATTTCTGTTTATGAGAATTAACACTGTAGACATCATAGTAGAAACTATTTGGTTTAATGCCATATATTTTTGCATTGGTTGTTATCATTTAAATGTCTCCCCCTAAATGGCAAGATACTGAAAACTTTCAGGAACACTACAAGTCCACAGGATAGAAACTCTACTACCTCAGATCCATACTGCTAGATAGGTAGACACATAAATAACATGAAAAATCAAGGGAACAAATCACCCCAAACAAAGATATTTCAATAACAGAATCTAACAACACCAAGTGGAAGAAATGTCAGAGAAGGAATTTAGAGTGTACACAGTCAAACTGATTTGTGAAGTAACAGATAATGTAAGGAATAAAACCAGGAAAAAAAATACAGTTAGTGAAAGGTCACTTCAATAAAGAAATAGAGATTCTGAAAAAAAAATCAAAATGAAGGAATAAATAAACAAAATTATGAATTCAATGGAAAGCATCACCAACAGACTAGATCACTTTAAAGACAGTGATTGCACTTCAGGCAATGAAGACAAAATATATAATTTTGAAAACAAAGTTGACCTTGGAGAAAAGATGTTAACAGACTATGAATATGTCTCCCAAGAAATATGAAATAACCTGAAAAGGCCAACTTTAATATTTATTAGGATAGATGAAGGCTCATAGACACAAACCAAAGGAATGCACAATCTTTTCAATGAAATAACATCAGAAAAATTCCCAAACCTAAAGAAAAAAATCAAAAATCAAATACAGGAAGCTTACAGGACACCCCAAACATACAAAAAATTGCAACAGACCCACACAAAGACATATTATTATGAAAATGCCTACCATACAGAATAAGGGTAGACTTTTAAAGACTGCCAGAGAAAAATATCAGGTAACATCTAGAGGGAAACCAACCTAGATCTCAGCTGATTTCTCAACCCAGATCCTCAGGGCTAGAAGGTCTTAGAATAATATGTACCAAGCTCTGAAAGAAAATGGATGCCAGCCCAGGATACTATACTGAGCTAAATTAAACTTCAGAATTCATGATGAAATAAAAATCCTCCATGATAAACAAAAGTTAAAAGAATTCACAACTAGAAAGCCTGCACTACCAAACATTGTCAATGAAATATTTCATGAAGAAGAAATGAAAAACAAAAGTGAAAACCAGCAAAGGGAGGAACTACACTATAAGACTAGTCAATCAAAGAAGACACTAAATCAAAGTAAAATAAATCAAAATGGAAGGGAATAAAAATCATTTCTCAATAATTACATTGAGTGTAAATGGCCTAACCCTATCAATAAAAAAAAAAATAGACTAACAGATTGTATGAAAACAAGACCCAACAATATTCTGTGTTCAAGAGACTTGCCTTATAGGCAAATACATCCACAGACTGAAGGTAAAATGATGAGCAAAAAATATATCATTCACATGGATCTCATAAACAAGCAGGGGTTTCTATACTCGTACCAGATAAAGTGGACTTCAAGCCAAAGTTAATCATAAGGGACAGCAGGACATTTCATACTGCTTAACAAAACTGTACATCAATAAAACATGAGTCATAAATATTTATGCCCCAAATAATGAAGCATCTACTACATACATCAAACAAACCCTTCTCAGTTTCAAGAACTAAAGAGACCAGAACACAATAATACTGGGTAACTTTAGCATGCCTCTGTCACCACTGGATAGATCCTCCAAACAAAAACTAAATAAAACTATAGAACTAAAAAAAATACAATTGATAATTTAGGCTTAACAGACATATATAAAATATTTCATATAATATATATATATATAAAATATGTCATCCATCAATGACTAAATACACTTTCTTCTCAGCATCACACGGATCCTTCTCTAATATAGACCATGTCATGTAAGCTAGCACATATCTTGGCATGCAATTGTAATATTACCTTAATACATTTTTAGCATCTGTAGGATTAGTTTGATAGCTCCCTCTCCATTGATATACATTTTGTGTCCTTACTTTTTTCTTGATTAGACTTGTTTGATTTTTATCAACTTTTAGCTGTATTATTTCTTCTCCATTTCATATACTTCTGCTCCTACTCTTATTTTTTCCTTCCTACTACCTAATTTGAAAATCATTTGATTGATATTCTAGCTTCTTTCTGATACAAATACTTCATCTGAGTACTGTTTCATCCCAGAGATTATGATATCTTAAGCTTTTATTATCACTTAGCTCAAAGTACTTTTTATTTACTTTTCTTATGCTTTCTTCCTTAACCTGTGAGATATTTATAAGTGTGCCATTTAATTTTGAAGTAGTTGACATGTGGGAGTGGGATTCTATATATCTTAAGGTGATTGATTTCTAAAATAAATCATGCAGGGAACAGTCTGCATGATTTTAAATTCAAAAAAAGTAATGGAAATGCTTTTTATTATTTACATTAAAGTATTTTAAAATTATTTTTTATTGTTGGTTACATATTTCTCAAAACATATCAAACCTGATCAAATAACATACTTCAATTTTATTGTACTTCTACTTTATCATACTTCTATTTTACCTCATAAAGCTATGAAAAAAAGTTAGGTTGAACTGATGAGGTTACAGCTCTCTCATTTCACCTACAAACATTCCTGTGTTAATACAGGAGCTTTGAGGGGACACTTCTTATCCATATAACCAACATTATTTGCTTGTGACCTTTTCCATAGTTTAAATACTACATACCTTTCCACAAATCCAAGCCTGTACAGTTTCCTCTGTCTGGACCTCCCTTGCTCTTCATGAACTTTGTGCACATCTTGCAAAATTCAATTCATTTTTTCTTTTGCAAAGAATTTCTGGTTTTCTCACATGCAATTACTTCCTCATCTAGTCGTCCAAAGTTAAACCTGTTAAATCCCACTCATTCTTACAATTATTTATTCACATGTCTTTCCCTCATCAGGCTAAGAACTCTCAGGGACAAGAACTGTGTCATAATTCAAACTGTTAGCTCCAGTAACAAGTGCATTGCTCAGGATGTATTATAGTATTTGTTATTTGAAACTGGAATGTTCCTAAAAGTTTCATGTTAAAAGCATGGTTCCCAATACAGCAAGGTTCAGAGGTGGGACTTGCATGCAATGATTGGATCATAAAGATTTTGGCCTCATCATTGGAATCATCCTTCAGTGGAAAATGCAGGGGAAAAAAAAAGAAATGTAAATTAAACCCAAAGTAACTACAAGCAAGGAAATAATAAAGTTAAGAATGAAAATCAATGAACCATAAGACAAAGAGAAAATCAACAAAGGAAAAAGTTGGTTCTTTAAAAAAAAAAGTAATAAACTATTAGCCAGATTGATCAAGGAAAATGATAAAACATCAATCACCATTAATCAGAATGAAAGAGGGGATATCACTACAGATCCTACAGACATTGAAGTATTTTGTTTATTCATTATTTTTTCTTAGTGGTTTCCCTAGGGCTTACAACATACATTGTATCATATCTACTTCAGATTTATACTAAATTCTGATAAAATGTAAAAACATTACCCTTTACCCCAGTATGTCTCTCCTTCCTCTCCTTTTTAGCAAAATATTTTGATACATACCATTCTGGGGTAACAATTTTATATTTTACTGGAATTTAGAATAAATCTGAAGTAGAAATTATAAACACACATATATATGAAGTAGAAATTATAAACACACATATATATGAAATAGAAATTATAAACACACATATTTAAGTAGAAATTATAAAACACATAAAACAAGTATATATGTACATATATACTTGTAACAAGCATATATACTTGTTATAAAAATATATGTAAAATAAACCCAATAACATACTGTAATTATTATTTTATATAATATACCTTTTAAAGGTGCTAGATGAAAGACCACAAATATAGAAAATATACATTTTTAATAAGTTCAGTGAATAAAGTAAAAGAAATGGCAATTGTATTGCCTTTGTGATTACCTCCATAATTTGATTACCTCCATAATTACCTTTATCAAAGGTCTTTTTTTAAAAATATGGATTTAAAATATTGTCACTATCACTTTCTTTCAGCTTGAAGAACTTCATTTTGAACTGCTTTTTGGAAGTTCTGCCATCAATAAATCTCTGTTTTTGTTTTTCTGGGAATGTCTTTATTTTACCTTTTGAAAGATACTTTTCCTGCACATGAGATTGTTGACATTTTTTTTTCCAGTACTGTGAATATGTCATCTCACTGCTTGCTGGTGACCATTGTTCTGATGATTAGTCAACTGCTAACTTCATTGTGGTTTTCTTAGAAACTATGACTAATTTTCCCTTTTCACTGTTTTTAGGATTGTCTTTCAACAGTTTGACACAAGGTATCTATGGTATTGTTTTCTTTGAGTTTATTCTACTTGAAGAATATGCTTGTTGAGCTCTTGAATATGTAGGTCAGTGTTTCTGATCCAATTTTGGAAGTTTTCAACCATCATTTCATCAGTGTTTCATGTTCCTTTTTCCTCTCTTTCTGGTACTTCTGTTATGTGTATATTGGTGCTTTTGATAGTGCTTCATAATTCTCTAAGGCTTGTTAATTTCTCTTCATTCTTTTTCCTTCTGTTCTTCAGTATATGTCATTTCTATTGATCTGTAAATCATTAATTCTTCTGAAGACTCAAATCTATTGTTGAGCCTGTTTAATGAGCTTTTCATTTAGGTTATTTAAGCTATTATACTATAATTACATTTGATTCTCCATATTTTAGGGAACTTTTTAGTGTATAACATTTAAAGTTATACAGAAAAATTGCAACATTCCCACACCTAGCATCCCCTGTTATTAACATCTAACATTATCAAGGTATATTTAATTATTTAATAAACTGATGTTGATATGCATCACACCATTCCTGTTTCTTTGCACGTCTCATATCCTTTTGTTGAAAACAACATTTTACATAATACATTGCAGCAACTCTGTATACTGATTCCATCCCTCTGGTACTGGTTATTGTTTAGTCAGCTGTTTTTTTAATATAGTTTTTTAGTTGTATATGGACACAATACCCTTATTTTATTTATTTTTATGTGGTGCTGAGGATTGAACCCAGTGTCTCACACATACTAGGCAAGTGCTCTACCACTGAATTACAACTCCAGCCTTAGCTATTTGTCTTTTAATTGACTAGTTTAATTCTGTAAAATCTATTTTCTCTACAATGTTCAATCTATAATGTTCTTAGATTTTCTCTCCTTACTCATGTTTTATTTTATTTATGAGTCACCTTAGGTCATCATAAGACTTTTATTGATCTAAGTTTGTGTTTAAGCTTTCTTAGCCAATTAGATTTTACCCTTTTCTATTGGATGTGTCTTGAAGACTGATTTCTCAGTTAAGGGAGTATATGAATTTTCCCTGTATCTAGCCAGCAACTAGTGGCTCAAAGATGCTCTTTCTTGGCAGTTCTGAGAGAATGCAGTTTTGAGCATGTGCATAGCCTTCCAAAGTTTCAAGAATGAGTGTGGTTTATTTTTAATCTTAGTTTCCCTAGAGTTACCCCTAAGTCAGAATGGCTTATAGCTCATCCAATGGTTAAGTAGTTGAAGGTTCTGCTGAAGCCCCCTGAACCATTAAGTCTTCTGCCATTTTCTAATAGATCTGTGTGTGGCATGGAAATGCTTTAATGTTTTCCTCTTGTTCTTCTCTGATTGGTTTAGGGATGTGAACACAACCTAGTGCACAAACTTAGTCTTGCAGACTGAAAAGTTGACATCCTGAGATCCTAACCAGACTCTCCTTGACTCTTCCTTTTCTATAATCTATCTTCTAAATGTTTTACCATCCTGGGTTTTTATTGTTTTGTGGAGCGACTAGCCTCCTCTTAATTCCCGTCCAACAAGATCTCCATTATTTTTGATAAGGACATTAGGTGTGGAGTTCTCTACATTCTGTTCCAAATAAAGGCAGTCCCCTAGGCAGAGATTTGGAACTTTCCATTCTTACAGTCTTCCTCTCCTCCCCTGTGCAGAACCTTAAGGTCATTACACTAGGACTGGAGGTGGAAAGAGTGGCCCACTTGTCCAGATGTCATCTCTGCATATACCTGGAAGGAGTGGTAACTCGTGGTCCTCAGGTTTTCCCCTTTCAACATGGACCCTATGGCCTACAAGCAAGCTGGAACATGCTGTGAGATATAGGGGGCAAGGAGTCATAAGCCACATTAAATATTGGCTATGTGAAGTCAACATGGATATTCTGACGCAAGAGCTGAATGGTTAAAGGGAAGGCAGTCCTCTGGGTCACATCCATGCAGAACAGAACTTCTGCAATATGGAGGAACTGGGAAGAAAAATATTGGTGATCTACCCTTCCCATGCTGAGAGCTGAGGGAGTTTCCATAAAATGGAGATGGTTGATGGGAGAGTGGAGACTAGAGTCTTGTCATTCTATATTATATAGCAGATTTTCTTGAATTAACATTTCTAAGTTTTCTGGAAATATTTCTGTGTTTTCAGTCTTCTAAACACTTTAAAATTTTATGATTGTCACCAGTTTAATTTTTGTATTACAGGCAAAATGTTGGCCAAGCTCCTCATAGAACCTTTCCAGAAATACTCCTTTATTAGATATGAAAGTTCAATAATGGAGTACATAATCTGAATAATTTTGTGCCAATAAATTGCCAATTTAGACTAAATGAATAGATTCCTTGGAAACCACAGCTTACCAAATAATCCCAATAAGAAAAAGAAATAATCCTTCATCTATTTTCTTTGAATACTATAATTGATACAAGATGTTTATTTATTTGTTTATTTAGTGACGGTGGGGATTGAACTCAGGTGTGCTCTACCACTGAGCTTCATCCCCAACCCTTTTTATTTTTGAGACAGAGTCTTGCTAAATTTCCCAGGCTGACCTTGAATTTAAGATGCTCCTGCCTCAGCTTCCTGAGTCTCTGGGATTCCGCAAGTACCTCATCACACCCACTACCTCATTTCTGGCTTAAAGCTATAATAACAGATTGTATTTAAAATAATCTAAATATTAAATTATTTGAAAATCTAAGCAACGTTTTATCTGATTTCTTCAAGTGACTTTGAAGAGTAGCTCTAAGCAGCCACTGCTTATGTTCGTCATTTCACTACTACCCTCGAGAGCACCGTGGGACCACCACTTTCAGACCTACCTAATCTGCACAATTGGTTGTGATATATAAGTTTCTTTCTTTCTTTATTGCTATAAAGTTTCTCGAGGTTTCATTAGAAATTATGGAGTGGAGGGTATAACGTAAAAGGGATCATATTTGAAAGAACGACTAAATGCAGAGCATTCTAAATTTATTGTTTTATAAACCATTTCTACTCATGAAAAATGAAGTAGAAATTGCTACAATTTTGTTTACTTTATGCTTGAAAGTTCCAAATACTCCTGTTCAAATGATCTAAATGTTGATGCTGAAATATTCATGAAACTGGGTAAGTTGCCTCAGTTTCCCCAGACCTTGAGTGAAGGAACACCACCGGAGAAGAATTGACTGAGGAGGGTATCCAATAGGTCTCTAGCAGATGCTCACTCTAAGTCTAGGAAACTGCATCATTAAGGATGATAAATGACAAAGTTGAAGGACAAGAGGTGAATTTGGCAGGTTATCCTGGAATACGGTAATGGAATGTTGTAATTGCACTTGGATTTGCTTCAGTAATTCTATGTGCAGAAATGTCTGATACATCTGGTCTCAAATTATTGACGTCTTTTTCCAAAAAGAAGTGATATTAAAAATCTACCTGGCTCTTTCTAACTGTGATAGAGATTTAATAAGAGTCAGTAAATAAAACTGTACAATTTTCCCTAATGTTGAGCATTACCATTATTTCAGGTCTTTTGAAAGTCTTCAATATGTTTTTTAATTTGTTTTATTGTTTTACCAACAAACTTCTGCCAAAGACTCCCCATACTACATAACTGAATTTTTCATCCATTATTCCAGTCTACTGAGCCCTGTTGAAGCCTGATTTTATGATCCAATAGATCATTCATTTCAGCTTTATGTCACCTCAAGATAGGATCAACATGTCATCAGGCACACTCTGCCCTAGTTTCCTCATCTGTAAAGTGAGGCTAATGACGATACCTAATCTAAAGGGTTCTTGCAACTATCAAGTGAGCTAATATATGAAAAGTTTATAGTAAATTATCAATATTTGTAATCTCATTACTATAATCATTATCCATTAAGTTGATTTACAATAAAGAGATCAAATCTAAGACCAAACCTCATGAACCTCTATACAAGCTATTAAAACCTCTTCCAAGGATTGTGGTCTAATAATGAAAACTGAGTTGTTTATCCTGCAACTTATTTATTTAGTTGGACCTGTAGTCAGTCCATGTTCTCCTTTTTCTTACAGGAACAAAATGATAGTTTTTGTCCCATGGGTTGCTCAAATAAAGATGTCTTATGGATTCTCCTGAAACAACTTTTCATTGTGATATTTTCCCTGTGAATATCTGGTATTCTAGAGTTCTTCACTTCATAACTACTTAGAGATTATGAATTTATTCTTTATTTTGATTTGATGAGAACTTTCTATGCACTAGGCAATGGCCTATATATGAGAGAAAAAGAAACGGGTCTAAATTATTGTCTTGTTAAAGCCTGAGGAAACACAGGTATTCATAAATTTATGGGGAAATGGTGACAAGAGGCCATGATGGCCATGTGAAGGGATTCACGTGAGGTTTCCTTAAGGAGAGGTCCCTTGGACTAAATCTGAAGACAAATGAGCCCAAGTAAAAGGACTGAGTAGTGCATAAGAAGTGAGGGTGTTGGGGGAAGGGACGGAGGATGTGAGAGAAGCAACTGCTGAGACAGGGGAAGTAGCCAGTGTGACCTGTAGGGTTGCAGGAAATTGGTAGGAAAGGATACTGAAAAAGTGGGTAAAATGGGTAGACACAAATCAATTAGAGAACAATACCAAATGACACATGCTTCGTTCCTAAATTGCTTGTTAAGTGCCATGATGTTAAAGGAGTCTAAGGCGGGGGAAAAAGTTATGCAATTCCATGGACAACAGAGGCTGAATAGGATGGCTGGACTCCCAGACCTGTGAGTCTTAATCCTGTAATTATGGTCTCCCCACAAAGAAAAGGTCATGGGAAGGTCAACCTGCTGCCATCCACTGTACAGACCATGAAACCCAGGAAGCCCCATAGATTGAGATGTCCCTCACCAGGGCAGTGGGCAATGACTTCCCATTGCTATGACAGCCTCAAGTGAAAACAGCCTACGTGAACAGAGTTCAATAGAAGTTCCATTTTAACTAGGGCCTTTCTTTACATGTGTGAGTTTCTTCATCTTCCACACATTGGAAAATAAGAAAAACTTTGTTAGAGTAACACCAGAATCGTTATTCCACTCCAACCCAGTCTTAGCTCAGGCCTCACTGCTGACTCACAAGATTTTCTATTAGAGTTTCATAGTACTCTTCTTTCAACTACCAGAATGATGAAAATAAAGTTTCTATCTTGTATACAGAAATTTTAATTGCATTAGTTTCCTAGAACCTAGTCCTTATGGGACATAAAATTTTCTTCGGGTTGGAACTTAAGGCTTCGATGAGCAAAAATATATTCAGAGTCAAAGAGAGTCACCAACCATTCTGACCAATTCTGGCTGACTTAAACCTACACTGACTAGTTTAGAGAACCCTAGGAAGTGTCTTACTTCTTAAGATTGTTGTCACAAAATCTTAATGGTCCCTTCAAGTGAAAATGTACCTCGCAGGCCTAGTAACTGACCTATTTGATTCCCACATAGATCATAATAATTTGACAGTGTCACTTATTTTAGAGTCTGATTGCCTTCTTTGCCTCCGGGTGCTGGAGAAAAAGGGATTTGTGACTGAAAGGGTTAAGTGGATTTTATTATAATGTGCTCCTATTTCATTTCCCTCCCTTCAGCTCCTTCACAAAATGTTAATCTAATTGTGATACTATCACTTTGATGACAATATGACAAGACAGACAAATTTGATTTTATTCTCCACAGAGCAAAGCATATGCTGCTTGGGAGGCTTTGACAGAGAGAAGGACATAAAACAAATGGAGTTCATGAATATACAATTTTTATTGTACACAGTAGTGACATCCAAACTTCAGAGACTAGGTGGGTGAGACTGAGACTTTACTATTGAGATTAATGGGTACCTAAAAAGGTGCCAACAGAGAGTACTACAGTTTATGTTAAAAATGTCGATGTGGATAAGAATAATTTTCTCCTCAAGATGAATGATTCACTTAATGGCTGTGAGACATTTGTGCCCAGTAGCAGTTCCTTCAAAGTAATTTTTTGTTGTTATTGTAAATTACATAATCTTAACTGCAATTATAGTCGTGTTTAGGTAAAGGTCAAGTTAGTGCTGTGGATGGTTATAAAGCAAAAAGGAAATTGGTATATGGATTCCCTTGTTGATAGCTTATGAATGATTTCAAGTGAGATGATTTTTTGGTAACTCTATTTCTCATTTAATGTAATATAGTAAGAAAAGACAGCACACATTAACAAAACACAAATTAGATTTCTCTAAGTAAACACATATCTTCTAAAGGCATGGAACTCTTGAAGAAAGGACACTTTGAAGGTGAAAGACACCATGCAACCTGAGAAAGCTTATTTTCAAGAAAATCAGAAGCATGAGAAATATTAAGAAAATCTCATTGTTGAGTTTAAACTTCCATTGTTTAATTTGGCATACTGAAACACAAAATCAAACATGGCTTCTGCTCTTTGCTTCATAAAGCCAACTCTGACATTGGAGATCCAACCCACCTTGTGTGAAAGGGATAAAATGATGGTCTGAATATCTAGGTTGCTAAGCAGTGGTGTTTGGATCTGCATAGGGTAAAGAGTTTGGAGAGATTCCATCCAGGTCCAATTTAAATCTCAAAGTTTTTTCTTCATTTTTCAAAGAAATACCAAGATCACAAAAAGTGAAATCAGTGTGATAAACTTTAAAGATATTTTTAAAATGTAATATTTCCTGAAATTTAAAACCTGAAACAATACACTTGAAATTATTTAAAAATTACTTTGTCTTGAGAAATACAAAACTTTAAGGTTTAATGATGTCATTTCCTTCTACTAGAGCGTCATATGATTCTGACTGATAGGAAAATTCACAGAAGATAATAATCAATAGAAGGGTATGGATTGACCTCCATCTTTAGGGTCTTTAAAGATCATCCAGTATAATCATAGTTTCTCCCACTAGTGTACATACCCTTTGTCCTTCTGTTCAGTTCAGCATTTTATTTATTTATTTAGAAAATGCCTATCCTGGCTAACTTCACTCCCAGGCTCTGAGAGTGATTTTGCAACCCAAGCCTGCTCTATACTCACTTTCCCTAAATCATTCAGTGGAGCACTCAGGAAGAGGTATACTCTTTCTTTTCTTTCTTATCGGTTGTCTTGAATGTAATCTTGGAGCTCTTTGTCACCTCCAGGGTTTCAGATTAGCTGTGCTCTCACTTTTACTGTTCTGAGTTGATGTAATTCCAGACCAAACCAGATCTGATGACTTGGCCTATGCTGGCTCAAAAGGAGCTAAGTACATGCAGAATTTATATTGGAGCTTTCAAAATACTGAAAATATTTCATGGACCCCTTTTATTATCTTCAAGAGAATCTTTGGAAAACACTGCCCAGGGCTGTAATAAAGGTCACTTCTGGATCTGATTACATTCTCAGAATCCTCTTCAACTGCAACTCAGCATCAACTTTGGCAAGAAGTTCAGCTGTGTTGTTGAATGATTTTGGTTACAAACCACACACACACTGATAGATAGCTATCAATGTGGCTTTGTTCACATTTTAATTTGACATAAATTGACTTCAACTAAAGCATTTTTAATGTTATGTAATGGTAGCATCAGAGTTACTCCATCCCATTTAGAGGCACAGCAGCCTAACCTTGTGATTAAGAAGGTAGATACCAGCACCAGATTAGGTTTGAACTTGACTCCTCACTAGATGAATGATCTTGAGCAAGAATGTTAATATATTTATTTTTTCTTTGTCTTCTAGTTGTAATTTTTATTTTAAATTTTGGTTCATTGTACACCAATGGAGTACAACTATTGTTTTTCTGATGGAAAGTAGAATCATATAACTTGCATATTCATACATATATATAGGGTAATGATGTTTGTCTCATTCTATCATCTTTCCTTCCCTGTCCCATTCCCCACCCCTCATTTTCCTCTATACAATTCATCCTTTCTCCATTCTTCCCTTACCTGCCCCCACCCCTGTTTTGTGTCATCAACCACTTATCAGAGAAATCAATGGGTCTTTGGTTTTTTGGGATTGGCTTATTTTACTTAACATGATATTCTCCAACTCCATCCATTTACCTGCAAATGTCATAATTTTATTATTCTTTATGGCTGAATAATATTCCATTGTGTATAAGATTTCATCTCACCCCAATTAGAATGTCTATTATCAAGAATACAAGCAACAATAGGTGTTGGCGAGGATGTGGGGAAAAAGGTACACTCATACATTGCTGGTGGGTTGCAAATTGGTGCAGCCACTCTGGAAAGCAGTATGAAGACTCCTTAAAAAACTCTGAATGGAACTACCATTTGACCCAGCTATCCCACTCCTTGGCCTATACCCAAAGGACTTAAAATCAGCATACTACAGTGATGCAGCCACATCAATGTTTATAGCAGCCCAATTCACAATAGCTAGATTGTGGAACCAACCTAGATGCCCTTCAATAGATGAATGGATAAAGAAACTGTGGTATATATACACAATGGAATATTATTCTAGTTGTAATTTGAGGAACAGAATGGCATTACAATGGGGGACAATGAGTGAACATATGACACCATTTGCCTCACCTTGGCTCCTTATTTTTTTTTATTTTCTCCATTTGTATTTCACCTGAAGGGGATCAAAAGATGCCATCCCCAAAATACACCCCTTGACATAAAGATTATTTTGTGCCAAAGTTAATTGAGACAAAGCAGAGAGAGGAAAATCTCTCTACCTTTCCTGGACTTGCATAAAAGCAGGGCCTACATTTTTTGTGTGAAGCACCCTACTCTTGTACCAGGAGATGGGTAACAACCTAACAATCATTAGAGATGGAGACAGCAGTGAGATGAGTCTGCATAATAAACCACCAAACAAGCCTTGTCTCCATTAGTTTTCTGCCATATGCCTACCTTCCTATCATGTACCACCCCTAGAAGCTCAAACCTCTTTTCCTTTGTCTTGTCCCTTCTTCATAATTTATTGCCTGTTGGGAAAATGGTATATAAACTCCTAACTATAACCACTTCTTGGCTCTTCACTTGTTTTCTACAAAGATCTCTATGCATGCAAAAATTAAAATATTAACATTAAATAAAAATTGTATGTCTTTCACTAATCTATCCTTTTTAAATTTAAGTTACGTGTCTAATTGCAGAATCTAAGACAGTAGCGGAAAAAATTTTTTTCTTCTTTTTCCTCTTCTGTATGTCTAACAAATGAGTAACTTCTTTTTCCACAGATCCTTCCAGGTCCTATTATAAGTTACAATTAGCCACCCACACTAGTTGTTTTTACCTTGGCTACAGAGTAGAACCTTTTAACATTGTCCCGTCTAGACCACTGAACCAATAAATCAGAGTATCTGGGAGGTGGGATTTAGGCATCAGGATTTAACAAAGCATCTCAAACCTTTAAGCAAATAAGCATTAATTGGAATAAGTTTTAAGCAGTATTAATTCTGGGTCTCTACTTCTGTATTTTGGGAGTTAATTAATCTGGAATGACACCTGGAATGGGTGCTTTTAAAACAAGCTCCCAAATAAGTCAAATGCTTAATCAGGACAGAGAACCATTAGGGCGAGATGCTAACTGCCAGAGGTACAAACGCTAGCAAGAACAATCATCAGAGCTGGACAAAGTGAGGTTCTCAACTAACTTTCAGAATCCAGCTCAGGCATGGGGGAGGGTATAAAACTGGATGGTAGAACTAGGTCATATGATCACACCATGGTCTGAACAAGAAAAAGATGCAAAAAGACTAAACTTAGAAGCAGTTAAAGAGACATCTCCTGGGAGAGGAAGAATAGGTATGTTGAAGGCAATGTATGATGGATGGTATGATTGGAGCAAAAATGGAGAATGGTCTGAAATGAGATTGAGAAATAGGTAGGGGTTATGGAAAATAAAGGCTTATAAGCCCTGTAATGAGACTGATGTGCATTTTAAGAGTACAGCACTATTACCAATTTTAAACAGGCAACATTAGGAACAACTTTTCTCCCTTTTCCCTTTTATCCAGCTAAAGGTTTTCGCCCCAGCACTTACCACTATCTAATATACTATAAATTTAACATGTTGAGCATATGAAATAACTGGCATTAAATCATTGTGGCCTACAAAAATAACAATTGCATGTAACACAAATACTTCTTTAGTTTCATTCTTCTCCCACTGGACTGAAGGCAGGTATTTTTGTCTTTTCTGTTTATTTCAATGTCCTTAGAGATTTTTTGTGATTGGCATAAAAATGTTACTCAATAAATATTTGTTAAATGAATAAGTAAGTTTTATTGAAAGGGCTCACTGAGGATTAGAGAAAACCAATGAAAATGATCTATATTTATGTTTGCTTGTGGGATGTTTGGATTTAAAGGATAAAGAAAAACATGTCTCTACATACTCAAGCAAGAAAATAAAAAAGAAAAGAATAAATAAAGCTGATTCCTTATAAAAGAATAAAGAAATCCCTTTTATGTCAGATCTCTCCTTGCACTAAATAAACCAGAAACCTTTGGAATACACTTCCCAAAATTTTGATGAAAAGAACAATCACCTCCAAATTCTTTATCCTGTCGTATTTTTCATTTATATGCAAAAGCGTATAATGATTCTGACACATAAAAGGACTGAATAAAAATATATCGTTCTTGAATTTTTCTGGAAAACAAAAATCTCTTCGGAAAACTGTAGAAGACTGAGAAATAAGTCATAACAAAGACCTTAATGGATAATATTAATATGCCCAAATACAATAGTATTTACTTACAGCGGTGACAAAATTTAAATATATTGACTGTTCAATGGCCTAACAGTTAATACAGTATATTATCAGTAGAGTAATATATGTATTAAAAATAATGGTTCAGCTGGGGATATAGCTCAGTTGGTAGAGTATTTGCAAGGCCCTTGGGTTCAGTCCCCAGCACCACCAAAAAATAAAAATAATAATAAAATAAAAATAATAATGGTTATGTTGATTTACTATCATTGAGATGATGAAGAAAGCAATTTGCAGACCAGTATCCTAGAACCTCTTCCTGGGATCCATGCCATCTGGGATGCTGGAAGTGAAGTTTCTGACTGATAATTGTTTTATTAGAATACATTCTTATCTACTAAGGTTCTATCACATATGTATATCTAAAATAAGCTATGTGGAGTTTTTTCTTTGTTTTGTTTTTTGTTTTAATATCTGGGTTTCCTATGAGCTTTAAGCCTGTTTTTATTTCAATGCTTATCTACAAAAAATAATGTGGGTTACCTAACACCATTAGGTACTGAATACATAATGTGATTTTGATGATTGATTTCAAATTTATGTTTATGTTTTTGATGGTGCTAGATTATGATATATAACTTAATTTATGAAAAAAATTAAGAAATAAATTAAGAAATAAATACATCTGAGCTGGGAGAAAAAATAAAGAATTTAAGAAGAAAGAAGACCCAGTTAGAAAAAAAAACAGTGGTGGGGCTGGGGACAGAGCTCAATTGGTAGAGTGCTTGCCTTGCATGTACAAGGCCCTGGGTTCAATCCCCAGCTACACACACACACACACACACACACACACGTGTTGAGCAATAGAACCATAAAACGTAGGACTAACCAAGTGCCATAGAGAACATGTCCATGGGATTCCATTCATATTAGTTGTCAGCATGGTCAAGAAGCAAAATAAATGTCAAACAAATGTCTGGAAAATATCCAAAATTCCAAATTAGCTTAATAAATATTTGGAACAATAGGAAGGTTCAAGGGAGCATTACCTATTTATATATATATATATATATATATATAGAGAGAGAGAGAGAGAGAGAGAGAGAGAGAGAGAGAGAGAGATAGAGATAGAGATAGATACAAGTATATTTCCATATATATTTATATGTTTTTATCTTAAAATTTCTACCTCTGGATGTACTATCTAAAACAATGTCAAATTAAAAGGGAAACTTGGAGGAAATACCAGGGTTAGGTTGTTGACTGGGTTTATATTCTTAACAATATTGGATTTACCTTACTGTTATATACAGAAAAATGGCTAACAAATAACTGACACTATCCTCTCATATCCTTTCCATATTGATGGTATGCTAAATATTTCATTCTAGAAGAATATGCTTTTTTCTTAGAAAACTATGAGCCAAAATGTGTTTAGGTTAATTTGCTTCATCAGTAGATTTTTAAGGAATAACAACTTTTTAAAGGTTTTCTTTAAACTAGAGTCTCTGTGCTCCTCAGTTAGAAGGAAGGGCAGGCAGCGTATGGCTTCCCATCCCACACAAGGTGGAAGGCTGGCAGAGAGTTCATGTAACTCATCATAACTTCCAAGGTGCAGCTGAAGTCATTTGGCTTTGCTCAGAATGAATGCCAAGGCTGACCTCCCTCCTTTTCCTTTCCCCTGACGACCTAAGTCATTCTCATAAAGCAAAAGTTTGTGCAAAATGAGTTTTCTTGCTATTTGCATGCTTTCAGGTATTCATCAATGTCCTGTGCAGGGATGGCTTCTAGTGCAGTTGTGAGACAGAGCTTGAGAAATGCCAGTTTTATCAATCAATATGTAGTAGAATTATAAAGCAGTGCTTTCCGGTGCTATTATCTTTCCTTTGTTCTTTTTAGTATCCCCTTCTTTTGAAGAATCATTTTCCCAGGTGCACATCTTTATTTGGCAAACAAAACAAAAACAAAAACTTGCCAGATGTGCAGTGTAAAATCCGGGGTAATCCGTTGTGAATAGACTGCAGCAACCTTCAGGAATAAGGTACTTGGCACAGCACAGCGTATTCCATTTCTCTTGGATGTTGTTATAGTTCTATTAAGAGATGAATGAGTTACAGTTGCTACATCAGAAATACCTGTGTTTCTGATTCCTCCACTGGTTGTAAATTTTAAAGACATTTTCTATTTGGTCATGTATCCCTTCCATCTTCTACCTAATGCCAGGTAAATTCAAGCATTTTTAAGGCTGAAAAAAGATTTTCTTGAACTTCATTTTTCTTCCAGGTTACTCCATAATAACAGCATTTTACTGTCAAAACATCATTTGTAATTAGACACCAAACCTTCATCATTTCGTCATCTAAGATATCATTTAAAAAAAATCTGAAGTTGAATAAAAACACACAATATATGATTAATGAGTGTTTTATTCCATCATTTATCTGTCATCTTTCTTCTATCCATGTTTACACCATAAATATGCATAGTCATCACCCCAATCATGATATAGAACAATCCAGCATCCCAGAGACTTCTCTCTGGCCCTTTCCTGGCCAATCTTCCATCTCTTTCTCGCACTCCATAAGAAATTATGCATTAAATTTCTCCCACTCTAAATTTGTTTTTCTTTTCTTGAACTTTTTAAAAAATATTTTTTAGTTGTAGATGGACTCAACTTTTATTTATTTTATTTATTTATTTTTATGTGGTGCTATGTGCTAGGCAAGCACTCTACCACTGAGCTACAACCCCAGGCCCTTTCTTGAACTTTTTTATAGGAGAAATTCTAGAACATGTTTTTTTGTCTCTTTCACACAACATAATGTTTTTGAACTTTATGATTTTGCATATAACAGTAGTTAATTTTTTTGCATTTATTTGCATGCGTGATATTTGTGTTTAATTTTATTTTCTTATAACATTAACTTAACCTAACTTAACCTAACCTTGTCAGGTTTTGTTAATAGAGTAATTAAGAACTTTTAAAATGAGTTGGGAAATTTTCACTTTTTGCCTGGTTTCTGAAAATAATTTGTGCAGACTTGGTGTTTATTCTTTCTAATATATTTGATAGAATTCCCTAATGAAACCATTTGGGTCTTGTTTTCTTTGTAAGGTTTCTGAGGACAGTTTTAATATCTTTAATAGATATAGGGCAACTTGAATTTCTCTATTTCTTCTTGTGTCAGTTTTGGTTAGTTGTTTCTTTTGAAGGAAATTTGCCTACTTATCTATTGTTAATTATGTGATATTTATAATATTTTCTTTTTATTAGTCAAATGTTCAGTATATTCTTTATTCTTGACATTGATAATATTCCTTTTTGTCAATTTTATTATCCTTTATAAGGAACTTATTTCTTTATTAATTTTCTCTTTGTTAACTCATTGATATCTGACATTGTCTTTATTTCACTACTTCTACACACTTTGCATTTAATTTACTCCTCTTTTTCTAGCTTCTTAAGTTGTAAGCTTATATCATTTTGTTTTTTTCCCCTTTTTATTGGTGCATTATAATTAGACATGGTGGAATTCATTATTAAATATTCATACTTGCAAATGATATAATAATATAATTAGCCAATATAATTTAAAACAAAATATTTAAAAAATGAAGATGTTTTTGTTTTTCAGAACTATTGTACTATTATCCTGCAAAATTTGTAATTTTTCAATTATTTTTCTTTAACTTTTTTTCCGTGCCATATCTCCATTTGCTTTGGAATGTCTGAATACATGAATATTAGGCTTGGGTATATTGTCCCACAGATAATTGAACTTTTATGTTTTTTTCATTTTGTTTTGTTGAATTTTTAAGTCTTTTTTCTGTGTTCTACACATGGAACAATATCCAACAATATCTACTTATTCATCTTCAAATACATTGACTCTCATTTTTGTCATTGTTGCTATTGAACCCTTTTAGCATTTTATTTTCTTTGTTTTTGTTTTGGTATTTTGTTTCTTTTAAAATATTAGATGTTATACTTCTTAGCTCTAGATGTTTCCACTTGGTTCTCTTTTTATTATTTCCACATCTGAAATAATAAACTGAGAATCCCTCTCTTCAATTAAAATGATCATTTTTTTCCTTTAATCATTAGAGTATAATTACAATAACTTTTAAAAATCTTTGTTTGTTAATTCCAATACCTAAGAAATCTTAAATTCTATTTCTATTAATTGCTTTTATTCTTGACTGCGGTCTATATTTTCTTACAAGTCTTCAATTTTTTAAATTATGGATAGACTTTGAGCAATGTGTTATAGGAATTCTGGATAACATTGGCTTCTTTTTTATGGTATCACTTATTTTTGGAATCTTTTTTCTATTTTTAAAATTTTTTTGCTTTCAGATATACATGACAGTAGGGTATTATGACATTTTAGCTTCTTTTAAATGGTGTTTCATTTTATTCTGGAGAATAATTGCATTACTGGCATCTATTGAACTGGTCGATCCTGGTTTTATCTTTTGTTAAGGTGAATCTTTTTAAATTTTGATGTTAGCCCTTGAGTGTGGCATCATCCTTCATCCTAAATTGTGTCTTTTGGGAGTTTCAACCAAATTCAGGAGAGGCTCATGAGATTTCTCGTCTCTGGCTAAGTTGGATCTCAAATATCTCCAATACTGCAGAGGTCCCTGCCTGCTAGTTCTTGCAGTCTTTTCTATTTCATACACAGCTTAGCTACTAAGATTCATAGTGAACTCCCATTGCAGACTTTAGTCACCTTGCTGTAACCTGGGTATAACTCTCATTTCTCAGGTACCTTGTCTTACAAATTCTTGCTGTTTTGGCAGCCTCAAATTCTGATCTCTTTCTCCCCAGCTCAGTGTAACTGCTGCTGTTTGAGCTCTATCTCCTGCACCAGCAGTAGGGAAAGTGTCCCCATTCAGAGGGCTATGTCATTTATGAAGTTGGCTTCATGAGTTTCCCTTCTCTGAAGTTCTGTGTAATACCTGAAAACAGTACATAATCTATTTTGTCCAGTTTTGTACTTGCTTACTGCAGAAGAACAAGTCTGATAGCAGTTTTATAATCATGGTCAAAAATACAATCCTTTAGCTTTTTTTAAAAATATTTATAACTATTTTTCTTATCCCAAAACTACCATTGTTTTTCATATTTATGATATATCCTGCTTATTAGCCTATCAAAATTGATTCTCTTCCAAAATTGACTTTGCTTCTCATGGAGAAGTCAAAGTGTTATTTGTCAAATGTTAATCAATTATTCTACTCCATTGCTTAAAACACTTGGATGCTTCAAAGTTCTTTAAGATTGAAGATCTTGGCCTTGCACATTTTCAGCATCCTCTTTAACAAAGACTTCCCTGGATCTCTCTCTGACCCAGTCTTACCAAATTTGTATATATAGAGCTTTTGCATATTTGAGTCCTTCTCCCAGAACTATTTTCTGAATTAACTTCTTCAAAGCTCAATTCAAGCATCACTTTCTAGAAAAGCTTTCCCTGTTGTCCTGGAACAAAATCAGTTCCTGCTAAAGTAAGCTTTTATTGGGTCACATACACTCCTTCAAAGACTTTTCATTGGTACTATCACATATATATTTCTATAATTACTTGACAAATGCTGTCTCTTCCATAGACTGCAAGCTCTACTAAGGAAAGGATCATACCTGGTTTAGCTCACTGTTATATATCCTGGTGCTTGATGGTAACAAGAACGATATTATTTGTTGGATAAAAGAATTCCTATAGTGTGTCACTGGACTCTTTGAAAATATATTTATATATAAGTCACATAATTTCTGCACGATATGGATAGGAAAAGCCAAAAGCGTACTCAAATTAGGGAATTTAGTAAGCACTATATAAACAGTGTATCCAAGAAGAAAAACTCCTTTTTATGTCTTCACAAAGTCACACTATACAATGAAAATATTTTAAAAAGTCAATTAAACACATAAGTTTTGAAACCACTATATGGCATCCTGTTATGTTTCTAATTCCCCAAGTATCTATAGATTTAAATCAGGAATTTTCCATGTTATTCTGAATCTAAAAGTCAAAGCACACAAAATTCATTGGAATATTTTTATTTGATGAAAATTTTATGTTTTCATTAAAATATGAGGACTTGTTTCTTTTCTAAGGACTTTTTAAAAAATTAATGCTTTATAGATAACTATGAAAATGAAATTCACTGTGACATATTCACATATGCACAAAAGATAGTTTGGTCAATTTCATTCCACCATTCCTCCCATTTCCCATTCTTTCTCCCTCCCCCTCAATTCTTTTCCCCTACTCCAAGAACTTTCTTCTATTTTCATAGGATCTCCCATTTTCCCCTACTCCAAGAACTTTCTTCTATTTTCATAGGATCTCCCACTTTCCCCTGCCCCCCCCCCATTTTGGTCTAGCTTTCATTGCAGAGAACATTCAACCCTTGACTTTTTGAGTCTGGCTTATTTCACTTAGCCTGATGTTTTCCAATTCCGTCCATTTGCCAGAAAGTGCCATAATTTCATTCTCTTTTATGGCTGAGTAAAACTCTACTGGATATATGTGTACCATATTTTCTTTATCCATTCATCTGTTGATGAGCATATGGGATGGTTTCTTAACTTGGCTCTTGTGAATTATTCTGCTACAAACATTGATGTGGCTGTATCACATAAAATAGTATGATGATTTTAATTCTTTTGGAAAAATATCAAGGAGTGGGATACCTAGGCCATATCATAGTTCTTTTTTAAAGGCTCCAAATCCTAAATGAATGCATCTGGTCACTTACAACACCTACATTGTATTTGCTGTAGAAACGAGCAACTTTTATTGAAATTCTGTAAGAATTTAAGCTAGATTTAATATGAAAAATATTTTAAGATGAAATTGACTAAAATACCACATTGACAAGATGTAAGTCATATTGCCTTAACAAAAAAATATACACAGTTATGAGATTGTACATATTCACTTATCCTGATCATGATTACTTTTACTTTGCTCAAATATTACTAGAAATGCCATCAGTCATAGCATAAAATATTTTAATTGGATTATATAAGACTTTACTATTAGTCTTTACTTCCAGAATATAGCAAACTCTAAGTAACTTGGCTAAAGAAAGTTATTATTCGTATATTTATATATGTAAGTATATGTGTAAACATATACAATCACCCTTTGTTATCTGCAGGGGATTGGTTCCAAGAGCCTCCACAGATACAAAAATACATGGATGCACAAGTTCCTTGCATAAAATGGTGAAGTATTTGCAAATAGTCTATGCACAACCTCCCATAGACTTTAAATAATTTCTAGATTACTTATAATACCCGATACAATATAAATGATATATAAATGATTATTACACTTCACTGCTGTAAATAATGACAAGGTAAAAATTCTATACATGTTCAGTCGAGGTGCAGTTTTTTCCCCAATATTTTCAATTTGTGGTTGGTTGTATCATGGATGCAGAGTCCACAGATGTGGAAGGCCAACTATATATGTGTTTCTGTGCAGGTGTACATGTGTGGTTTATCTAGCATGGTATCTATTAACTAGCATGGTATGTAGTGAAGTATTGAGTAAAGTTCATTGATTGAGTGTTGCAGGAAAGCATAAACTCTACTAAATGTGAACTTCACTCAAATCAACCAAAACTGTCTTGTAACAAAGTTAGATTGCAGTACATCAGGATCTCTGCTATGATTTCTGATATGAATGTTCCATTCAGATTTTCTTTAAGCTGAATTAATTAAGACTTTTTTTTTTTTTTTTTTTGGCGGTGCTGGGGATTGAACCCAGGGCCTTGTGCTTGCAAGGCAGGCTCTCTACCAACTGAGCTATATCCCCAGCCCCAACAATTTGTTTTCTATATAGTTCAGAAATCGATAAATAAATTGGGTAATTGGGTAGCAATTTGTATATAGAGTCCTCACTCCCATCCCAGTGCTGGGAATTGAACCCAGAGCTTTGTGCTTTGCTAGGCAAGTGCTCTATCACCAACCTACACACCAAGGTCCTTGACTATGGAGTCTCTACTTTTGTTTAGAAGCATGCATCAATGATGAAAAATTATGTATTAAATAGAAAGTAAAAACTAGTAGGATTTGTGCACTGAAAAATACATTTTGGGATAAGTGAGTTTCTGAGCATCTTGTATATTATTCATAATTTTCTCCTTCCTACCATAAACTAGAAGATACTGGGCAGGGCAAAATATGGTAAAAATGGAGGGTGTAGACAAAGGAAAAATATATTTTCTTATTATTCTGTTTTAACAGCACTTACGTGCTAAGAACTTTATGTAAATTACCTAACCATTTTGGAACCAACTCTACCAAGTAAATTTTGTTATATTTTTTTATTTTAAAGAGAGAAAACTGAGGTCCAAGAAGATTGAATACCATGTCAATTATGAAGACCCAATAAGGCATACTTGCAATGCCAGATGAACTTGAAAGAAATCCTGGGACCTTTCTGCATAATTCATAGGGAAATCAATCTGATTCTTTACTCTAAAATATCTGTAGTTAAGTATTTTACCTATTTCATTAGTTATCAAAAGGACACTTTAAATCTCCTATGTAGATAAGAGTATCCTAAGTCTAATAAGATGTGATGCAAACTTATGAAAAAGATTATTTTCTGTTAACAAGACTGGAATGTTTTCTCTAATGTGCTGAACAAGAGAACATTCTTGCTCTGTCTGTTATCACTGTCCAAAGTGGGTAAACTGCCACTTAGAGGACTTGCTGGAGCTGATGCGGACTTGGGCATATGGGTGACATTTTGTCTTAACTGTCCTTGTAAATGCCACACCTTCCTACTCCTAGAGGGCTCCAGCATTCCACAGGCACTTTCTCAGCTTCCCCTCCTCTTTGAATGTGAATTTGATTCAGCTGGTTTTTCCTCACATTTATAAAAATGTTGCTACATCTACAAATCAAGTAGACAATTGTTTCCCAAGCAGAGTAGGGTGTGTGTGTGTGTGTGTGTGTGTGTGTGTGGTGTATATATGTATATGTATTTAAATTTCAACCCACACAATTATTATTTCCATCAGTTCATCTTGAGGATGAAGACAGAGCTCCTTACAGACACATTTGCATGAATATTATGTATCTTCTGGCAAAGTTGAGTAGCAGTTGGTAATATTAAAGTAGGTGAAAAAACTCTGGCTTTTCTGTTAACCAGCCAAAAGATCTTACATATGGCACTTGAGTTTTCAGTAGCTCAAATTTCTCACTAGAAAGAAATGAATGATTAGATGGATACATGTGTAGGTAGCTAGTGAGACCTCCTCATTCATCAAACCATTTCTATCCTGTCCAAACTCACTGTTAATTGAATATAAATCAATTTTATTATAAGCCTAGGTACATCACAATTAGGAAGATAAATGTTCCAGTAAAGTCATGTAGTTCAACCTCAAGCCAAACGTATGTACACATGCATATATGTACATAACTTTTGCGAATTCTGTATACATGTGTAAGTTAATTGTTGTTTTGACTGATCTCCATCAGCTTCCACTCATTTGCTGTATTCAAAAGGTTGCTTCATCTATGTAGTATTTCATACTTTGTATTATCCCCCAGGACTCAACTTTGCATAATATGGAGTGACTCATTCTAACCATAGAAGTTATTCCTTTCAATTTTGGTTTTACTATACCAGTCAACTCCCATGACTTCAAGTGCTTGGGTCAGGGATGGCATTTGACATAAGTAGATCAATAAGAGAAACTGTTTTGGAAATGGGCTAAGGACAGGTGGAATGGAGAACCGTCTGAGGGAGGTTTGCTCTACCACTTCACCAGGAGATGTAGAGAAAACAAGCTTGCAAAACTAAAAGAAATAGATAGAACAGACATCCAGAGGTAAGCAGAGACATAGATAAAGAATGTGTACAACAAGTATCCATTAATCCATCCCAGAGGCCAACTACATTTGTGTCCTGAGATTCTGCAAGATATTCATATTTTTATAATCAATTCTTTTTATGTTAAAGTTGGCTCTCGAGGGGTTCTGTTACTTGCAACCAAAGCAGTCCTAAGTAATGTGACCTTCAGCCAGTCATATCTCCCTCTAGCCAATCAGATGCATTCAATTCTCTCTTTGTATAGTTTGGGTGTTATCTGCACAGTTTAGATCTAATGTGTATTCACTTTGATCAGTGTATATACAGTTGCCACAAGGAAACTTACTTTAAAAATATTTTCCTTTTCATTTCTCCCACCAGATACTGAGTGATTCCTTTGAAGCAAAACTCCTGGAAAGAGTTGCTGTCTCCATAATCTCCCATTCTCTTTCATATCTACCCTACTCTATTTGTCTTCCATCACAGTCTTAAGTTCTTTGATCTCAGTCACTAAAAAACTTCTCCGGACAATCATGGTTGATGTCTGTTTCCCTTGACCCATCAGTGGTCAACAGTTGACCATTCCCTTTTCAAGTGTTCTTCAAAATACTTTCTCTTCTGAGCTTTAAGACACCACACTTGTGGTTTCTCTCCTAATTTGCTGGTCACTCCTTCTCATTCTTCTTTGCTAGTTCTCCTCTTTTCCCAAACCTCTTAGGTTAAAATGTTCTCAGCCCTTGGTTTTATCTTCTCTTCTTAATTTACACTAATTTTCTTGTTGATGTTATTGAGTCTGATGATGTTAAACACATTGTTTTGTCAATAACTCCAAAATTTACATCTCTTGCCCATACTTCACCCCTACCTTCTAAATATGTTTACTTGATATCTCCACTAGGAAGCCTGATTTGTATCCTTAATTTAACCTATCCAAAATCAACCATCTGAGCTGTCCTGCATTATATGTAATCATATCCACCCTATTCTCCTTTCATTTCACAGAAATAGATGAAGGAAGGAAGCTGATGGAGGTAGAGGAAGAGGAGAAGGAGGTAGAAGAGGAAACCTTGGATAGGTAAATTTCTTAGGACACAAAAAGCCCAAACTGTGAAATTATTTGTCAATTGGTTTTTATCAAAATTATAAACTTTTGCTCTTAGAGAAAGACCATTTAGGAAAGAAAAGGCAAGTCATAGACTGGAAGAAAATATTCCCTGTATGTATGTCTGACAAAGGAGGTGTATCAACCCAGGTAAGGAACTCTACAAATAATAAATCTGACCACATCAAATGTGGCAAGACTGTCCAAAACTAAACTCTCATAAAATGGTACAGCTGCTTAGAAAAACTGTTGGAAGTTTCTTAATGAGTTAAACACACATTTACCATGCAAGCCAGACATTCCATACCTAAGTATTTACCAAAGACAAAGGAAAGTATACATCCATACAGTGTCTTATCCACCAGTACTCATACCAGCTTAATTCATACTAGGCACAACAGTAAATGCCAAGTGTCCACTGTTCTGAGTGGAATAGTATTCTTCCACCATCACCAAATTCACATCCACCTAGTGCCTCTATATCTGATCATATTTGGAAATACAGGTTTGCAGATGAAATCAAGTTCATATGAACTCATGCTGAAATAGGGTGGGTCCTAAATCCAATAGGACTGGTATCCTTATAAGAAGAGAGGATTTGCATCACAGACTGGGGATACAGCCATGTGAAGATGCAAGCAAAAATGAATTGGGTCTACCATGCTAAGGTTTGCCAGCAACCACCAGAAGCTAGGAGAGAGTCCTGGAATAGACTTTTCCTAGAGTTTTCTGAGATAATGTGGCCCTGGCTACAACTTGATTTCAAATCCATACTCTAAGATTGTGAGAGAATAAATTTCTGTTTTTAAGCTACTCATGTGGTAGCTTCTTAAGACAGCCCTAGGAAATGAATACACCTGTCAATGGGTGTTTTGTATTTTCCTCCAATTTGGCCAAGAGGTCTCTTTCTGTAGAGTGACTGTAAACTATAGCCTTGCCCTGATGGGACTTCAGGGGACTTGGTTTTGGACATTTACAGAGTGCCTTTCACAGGATTCTTTATGCTGGTAGGTGGCCTAATGCCTAGGTGTGTGACCTGTGACTAGGTGTCCCTCTCACAAGAAACTCATTTCTACCAACAGAAATCCTGTAGGCTCCTGTCTGAGCTGTGTCAATAAACACAGCCCCGAAAGCCTGACAGGGAGGAGAGTTAGGTTTGTGTGAGTCAAGTGAGACACAGAGGAGGCAGCACAACAAAACCCTCAGAGAAACAGAAACATGGTTTACTGCTTACAGATTCCAGGGAGAAGAGAGCCACCACAGGGGATGATTGAGCCTGTGGTTGAGGAGCAAGGTGAGGGGCCCACATGGCCTCAGGCATTATCAAGCAAGTTTCCCTGGGGGAGTTCTTTCCAGGGGGTTTAGGGCAAGCAGGCACAAGTTCCATCAAGACACACTGTGACTGAGAGAGCAGTCTCCATGGCATATCTGTACAGTCCCTGTCAGGTGCACAGGGCAAGTCAAGTAGGTTGTATCTAGCAGTCCCATAGGAGGGTGGTTCCTGGGAGACAATTGTATAAGGCAGATACCTGGACTGACCACAGTGAAGAACTGGGAGGAGGTGGAGAACTGGAAACTGTGTTCAGGGTGACTAAGCCCTGATTCTGGTATGAGAAAGTTCAATTTTATTCAAAATGAACATCCATGCAATATAAAAATACAAATATTCACTATAAGATGAGTAGAGAAATAAAATACAGTGTGTTCATAAATGAACAATAAGAAAGAACAATGAAAACAAACAAGCTACTGGTTCCATTTATATAATGCTTTCAAAATCTGCAGAACAAATATATAGTGTTTAAATAAATCAGTCCACAAAGGGGCATAGGGGATCTTTTGGGGAGTGAAGGACCTATTCATTTCCTCGATTGTGGTGTTGATTTCAGGAGTACATACAAATGTCAAAGCTTATTGAATTGTACAATTATATGAATCTTTAAACCACAGTTTATAACACATGAATTATACCTCAATGAAATTTCTTTAAAAAAATGCTATAAAAATTAGAAGGGAAAGGAAGGGCACCATGGGAAGGAAATAAAAGAGATAGAGGAGGAGCTAGAGAATGAAAGCGATCAATTTATATTGTTACATCATGTGCATGTACAAACATATCATGACAAGTTCCATTATTATGTATAATTATCATGTACTGATAATGTAACAGCTGAGTTTAAAATAAACCCAAACTATAGAGAATTCAACAAAACCAGAATGAAATGATTCACTTGGGTATTCTTTATTCCCTGAAGTTAAGAACTTGTAAACACTTTGTTCACCAATATTGTTGAAAGGAAAAGATTGTAGGCCCTTTGCTGGTGTGGAGCACATTGCTAGCACTTTCAGCCACCATCATGTCAATCACAATGTGTGGTGGCCCTTCTTTGATTGTTGCAAGCTAATAGATGGATATGAAAGAAGATGGAAGCTCAGAGGAGGTAGAGTGATTTCAATTCACCTCGCTGTGCTGCCAAACCACTAATGGTCCTGAGAGATATAGAAATAAAATTGTTTCAATATTTTCCATTATGATTTGATTGCAAAAGCGAGTATTCATTTTAAAACATTGAAACAGTTTTTCACAAACACTTATGGCACCCTGCCATACAGAATTCCAGTGTTCTCCAGATTGTTAATGAAACCCTCCCATAAAAGAACAATCAATGAGCCTCACTATTTTCTTCAGTTTCCTGTGTGCCACATCTGCCTGTTTCTAAAACCACCATAATTTCAAGAAACATGTGTGAACTACATTTTACAGTAGGGTACATTGTCCAGAAGGTCCCTGCCCAGCGTCATTTAGGCAGCAGAGGTCCATCAGATTGCCATGGTGGCAGATGGCAGCTTTTTGGAAATCTAGTGACATATGGTCTGCATTCGCAGTGGTGAGAGTCATGCTTGTCACCCCGTGGCCGGATTGCAGCAACAGCCCCAGTTCTCCCTGTCTGTGGTTCATCTTGCAAAGATTAGTTCCTAAAGCATCCTGTTTAGTATGTCTCACCCCATTGAAAGATGACCCTGCAATAGACAGATATTTATTGTGCATTACCTGCCAGGCACTGCGACACTCCTTGCTCTCCCGTATGTTTTCTCCTCCTGTGTTTATAATGCACCCATGAGATGCTCAGGAATCTATGACAACTTTGTTATTAACTGATTTCATTCAAAATCTTCAGATGAGAATATAGGTATCCATGCAACATGTACCTTAGACAGTCACCTGTCTCTCATTATTCCTTGTAATGCCCTGTCAAATGGGGCAGACCCCCCAGATCTTTGCTCTGCCATTTTTTCTTGCCAGAAACCCTGCCTTACTCTTCACCTCCTATCCATGTCTTCCACTTCTTTAAGGTCCGTCCCCAGATCATCTCCTCTAGGGAAACCTTTCTCGACCAAGGGCCTCCTGGGTAATAAAGTAGTCTTTTTCCTGTATTTATCTATCTACCCTGTGCCTGATAGACGTGCCTATAAATTTCTTTGAAATAAACAATTGTCTAGATTTTTTTGTAATTCTTTATCTTTTAAGTGGATTGCAAGTACCTTAAACACCTTTTTTTTTTCTACACACACATATGCACACATACACACGAATATATGCCTATACACACATGTAGACACACACATATATATAAATTTTCTGGGGTGGCCTTTGTAGCCTCAGATACTGAAATTAACCATTGAATTGCATTGTATGCCTGTGGAACAAGATTTTAGTGAATTTGCCTTCAAGTTTCCATGACTCCAAATGTGATACGAACCACCAGAGTCTGGGCAGGGAAGGTGATTCACTCAGGCTCTTGTTTTATTTAGTGGGCCTCCTGTGCGGCATTGGCAGATGCACAGGGACCTTCAGAGTGTTGTTGCTCTAGCCCCAGAATTCCTTCTCTCCCATGGTGAGAATTGGAGTCGCCTTTCTCATCAACGACACCCTGGTTGTATGAAAGTGATCCAGACACTGGAGTCAGAACTGACAATACAACAAATGTCAAGCCAAGTGAATCAGAGCCTCATGCCTTCTTGGTCACAGTACCAGAAAAGACTTTGTTTGGTCGATGGGACACATCCTATACTCTTTTGAGATATAACATCCTGTTTCTGTTGGAAGGTCTTGGTCAAGCAATAGGGTGCTGAATCCGAGGGAGGATCTTGGACTTAAAATCCCAAACTCCAATTACTTTGAACCAATGGCCTTCAGGTATTTCCCCCTATCGTTTTATGACCACTTAAATGATAGTTTCTCTATTTCGGTTCTACTAAATATGAATGAAGCAGGTGAAGTGTGGCCCCGTTGGAACATTATAGTGTTTGGGACGGGTTACTATCTTTAGCGGAGATGCTGGAATTCATTCTCATCTCATTTGCTGAGCGCTCTATCATTAAAGTGTCATTGAGAACTGACACCACTTAATTTTAGCAGCTTTCAATTCTCGTTTGCAGCAAGAATAGCTCTAAATGGAGAGGAGTGCAAATTACAGAGAGAGGGATATTTTTACACCACACTCAGCATTTTATCAAACAAAGCAGCCTCCCGGGGAATAGAGGACAATACATTATAAAACCAAACTCTCCTCTGATGCTGGTAAATGGGTATTTAATCTTCCGATTGCAGGCATCCACTCTGATGAGACTGTCATGAATATACTGGCGGGGACATTATCTGAGCTGTTGTGCTTTCCTACTCCTCAAAATATCCTTGGTTTTTATTTCGGGTGTGGTCAAAAAGAAAAAAATGCAAAGAAAGAAAGAGAAAAAGAATGAAAAAAGGCTTCAGAGATCAGCTGTCCCCTGCAGGCCAGCGCAGAACCTTTACCTCTTTGCAAATTACAGAGCTCTGGAGATTTTTCCCCTATTAATTGCATAATTGCTTTTCCTGCCAAAGTAATTTGAACCCTTGGGGGTTAAGAAAATCACTTACTGTGAAATAGTGGCAATTTTTAACCCATTCAGCTGGCATTTCTTTGCCTAATTAAATGTAAAAGGACTGTTTGCTGCCCGTGGTGTATGTTTCTGATGCTGCTCAAATTACTTTGCATTGGAAGCCTCCGAGTATTTAAACCCGATAGAATTATTACACTTGACTTTGTGTGTTCTGGCTATTTGCATTATTATTTTGTGCAGGAGAAAATTTGAAGCATTGACAACTCTGTCTTTCTGTGTCTGTCTTTCTGTGAATAAAAAAACATCATCAGTAATACAGAATGTTTTGGCTGCTGAAAAAATACCTTGCCACATGCGGGCTTTCAGAGTTGCTCAAAGGGTTTTCGTAGAAATCCAAGTTATTATTTTACAGTATAGAAACGGGCCTAGAGGCTTCATGACTTTTCCAAGGTCATACCCGAATCCAACTTTTGGATTCCCAAGTTATCCCTGCATTTTTGCTTCTGTGTTTCTTGCTTAAGCAGAAGTCACACTTTTATATCATGAACCATTCGTAAGAAGCTATTTAACCCAGAGGTTTTGTAGTTCTAAGTACTAGATGTGATTTGGTGCTTTGAAAGATATAAAGTTGACCTGTAAGAAAGAGATGATAAGCACTTACTATCTGCTCAGGAGAACACGCTTTGTTGCTCTGTAATACCTAGGAGTAAATGATGTAGGAACAGAGGGCCTGGCTAGGTTGAGGATTGTAGACTGGTACAAGAGAAACATTGGTTTATTTTCTTCAAAGTATCAACTTAATACAGGGTTTCAGCTAGGTTTAATTTCCCAATTTACTCTTTCTGTCCTCTTTCCCCTTCATATTTTGTCTTCTGCTCTACTTTTTTTTTTTCTCTATTTCTAGTCCTATCATTCTGTATATTCAACCACTGGGATATTCTGATGGTGCTTAATTGGCAAAGTTAAAATGTTCTTACAAAGTAGAACAAGTCCTTTGAAAAACTCAGATAGTAATTGAAAAATAAAGGCACCTTATAATCAAAGTACATATTTCCCCCAAAGAATCATCTTATGGGGAATAAATTTTTGGTGGGTGAGACTTGTGGCTGAGCATGGGGTTCAGGTGAGGAGAGGCAGGAAGAGCTGTGTTTTGGGGTAGAGCTTCTTAGCTACAGTTTTCTGGAGAAAATGAGGATCAAAAAGAAAACACGATGGACCAGAACATCCAGGAAAGGTGAGACAAAGCTGTAGTAAGACACAATGCAAGCATTCTGCTATAAGTTTGTCTACTCCAAATTACAATACCATCCAATAGACGTGAAGTCCCATTTATTGCTATTATGATTTTGTGTATTTTTAAATGACTAAATCACAGTATTAGCAATTATAAGTGTGTATGTGTGTGTGGGGGGGTAAACTTTTCAACTTACCCATGTACTATTATTGTTACTTTAGACTGTTTTTGTTACAGATAAATTCTCAGCATCTACAGTCATTATTCACCCTGGCAATTTCTTGACCTTCTTTAGGGCACAGACCAAATCATTAATCCAGGCTGAGTGGCCCTCTAAGCCACCGTGCTCTTGTCATCATGAAGATCTAAAGTAAATAGGCCTACCTTTCCATCTGCCATTACCAAACAATCCTGATATATGGAGGACAAGCTCCTGGCCTGGTTTCTAAATTTCACTTAAGGCATTCACACTGAGAAAAACAGGTAGGACCTGAGCATAATGGAGTAAATTGAGTTTGGGAGAGGAAGCTGCAGAGGAATGAAAACACAGAGGTAGGGAACTTCAGTTGTTCAGTTGGATTCTTGCTTGATATACTGAAAAGTAGGTTGAGATTATGCTGCGGAAGAATTTAAATATTGGGCTAAGGAATTAATTCTTTACTTAGGGGGCTATAAGGAGCTTTTGGGGCTACAGGGAGCCTTTGAAGCTTTTAGAACAAGATATGATCAGAGCTCTTGGGAGCATGGTCCAAGATCAATTAGAGATGGGGAGACCAGAGGTAGAGTCAAGGATATTGCAGTAGTTCTGCTGAGAGGTAATGAAGTCCTGACGTGCAGTTTTGGAAGTAGCAATGGAAATAAGAAAGTGGATATTAAAGAAATTGTATAGATGCAGCATTGATATACTGCATTCTGGAATTCAGAGGGGAGAAAACTGGGGAAAGGGGGGTCATGCTATACCTAGCATGGATGTTTCAGGTCTATTTTACTAGCAGGAAGGTGATGCATTTGATAAAATTGATAAACACAACAGACAAATAGAGGGAAAGAGGTATTAAATTTCATTTGTAATAAGTCTGAGATATGCTTGTGATAGCAAGGTAGTGATGTCTAGTTGGAAGTTGAAAATAAAGGCTAGGAAAGAGGAGAGAAAGAACATTCCATTTCACCCATGTAGAGAAATCAACAAAATGAATGAGGTTTCAAGGGAGATAGAATAAAAGGAAGCGATCAGAACCTAAGTCAGAACTTTACGGAATGCTAGCATTAGAGGGACAGTCCAGGAAAACATACCAGCAATTTAAACTGAGAAGGAATAGAGAGGTGAGAGGCAAGGTGTGTAACATCATGACAACAGAGGATGAAGAGATTTTCAAGTAAGAGGAGGTGTTCAAAGCAGTAAATATTGTAAAGGAACAGTGTAATAACTGGGGGAAATCATTAAAAAAAGTAACTTCTTGGGTAGAAGTGGTAGACTTAAAAGTTAGTCAACTGATTTTTGAAGGGTTAGGGAGTTTAGAAAAGTGGTTTGGCATATTAGCAAACTTTCTGTTGCAAATACACAGTGCTATAGATCAGTTACACTATAAAGACAAAAGTATATTTTGGCTTATGATTCTGGAGGTCCAAAGTTAAGGGACCATATCTGTGGATAGTTTTCTTACTGGAAGAGTCCCAAGGTAGTCAAGGGAATCACATGGTGAGAGACAGGACACATGTACACATCCTCTGGTCTCTCTCTCTTCTTTTAAAACCACCAGGATTCAATCATGAGGGCTTCACCCTTATGACCTTATTGAGTCCCAATCACCTCCCAAAGGCTTCACTCCAAATGCCATAGTTGGATTAAGTTCCCACCCTCTTACTATTTCACAATGGGGTTTAAATGAACACCAGCATGAGTTTCAGAGAGGACAAACATTGAAATCCAAGCATCCAGGAAAATATGTTCAGCCAGAATAAAGAAGCTTGGCAGAGAAATGAAAATCAGAATTCAAGTCACAAAGATTTTTTATTTGAAGGAAAGACCTTAGCATGTTTTTTATAATGAGAATAATGATCCAATCATGAACAAGAGAGAGAGAGACTATCAGAGCAAGACTTGGGCACAGGCAGCAGGGGTGGAAAGAAATGCATGGGTGAGGGTGGTTAACTATGAAGCATCAATCTCAGGGATTGGCAAGAAGGAGGAAAAGAATGGAGCAATAAAATATGAGACTAAGTTCAATGAAGAATGGAAGGGAACTGAGGTTAGCTATTGCAAAGTGCACTAGAGTAGGTACTGTACAAAATCTGACTTATTATCATTATTATTTAAGCAAGTATGTTAGTAGTGTTTACTATGTACCTAGCATTTTTTATACAAGTGCATTACCTATATAAGCCTATTTTGTTGAAATAATCCTAAGTGTTATTTTCACTTTTGTTTTGCAGATGGGGAAACTGAGGTACTCAGAGGCTAGGAAACTTGTCCTAGGTCCTGCAATCAGGAAGCAGCAACGTCAGCCTCACCCAGGAAGTCCTGCTCCAGTCTAGTTCCTCTGCAATGGCAACCTTTTCTCCTGATAGCCATTCACTGGCCATAAGCAAAGGGGTTGGCTGGCAACCGCTGTGACACAGGTGAATCATATTTCCTCATTGAGAGTGGAAGTAATTGGTCCATTGTAGAACTCTTTATCACACTCTGCAGCCAAAAGGTCAAAGCAGAGAGAAAGAACAATCAATTTTCCAAACGTGGGGTTTGAGAATGATGGAATCTGTAGGGGAGTTTTTAATAAATACTGTATCCTGGGACCTATCCCAGAGCAATAATATGAAAAGACCAAAGATGAAGTCCAGGGGTTTTTAAGAAGCCCCTAAGGTGATTGTAATAAGTATCCAAGAATGACAACCATGGGACTTGGCAAAGTCAGAAGCAGGATGAAGGAGGAAGACCACCAAAGTTCTACTGCAAGTGGAAGGACAAAGATGGAAGATGGTAACTGGGAGGGAAGAGAAGGGTGGAGGCTCCACAGATCCAGATCAGAGTGAACAGGCAAACTGAAGAAGAAAAAATGGCAGGGAAGAAACTTCTGGCTAACCACGGTCATTCTTGATGGCTCTATGGCAGTTCCTTCCAGAAGTGGCTATATGATCATAAGAACCTCTTGTCACTGTTTTTAGAAAGAATTTAATATCCGTCCCCCAAATGATCACATGCCTGCAAAGACAGAATAAAACATCCATATGCAACAGGGATGGACAAAATGTGGGGTGGAGGAAGACACCCTTCATCAGGGTTCCCCAAACGATCCATGGTGAAAGAGTAAGTTTTTGTTTGTTGGTTTATTTTAATTTCCAATCTGTTATGATCTGATCTTTGTTGTGAACTAGAATAAAAAAATGAGTCATGAGGAAATGAATTTAGAAACCTAAATGCATACAAAATAAAAGCTCAAATATTTTTATTACTAGATTCAACAGACATGAAATTACTCTGTCAAATTGCTATAATCTTCCTAAATGCTCTCAATTGCTGTATCTTGACATCTCATCAGACCAACTCCAGGCCATGCACCACACTTGTAATACCTCAGTTACTCTCCCTCTACTAAGAAATATCTGTGTGTTTTGTACCCTCTCTGTGAATGTCTCTGCACACCTAGAATCAGGGCTAGCTATGTAATTTGCAGGGCTCAGTGCAAAATGAAATTGCGGCCTCATTTTCAAAAAGCAGGTGGAAAAAGTAACATCAAAGGTACTAACATAAAATTCATTTATTTTTTTCATGGTATCTCTTTTGAAGCATCATGATGTTATTTATTGACTACTGAACATTCTTCTAACTAAAGAAAAATTAACAATTTAAATTATTAGCATCAATTTTACCATTCGTCCTTATATTACACAATACCAGTTTTAAGTTCAAATGTAAGAGTCTTTAATGATATGTGGAATCACCAAAATTACACCTTTCAGATTTCAGAGCTTAAATGTGCTCTGACAGACAGTGGAAAGAACTGTGCGCATTTCACTTCTCGACACAAACTCATTCTCTTAACACCCTCTACCTTTAGCGTCAGATAAGTGACCAGGTGCTGAACAGGAAGGAAGCTGAACAATTGGTTGCCTTCTCTTTTCCCTTGTCTTTTGTGTATTCATTTTCACCCTAAGTGGAGCACAGAGAAGAAACTCAGGGAAGATATTGGTAGAGTTCCCTAGTTGTTCATGTTTCTTAGAATATCATTACCTTCTTTCTGTGTTTGAAGCATTTGGGGATCAAGTGGAAAGCAGCCTCTTGTGGCTGTCAAGGCCCTTGCTTAATCACATATGTAACGCACTAATCTTGTGTTTGCTTTGAGTCTTGCTGAATTCCTACACATCATGCATCCTCTAGAATTCTATGCTCACAGGGCATTGCAAGCACTGTATGCAAATATGATGTCAAGAAACAGGGTACACGCATATCACTTGTATCTCTCTGTTCATACTCACGTTCAACTTCATTTATAAAACACCAGGTGCCAACAGCAGAACATTTGTCAAGGTCAGGGTCCTTTTGAGAACTACAAGTTCTGCAGTAGTTGTGCTACTATAACATTTTGTCAAAGCTTTCTTATATAGCATATTATCATCCTATGTGTTCTGTGGGGCTGACTCAGCATCACTTCGAGGGCTTCGATAATGTCTCCTTGGTCACTGTTTTACTTTGGTCTTTTACCTCATCTTATTCTCGAAGGTCCTTCATACCCTAGCAATGATCAGTTTTCCACACAAAACTCTGATCATACAACTTTCTTTCTTAAAATTCTTTCATAGCTCTAGTTGCCCTCAGGACAAGGTCAATTTCTTAACTAAGACTCCACAAGCTTTCATGAAATGGTCCAGCCCCTTCTCTCCAGCCTCATCATTAACCACGCTCCTATACACAACATGTCTTCCAGAGAGGCCCTTCCACAGACCTTCCTACCTTTTTTAACTTTTTTGTGGTTTTCCCAGTCTAAGAAACCATTTCTTATCCCTCTGTTCTCTCTAACCACTCCATGACACATCCCTTGTATACCTTGCACTGATTTAAGATTCAGTTTTGCATCATACCTCTTGAGAGTCTTCCCTAATACCCAGGTCATGTTGGAAACTCCTCCTCCTCTGTACATATCTACACCAGTCCTACTTCACAGTGTGCCATGATCCAGGCTTTTCTTGCTGTGGTCAAGACTTCTCCAAGGGTAGAAGCTGTGTGGATGCCCAAGGCCCCTCATTAAACCTGATACTTGGTAGATGCTCCAGAAATATTTGCTGAACCAAATAAATAAACAATTAGTATTGTGTACTGACTTGAGTTGTATTTAAAGCCTCTCTGGGTAGTATTTCAATGTTAAGGAGGAAATCCTTTCCCCTGACGTCTTCATTTAATAGGGTTTCCACAATTTTGTAAAATGTGTGTGTGTGTGTGTGTGTGTGTGTGTGTGTGAGAGAGAGAGAGAACACTTTTGCTAATTTTTTTTCCTCATTTCTCAGGACATGTTTTCATTTTCAACTTTTCCATCTCTGTAAAAACACCTTTGTTGATTTCTAAGGAAAAAACTTATTTGAGATCCTGGAAGTGAAAAATGCTGGTTCTGGAATTAGAGAAATCTGGATTTTAACCTCAGTTTAGCCTCTTAAGATTTATATGACTTTGGCAAACTTTCTTAGTATCTCTGAAGACCTTTTTTTTTCATTTATTTTTTCATCTGCAAAGGGAGTCGAAAGATTGTTGGAAAGAGTAGAAAATATGTACCCAAAACATCTTTCCCAGAGATCATACATAAGAGACACTCAATAAGCAATTGCTATTATTGTTGTGTGAAATTTCTCATTCCCAAGTATATAACTAAGAACCTGAAATGAAAACCAAAATCAACTTACCATAACGCAGAAATCCTGGTATGTTAGTTCAGGAAGGGATTTAGGATTAAGAATCTGATGCTTTAGAGACAAGGAGACTCAAGTCTCAGGGAGATCTAGTGACTTACTTGCCTGAGGATTTACAACAAGGAAGGATCAATGTTGGGAAGCAAGTCTTGGGCTTGTGATTCCAGGTAAATTGCTCACCATCTAAAAGGATTTTAAAAATTCCCAATATTAGAAATACTTGAGTGCCACAAGGAATCATACACATGCTTGGAAGTAGCTCAGCAAGGCCAACTTGACTTCTGCAGAAGGGTTCACTACAGAACAAAGTCTGGCAAGCAAGTGCACTTGGGTGGGCAGGCCCCCTGTTTCTGTCTCTAATGCAGCACTGCCTCTTGCTCAGATAGGGGTCACAATCTAGTGATTAACTAATTTTAAAATTGGGAGGGCAAGGGAAAGTCTGTAGTTAAAATGGATATGATTTGATCTTACACTCCAATTAAGGCTAAACTGAACTTTCTATTTCTCCCACCAGTGATATGTGAATGACTATGTGGAGGTGCTTTGTACATGGTTTGTGTCTTCCCCATGTGATTAAAGACTTGGTCCATAGTGAGGCAGCATTGGGAGGTGGTGTGGAATTTTAAGAGGCAGGATCCTGTGGGAGGTCCTTAGGTCATTGGGGTTGTCCCCTTGGAAGAGCTTGTGAGGTTTTAGACTATCTCTCTGCTCCTATTCCGGATGTGACCATTTGGTCCTGCACACATTCCTACCATGATATGCAACCATTGGCTGCCCTCACCAAAAGCCAAACAAATTAGTGCAGCCTGATCTTGGACTTTGAACCTTCAAAACTGTGAACTAAATAGGCCTTCTCTCTTTATAAAGTGATCTGCCTTAGGTATTTCTTTATGGTGATGAAAAGCTGACTATACAGGAGGGCGACTTCAGGTCTCTCTGTGGATTTGGCCTCTATCCATTACATTCTGGTGTCCAGTGCTCTCTTGCCTTGCTATTCATGTTGGCATGTGTTGGATTACATGTGCTGGATTACCCAAAGACATGTAGCAATGCAAGTGGAAAGATATGAGTAAGAGGGAAATAAATCAAGTGCCTGGAAAGTAAAGCTCTTTCTCCATATTTTGACCTATGGGTACTCTGAGACAGAGAGGCCAGCAAGAGGACTTTAGAAGCCAATCTTTTGTGTTTCTAACCCTTCTGTTCTTTACTCCTGGAGTTCTGAGCTTCTCGTTCCTTCAAACGTGACTTGCTTGTGTTTTCTTGGATGTTTTCTGCTTCTTTGCCACTCGTCACTCACCAGTGTCACCATGAAACTCTCCCACTTGGCATCTCAGCATGAAATGATTTAGAATAAGCTGGTACTCACTGAGTCTGAGCTGCACTCATGGACAGTAGGGATCCCCTGACTATTGTCACTTGCTGTTGAGAGAACATATAGCAATGAGTCATATAACATGTGTATTTGAAATCCCTAGTGCAAATGTTCATGTTTCAAATTTAATTCTAAGTGCTGAGATTGAGCAGTTGTAACAGTAGTTTCCAAGAACATACAAGACTTTTAATTTTTCATTTCAGTCACTTAAGTAGAATTCCACTTGAGTAACGTATAATGCTTCCTAACTTTTAAATTTTCTTTTGCATGATAAAGGAGCATATATTATAAAATCTTTGCCATTCTTTTGGTATTTTTTTCCCTCAAACAAGTATCTGAACTTCCACAGCATGTTAAATGCACTATGTCTATTAGTGTACATGCTCATAGATCAATCTGCTTTTCTTAAAATTCTATATAACAGTTTTCTGTCCCTCAAATTGGCATAATCCTTTGGATTACACTTTAGAATTACTTTTGCTATAAAGGGCATGGATTTGGCATTTTTATTATTGTTGTTTGCTTGTTTGTTTGTTTTTAATTTTAAGGCAAGTTCTCACTAAATTGGTTAGGGCCTCCCTAAATTGTTAAAGCTGCCCTACACTTACTGTTCTCCTGCCTCAGCCTCCCAAGCCTGACAGATTATAGGTATATGCTACCACACCTGGCCAAGGACATGGATTTGTAGTGACCCATATAACTAACTCATATAAACTCCTTCTAAAAGGATATTTGCTTCTAAGGGGTGTATATGAATTTATAGGTAGAGTTAAGGGAGGAAATGAGAAAGTAGAAGTTCTAAATGCAGCCTGAAGTCTACTGTTTCTTATTAAGAAACTAAATCATCCAGCCAATGAGGCTGGAGTAGCCCCCTTATCCTCCTATCCTCAGGGCATAATATTCCAAGGCCTCCAGTGGAGGTTGACATCTCAATAGGATGGAAATATATATATATATATATATATACATATATATATAAAATTAGTAATAATTAATAATATATAATTAGTAATAATAATACTATAATTAGTAATAATTAGTAATATATATTATATATGTAATATATAATATATATTTTTTACTATTTATTATTACTACTTACTATATATATAAATATATATATTTTATACATATATTGTTTTATATATATATTGTTATATATATAGCAATATATATATATAGTTTTTTCTTATGCATATGTACCTGTGATAGACAATAACTTATAAATGAGGGGCTGTAAAGATCAACAACAACTGAAAATGAAATAGAACAATTATAACAATGTACTGGATAAAAGCAGTGAGAATGTGGTATCTCTCTCTGAAAGCATTTTACTGACCTATGCTTACCCTTCTTCTTTGTGCAGGTGAAGTGAGGTGAATGAAGTGGGTTTTGGGGTGTAGCACTAGGACCTTCTGAAGGAGGATCATGGAGATACAATATTGCTGGTTGACTGCGAACAACTGCAACTGCAGGAAGTGAAACCTTGGGCCATGGTGGACGACTGTGCTAAGGGACCACTGAAATACCATTAAACCACCAAACCTTGATATAGCCATTTTTCATCTACTGGATGGAACAACAGGATGTATTCCCTCTCTCCTTTTTTTCTTACCTCTGCCCCTGCCACCTCTCCTCTTTTACAAACCTACCAAAGAAAATCCACTGCCACTGCCTCCCACTCTTCCTCCTCCTCCTTTTTTTAAGAACATTTTTGCTCAATTATCTTTGAGATAATTACTATTTTACTATTTACTATTACTAATATTAATCATTACTAATTACTAATTATTAATCATTACTAATTAATATTAGTAATAGTGAATAGTAACTAATATTGCTAATATTATTAGTAATATTACTAATCAGCAATAGTAATAATTAGTAATGTTAATTACTGGTAATGTTAATGGTAACTAATAATAATAATTACCTATTAATATTACTAATTATCAGTAGTTATTGATATTAATATTATTAATATTTTTTACTATTTACTATTACTACTTTGCTATTTCTTTTCCTAACTTTTGGTGCCTGGTATTCTTTTTTTATTTTTTCAATTTTTACAGACTTCATTTTGATTCATTGTACACAAATGGGGTACAACTTTTCATTTCTATGGTTGTGCATGACGTCCTTTCACACCACTCATGTTCATCATACATGTACATAGGGTATTGATGTCTGTCTCATTCCACCTTTTTTCATACCCCTCCCCTCCCCCTATCATTTCCCTCTTTGTAATCTAAAGTTCCTCCATTCTTCTCTCACCCCTAATTTTGCCATTCCTTTTTACATAGTCAACTTCTTATTCATGTCTATATTTTTCTTGTCAGTTACTTCAAGACTATGCAGTTTTTCATAGTGATTTAGACAGCAAATATCTACTGTTTCATGTAAGCAGAACTAATAAAGTGTATTTTCTTAATAATTTTGTTTGGGGTGTTCAAAACACAGATGTGTACTTTTAAAGCTTTGATGACCTAATTTTCATTTTAAGCTATAGAAGCAGATTCTGATGTGGTCTGTGACACTATAATATTTATGGCTCCACTTTTAATACCATTTGTGTGACAAAAAAAAAGTGAACAGAGGTATCTACATACCAGTTTCTTTATTCTCTAGAGCTTCTGTATGACTGTAATATGGCATTTTATCTAACAAGCTAGAACTAATTCATTCAAATGAGTGGTGCCCCCTTCATAGGTGTCACTTTGGGGAAAAGACGTAAATTCCATTCATTCAGGCTCACTCAAAAAGATTTTACTATTCCCTTTTTGAAATAACCTTGAAAATATAAGAATGTTGCAATTAATAGCATTTTTTAAAAAAAGTTAGGTTTGTTTTTGGAAATGGCCAAATGGCATGTACAAGTAAAATTGGATGGATGATTCGTTCTTTAGTGGTATTACATCACCAAGGATCTGAAAAGAAATTTGACTCTTAAGTAAATGACAAAATCCTGAAGGCATTTCATATAGAGTCACAGGAATTTTTGTGCAATGTCGGGGTCATTAGAACAAGTGGGTAGCCAACTCAGGTGACAACTACTTTGTTAGGCAGTTACCTATTTGATAGAAAGTCTCCAGTATTCTTGGTCACTGAAAAACATGGTTTAGATTCAGAATTGATAACTTCTTTCACCTTTGTAAAGATGTATGTCATCTAGCAATCGGCCACAAGGATCTTCTTCATGTGGCCGGGACAAAGCCATTGGGTCTTAGCAGGGACCAGGACCAGGCTGCAGCCGCCTCCCTTACCCCTCATAACATGCACTTGGCTTTCTTTGACTCTGCTTGGCAGGAGCCTTTTCTGACTTTCGTTGTTTGTTTCACATATAGGTTTTCTTTGTATCTTGTATTTTTATTTCTCAGACAAGTAGAAAGATTGAAATTGAAGACAGAGAGCCTAGTTAGGAGAGCGGAGACAAGAGCAATGTGGATTAGTGAAAAAAATGTTCTGGCAGATCCTCTGCTGCTACTTCTAAGTCTACATGAAATACATTTTTGTTTTTCTTTGAAATTAGAAGCTTTGTGGATCTAGTTAAATTTTCATAGAAATAAATTGCAAATTCTATCAGTTGTTTAAGGTAACATACTCTATTTTCCAAAATATGGTAACATTTCCCTTCTTTGTTGTTGCCATTTCACTTGTGTTTTAACACTGTTTGGCAGGGGACAAAAACAGACAGCACCAACTCTTCTGGAATTGCCATCAGCCTTTAGATAAAGGTACTGACATTTCCGGAATTACTTATTCAACATTGCTAATGTGAGAGTTCAGTGTTTATTTAACACTTACCTGTATCTAACATCAACTTCATTTCATTTTAATTTTAATCAAATGGAGACCATAATCTGATCCCTGGGCAAAGATTACAACATTTTACTTAATTTTTGCACCATTTTCTTCATGCATCTTTTTACATGCCTCATAAGAATTTGTTGCTTCAACTGCATGGCCAGAACTGTTTAATACTGCAAGTTGGATCCTTATTTCTGGATCTTTATTTCTTGGATTCAAGTGAGAAAAATATATTATTTTGTCTCATTCTTTAACAGAGACATTTTTGATATGGTATTTGTTAAGTGTTTCTTCATCCAGTAGTCTGATTCAAGATGTGATATCTTCTATAAAAATAGAAGCCCTTAATTGTTAATGTCATGAGTGTATAATAACTTCAGCAGAAAGATATCACAACACACAATTACACATTTGCATAGGGAACATATATTTGAATCATTAAAATGAGATCGGTCTCATTAATAAGACTCACATCAAAAATTACCACCATACAAGCAGAACTCAAATCCATTTCCTATCCAAGCAAACTTTATTGTAGAACAGGTTATGTTTCTGACATTTAAAGATTCTGATTCTAGTGTGTGTTCTGTTTCTGAAGAAAATAACAAGTTCTTTCCTTCTTTTGAAAACATTTATCTTCTCCCCTTTGGGTTGCTTGTGATTGTGGTGTAAGTTATGCACCGCTTGAAATTCTAACATTTTTTTGTTGTTGCACTTTAGCTAATATCTTTGGAAGTTTGGATCAGGATGTCAAAATTCCCTCTACTCCTTTCTCAAGCCCTGGTTTTAATTCCTTTATCATGCTGCAGTTCATGGTTATTAGATTTCCCTTGGACCTTTATTCAAAAAGTAATATATCAAATATAAAGTGCCAAGTTTCTCTGCGTATTGAAAAAAAAAGGTGCTTTTGTGTTCGAACAAGATGTGATACCCACATGCATAAACATATTTAAAATCTAAGTGTCCCCTTCACACTTCCTTTAAAAGAAGCCAGAAAGCAGATCATGGTGGGGACAGAGGGAGGGTGGGGGTGGATGGGGGGGAGAAAATTGAACTTTCCAAGATCAGTACTTAACATAAAAATTTCATCACAATCTTTATCATCTTGCAGTGGTTGCAGAAAAGGCCTAGGCTCCCTCCACCTTTAACTTCCTAAAGTCGCCTATTTTACCTTCAAATCTGATGAAGTGTCAAAGTCATTTACCAGTAATGAGTTCTGCTGCAAATTTTATTTTGCTTGGAATTTAATTAATGGGCCAAAGACTTTCCATTGTGATTTGAGCAAATGAATAATAAATCAAGAAAGGAGATTTGTCAGGGAAGGAACATCTGTTTCTTACAAGCGTTACAACATGACTACAGCTTGGCTGTGCATTACCAGCACAAAGACAGTAGGAGTCCTCTCCGGTGAAGCTCTCTTCATTTATTGCTCCACTGAAGGTGAACAGAGAGCACTCTAATGGGCCTCTGGTGTTAATAAAAGCTTTGCGCTTCTCCAGTTTGGCTGTAGCCTCTTCCTTTAGGGTGCTACTGTCCTTAGTCCATGGTTTGTTGAGCCACGTCAGGATTCTGCAGTGTCAGTACTTTATTGGATGATTAATAAGGGAAAGACAAATTCATAAGCAGAAACAATATGAAATTACCATCATATTAGTGTTCACTGTCATGCTTTTTATTTTGGGGGTTTGTAAATGAGATTGTGATTGAAGTTAAGTACTTTGACTTGCACTGTCAAAAAGCAAAAATAGGTCACCCGACCTGTTGGGCTTTATCTAGTTAACCAATAGACTACCTAGAGTAGTGTGACTTTTGTAAAAGTGCCAGAGCATTCAGTTGACAGCTTTGTTTTTGTTTTTGTTTTTGTTTTTGTTTTTAAAAAGGAGAAGAATTGATCTGATCCACCAAGGTCTGCACCTGTGGGGGGAAAGGAGACACCATAGTGCTTTCTCGGCTATTTATTGCTGGAGCACACTTTGCTCCTATACACAAAGGAGGTTTAAGTGCCCACCAGGTAGGAATAAATCGCCTTATGAAAATTTGCACTGCAGGGTTCATGATGACCCCTGTGTAATGTTTATAATGTATGCGGGACAGTAATGGGCGCTAATGTCATGCAGGAATAACACCGGGTCCTACGTGTTACCCTTTTTAAAAACCGTTTTCTTGAAGGCTGGTAAGAAGATAAGAATAATTTCAAATTTTATGATTTTTTTATATGTCTTTGGAATACACCTCGGAGGAACGTTTCCCTGATGTGCCGTGTATTTCCCACATTAGAATAATGTGCAGTCCTCCAAACCATTCTTTCCAGCATCCTGCACCACATTGCGCTATTTGATATGGCACCCTTCATGCAATTTCTGTCTGAAATAGCTCTACAGAGTGAAAATATATATATATATAATATATATAATATATACATATATATTATATATATATATATATGTGGCAGCTGTGTGAGAGCAGACAACATGAAGACAGGAAAGGGGTTATTCTGGATAGGAGCTAGTAAGTAGAGTCAACATAACCGGCTGGGCTTCTTCCCATTTTTCAATGTTTGGAAATTGAGCAAATAAATTTATTCCCCAGGGTAGCCCATTGAAAACCCCACAAACAGTTTCCCCCAGTCACTCCTTTTAAATGTGAAAAAAGTAAATTCTGAATTCCCTCCAGAAAAGGATTGCCAGATAAAACACAGGACACTTGGTTAAATTGGAATTTCAGATAAGCAATGGATATTTTTATATAAATAGAACACAGTATCCCTTATTTTATTTGCTAAATCTGGCTACCCTATTCCTGGAACAATTTCATATAATAAACAATAGCATTTCAAGCAGTCAATGAATTATCTTCTGACTACAGAGATAAAAGAAAATAGAGATGCAGCCTCACTGTTATAATTAACATGAAATAATTATTAAATAAACAATCATGATTTTTTTTTAAAGTGAAAGGCTAACTTACCTGAGTTGGGCACACATTAGCATACTTAATTCTGAGGTTTAAATGTATAAACATAATACCTTATGTACCACATGAAGCAAGATTTCTCTCATTAATATTTTAAAAGGTGCTTGCCTAGCATATGCAAGGCCCTGTGTTTAATCCCCAGCACCACAAAAAAGGATAAAAAAAATTATTGACATTGAATAAGTATTTTTGAGATACATCTGCAATGGTCAACTGTCTACTTATTGTAATTTATGTTAGAGATTCATATATGCATAGCATAATACTTTGTCCACTCTTGCATTTTATCCAGTCTTATTCAAACTCTCCCCTAGAATCTTTGACATCAGTGCCTTTATTGCCACTGAGACTGATTTGTCATCAACAATACTTACAGAAGCTTTCCTTGAATTTTCTTCAAAGCTGTTTAAGATAAAACACCTTTAAATACTAAAATATTATCCTAAGTCATAATGCTTATTCATACTTTATTTGGATGGCTTTTAGTTTTCTATTCATCCTACATGTGTACATTTGTATTCTTCGCAGTATGATTTTTCATGATATTGTTTTAAAGTGATTTTTAAAAGACTAGAGTACAATAGCAGCCCGGATGTGTAATTGTGGCATATCCTCTCAGTTAATTGCTTTTAAACTGTGTTATATTATTATTACTGAGACTCTTTTTCTTTCCGAAGTCATTTCCATCAGCAATCTTAATTGAGGTCATTTAGGGCTGTTCACTTTTTCCTTCTAAATAATATGTTACCTTTCTAAAATGAAGTAACTTGAGAGTAAACCCCTCAAATAAGGGAAAGTTTCTAAGGCCATGAATTTAAACTCTATCTTTGCTTAGGAATAATATTTGGAAAATGTCTTTCCTTGTAATTGGGCATATAACAGAATTGTGCCTATCACTAGAACTTGCAGGCAGATTTTTCAATTGGACAGCATCAAGGTCACTTCTGGAGTTGACAGTTTAAGCCCCATAGATATGGCTATGAGCATTTTTCTTTTGACTCAAAAGAAACAAGAAAGACCTTCTCATCTGGATGTATATACAGTGGAACCTCAGAAATTGGGAATCCACCCAGGCATGGTCAGGAACAAAACAATTAATCAAGGTAAAGGGAACAGAGTTATAAGCATATTATACTTCTGTGATTCCATCTTTCTTAATTGTCTAGGTAAATTATATATTAAAGTGAGGGTAAGAGTTCTTTTATTTTATGTTTGAACATTTGATATTAATTAAATGATCAAGCTCGTGTGGTATATTAGTCACCTAATTCTGGACATTAATCTTTGGTTTAATATAGTTAAATTGTGTGTGTCTGCATATCGTGGGCATTTAGATACATGCACATAACATGTACTTACACAAACACACCCAACTGGGAGGTGGAAGATTATTTATGATATGGCTTAAATAAAAAAACAAACACACCTAAAAAAAGAAACTAACTTCTCAAATTTAAAACTGACTTTTGATTTAGTTTCATATTCATAAGACTGAAATGCATTTGTTGGACTGATGTTTAAAAGCAATTCAAGATTTTTTAATTCACAAGAAACTGGCAACTATTAGGGCTATAAAATATGAAGTTGTAGAACCCAGTAGAATATTCTGTGGAAGATTCATCAAAAATGAACATTGAATAAATTAACAGGTAAGTAAAAATATATATATGTATATAGAAAATACATGATTTTTTTTTCTTAAGTAAACACTCCTCTCCCATTCCCAAACTGATTATACCGAAATAAGTTGGGGAGAGCTGTTTTGTCTCCACATTCTCACACTGTTATCAAAATTGATGAGTTCCCTTCAGTTTGTTCATGTAAGTCTAGCCTTAAAATCAGCCTCGAGTTTTCATCTTTAAAAATGGAGGACTTAAATACCATAATTGATGATGTCATTTTCAGAGTGATGCCACTGAAACAGCTCACTCATAAAACGCCTCATTTCTATTTAGTCTTTGCCACATGATGGTCCCCTAGGGGGACATAGCAGAATCACCTGAGGGACTTTTCCCAACCCTCTCCCTCCATTCAGAGCTGAAGAGCCCTCCCACCCCAACCGATGGGGTGTTGCAACCCTCAGGTATATTGGGGGAGAAGATAACCTGGAAGCAACCAATCAAATGAAGAGCCAAACATCTGGCCAATTATCAGCTATTTTCCATTATGCTGATGTAGGTGGTAGGTGAGCAGACATTCAGATAACAGGGTTTTCTCCTTCATCCAACATTTGCCATCATGAAAACCCAGCTTTAGATTCAGTGGATCTTGTGGGGGAAAATAATTTTACACATTTCCAGAAATGTCAACAGCCTTGAACTCTTTCTATTTTTTCCATTTTCCGAGAGAATTCAAAATATGATTGATGGGCATTGAAATTTCTTCCTGTGTTCCGATAACATTTTTATGAATGTTTAGCAATTACAAAAAAAGTTCTGTTCATAAAAAGAAAGTATTAAGAGGGAAAAATTCTAGTCAAAATCACATTGCCTAATTTTTTTTTTTTAGTTATCTGGGCAGATTGAAGCCATCCCATTGACTTTGCACTGGTGAGAACTACCAATTTCCTGACCTCAAGAGTTCCAAGATTTTTTCTAATGCATGTTCATAAGGTACTCATCACTGAGCTCCCCACCCCTTGACCAGACAGGAATCACCATGTCAGCCCCTCTCACAAGGATGAAGACCATACCTGACTAGGAAATGTTTTCACAGTGCAATGAAGTGGCATTTGGCACCTCTCTATAAATAAATAAATGGGTTTCCCTTTTGATTATTAGTTTTTATTTTATTATGAATTCAGACCATCTTGTCTGAATTCCATTCAGTACAAACAATTGTCCTGTTAGTATTCAACAAAATAACTCTGTTTATGAAAGGGGGCTGAGAATGGGGAGGGTAAAGGAAGTTTTCTAAATAAGGTACCAAAATTTGGTCTAAAGAAATATTTCAGCTGTTAAGTCATTTTTATAAGGCTCACCTTTAGTAGGAGTTGCACTCCCTGCTTTTCAGGGAGACTGACAGGAGATGCAGGCAGAGTGCCATATTGATAAACTACTAAGAAATCTCCAACCACTCAGGTCAGTCTCTATTCCACAACACATCTGTGGAAAGGGAAGAGCCTTTATGTTCAGCCTGCACGTATTCCCCTCATGTCTGGAAATGGAACTCTGTCATCTAAAGAGGTAGAGGAAGGGGAGGGAGGGCAGACAGGCCTACATTGATGTTGAATTAAGAAATCCTTTCCTGCTTTTCCAAAATAGCAAGAGTTACTATATTCCATCCCCGAAAGGCCTTCTTTCCCCTCATCAGGGTAGGAACCAGGTCTAGTTGCTCATAACTATACCCCTAGTAACTGGCACCATGTCTGGTGATAACAGACTTTCAAAATGTATTTATTAAATGAATGAATGAACAAATTTTTTCCAAACAAGTTTTATTTGCCCTTTGTGCTCCCATAAAATACTATAATCACAATTAAATGGCACCAGTGGAAGTTCCACAGAAGGCTTCCTCTCTGTTATTTGTATTCTTGACAGAAGGTGCATGACATTGGAATATGTAACAATAAAACCAGTTTAACCTTCATTTTGGCAGTTGGAGGTATTAACAACTACTCTGTCTTTCATGCACAAAGGATTATCATCAGCATTCAAAATGATAATATTCAGGGAAAAGAGCCCCTGTATCATAAAGAAATATAGAGTAGCAATATTCTTTTTGAAATTAGCAGTCCTCAAATAATATAAAGGTATTCATTAAAAATATTGATTTATAATTTAGTTTTTTGAAATTTAGAAAATTTCCAAAGTGGGAAAAGAGAGTGGAAGAGAAACTGGGGAAAAGGAAACCTAGAGAATGTAAATTTATTAAAATGTCAACTTTTCTCTAATTTTAAAAAGTTCCAACAAAAAGTTGGGACCATTTATAATAGTATAAAATAATTAGGAATACATTTACCCAAAGAAGAGTTGCAAACTGAAAACTACAAAACATTGCTGGAAGAAATTAAAGATAGAATAAATGGAACAATATCCTGTGTTCATGGATTTGAAGAATCAATATGTTAAGAGTACAATATGCCCCAAATTAATTTTCAGGGCAGTGCAATAGCTATTACCAATTGCCTTTATTTCAACAATGGACAAACTTATCCTGAAATTCATGTAGTAATGCAAGGATCCCCAAATAGAATAGTCTTGAAAGAGGAGGATTAACACTTCCCGATTTCAAAACTTGCTGCCAAGCTACAGCAAAGAAGACAACATAGTCTGGCATGAGAATAGACATATAAATCAGTGAAAGACAACCTTATCCAGAAAGAGACCCACACCTCTGTGGTCAACTGATTCAACAAGGATCCCAAGATCACTCCATGGGAAGAGAATAGTCTTTGTAGCAAATGATGGCAGGACAACTGGATATCCATTTGCAAAAAATGGGCCTGAACCCCTATTTCACATCATATGCAAAAATTAACTCAAAATGCATCACAAAACTAAATGTAAGAACTAAAACTATGAAACTCATAAAAAAGTATATATGTATATATATATTTTTTCATGATCTTGGATTAGGCAATTGAATATGACACCAAAAGAGCTAGGAATCAAAGAAAAAGTATATAAATTTGACTTCATCAAAATTAAAAACGCTTGTGCATCAAAAGACCGTATCAACAAGATGCAGTCACAAATCATGGAATGAGGGAAAGTATTTGTAAATCACATACCTAATAAAGTTCTGATGCTTAGAATATAGAAAGAATTATCATCCTGGAACAACAAAAAATACCCAATTAAAAATCTTACAATGAATATGAATAGACATTCCTCCAAAGAATATACACAAATTGGCAATAAGCATATGCAAAGATGCTCACATTATTAATTAGTAGGAATACATACATCAACACTACAATGGGAAACCACTTGACACCTACTGGAATGGATAAAATTCTAAAAAGAGAAAAGAAAAACAACAAATATGAGCAAAGAACTATTGCTGATTAGAATGTAAAATAGTGCAACTGCTATGAAAATATTCTGGTAGTTTCTTAAAAACTTAAAAATGGATTTACCATTTTACTCCTAGGTATGTATCTAGAGAACTGAAATATACATTCAAATAAAATACCCAAATATGGTATCCAAATATTGACAGAATCATTATTCAAAGTAGCTACAGCCGGGCGCAGTGGCGCACACCTGTAATCCCAGCACTTGGGAGGCTGAGGCAGGAGGATTGGGAGTTCAAAGCCAGACTCTGCAACTTAGCAAGGCCCTAAGCAACTCAGTGAGACCCTGTCTCTAAATAAAATACAAAATAGGGCTGGGAATGTGACTCAGTGGTGGAGTGCCCCTGGGTTCAATCCCCAGTACCAAAAAAAACAAAGTAGCTACAAAGTGGGAACAACCCAGATGCTACTCAAATGATAAAAAGAGAAACAAACTGTGGTATATACATTTAATGAAATATTATTTGGCCATAAATATGAATGAAATACTGATTCATGTTTTGACATGGATGAATTTTGAAAATATTATATTAGCAAAATAAGACACAAAAGATCACTCACTGTATATGAAATGTCCAGAATAGACAAATCCGGAGAGGGAGAGAGAAAGTAAATGAGTGGGTGGTTCCAAATGTTGTGGGTGGAGTGGGAATAGGATGTAACGGGGTTTCCTATTGGGGTGAAGAAAATGTTGTGGAATTAGATCTAGATGGTGATGATGGGGGCACAACTCGAAGAAAACACTAAAAACTACCAGATTTTATGATTTATAATGGTGAATTGATGGTATGTGAACATGCCTTAATATTTTTAAAGTTGAGGGAAAAAAGATTCCTGAAGATGTAGTCTCTATAGAAAAGGGAAAAGTAGTTTTATATGGAAGAGATAGAGGGAGGGAAGTAAGGAAAAGGAGATGAGAGATTCCTTAATAATAAGAAAAGAATCTATGAAACACAAAATAAGAATAGAATTGAAGTTTTCACTGGAAGCAGCTGGACAGCAGAAAGGGATCTTTAGAAACTCTGAAGAACAATGAGAAAGAAAAACTTGGAAGAGTAGTATAAAATGCAGAGAATATTGATAAAGATATAAACCAAAATAAGATGGCAGAGAATAAAGAATGAACACCTGTATTACAAAGTGCATCTTCCTAGGAGTTAGGAACCTGTATTTTTCATCAACTGTTATGAATTGCTTTGTTAATTGAGTTTTCAAAATCATGGAGGAAGCAACACTTTCTCCCTGTTCACTGTTCTATCCATCCTACCACCAAATACAGGGTTTGGCACATGGTGGGTATTCAATTAACATTTGCAGAGTTAATTAAATAATTAATTGTATTCCAGAGAGATACAGAAGAATAAAAATATGGAACTAATCACAGTTGTAATAGAAAAAATCTGAGCTTCATAATATCAATCAAGCATTTGAAGAGACTTCTAAAATGTAGAAAAATTAAATTCAAAGAAACCAATATAATAGAAAAACTTTAACATTTAAGAATAAATAAAATAACTAGAAGAATTCAAGTAAAAAAGACAGGTTATCCATAAAAGAACTTGTCACAGACTTCTCTTCTACCACACTTAGTCCCCAAACAAGACAGGGAAATGCACTGCAGCCTAAGAATTAAATGCCAGGTCATCATTACAAATTAAGAAGACTACAGCTAAATAAGGACTTAAAAATATATCATTTTTGTTTCTTACCTGGGAGAAAATATTTTCAAGTTAAACTCTAGCCAAATGAAAAATGAGTTGAAGCTTAGGAATAATGTAATACAACCAAAGGTAATAAACATTAGACCACAGTGTAGGGAGGGTAAATAGTTTGTGTTTTTGCAAATGGATATAATTGTTAGTGCTTTGAATCATTTGATTCATAGCTTAGCAATATTTCTAACTTACCATGTTACATTTTCTACCCCAAAATTTGAAATGAGAAGACCAGTCTTCCATTTGGTGGGTCCACCAAGATCTGGTACACAGCAGACACTCAATAAATACTTGTGGATCATATGCATCTACTTTATCATCTGTTTTGGGAAGATATTCTTTTCATCTACTTTGAATTTGGTTGTTTTAGTCCTGCTCATTTTCTTGAACATTGGGGCAGAATCTAAATTTAAATATATCTACTTTGAGCCTCTTCCCTTTTCTCTCCAATTTTTCCCCCTAGGTCCAACTATGAGTATCTTGGCAATAAGAAGCAGTAAAGAGTTTAGATAGGGTGGGAAGGGACAGGTCTGGAGATAAGAATAAGGGGACACATACATATTGCAGACTCATAACTGAGAGTTGAGCTGTATTTGATATCCTACAAGAATCAGCAATGCCATTAAGCATTTTGCTGATATCTGAGATAGTGGAAGCATTGCTCTTATGATTTAGTTGACCCCAGGTTGCCCAGGTTCTAATTCCTTGTAAGTCAGGCAGTCAACTTTCCCTCCCCTTTTTAATGCCTTGTAGAAAAAAAAAAGAGAAAATTTACTAAAAACCTGGCAACAATTGATTGAAACTTGCATTGTTTTCTCACTAGAACCTATAATTGCAAGTAAACATTTCACAAATATGCAAACTAGAAGTAGTAACTAGTGTTTTTCTAGTAAGTCCAAACCTGTCCCATGAAAGCTTCCACAGAAAACATCAAAATCACTCTGTTCCACTCTGAGTTTCCAGCCAAAATTAATTAGGGCCTAATCAAGAGAAGCACTCACCTTGACTTTCAATGAGCCATAGATAAATAATGAACTAAGTTTCAGTTAACAATAAAAGGAGCTTAAAGGGAAAAGGAGGAGCCAGCCTTAATATTTGGTTTGGGGACAAGTCACCTGGAACATGTCTCTGTGCTTTCCCTCTTAATATTTATCTATAAAGCCTCACTGTAGCCCTCAGACATGTCAGAAGGGAGCATGGGTCAAAAACATAACTAGGTTTAGATAAAGGCAAGTTTGGGGTTACATCTTTGCCTTTAAGAACAATGTTACGTAAGACCACCTGCATCTTATAACAAATTATCTCCAGGGACCACCATGAGAAATGAGCACCTCAAATGAGCTATGGGTCTAGACCATTTCACACTGAGATTTCCATCACAGAATGATCTTTTCTTCTCTGAACTCACATGCCAGTTCTCATGTCCCTTTTATATCTATTTCATTATACTTTGTGCAGTAGTCTTTGATTAGAGCACAGAATGGCTCCTGAAGATACATCATTTAACAAGAATACAGAACATTCCAGCAAGGAGATCTTTAATACAATTTTCATATTTCACAGAACTGAGTTAAATAGTGAGAACTTAAATAGGGGCCAAGAAGCATTGATTGGATAGGTAACACCAGTAAAGCAGATACCCTCAATCTGAGCGAGAAGTTTGTGGGTTTGGAGTTATTATTTCTCTTTCAACCATGTCCTATTTGGAAGAGGATAATAATGCCCAACAGATCTTTTGTTTAGTGCTTCTTATATATAGTAAAATACTGTAATTTAACAGCTTGCTGGGGGAACAAGAATTTGTTCCAGTTCCTGATTTAAATGTTTATGCTAATTGCTATTTATTGGCCCAGATGCAAATGATAGGTTGGCCAAAGTGAAATTTTATGACGAGCAAACTCCCCCCTTTTGTGCAAATTGAAAAAGTGAAACAAGAGGAGGATGAAATGAGCCGAAGATGGTCTTAATGGCTGCTTTTTAATGGGGAAGATAAAATTAAGACTGATTTACGTGGCCAACTCCCCTGTTTTCTCTTATCAGCTCATTTGGCAGGAAAAATGGAAAAGTAATTGTTCCTCTTTCAATGTGGGCCTCAAACCATTATTTATTGGCTGAAATTAATCGCTGTTTATCCTTCATTCACGTGGAAACCGCTCTATCAGCATTATGGACCTCAGCAACTCAACTAGTCCCTTGCAATTTAGTCGACAGCAAGCACGGATCCTGATGAGGCGTGCCTTAATTTTCTGGGCTGTGGGAGTTAATGAAGACTCCTTTCTGAGGTGGACATATTTGTATTTCTACAACATTAATAACAAAGACCCACACTTTCTCTTTGGCAGCAAATAAACTTTTTTTTTTTTTTGAGAGAGAGAGAGAGAGAGGAAAAATTATTGAAGGCTTGGGGGGAAAACAAATGGAATCATGAAACCAATTTGTTTTGACTTCACGCACATCTAAAACACGAGGAGATGTGGAGGCTCTTGGGGAGCTGTGTGTGGACTCAAGCACCTCTGGGAATGTCCTACAAATTGGGAAAGGAGAAATGAAGATCCTGCGAAAGCCATGCCTTCGAGAATAACTTCTTAGTTCAGTTTCCTTCCACTGTGTCTGTTCTCAGCATTGCCTGATGCATGTAATTGACAGCCTGTGGTTTTTCTGGGGCTGAGATTCCTAGATGGCCTCCTGTTCTTCCTCAGGAGACCATCTGGGACTGACAGTCTGTCCTCCAGACTCATATCTTCCTCTTTCCAATCACCAGTCAATCATCAAGCATTTGTGAACACCTCATGTACCCAACAGGCCTCCTTTGCTGGAGGACAAGCACACAGAACCAGAGTGCCCTCTATAGCAGCTAGAAGCATAGCTAAGTGTCAAGACGGGGATTAAATCTCTCTGATGTTTTTATGGGAGGTGGGGAGAAGGTGGCAATTTGCAGGCTCTGCAGGGATCCATAAGGTCTCTCTCTCTGTGGTCCCCTTCAATCCCATCTTTGACATTTTGCTGCCAACACTCAATCTTCCCACCCTCTTTTGATCTAGGAGAGTACCCAAGTAGATGTTTTCAAGAGGCCACTATTTCCACAGCCAAAATTTGAATCATCTCACCATATAATAGTTTAACAGACGCCTTGAACATAGATTCTAACTTAAAATATTTTTATTTGGCTTTTATGTTTTTCTGAATAAAAACCAGATGTTTCCTTTAACTTTTTAATGATTTTTTTAAATAATTGAGCTATTAGTTTATGTGTGATTTGTATACTGTTTTTAACTTATTCATTCTTCTATTCAACAAGTATTTAATAAGCACATATTATGTATCACACACTATTTAGGTACCTGGGATTAGAGCGGTTGCTCAGAGAGATTATAGTCTCTGTTCCCATAGAAACTTCAACCTAGTGGACTCTCGACGTTATTAGAAATCCCTTGGTCCTTAATTTTCTATATGCATAATTATAAATAGCCAATCAGGCAAGGGTGGGAAAATTGATCCCATTCATAAAAAAATTGTTTACTTAACAATTGCCAAATCTTGTATCACAAATACTGCAGTGATGAGCATCTTTATGCCTACTTATCATCTTCATTTCTGATTATTTCTTTAGGATATCCAAAATTGCTGTGGTCTGATTTCCAGTTCTCTGCCTACTGATGCACCAGAATCACACCATCCCAGGCTTTATGGAATTAGCATCTCCCAGGTAAGTTCTAGGCATATTTTTGGTTCTCAAAGTTTATAAAATTATCCTACCATGTAATGCCACTTTAATTCTGTTTTTAATTGCGTAATTATAATTATATATTTATTATATTATAAGATTATAGATATAATCCTGATTATATCTATGATCTTTAATTTATTTATTCTGAAATAATATCATGCTGTAATAAACCCATTACTAAGCAGCTGGTCTGTTGGTATGGTTCCCATAGGAGCTGAACTCAGTCTTTCTTATTCTGCCATGATTTATATTTAAACTAATGCCACCAGAAGAATTACATACACTTGCAAACAAAAAGAAAAATGAAAATGGTTTGGGTTTATTTCAAAAGTTCCTAACTCTCCCAAAAGAGAATTTTCTCAAGTTATAATATTGAATTTAGAATCCATATTATAAATTTTTATATACTGATGCTGTCTTTCAACTATTTTTACTGACTCTTCATTAGCATTTAACTGTATTTAAAAATAAACAAAATAATGGTCTTACTAATTCCTAGGATGTTAAAAAATAAAATCTTGTTTTTAAAAAGATTCCCTTTATTGACTTTTTAAAAAGAGTAACCCTGGACTTAGGCTGGGGTTGGTAGTAATTTTGTGTGAGGATGGAGAGGCAGAGAAATTAATGTGTGGGTACCTTAGAAATCTTTTGTTTTTAAAAAAAGTGTACTCTGGGTTTTTAAAAAGCAAAGTCTCCCATCCAAGTACTAACCAGGCCCAACCCTGCTTAGCTTCCAAGATCCGATGAGATCAGGTGCGTTCCAATCCCAAAAAACCAAAGGCTGAATGTTTTCCCTGATAAGTGGATGATGATATATAATCAGGTGGGGGGGGCTGAGAGAAGAATGGAGGAACTTTAGATTCTGTAAAGGGAAATGAGAGGGGGAGGGGAGCAGGTATGAAAAATGGTGGAATGAGACAGACATCATCACCCCATGTACATGTATGATTATATGAATGGTATGAATCTACATCATGCACAACCATAGAAATGAAAAGTTGTACACCATTTGTGTACAATGATTCAAAATGCAGCCTGTAAAAATAAAAAATAAAAAAGCAAAGTCATCTTTCAATAAAAAAGCAAAAGCAGAGCAAAGATAATTATTTGGTTTTGAAAATTTAAAGTGTGGATCTAGTAAACAACATGGAGGTCCATGCAACAAAGAGTCATTAAATTCAGTTTTAAGTTTCCTAGACAGCAAGGCAAAAAGAGAAATTCTATAGTTATTATTGGTTCAAGGAAGTATGTAAGATCAATCAGAAAAGTCAAATTTTCTTTAGCAGGTTTTACAAGATACACAACAAAAAAATTTTTTTTTAAATAGGATGGATAGTGTGTTCTGAGGGTCAGAATATTTCCAAAATATTTTGAGACTTTCTAGTCCATTCTGCTTATTATTCTCATAATTATTATCTTGTTTGTGTTTTATAATTTAGCATTTTACAGACTGGCTTTTATTTAAGTGTTGCCATCAAAGACATATTGCCAGACTCCTTGGGCTATCTTCATGGGCTTTGAGTTCTTTGTACAAGTAAGAAGAATTCATCAGAAGACAGGTATGTTCAACTTCACATCCACTTTATAGCTTTTTTTCTAATTATGTCATTAAATTCCACTAGACAAAAGTCAGGAATTAACTTTTTTTAGCATGAAAATTAGTATTTACATATTGCTTTTATGAATTAAATGATTAAAATGACATAAGATTGTTCTGCATAATTTGACATTATTTGTTTACAACACCAAGTGTCCACTTGGGTAAGTTATAGTTGACCCCCTTATGCAGCTGTGTGAATTTTAAAATATTCTTTGACCTTGCTGATTATTTTCTAATGAAAGTTTGGATAATGAACATACTGTGATATGGTAATTCTTGGAAGACAGGAATATTTGCTTTCTGAAAGGGAGCATTAGTGTTTTGGAAGTAGTATCAACATTGACTTGGGAGTAAAAAGTTAAGGTTTTTATCTAACATGTTTGTTTCACAAACTTCATTCCCAGTTTTATACTCTCACAGTGTTCTAAGTATTTTAAATATAACTTTCTTTAATCATCATAAAAACAGTTCAAAACTGAGGCATGGAGAGGCATAGTCACTTTCTAGTAAGTTTACACAACTAGAAAATGACAATGTCAGAATTCAAATCTAGAACCAGGCATGGTGACCCATGCCTGTGATCCTAGGGACTTGGGAGGCTGAGGTAGGAGGATTCCAAGTTCAAGACTAGCTTCAACAAGGACTGGAGATATTGCTCAATTTAATCCCCAGTACCAAAATAAATAGAATTTAAGTTCAATCAGGTTAGCCTTAAAATCTTCTTTTTTTTTTTTAAAACCAGGCATTTGATCCTTCACTATCACTCACCAGCAAAATTTAAAAAAATATAACAATAAATTTTAAAAAATCCACCTTTGGGATTGGACAGATACAATATAATTTCATAGTTCAAATCTTTATAAAACCTCCCTTAAGTTGTACAATTTTTAGAGTTATCATTTTATGTCCCTCGTTCTAGAGTTGTCAGAAGAAAACATAAGATGTCTAGTTAAATTTGAGTCTTTTATAAAGAATATTTTGGGATAAGCAGGTTCCAAATATTTCAAATTTAACTGGGTCTCCTGTATTTTGATTTGTATTTTTATGTCCTATCTCCTTCCCCTTGTCTTGAAACTCATCAATCTAACACATATACTTTCTGCCTATAATTTTCTTCTTATCCCTTGTTGATATGACCTTGTTGTTTTCAACTCTCTGCCAACCCTGCTTTCTCTGATGGGTCCATGGTCAGAAGATTTGTCTCAGTTCCCCTATTCTCAGACCTCTGTGATAGTGTAGCTATATAATTTAACATTAGCCTTAGGAACTTTTTTTCTGCAGTCATAGATGAAACTAAATTGTATAAGGAATATTGGAAGTTATGGTCAGGCTAAGTGTGGATACCCTCATTCTTCCTAAAAACTTGTTTTTTCTTGGTTTTTGGTATATGTTGCCCTGCTTCTTACACTTTTCACTCATTACACACATTTTGTTCACTAGCATTTTTTTTTTTTACTTTTTACCTACCAAGAGATGATGTTATATTTGTGATTTTCTCCTAAATTTATGTCTAGACTTGGTTTCTTTCCAGGGTATATTTCTAACTATCTTCCAAATATATTTGTGTTATGTCTCCTAGACATTGAAAGTTGCATATAGATAGATAGATAGATAGATAGATAGATAGATGATAGATAGATAAAATTATAGTATAAACCACTTATACATATTAATAAGTGGTTTATATTATATATATAAATGGTTTATAACAGAGACTGAGGCATCAAGAGGCTAAGTCACCTTCCAAGGTCACCTAGTATAAATGCCAGGATTTGACCCTTTACTACCTTTCAAAACAATGTAAAAAGCTAATGGTGTATCTTCACTCTCAGATCTGGGCTGCCCTGGTGAAGGGGGCTCAGCAGGAGAACTTGCCAGGAGGTCTCCATCTGCTGGTCTAGATGGACTTTACTTATTCGGCTTTGTTTGTGGTACCAGGTCATGATGCCTCAGCCAGCTCCTCTTCTCTTTTTGCTAGCTGCCACACTACATCTCTCAGGATTCCACCCATTCATGCGCTCCTCCTCCAGTCCACAACCCTGCCTGGTTATGGAGGAAAGTAAATTCTCCAGCAATGGCCTCCCATGCTCTCCACTACAGACAAGTACAGAAGTTGGGGGTTACTGTAAACTGCTGTAAGAGATCACAAACATACTAACTCCAAGGGAAATATTATCACACACAATTATGGTCTTGCCTATAACTTTTGTTGTCTTTTAACTGAGTAACTAACTAGGCCTAGTATAAGTTAGTACTTTGGTTATCTTCAAAGTAGATTTTACCAGCTACTTAAAGATGAAGACACATCATTTATTCAGCCTCATTGCACAGCATGATGTCTGGTGTTTAATAGAGGTTCAAAAATAAGTATTGAATGAATGAATCAGAAAATGACTGTGATGCAGGCGGGAACCATCTTTCACATCGATCACTAGAACTGAACAGAGAGTCTAGAAATGAACCCTTTGGTTTATGGCAGTGGAAACAAACCCAATATCCATTAACTGGTGAATGGATAAATGGAACAAGGTCTATCAAAACAATGGAATATCATTTTGCATTTAAACAGAATCCCAAAAGATTGTGCTAAGTGAAAGAAGCCTGACACAAAAGACTTTCTTAAAGAAGTCTCACACAAAAGACCTCAATAAGAGATTGTCCAAAAAAGGCAACTAACTCTAGCAGAAGGTAGATTAATAGCTGCCTGCAACTCAAGGTGGGAATGAATGGGGTATTCTGAAAATGGACATGGGTATCTTTTGGGAGTGATAGAAATTCTCTAAAATTGTATCTTGGTTTGGTTACACACGTCTATAAAATCATTGAATTGTACATTTGAAATGGGTGATATACAGAACAGAAGGAAATATCTGGAGATGACGGTTATGATTAAGATCTTGGGTGTGGTGATATCATGGGTGCCTGCATATCTCCAAACTTATTAAAATGTATACATTAATTGCATGCAGTTTTTTGCATGTCAGTTATATCTCAATAAAGCAAAATGAAATTAAATATATGATGTATACCTCCATAAATCTATTCTAAGAATAAAGGACACAGTCTTCATAATGCTGATGGAAGTTTCTCACATTCTCCACAGTTCAGTTCCTGTCCTCTCCTTTCAAGTACTGCTATTGTTGTGATTTTTATCCATTCCATTTGAATATGTCATGGTTTATTCATTAATTCGAAAATGATTATTAAGCATCTAATATATGCCAGGCCAGGTTCTTGATGCAGAGATTGCAGCAGTGAACAACAGACCCTTCAGGGAACTTACATTTCACCATGGAACATAGGTTCCAATCACAAGTATCATCTACCTGCCTATCTTGAAAGGCAGTGTGCCGCTGCCACCTGTAATGGATCCAGATGGTCACTGCATTTTCTTAAGAGTCACTGTGAAATCAGAATTATAACCTCTATAACCTCTATTTTGCTTATCACACAGGATTTTAAAAAATAATAATAAGTGATTATGAATTCTTTCAAAAGCCCTAAAAGTAAAAAGAAATAATGCAAATATAAGGTTAAAATAAGGTCTTTCTATTCAAAGAAAATAAAGTTTATGATCAAATAAATTTAAAAAAAAGTAAAAAGATACATGGAATTTCCATGCACCTGGCTAAGAGTTTCCTCATTCACCTTCTTCTGGCACTGCGTTAACTTTCAGTGAGAGCTCTTACATTTGTACAACTGAGTATTTGATCAGTATCATCAACACTACCCTTCAAAGCAATTATAGAACTATCTTCTTCTAACTAAATATAGTTACCTTAACAAACGGGCTTTCCAATGAGCCGAATGAAACAGCCCTTTTATTTGAATACTTAGAAAATAAAAAGGGAAACAATTTGCTATATTTGCAGTTTTTCCCTCCAAGAAATTAGAGTTTAAATTACTTGCAAGGAAAGATTTTTCATATAATATATATTTAGAAAAAAAAAGAAATTAAATAAAAGGTAAATTTGTTATTGGTGAAAAAAGATTTTTTACTCAGTTTTACAACCTATCTCTTGGGTAAATTTAATCTGGAGTTTAAACTGAGTGCCCTGGACACACCTTTTCTCTTTCTCAATTCCTTTATTTAACCTTTGAATTTTGTAAAAAGTTGTGTGCGTTTTATTATAGTTATAAAGATTAAAGATGACCTTTACATTTTTCTCTTTTTAAACTTTTTCCTTTTTAATATGAGGTGGTTGTATAAAATTGATCCACCTACAAATGATGTAGAAATTTGAAGGTCTCATTGAGGTTAGTCTCCATTAATTAATTATAAGATGCATTAATTATACTCTACATGATAATTAGCCTATTCTCTCTTGCTGGTTTTTTCATTGATTTCATAGTGAGTTTTCTGAAAATGAGTGCTTAAGTTAGAAACTTTGTTTGAAAACAAAATTGATTAGCAAAATTTCCTACGTTGCTCAGAAATTTTGAAAGTACAAAAATCTACCAGGTAGCTTATAAACAACAGAAACCTATTCATTGGAGGCTAGGAAATACCAAATTCCATGCTTCATGAGGACCTGATTCTTACACCAGCATCTCTTCTGTTATTACCACACATGGTGGAAAGGGTGAAGGGTTTTTTTTTTACAAGGGCACTAATCTCATTTATTAGGGCTTCTCCCTCGTGACCTCATTATCTCCCAAAGGCTCCACCTCATAATGCTCCCACTTTAGGGGTGAGGATTTCAACATATGAATTTGGAGGGGACCCAAACATTCAGACAATAACAATCTTATTGTCTGTTTAATTTTGTTGTTTGCTAATTTTCTCCAAATATCTTCCTCACTGTCAAATGACAAACATTGCATCCATAATCATAATCATGATCCCTCCCTTGTCTCCTATTAACTTCTCTTCTTGAAATTCTCTTCTAATTTCCATCTTACTTCTGCTAGACTATCTGTCTAGATAGATATCTTCAATATCCTGTCCTTGGCTTGTCTCTGGTTTATATTTTTCTTTTCTTTCTGTTTTTTTCCCCCACCTATCTTTTGTTCTTTAGTGTTTCCTTTTATTTCCCAAAAAATCTCATTATTTAATTTTATTTGCAACTTATTTTTGTTATTTAGGAGTTCAAGAGGCTTTAAGCCATCATTGGTATATATAAGTGGACCCCAAATCTATAATTTATAATTCTGACTTCTCTTCAAATTCTAATTGTAACCTTCTGCTGCTTGAGATAACTTTTTGATAAGCAGAGATGTTCAACATCATTATTTTACAAACCTAACCCATAGTCTTTCTCCTAAAATAGGCCTTTTAAAAATATTCCCATTTCCATTCTACATGTTAACCTTGGTACCCAGGAGTAATCTTTGCCTCTTTCCTTACTTCATGCTTATATCCTATTAGTCTCCAACTGTATTAGTCCATTTTTTGCTACTGTAACAAAGTATCTGGAACTCAGTAACTTATAAAGAAAACAGGTTTACGCAGCTCAAAGGCCAAACAGCATGATGCTGGCTGTTATTAAGGTCTCTCTGACTGAATAATATCATGGTAGATGGCATCATGGCAGGAGTGTGTGTCAAAGGGAGATATCATGTAGTGAGCTGGAGAGAGAGATTTAAAGGGACCAGGTTCACTCTTTTATAAACTCTCTTGCAAGAACTAACTCAAGAGTCCCAGAAGAGTGACCTTAATCCCTTCTGAGGGCAGTGCTGTAAATGCCTAATTACTTCCCACTAGGCTCCGCCTATTGAAAGTTCCACACCACTGAGAAACATTACCTCCCTAAAAACACATGAACCTTTGGGGGACAAACCACATACATTGAAACACCAAATTCTGTGCATGCTACAAAAATGCCACTTACTCCATATCTAGAAAACATTCTAATGAACACTGGCCTGGACTTGTTACAAGAGTCTGTCAATTGACATATCTTTGGAAAATTCAGATTTCTCTCATTAGTCTTATAACCTTATTCATGATCTATCTCCAACTCACTTTCCAGATTTTTTCTGTTGATTTGCTGGGGTACAGCCCGGCATGGTTGTTCATCTTTCCTTAACACATCCCAAGCTCTGTGCCTCTTTGTTAATCACCTTTGCCTTTAATGGGCTCACTGCCCCTTTCACCTGTTGAAATGTGACCCATTTTCAAGTTCTAACTCAAATATCACCACCTCCATGGGAATTTCTGAATTCTCACAGAAATGCATTCCTACTTCTCTTATTTTGCACATTTTTAAGACTTTCATTACCTGTAGCCTGATATTATGGCTGCCCATTGTACATTGTCCCTCACTACCCTTGGGGGGCTGAGTCTCACTGTCCTTGCTTCATTCTCACTATGGGCTTGTGCCTTGCACCATCGATACATGATTCATAATTGCTAAATGATGGATTGACTTGATATTACAGTTTGGATCTTAAATGTCCTCCAAGAGACAGCTATTGAAGGCTTTGTTGCCAGCCTGTGGTGCTACTGGGAGGTGCTGAACCTTTAATAGGTGGGACTCACTGGAAGGAGGTTAGCTCACTGGGGTCATGCCTTTGAAGGGGATATTGGGACCCCATCCCCTTTCTCTCTGGTTGCTTCCATGAGTTGAGCAGATTTCCTCTAAGCGTGCTTCTTGGGAGCCTGACATAGGCTCCCAAACAATGGACCTAACTGACCATGGACTAGAAACCTCTGAAACTGAGAGCCAAAATAAATTCTTCCTCCTTTTAAGTTACTTCTCTCAAGTATTTTGTCACAGCAATGGCAAGCTGACTAACATGCTTGACAATATAACTGATTCTTGATGTGATTTTCTGAAGACATTAGTCATCAGGCCAACCTCAGTGAAACATCCCAGAAGATTTCCTGAATCATCCCTTCCTAAAGATGAAAGGCCAAGCATAACAGTGCTCAATATTTTCTTAGACCATGTACAATGAAAAGAGAAAGTGAAACAGCCCTCTAGGGAATTTGAAATGTCCTTGAAGAGTGTGAAATTAATATAGGTATCTCCAAGCTTTTTAAAATTGTCTTCTGATATATGAAAAATGCCTGTGTGGATTAAAAATCCATCATTCAGTGGGTACTAATGGGAGCAAGACCTGCAAAGGTAAAACACCTCAGACAGAACAAAGTCATGCTGCAAGTGCCTTCATGGCAAATGCTGTGCCACCTTAAGACCCGGAGCAAATAAACTTCCGCAGGAGCACTTACATAAAGACACAGCCACCATTATCTCCCCCTCTACAAGGACAGGAAATGGATCTCAGGGTCTTGCTTTGAGCCTGATGATTGTATTTATCCCCAAGTGGTCAGTGCTTACTTTTTAAATATTGCTTCATTCTGAAATATAAAGACATATTATTTTTGGATTTTTAAGTGATGCTGTTGCTTGTATCTGTTGTAGAAGAGATTGATTATTATTTTAAAATTCCAGAGAAAAGATAGGCAGATACAAACCCTGGGAACTGAAAAATACCACGAGGGAACAAGAATTATAAGATGTCCAATTTATAAGGCAAAAGGGGCAATACTAAGGGTATAGTTGCTCTCAAAGACTGGGTATTTAGGTAACTGGCACTGAGATATTTAAAAATTTTAAGAGCCAATGTTTGAAGTTTCTAATCTTGCTTGTATAAATGTTGAAGGGTTATGGAAAATAATATTCCTATAAGATAACTCCCCAAGAAAATGGAGGGGTGGTGTGGCTCGGGAAGTGGAAAAGGAAATTGCCAAACATTAAACCTCTCCCAATGCATTCCTGATAACAATGGGACCAAAGGAAAGGGGCGGATATGGAATGCTAGACCCTAAACCATGGCCTTTCCCATGTCAACCTAGTCCTGAATGACAATGGACAAGATTTGAATACTCATCCCTCGGGTCTGGGTTTAACCTGTACAGCTAGCCCCAATGGTCAAAACTGCACATGCACAATGATTATATCCTCCTCCTCATACCATATAAAACCAGAATCCCCCCTGTAGCTGATGGACATTTTCCCATCCGGAAAGTAGACCCGAATGGCGCCTGAGTCTGAGAAGGAATAAAGGCTTCTCTGAGTCCCTGGAGATCTGCTTGCTGTCCTTTTGTAGTTACAACTGTAGATATGAGAGTGGAAGTTAAGTCAACCTGAACTTTTTGCTCGTAAACCTCAAGTTTCCTATTGTTCCAAAGATCTGCTGCCAACTATTTTAATTCCCACCCCAATTTCATTCCTAAGGTATAATTCTGAGAATAATGAATTCTTTATCATGCATGTTTACTGTTGGGAAATTATTTCCTGTAACTGTAGACAGATAGTTCTAGAGTACATGTCTGAAATATGTATACTTTAGAATTTGCTTTATAAGAGCGTTATTATGATAGAATTCACATCCTGTGCAATTTTCCCATTTAAAGTGCACGTATCAATGGATTTCAGTATATTCACAGATATGTGCGACTATCACTATGGTCAATTTAAAACAATTTCATTACCTCAAAAAGAAACCCCTATACCTATTAGCTACCATCCCTTGAACCACCCCCCTTCCTCTGTGTCCTAGCCCTAAGCAAAACTAATTTACTTTCTGTCTCTATGGACGTCCCTATTCTGGATTTTCATAAAAATAGAATCATACTATGACTGACTTGTTTCATTTAGCACAGTATTTTCCAAGTTCATCCCTATCAGCACATTCATTCCTTTTCTTGGTTGAATAGTCCATTGTATAGACATCCTGTATTTTCTTTGTCCATTTGCCTATTGATGGTCATTTGGATTGTTTCCACTTCAGTCTAGTATGAATAATGCAAAGATAGGCATTCATTTACAAGTTTTTGTGTACATGTATGTTTCCATTTCTCTTGGATATATTCCCAAGAGTAGAATTGCTAAGTCATAGAGCAACTCAATGTTAATCGTTTGAGAAATTTTCCAACTGTTTTCCTAGTTTTTGCACCGTTTACATTCCCATCAGCAGCATGGGAGAGTTAAGGTTTCTCTGTATCTTCTCCAACACTTGTTAATGTCAAAGTTCTTGGTTCCAGTCATCCTTGTGGGTATGAAGTGGTATCTCATTATAATTTCATTTGCATTTCCTGATGACCAATGATGTGGAACATCTTTTCGTGGGTTTATCAACCATTTCCCTATCATCCTTGGAGAAATGTCTACGCAGATCTTTTATCCATTTTAAAAATTAGACTGCATTTTTATTATTGAGTTAGGAGTTTATATTCTTATTATCATATTTTTATATATTCCATTTACCAGTTCCTTATTGGATATATGATTTGCAAATATTTAGATCTTTGCTTGATTTTGAGTTAATGTCTGTGTAAGATGTGAGAGAAAAGGATAGCTTCAACCTCTTTCCTGTGACTATTATTGTCTCTGCAGTATTCCTTTAAAACAAAGACAAAAAACTATTATGCCCCCATACTGACTAGATTTGGCACCCTTTTGACACCGAGTTGACCACGGTTGTTTGTTTGTTTTTTTTCCACTGTTGTTGTAGTCATCATCTATTGATCCACATGCTGATTCTTCTGCCAGTACCACATTGTCTTGACAACTGTTGCTTTGCTGTAGATTTTGAAGTGAGTTCTACAACTCGATTATTTTTCAGGATCATGTTAAATATTTTGGGCCCCCAGAAATTCCATATGAGTTTTACAACCAAATTGTTAATTTCTACAAAAAAATCAGCTGGTATTCTGACGGTGGTTGCATTGAATCTACAAGTGTGTGGAACATTGCCTTCTTAAAAATGCTTAGACATCCAATGTATGAACAGGGGATGTTTTCCCACTTATTTGGTCTCCTTTAGTTACTTTGTACAATGTTTTGTGACTACCAGAGGATAAGTTGAATGCTTTTTAAATTTCTTCATAAAGATTTTATTCTTTTTAAAGTTTTTGTGAATGAAATTATTCTGTTTCTTTTTCAGATTGTTTATTGAAAGTATATGGAAATATGATTGATTTCTATGTATTACTCATATCTTGCTGAACTATTAGTTTTTCAGTGGGTTACTTAAAATTTTCCACAGAAAACATTATGTCATCTGTAGATAGAGATATATTTCTCCTATTGCAATCTGGTTACCTTTTGTTTATTTTTTCTTGTCTAATAACCCTAGCTTAAACCTCTAGAACAAATATTGAAGAGTCATGGCCAAATCAGACACTCATCTTACTCCTAATCTAAAGGGAGAGCATCCTCTCTTTATTAATTATGTTATCTAAGTTTTTGCTGTTATTTGTCTATTCATTTGTTTTTGTAGGTGTACAAAATTTGTGGAGTGTTTTATCACAGAAGAGCATTGTTTGTGTGTGTGTGTGTGTGTGTGTGTGTGTGTTGTGTGTGTATGTGTGTGTTACTGGGAATTGAACCCAGAGGCCCTCAACCACTGAACCACATCCCCAGCCCTTTTTTATATTTATTTTGAGACAAAGTCTCACTAAATTGCTGAGCCTGACTTTGAATTCACAGTCCTCCTGCCTCAGCCTCCCAAGCCACTGGAATTACAGGTATGTGCCACCATGCCCAGCTGAGCATTGGGTTTTGTTAATGACATTTCTGCATTGATTGAGACGATCATGTGGCCTTGGGGTTTTTATTCTGTTGACACAATATGTTATATTAATTGATTTGGCGGTGTTAAATGAAACATATCTCTGTAATGAATCCCACTTAGTTATGATGCATTAGTCTTTTCACATGTTGCTGGATATACTTTAGAATTTTTAAAGTTTTATACGCTCTCTAGAGTTTGTCCATATTCTTAGCAGAATAATGATTACAAGGGAAATGCAAGCACTGCCCCCAAAGGCTCTGCTTTTTATGTTCATTACATTGTGTTGAGACTATTTATTGGCTTGAACTTTGACTGTTATTGAAAATACATGGCTTCTTTAAGGATTATGAGGAAGCTACTCGGGCTTATTGTATCCTCATCAATCCAAACTCCAAACACAAATTTGAGTGAAAGAGCCCAGACAGCTCCTTTCTGTTGCACAGTCGTTGCTCTGTACAGACTTGTAGACTAATTAATCAATCGGTCTGTTTTTGCATCTAGGCCATGAGACACAGAAGCAACCCATGTGTCGTGTCTGGTATCTTGAATGTGTTCATGATCCTGAGGTAGTCATTTCCTGATGAACTGCAGCAGAAAGAGCAATATAGAAGTTTAAAACACAACTTCAACTGTTCAGGAAGCACATGAGTGTGCCCTCTACTGAGTCCCCACACTGCCAGTGCAGACCTCAATCACAACCTTTATCACACCTTACTGCTGATCCACTTGCCAGTCTCCATTTCTGAAGTGCATGCATAATGAAAAGTGCTTGGCATACAAAAAGTGTGCAATAATTACCTGTGAATGAACGAAGAATACACGGATCCATTTGGTAGAAAACTATCAGAGTCAGAATAGCTCTGACCAGATAAATCAAAGCAGCTCCCAGGGAAGAGTGAAGACTTTCACAAAAGATTTGTTTTTTTAGTAAGAGTAGTTACTGGGATCAAATAATAGATTTTGAGACATTTGGCTCTAGCTGAAATACAACTGACCCTCTCTATCAGAATTTTTAAATAACATAAGCAATATCATTTTATACCAAAGGCCAAGCTGTTTACCAGTATTTTCTCTCCCTCATTTCTAGAAAAGAACAATAATCAATTCCTAACAAATCATGAAAACCACACACAAACAAACCCCGATTTTCCAAGGTTAAAACACACCCAACACACACAGAGATCAATATTTTTAAAAGGACGTTTATATCTCCAATTACTTCATAACATGTTCCCAATTCTAAGACACTTTAAATTTTAATGAATTACCCAGAATTTATAAATGTACCATGCAAAGTGTACAAATTCATTGCAAGTTGGATCTTAATTTTCAAAACATTAAAATAGACATTTTAGAAGCAAAGAAATATGTTCTGCTTTCACTTTTCAGCTCATGATATCCCACTAGAAAATCAAATAGCATTTAAAACATGTGTTTAATGTGGTGTGTTTTTTTCTGTTATGTCATATCAAGATGACAATGAGGTACTTTAATGATAATACTGATGACCATAACACTCTTTAAATCTCTCTTGGATACTTATCCAACAGGGCTTAACTTGTGGGTAAATAGATGTCTGATGATATCTATGCAAACCCATAGCAATTATTCCTGTCCTTCAGAAATAAGGGCTTCCCAGCTTTGTGCAGTTTCAAAGGGAAGTCATTTTGTTCTTTAAAACACAATAAGCAGCAGGCAGAAATAAGAACGGCAGCATTTAAATTCCTGGGGAAAAGGTATCTGTTATAGGGAGGAAGACCTTAAAGCCAGGGCAAGGATAGCATATGGTTTTCCAGTATAGTTTTCTCCAGTTTAAGTCCTTGGTTCTCACCATTCCTTTGGTTTCACAGATGATTTCATTTAGGAAAATCAATAGATGGGAAAATTTGTATCACATACATACATTTCTCAGCTTAGAGAACAGTAGAGTCCATTTGGGCTCAGTGATAATTATAAGGTATTTCTTTTCCTTTTACCCAATGACTTTATCACCTAAAACCTAATGTTGTAGACAGAGTTTAAGGCTTCTGAAAGTCTGGTAAAATTTTTGAATATCTGTCCCCACCCCCACAAATCTAGTGTCAGAGATGTTCTAGTTAATCTTCTTTAAGGTCCTATTCACTTAATGGAAATGCTTAGCTGCATAATTGCTTTGAGCCTATTGCTATTCCAAATGGAAAATATAATAATCTAATGGTATTGTCTCTATAAGCGAATGAGAATTTCAGGAGTGGCTGTTGGTGCCACCCATGTGATCCAGAGAGGTTAATGCAGTTAAAGTTATTTCACAGTCCATTAAGGAGCTTACGGTGACCTCATGACCTTTGCGCCAACAACACGGAATCCATTATCATCACAATGGAGGAGCTGTGGGTTCGGCTGACTTGACAATGGGCCCGGGAAATCCCAAGTTAGTACTTAGTTTAAAAAAATGCACTTTTCTTTCTGCTTCTTGGGTATGGCTATTAATATGCCCTCCTATAATTTGTAACATTAACATTGCCGAAGGTACAGAAAAGGACATTGAAATGAAGATGTCAAAACTGCTGACTTAGTTCAGTGCATGGTAATATTGGCTATGTATTGAAGTGGTAGATATCTAGTAGGAAAATCAAGATGAGAGTCAAGGAACTCAGTTAAATTAATGATAAATTATCACAGATTATGAAATTCATTTAGGCAAATAATAGCTTTCCTCCATTTTTTAATGGTATGTTCCATTCTGAGATTTAATATATGATTTAGGGAGAAACAAACGTTTTTAACTTAAGAATACAATTAATCAAAACTACTAGAAAACATTTACTTTGTCAAAATCCAAATTTTAGACAAATATGTTTCCCTGTACATTCTCAAGTATATCTCACTGTGACAGATGATGCCACGGTACCGACATCAATTGTTTATCTTCTACATGTGATTGAGTGAAAGACATCACTGTCACATTTAAAAGCATATTTAAGGCATGAGATTAAAAATAAGGATTTTATCCAAATGCTGGTTGATCTGAAAGTGTTAGTATTTTTGCCCTCCGAGATCAATTTGCACAACTGAACAGGCTCCTTTGGAGAAATAACAAGCATGGAAATTAAAAGTAGATTTTGCAGTGCATTGTATTAATTAAAAAATACTATATCAAGTAGTTCTTATGGCTAAAAAAAAAAAGATTAAACAAGATTGTTTATAGATATAAAGGTTAAAATGTAAATACAGTCTGTGGAAGTACAATTTATATTCTCAGAACCTAAAAAGGAAGCATTTTAAAATAATTTAAGGAAAGCATTTAAAGGTAATTAAAGAATCCAGCAGTACCTTTCAAAGATAGTTATTGCTGATGGTAGTTAGCACATCTTAACCTCATTTAAACACAATAAGGTTTTCGCACTTACTACAGTTCCAAAAGCCTGTAATATAATCACTAAAACTGAAGCTGAGAATTTGAGTTAATTTTCAGGAACACACTATGATCATGTCCTTTTATGCACTGCTGAGAAAATAATTGAAAAAAAGTTTTACCTTCTGACGATTTATGCAAATAAACAAAGAAAGAAAAAAATGTGACCAAACTATTTCCTCTGCAGTTCTAATTGGCACCTGTTTTATTGAAGAAAAGTTATTCAAACAATATGTTAAATTCAGTATTTGAAACTGGTGTTAAAAAAGAATCTTATAGTAAGTCTCCTTAAGTTTGAATGCATATGAAAACTCACAAATATATACATAATATAGGGACAATCATATATTATCAGAGAAATTTACAAATGCTTAAAGCCATTAGCCATTAAAACTTTCGCACGATTATACAATATTTGGCTTCTGAAATTCACCTTGTTTTTCAAATTTTGAATATTAAAGTCAACTAGGGACTTACTTTTTAAAGTCATTGGATTTAACTCTATAATTCATTGTACAATTTATAAAATTAACAATATACTCTAATAATCTGTTCCAATTCACTAGCCTGGAATGTTTTGCAGGATGTGTGTAATAGGTGGAAGATGTACTTTTTATTTATGGGGCTTAAAAATTATGTTTTCCATATTTTTCTTTAGCAAATACTTGTTTTAATGGTAAATCTAATTTGTATTATAATGCATCTCCTGGTAAGTACCTTATTCTTTATAGGCCAGAATTCCAGAGGACAGTAAAGGTACAGAATGAGAAATGGGCAAATAGGAGAGAAAACCCACAATAAATGGATTTAAAGGAGTATGTATTTTAAAGATGAAGCGATAATACAGAGTAATCGTGGGTCAGAATTTTATGTGAGCAGACTGTGGAATGTTGATGAGGTTTTATGCTATAATTTTTCACAATTTGTAATATGCAATATTACAAATATTTTAAATACATTTATACATACAATGTGCCTGATGCTAAAAACAGATGTGCCCATTGGAGTTGATTTTCCGATTGTGTTATTGACTACTATTATTATTGCTTTCAGTACACAACAGAAACTGAAGATTCAAGGGCTGCTTTTTGTTTCCTTTAAATTCTCTTAACTAGTATTGCCAGTTCTGATGATACTGTTTTCTTAGGTCTTCCTTTGAAAGGAGACCCACCCACTTGCATCACAAAATCTTTCCGTATAGAATAATTAATAATAGAAAAGGGGAGGGGGGAAAAACCCTCAAAACTCTGTCAAAACATAAAACAAGACTCGTGGAGAAGAAATGTGGTACTCCAAACTCAAAGCCAGGCAGTTCTGTAAAGATGCTCTGTAAAGATGCTCTATTTGACTAGAGAGAAAGTTACGGAGAAGCTGGTGGAAAGCGTGAAAGTGTAAATGCCGCTTCCAAAGTGGGTCTCAGACTTCAGTCGCCAAAAATAAACTGGTTCCTGGCTGAAAGACATAAGTGCAATCGTGAAATTGATATCCCTCCTTGGCCGAGTCCCAGACAATATGTTGCCTTTCGGGGGCTGATCAACGTGATTGATGTATCTGTGAGAGCCAGGGGGGCGCTCCCCTTTAATCAAACCCACCGTCCTCGACAGAGGCAGCTGTGGACTCACGAGTTCTTCAGGCTTTCTCCCTCCAGGTCTGCTTAGAAATCTGACAGCCCAGAAGAAGAAAAGGGTGGCAGAACAGCCACAAAGTATAAACTCCACTCCGTAGAAGAAAAACAGAAAAAAAGGAAGAGAAAACCAGCTATTGATTGAGACATAAGATGGCAGCAACTGAACAGTTTATTGCCTTCAAAGAAAAATTCAGACTTCACTTATAGTGCCCCAACAAACTCCTAAAAGCATGTAGCTAAGGATTTTTTTTTTACTTCTAAAAATGTAGATTTTTCTGTTTTTCTCTATCTAGTAGCCATGACCAATTGTCATAGTCTACTTTACTGTTTTTTTTTTCTTTCATGTTCGTTCTCAGTTTTCATGTTTGCATCATAAATTTCAGAGTTGTGGTAATCTGCCCTCAAAATCATCAAAAGATGAAGTCATAGAGAAAAATAACCTCAAATCTCCTCGTGAGCAACATTGCAGACACTAGACTAGCAAATTCTAATCTTAAAAACACTGATTTACCACTTGTTCCGACTCTTCCAAAAGAGATCCTGCCAAAAATGGAGTGATGGAAGGGTCAAATGGGAGCTTTTGCATTTCCTGTAGGAAATATTTCTAAACCTGTAACATGTTGTCACTGTTTATTTTTTTCCTACTCTCTACTATAATGACTCAAATTGATTCCAGCTTAAAAGATCAGCACCAAGGGATCATCTATTTTTTTCAGGATTTCTGTTAATGTTGAGAGGCTTCCAAATTGGTTAACCTTACCACACTCCCTTGCACTGTTGTCCTATTCACACATAATATTCTGGTGCCAGATTGTCAGCTAATTATGTCACGAGCAATCAGCTAGCAAAGCACAGTCATTCTCGCCTGGAGAATGAACCTTGTTTCAGAGCTACTCCAAGGAAAAAATAGGCCCTTTCATTAAAGAAATCTGGAGTGAGGGTTTTATTTAACTCTGCATTCCATTTCAGCACTGCTGTTGCCTTGATGTAGGCATGTTGATTGCTGGTTATTTCTTAGGCAGCTGTATGGGGGAACACCCTGGGGCTCCCTGGAGCCCCCAGCTCATTACAGACTAAGTGGGAAGACACACAACTATTTGGTAAAACCTCTATTCTGTAGACTTGTGAAATAAAAACCAACAAGTTATCTTCCTCCAAAGGGTCGCTTTTTGAGGGATAAATTTCTTTGAAGGGTTATCATAGTTTTCTTCTATAAAAACCAAATGAGGAATAAAAATTCAGCAAATCTCAGACATCTGTTTTTAATGATGATACGATTATCATAGACATGCAAATTATTGACAATAGAAAGGTGAATTTGTGACAGCAGAAGTGTTGAGCTGTCAGAATAGGTTTTCAGTAGTAGGTGAAATGTCCAAGTGCCTAACAGAACCCCACATGGTGTTGGCACTCAATAAAGACGGCATCCCCCTTGTAAGAAGGTAAACAATTCCTTCTTAAATTTTGAGTACACACCCATTAGAAGGTGGTAGGAAAGAGCTAGCCAACCCAGGCACAGTGGCACATACCTGTAATCCCAGTGGCTCCTGAGGCTGGGGCAGGAGGATCCCAAGTTCAAAGCCAGACTCAGCAACTTAGGAAGGCCCTAAGCAACTCAGTGAGATCTTATCTCAAAACAAAAAATAAAATGGGCTGGGTACCCACACCCCACCCCCCAAAAAGAAGCAAAGAGCTAGCCACATGATAAGGAAATAAGGCAATGAAGAATCTGTTTGGATAAAGCATTTACTAAAAAGGATTGAGTTACATAGGAACTCTTCATTTGTCTATTAAGACTTTAATAGGTATTCATCACCTACTTCATATAATGATCATAACTTGATGATGACTCTATCTTAAACTGGTACTGGGGAGGGAGAACTAACACACAGGAAGAAACTGGGTGGAACATTACAATACACAATAAAGTAATATATTTATAGCATGAATACTGAATGTAACAGGAATTTGGAAAATAGGGAGATTTGCTAATGGCTTCTGAAGGTTCTTGGGCTGTTTCTTAGAGTTGGGAAGACAGGAAGATCATCAGGGTTCTTGATGATTTGCAGACCAGAGAATAATCTATTGGAATGCTGATTAGGCTCCTACTTTGCTCCAATAATGAAGGCTTAGAATTTCAAACCCTGGTAATGAGGATTAGAATAAAAATGGAAATTTTAAGCTTCATGATTACTAGTATTCCAGAGACTGAAGACAATTTTCCATCCCTCCAATGGCTACTACTTACTATAGGAGCACTATTTATTATCTTCATGGATTTCTTCAATTGGTTTTTGTTTTTTTGTTTTGTTTTTTTTGTTTGTTTGTTTTGTTTTGGTACTGGGGATTGAACTCAGGGGCACTCCACCACTGAGCCCCAGCCCCAGCCCTATTTTGTATTTTATTTAGAGACAGGGTCTCACTGAATTGCTTAGGGCCTCACTAAGTTGCTGAGGCTGACTTTGAACTCACTATCCTCCTGCCTCAGCCTCCCAAGTGCTGGGATTACAGGCATGTGCCACCATGCCTGGCCTTCAATTGTATTGACTTAGAAAATTTAAGGTGAGCACTTAAAAGATACAAAACTGCCAAGAATATTAATTTATTGAAAATATAGATTCAGAGAGAGAAAAATATTGTTTGGAATGTATGCAATGTATTTTTGGTAAAATAGACTGTAGTTTTAGTAGTATAACAGCAAACAACTGTTCAAAGGTTTTTCATTTTGTAACAGATGATTCTAGGAAAATAAAATCTTGGCTTGAGAAATGAGTAGAGAGGCAGGAATGGCACAGAAAAGGAGGCAATTTCCAGTGTTTCAAACTGAATCTAATTCAGCTTTGTAGCATCTTTGCAAGACCATGCTCTTAGAAGCACAAACAGAAGATGAAACCAAAGAAATAATCACTAACTCTTGTTATATTGACAGTAATCAAAACCTAGTTTCACGATCTTAAATGGGGTTATGTTACAATGATAATTCTTAGGAGAGTTATAGGAATATGAAAGAATGTCAAAATTAGGCAGATAGCAAAGACATAAGTTTGGGTTTCCAAGCTTATAATGTGATTTGTGATTAATATTTTATTATATAAGAAGTTGCCAGCAATTAAGGAAAAATATGATCAAATGTTTCCAATTTCCACCAAAGTGGGAAAAGGGAGAGTAAGTTTAAAATGCGTGAAGGAGTTTGAGATTAGAAATCTCAAAGATCATTGGACAGGGAGGATTATACTGAAATTTATAACTAGAAAAAGTCTAGAACTATTTTCCCTGGAGATCTTTAAAAATATAAGAGAAATATACATTTTGGCCCCAAATGGTGTTAATGCCATTCTATCTAGAGTCAAAGAAAGAGGTGACTGAAAATGTTTTATCTTGTCTATGAAAACAAGATCATTATGAAATCAGTTACATTTTTCCAGCAAAAGTAGATCAACGGGAAAGAATAGTTTGATTTTTTTTGTGATAAAACAATGAGAAAGTCTAACTTTTCTATGTATCAGTTGTACTCTTTATGGTAAATTTTCCTCTAAGAGTCCCCCAAATTAAAACATTCAACCTATTAATAAAACTCATATATGGACCCTCATGTACTCGATGAATCTGTGATTAGGAGCCTTAGGTAGTTACATATTTTCATTGGGTTCTTGAGGTTTGATGATTGGAGGGAGAATTAGGACTTTTAAGACATTAGTGTGATTATTCCTATTTTAGTATTAACTTGGGAACTTTGGGGACATTATAGATTTTTGTCCTTGCATTTCTTCTCTTTTTGTAACAGAAAGGAGAGAAACAAAGATTATATAAAGCATATCATAAACACATCCAATTTGAGACTGGGAATCTTTAAATAAAAAAATTATCAGTTATACAACCTGTACATGACTGCAATTATATTTTAGTGCCTGTTTGAGAAAAATATAAAGAACAATGTATGATTGTACATGCACAATACGTATGTTTTAAAATGAACTTTTAAAGTTTCGCTAATTACTGCATTTACATACACATGGAAAAAAGGTCTTTTGTCTTCATGACATAGACAATCTTGGTGCATATGGACTGACTTCTGTCCTCAGGTTCCCTCAAGGACGGCTTGCCCTTGGGTTAGGAACCTCTGGTCTAAAGGAAACAACATCTTCCCTCCTAGAACTCAGCATCATCATCAGTGGAAAAGAAAATCTGTTTTTAGAGTGAACTCGAATTTGAAAGAAATGACAACAGTAATCAGAGATGACTTGAAGCATAGAGGAAAGTAATATGCTATTTACAATGCAAATTTCACAGTTATTTAACTCCAACTCATTTTAACCTTTTGGGAAATTTTTTTTTTTTTCTTAATTTAGCCACAGAAGTTAGAGATTAAGGAGATCCTTCTTTGGAATCACTTAATTTTGTATTTAGTCAAAGTGTTTTTTTAAAAAAAATAGCATATGGTTCACATTCTAGAAGGTCTTCCTTTAGCCCCTGTCAAGCAAGCCTATTAGAAAGTGAGTAAATTTAATAAACACAGAACTGCACTAAGTATGCATCACCTCATTTGCATGTCTGTGTGGGCCGAGTGCAGTCAGTGTGGGCAAACAGCTGTCTGCTGCTTGTTTGTGTAGGCATGGAAATGAGGCTCTAGGAAAATGTGCCTCCATTGAAAATAGCAAATCTGGGGTTGGAAGGGAGTTTCAGTAGCCATCCCGGGACATCTTCAGGCAAACGAAATTTAAATGGTCCCAGGAACAGGCCTTGATCTGCTTAAGATTAGACAAAGATATGCCTCTAAAGAGACTTAGGGAAAACAAACAAACAAACAAACAAACAAAACAACAAAAAAAACACATATATAGAAAAAAAAATGAGCATTTTTTAAAAATTTTTACTCTTCAGTCTGATAGGAAGTTTAACAGAATTATTTCATTCCGGGATACTAATTATTTTAAAACTGGAGGCAAACTCATTTGTAGTAAAATTAAGTATCTGGATCAATTAACTGCTGCCTTGGCTTTCATTAGTAACAAACACTAGCACTGTATGTGCTATGGAGTATGATGCAAGTAGGACCTGGATCTAGAGAAGTGCAAGCAGGGTCAAGGCAGCGTGGAGGCGACCCTCCATACAATCTCTTTTAGGTTCACTCAGCTTCCTCCGGCTTTCAAAAATAGATGCAGTCCTCTGGAAGGTCAAGGTATAATTGAGCTCTATCAACTTTTTCCATTTCCGTAGTTTGTGATAAAGCTAAATGTAGCCAATAAACTTTTTCCCATTCATGTAAATAAAAAACAACCTGCAGATTTTTTGTTTTGTTTTTATAAAAACTATATAGGCTCTTACATTGGGGGAGAATCCAGCATGGATCAGAATCTTAGGTGATGATGGAAGAAATCTTGTTTTATGAGCAGTTTCATAACAACTTTAGCACAAAAAACGAGCACTTCTCACGTGAATCCATTCTGTAAACAGCATATGTAAATACACATATAATGATTATAGATTAATAGGACTATCCTTAGTCCTGTGCATTCATTGGAAACGCTTTTTCAGTGACTATACCATTTAATAGCGTCTCAATGTGCTCTGAAAGCTTTCACGCTCTGCTCGGAGGGGACCCCTTGGCGGGTGCCAGATACAATGACGCACGGTAGCTGAATGTGGCATCTGTTGCCAAATTCCTATTTGTCCTTCACACGAAGTCCATATTGACTGTTTCAAAAACTCTTTGTATGAGCTATTATTTTCAAATTGTTTCCCAACTTATACTGCAATTGAAAATTGGACAGCTTTTCAATTGCTCTCGCATTCCAATTGATTACCAATACACTTTTTCAGAATTAAGAATCTCAGTCTATTCTCATCCCTGGCGTCGTGTTGACTCCGTGTGGCTTTCATTTAAATATTACAGCACAGTGTGTGCCTGACTCCGTGTTAAGATAACGAACGAGGCAATCAATTAGATTTATTATCTCTTCTCTTGACTCTGTGGTACGTAGCACAGTGGAAAAACCCCAAGTCCTAGACATAATGTTGCCTTCGCTTCAAGGTCTCCTAGGATTAGCGTCCAAACTTAGTTTCTGCTGTATCAGACGGGTCTCAAGGTTCGCAATGTGTACTTTAGGTCGAGGCAATTGTAACAATCAAATAACTAATATGTTTTCTGAATAAATGCATTCTAACGCTGTTAGGTTATCAGATCAAATCAATAAATATTTATTGAGTGATTACTATGTATAAGGCACTCTGCTAGGCCCTGGAGGATGGGAAGTACATTTTGAACCACATCTTAAATTCTCAGGAATATCTCAGGAAATACTCAAAAGTGACATCAATAAGGAAGAGGGAAGGAACCATTTAATTTGTATAAGGCATTTCTGAGTGCTTTAAACATCATTCTGTAAGGTCTTCAGTGGTCTCATGATCATCAGTAGCCGTCACCAATTTCCAACGGGACAAGTGAAGCAGAGAGAGGTTAAACTCTTCTTGAGGTCACACAGTGATAGAGCTGAGTCTCCTACTGTAAGTGACTGTGTCCTGGCTTTGTGTTTAAGCTGCCCTGGAATGATTGCTGCTGTGAGGTCCTTGCTTCTTGCTTTGGCTTGGCTCTGCCTTATTAGCTGGTGCTTATGACATCGCTAATCGACGTAAAACGTCAGAAATTTCAATTAGCATAATACAACTCTCCATCAGCACAGAGTTCTGCCTATGCATATGAATATAAGCCTCCTGCTTTTACACAAATAAAGGAAAACAGTATATTCCCCACCTCAATAGTGTCATTCATATTTACTATACTTGCTTTGTCGTATATCTATCCATTAAGGCCGTCTTAATTTTTGAGGCATTTAAAAGTAAATTGCAAGTATAACCCTTTGGAATGTATTTTCACCATAGATCACAGAGGCCTATAGGACTGCTGTTATAGTTTGAGAGGAAATAATTATAATTGGTTCAAACAAATTTATTAAAATTTCTCTTAAGTATTCTCCTTTTCTTGGTGTGGGACCACATTCATTTGTTTATATAATCCTGGAAACAACTTCATACAGTGAAAAGGCAGATAGCAATAATTCCATTTTATAGATTAAAAAACTGATTTTTGGAGACTACACAAGGAGCCCAAGGTCACACAGGAGGTGGAATATCCAAAACAAACTACTTCTTCCAGCTCCTGACCCAGTGTTCTTTTCTCTAGATCAAACCATCCACCCTCTTTTGTCAAGACTTCCAGATAAGTTTAGCAAGTAGTTCTTAAAGCAGAAATGCAGGTTGAACATCCTTATGTGAGATGCTCAGGTCAGAAGTGTTTTGGATTTTGGATTTCTTTTGGATTTTGGAATGTTTGCGTATCTTGGAGATGCAACCGAAATCTGCATATGAAATTCACTTGTGTTTTATATATGCCTATGGCTACAGGCTGAAGATAGTTTTATACCATAGTTTAGTGGGCCTGCACTAAATACAATATTTTCAGTGCACATTTAGTGTGCTTCACAGTCACATGAAGTCAGGTGTGGAATTTTCCACTGGTGGGGTCATGTCAGCACGTAAAAAAAAATATCGTATTTTGAATTTTGTATTTTTTTGGATTAAGGATATTCAACTTGTATTTAAATAGTTGGACATATGCCTTAGTCCCTGCATTAGTGTACCTGTGACCTTGTTCTGTTTAGTTTTATGGTTTGGGGGTTAGTGTGTGTAGGAGTGTGTGTGTGTTGCTGGGATCAAACCCAGGGCCTCACACATGCTAGACACGTGCTCTACCACTGTGCCACATCCCCAGCTCATGATCTTTTGTTATCCACACTCTCAAACCTTGAAGAGCTTTAGGGCTGAGAAGGCACTGCCTCAACTTCTTTGATACTGCTGTGTTTGAGCAGTCTGTGATCATGGGCTTCTAGATGTCCAATGACATTTCTTTTTCTGGCCCTATTGAAGATTTTCCTATGAAAATTCAAAATAAAAAGAACCTCGTTTGTGATCCTCTACATTAATCCTCACCTCAACTTTCTCAATCCTGTTTTTTAAAGTTTTGATCATATGTAATGAAAATGATATTGCTTCTCATTTAAAAAACATAAACAAAGTAAAAAGATTCAACGCATAGACTTTGGAATCCTCCCCTCTGAAGAAAATTTTCCATTTTCCATTCTGATTTGTATTCTCCCAGTCTGATGTTAAACTGCCTTGCAACCTGATCTCTTCACTTAATAGTAAATTTATTTTGTGGTTTGTAGAGACTTCCTCCTCTCCCATTCAATGACTATATCACCACCTACTTAATTTCTTGTGATGGATATTTTGCTTATTTTTTTTTCCATTATCACAATGCAAAGTAGATATTCTTGTCCTTCTATTTTGACTCCCATTTGCTATTTTTTCCTTTTTCCTTTTCTTTTCTTTGTTTTTGGTGGACAGACCCTGAAAAATAAAGAATAGAGGGAGTGAGAAAGGAGGAATAGAGTGACTAAGAGGATAAAGCACATTCATCAAGATGGGGAAGAGCAGGTTCTGGCAATTTTGCTAGCCAATGTGTTTTAGAGAGGTTAATTTTGAGATACCTGACAGATGTAAGTGGAAATTCTTAGAAACCAGGTGCTGGGGAGAAGATAGGAGCAGAGATAATAATGTGGGATGGTATCAAAAGCCCTGAGGATGGTGAGATTATCTAGGGGAGAAGGTGAGTACAGGATAGGGTGAACATCCTTAGGGGCTTCAACCTTCAGAGGTTAGCCGGAGTGAAGGCTGCAAAGGATCCTGGGAAGAAGAGGACAGAGTGTGACCTAGGAATCCAGGGGGTGTGATGCCTAAGAAGACTTGAACAAAGTATTTCAAAAGAGAGGAAGAGGTCCAGGTGTCAAAAGCTGTGGAGGTACGGGTTAAGATGAAGAGGGAATAATTTACTGAATTTGGTGTGATTTTTTTTTTTAAATCTAAAAATGTCACTACACATATAAGAGATGCAGGATCTTACTATTATTCAAGTAAATGCAAAAGATATGTTTATTTTGATTATCATATTGCCAGGAATATAAAAAGGAATATCTAATATTAGCAAGAATGATGGGAAATAAAGCACATTCATACAATCATTGTTTTCATTTTATAAAAAGGGCAATTGGGCAACATCTAGAAAAATATCTCACATGGAGGACTGTCAATACAGACTCCATTCTAGCAGAAAATAAGAGTCACCTATTATTCTCCAACTGGCTACTGAAAATACCTCCTAATTAATGTCTCAGCCTCCACTCTTAAACACCTGTAATTTACTCATATTTCAAACAAACTGGTATTTTAAAAATTGAGCATCAGAGCCTATCATTCATCTGTGTGTAACTTTCCAATGGCTTTCTGTTGCAGGGAGCATAACACCACTTAATTCATTCTGATGCTTTCCTAGGCTTAACTTCCTACCCTTCTTCTCTATATGATCCTCTTTTTTCTACCTTGAAAACTTTAAACTCCTCAGTTCTGAGGTTTTACCCTTCTCTTGTCTCTTCCCAGAATTTTCCTTTAGCTTTCCAAAGGCTGGCTCCTTGTTATTCCAGTCTCAGTTTATTTATTTTCCATGCACTAACTATTCATTTCCTCCCTCAGGAATGTTAAGACTGCTCTTCAGCAGAGGGAGAAGCCACTTGATTGACAAATGTTTGTAGATTGAAAGCACAAATGTGTATTGCTTTTGTTTCTATTACATGAGTCCCTTTTTCCTTTTTGATTTGTAGTAACTCTCTATACCAATGAATAAGATGTATTTGTCACATGTGTCAAAAAGAGTTTTTCTGATTATGATTTGTTTTTTAACTTTATTTTTGGTATTTTCTTTCCATATAGAAGTTGTAAGTTTCTAAATAGTTTATCTCTTGGTTATTTACTTCTTAGTTCTGGTGTCATAACTGCACTAGATATTATAAATGAGAAAAAATTTTTCTGTTTTCTTTTAGTATTTATACAGTTAAAGTGTTGTCAATCTATTGAAAACATATTTTATATGATATAAGATAGGAAACTAGATTTACTTTTCATAATGTTTAATTGACCAAATATTATCATCTGAAAAATCCATTCTCTACCCACTGCTTTACAATGACCCATTTCTTATGTAGGAAATTCCCACAGATACTCTGAGGCTCTGTCTGCTTTAATTAACCTGTTCCTATATAATATCAGATGCTTTTTTTACTGTGGCTAAAATACATTTTAATGTCTGGTTAACTGAGTACTTCATTATTTTTATATATATAAGACTTTCTTGAATATTCCCTGTGTATTTTTTTTCTGATAAACTTTTTCAAAAGTCAATTTGTCATATTCTAAATACAACTTATTGAGATGTTTTGGGAACTGTAGTAATCTTTTATGTTACTGAGGAGTGAAATGACATCTTTAGAATATGGAGCCTTCGATCTTGGAATGGACTCTCTTTCTGCATTTATTCCTGTCTACTTTAATGTTGTTCCACAGAACTTTATGATTTCCAGCCAGGCTCAGTGGCACACACCTGCAATCCCAAAGGCTCAGGAAGCCGGACTTCAGCTTCTTAAAGTTCTCAACTTTCAGATTGGATCTCAGCTTCTTAAAGTTCTTGGCCCTACATATAAGTGTCTCCTCTCCTGCTTTTTCCCATCTTTTTAATCTCCTCAATCTTGTTTAAATTATCTCTTTAGTTCAGTTCCTGTTTCACTTAATATGTCTTAGTTTGTCTTTTATCCCTAGGTTGGCCGTGAGCTCCAGGCAAGCCATGTCCAGTTCACTATCAAATTGTCAGACTCCACATTGGTGCTTGGCGCTGAAGATGTATTTAAGGAAAGTCAAATGAATGATTTTCTTAATACAATTATATAAGTCTTGCTCACTTGTTTTTAACTTCCAGTATTTTAATTATATTTTTACTATTTTAACTGGGACTGATTTTTTTTTATGTTTCCTGACTGGTTATTTGTGATATAAAGGAAGATCTAGTTTTTATAAATGTTTCTCACCCAAATTCTGTGTGTGTGTGTGTGTGTGTGTGTGTGTGTGTGTGTACTGGGGATTGAACCCAGGGGCACTTAACACTGAGCCACATCCCCAGCCCTTTTTTGTCTTTTATTTAGAGACAGGGTCTTGCTGAGTTTCTTAGGGCCTCAGTAAGTTGCTGAGGTTGGCTTTGAACTTGGGATCCTACTGCCTCAGTCTCCCAAGCCACTGGAATTATAGGTGTGCACCACTGTCCCTGGCTCCAAATTCTAATTATTTTAATAGACTTTTTTAGCTGATTCTCTTGGAATCCCATAATGACATTAATTTATTTTATATTTGCATATCTTCTTTAGGCCTTATCACATTGGCTAAGGACTGTAGGATACTAACCAGGTAGTGCCATATCAGTCTATTTAAGCTTACTTAGATTTTAGGAACAAAAACCCTTGTCTTTTATCAGCAGAGAAGGATTTCTCACTCACAGTTCATGAGCATCATCAGTCTTAGCTCTGCTGTCTGTTGTCTTCTTTCTGGACCTAGGCTGTGACTGTCACCTCTACTGGAAACTCTGCAATCTCATGGGGATGAGAGGCTTGATGGGGGGCACCATGAGATGGCCTTTAAAGCTTCTGTTTTGGAATGTTGTTATTACTTCTGCTCAAAACAAATTGCCCAAAGAAATCACATGGCACTACTGTCATCAAGATGGGCTTATGTAATTCTCCCACAGGAAGGGACTCTACAAACCATGTAGCTGCACTGGCATTGAAGGTTAGGGATCCATGACATGGTGATATCTTTCACATAGCTATTATTTTTTGTTTCTTACTTTAATAGAATGCATCTAGTATATTTCCAGTATATAAAAAGTTGCTCTCAATGACATGTATTTTATTATATTTTATCAGCTGGCTTTATTCTCAAGTTGCTAATAATTTTTATTATTACCAGCAAAAGAAGTCTTCGAGTAGAGTTAGCAGACACCACATTCATGTTGATGGTGAAGTTTGTGAGAAATGTGGAAATGGAAGAAACACCTCCAAAGAATTCTTTTTTTTTTTTTTTTTTTTAGGAAGGTTGCCTGAAGGATAGAAGGATAAATGCAACCAGATGAGGGAGGTTACTCATCAAAAGAGGGTTTAGTACCTAGGTAGAGGAAGACTTGAAAATGTTCAAATGCTCATGAGAAGGTTTTAACAAGATGAAATGGTGAAAACACGAAAGTGAGAAGGGAATTCTCCTAGAGAGTGCTGAGGAAGTGGTAGGGATGGGTTTAGGAACTGAGTCAGACAAAGGAATCCCTCCCTGATTTGTCTTTTCAAAACATTACCTCTTTTTACTATTCATCAATTTTATGAATTTTTTCTGTCTAGAAAACTGTTCTCCTGGCTTAAATATAAATATCAAATATATCTTTCTCTATATTAAATTCGGTCTTGTCCTTCTACTTCTCTTCAAATCCTACTCATTTTCCAATGAGATGATTATTTTATCTTTTGTCTTTATTAATTCCTTTCCCCCCATCTAATTTTAGTATATTTTCTTGTGTTTTGGGTGGGTGAATGAATGCTGTTTAATTCACCTTCAAGGCTTAATAATAAAAATTTTTAAGGATTTTTCTGAAAATGGCTTTGTTTACTTTGATACGTAGTATTCCCATTTTTGTTGATCTTTAGGTAAATTGCAATTGAATTGCAACTCCCTCCTGTAAAATTCTTCTTAATATATACAGAAAACAGACAGTGACAGTGTAAAAGGATGGAGGCAGAATAACTAAATGAGGTCATTTCTGTGGTCCAGCCAGATGGGTGCCATTCATGGAGATGGGGAAACAGAAGAACAATTTTAGTAATCATCTTCTAAAATTTTTATTTACTCTTATAAATCATACTCTGGAACAACTTGCTTATATAAAACTCATTTTCCATTCTTTTTTGCTAACAGAATCCTGACGTTAGTATCCAATGCACCCAGGAAACGTATTTTTAGACCCCCTTGTTGCTAGTTGCTATGTTGCTATGTTGATAGCTATGTCCATCAGCTGGCCAAAAGGATGTGAATGAAATTCTTCTGGGAATTTCTAGGGAATTTTTGCTTTCCTAGTGTAAGAGGATAAATTTTTACCTTTTCTTCTTGCCATGAAAATGAATCTAATGTCTGGAGATGTAGCAGTCATATTGAGACCAGGAAAAAGCAAGCATAAAAATAAACATTTCTATCTTAGGATTGTCATATTAAAAGAATAGTTTGCCAACTACCTGAACCTAAATGAGAGCAAATGTTTTCTAATAATCACCATGTGAAATAATTGAATTCCTATTTTTGTAACCTATGATTCCAATTTATGCTGCTTGCAATCAAACATTTTCAACAGTTTTATTACTTTCAAATGACTTCCCTCTACTCTAGGAGATCTGGTTTGGCCTGCTGCATTTTTATTTATTTATTTATTTATTTATTTATTTATTTATTTATTTATTTTTAATATTTTTTGATTCACTGTACACAAATAGGGTACGACTTTCATTTCTCTAATTATACATGAAGTAGAGCCACACCATTTGTGTAATCATTACATGTACATTGGGTAATGATATTTATCTCATTCCATTATCTTTCCTTCCCCTGTCTCCTCCTCATCCCTCATTTTCCTCTGCACAATCCATCCTTCCCCTCTTCTTGCCTTACCCCCGCCCCTTTATGTGTCATCATCCACTTACCAGAGAAATCATTTGATCTTTGTTTTTTTTGGGATTGGCTTATTTCACTTAGCATGAGATTCTCCAACTCCATCCATTTACCTTCAAATGCCATAATTTAATTCTTCTTTATGACTCAGTAGTAGTCTACTGTGTATGTATACCACAGTTTCTTTATCCATTCATCTATTGAAGGGCATCTAGGTTGGTTCCACAATCTAGCTATTGTGAATTGAGCTGCTATAAACATTGATGTGACTGTATCACTGTAATATGCTGATTTTAAGTCCTTTGGGTATAGGCCAAGGAGTGCGATAGCTGAGTCAAATGGTGGGTCCACTCCAAGTTTTCTAAGGAATTTCCATACTGTTTTCCAGAGTGGCTGCACCAATTTACAACCCCACCAGCAATTTATGAGTATACATTTTTCCCCACATCCTCACCAACACCTGTTGTTGCTTGTATTCTTGATAATAGACATTCTAATTGGGATGAGATGAAATCTTAGGGTAGTTTTGATTTGCATTTCTCTTATTAATAGAGATGTTGAACATTCTTTCATGTAGCTATTGATTGCTTGTAGATCTTCTTCTGTGAGGTGTCTGCTCAATTCCTTATCACATTTATTGAATAGGTTATTTATATTCTTGGTGTAAAGTTTTTTGAGTTCTTTATAAATTCTGGAGATTAGTGCTCTATCTGAAGTGCATGTGGCAAAGATTTTCTCCCACTCTGTAGGCTCTCTCTCCATATTGTTGATTGTTTCCTTTGCTGAGAAAAATCTTTTTAGTTTGAATCTATCCCATTTATTGATTCCTGCTTTTATTTCTTGTGCTTTGGGAGTCATGTTAAGGAAATCTGGTCCTAAGTCAACATAAAGATTTGTACCTACTTTTTCTTCTGTTAGGGGCAGGGTCTCTGAACTAATTCCTAGTTCCTTGATCCATTTTGAGTTGAGTTTTGTGCAGGGTGAAAGATAGGGATTTAATTTCATTTTACTGCATATGGATTTCCAGTTTCCCCAGCACCATTTGTTGAAGAGGCCATCTTTTCTACATTGTGTTTTTTTGGCACCTTTATCTAGTATGAGATAACTGTATTTATGTGGGTTTGTCTCTATGTCCTCTATCCTGTACCATTGGTCTACCTTTTTATTTTGGTGCCAATACCATGCCATTTTTGTTACTATTGGTTTGTAGTATATTTGAAGATCTGGTATTGTGATACCAACTGCTTTGCTCTTCCTGCGAAGGATTGCTTTGACTATTCTGAGTCTCTTTTTTCTCCAAATGAATTTCATGAGTGCTTTCTCCATTTCTATGGGATTCGTCATTGGGATTTTAATTGGAATTGTGTTGAATTTATATAGCACTTTTGGTAGTATGGCCATTGACAAAGTTAATTCTGCCTATCTAAGAACATGGAAGACCTTCCATCTTCTAAGGTTTTCTTTAATTTCTTTATTTAGTGTTCTATTGTTTTCATTGTGGAAGTCTTTCACTTCTTTTGTTAGAGTAACAAAGAGAAGGAGACAAAAAATTCAAATTACTAAAGTTCATGATGAAAAAGGAAATATCACAACAGACATTATTGAAATACAAAACATAATTAGAAGCTATTTTGAAAATCTATACTCCAACAAAATAGAAAATCTTGATGACATCGAGAGGTTTCTAGAGACATATGATCCATCCAAACTGCATCTGAAGGATATACACAATTTAAATAGACCAATTTCAAGCAATGAAATAGAAGAAGTCATCAAAATCCTACCTACCAAGAAAAGTCAGGGATGAGATGGATTCTCAGTCGAGTTCTACAAGACCTTCAAAGAACTCATTCCAATACTCCTTAAAGTATTCCATGAAATAGAAAAGGAGAAAACCCTTCCAAACTCATTCTATGAACCTAGTATCACCCTGATACCAAAACCAGACAAAGACACATCAAGGAAAGAAAACTTCAGATCAATATCCCTGATGAACATAGATGCAAATGTCCTTAACAAAATTCTAGCAAATTGTATATAAAAACGTATTAAAAAGATAGTGCACCACAATCAAGTGGGTTTCATCCCAGGATGCAAGGTTGGTTCAACATCCGGAAATCAAAAAATGTAATTCACTACATCAAGAGATTTAAACTTAAGAATCATATGAGTATCTCAATAGATGCAGAAAAAGCATTTGATAAAATACAGCACCTTTCATACTCAAAACACTAGAAAAAATAGGGATAGTAGGAACATACCTTAACATTATAAGGGCTATCTATGCTAAGCCCATGGTCAACATCATTCTAAATGGAGAAAAACTGAAAGCATTCCCTCTAAAAACTGGAACAAGGCAGAGAGGGATGCCCTCATTTGCCACTTCTATCCAACATCATCCTTGAAACAGTAACCAGAGCTATTAGACAGACCAAAGAAATTAAAGGGATACAAATAGGAAGAGAAGAACTCAAGCTATCACTATTTGCTGACAATATGATTCTATATTTAGAGGATCCAAAAAATTCCACCAGAAAACTTCTAGAACGCATAAATGAATTCAGCAAGTAGCAAGATATAAAATCAACACTCATAAATCTAATGCATTTCTATTCATAAGTGATGAATCCTCTGAAAGAGAAATTAGGAGAACTACCCCCATTCACAATGGCCTATTGCATTTTTGTAATGACAATTCATGTTAAGAATGAAACTTCTCAAAACAAATGAAGCATTTTTTATGTCCCATATCTGAGAGCTAATGGGGCCACATTCTTATAACTTCTTTGAATGTTTTCTCACCTCATATATCTTATATCATGTTATGGTTTAGATGCAGTATCCCCCAAAAGCTTACATGTGAGCAATGCAAGAAAGTTCAGAGAAGAAATGATTGGGTTGTAAGAGTCTTATGCCAATGAATAAATTAATCCCCTGATAGGGATTAACTGAGTAGTAACTGAAGTCGTAGGGTGTGACTGGAGGAGGTGGGAATTAGGATGTGGTTTTGGGGTATATATCTGTATCAGGCAAGTGGGGTCTCTCTCTCTCTCTCTCCCTTTCTCTCTCTCTCTACCCCTTTCTCTCTCTCTCTGCTCTCTGATTATCATGTGAGCTGCTTCCCTCTGCCACACTCTTCCACCATGACGTCCTGTCTCACCTCGATCCCTGGAGCCTGCTGTCTATGGATTGAGACCTCTGAAATCATGAGCCCCTAAATAAACTTTTCCTACTCTACAGTTGTTCTGGTTGGGTCCTTCCATCATAGTGGTGAAAAAGACGACTAAAATATATCTATTTTGTCAACTATGTCCTAAGATTAATTATTCATCGCCTCATGTACACACCTAGGTAAAATTTTCCCTATTGGTTCTTCCCACCCAGCCTGTCACTTTCTAGACCATTCTGAATTCCACTGCCACTCAATACTTCCCAATGCTATTATTGTTAGATTCCCTTGCACCCTAGCATAACAAAAATTACTCAATACATGAGAAATAGACAAATTCTCTAGTTTGCCATGTTCTGTGCTCTCCAAAATCTTCCCACTCTCCTTTTACAATCTTGATTTTCACTCAAATGCTCCTTTCTAATCAAACTTTTCTCTGGCTTAAATATAAATATCAAATATATCCTCCTTTACATTAAATTCTCTCTTGTCCTCTTCTGCTTCTCTTCAAATCCTACTTATTTTCCAAGGTTCAGTTCAAACCCACCTCCCCTGTTAAAGCCTTGTTGCACACCATGACCAAACTTTCTCTCCTCTTCCTCTCAAATCCTACCCATTTTTCACTACATCTGCTCACCTATAATGTGTCCCAACTACCTTCATCTTTACTTAGGCTGTTCTTGCAGACTGAAACACCCTCCCTCTTTTTCCCCCTACTCAGAATGCTACATATCACTGGAGATGCAACTTAAAATCTTCTTTATTTTAAGTCCTTCTTTATTCTTGGGTTATGACCAACCAGCTCTTCCCATATAGTTTGTCCATGATGCTATTTGTTTTGCTTTTTATTACCTAACTGCTGCATGTTTACAAGATTTCCCCTACAACGACCTATGACTATCAAGACGCAATAGAACAGTTACTGTGTCCTCAGTTCATAATTCATCAAATCACAGCTCTCTCCTTGAGAACACATTTCTGATCATCTCATCCAAACCTCCAGTTAATCAAAGAAATAATAAGCCTGTAGACAGGTAGTGACTTACACAAAGTCACAGCTTTCAGCTCGGGGCCCAATTCTGTGTCAGTGCTCAGAATAAAAAGATGAATGAGGGACAGTTCCATCCACAAGGAGCTAAGAATTCAGTCAAGACACCTGACATATTTAATTAATAAATCACAGTTCTGTTTTTCTGAAGTATTATAAAAACCATGTTGTACTGTACATTTTCTAACTCTTTCATAAAGCAGTGAAAGATTAATCCTATCAAGGGAGACAACTTTAGAGAATTTTTAAATGTTAGCAAGTAAATTAATGTCCTAATAATTTAAGATCTCAAAGAGATGACCCATCAAAATGAGCCACCAACCAAGATTATCAAAATGAGCCACCAACCAAAATCATCTAAATCAAATTATACACACATTGTTTCTAATTTTGAAAACTTCTCCATTGTTACATAAGTGAAATGGTACAAAATTAAACAGAATAGGTATATGCATCATATGTTCATTTTAAATTAATGTGAATTGTATTTACTGAGTGCTTAGTTTGTTTTAAGAAAATAATTTTCCTTCATGCCTTGATACTCTTGTTTCAGTCCACTTACTCTTGATTTTGCAAGAGAGAACATAATGGGAAAAGTAAACAATTTTCCAAGGATCTCCTAATTTTTCATTTTTCCAGTTTTCAGTTTTTTTCAGAATGGGTTGGTGAATTATTACTGCAGTCGTAATTATGATTAGGGGACATTCCTTTCCAAGTCAGAATTAGACCATTGACTATAAGTATTTAAATCAAATTTCTACATAAATAGCTTCCAGTTTCTGCATTGCCTAGAGACTCAAGTCACTATATTTATTTATATAATAGAGCATACTGTGTACATCCAATATATTATTGTTCATAAAACAAGTTATTCTGATTTTCTTCCATAATCACCACTATAATTTTATACATCTAAGTTTACATTAATAAAAATTATAACCATACAAAGAGAAAGAATTATTAGACAAGGTCAGAATTCCTTGAGTTAGTGATGATCATGATTTGAAAGTGTGTAAAGAATAGAATTTGATAGAGCTAAATATGATCTTGTACTTTCTTAATATGGTTGCATTAAATATCATTTGTGTGTATGTGAGCCTAAATCTGCAACTACCCATATGTCATCTTCCCTAGTAAACAGAGCCCTAAATTAAATGTTTGACAGGAGCAATAGCTTTGTATAATTTGCAAACCAAGACTATTAAAACAGGTGAGCTCCTGATTTGCTTTACTTTGAGCTGTTAATGAATAAACTTCAAAAAGATATTAGAGGTATAAAGGAGAGGATGGGTTTTAAAATTATGTTATTAATTTTCTGGTTATCTTGAATATTTGTTCATCAAAATTGAAATAAAACTGTTTTATCAATAGTGAGTGAAGATGGTGACTTTGGATAAGATTCCTCAGGCCAGAAAACTCTGGACTGGGTTGAGACTAATTTTGACCCTTTTGTAAAAGGACTTGGGAATCTACTCAAAGTAAATGCTAAAAATATATGTATGAGAAAATCCACCAAGTTCAACTATGCAGCTGCAGATGTAGATGTGACAGTGTGTTAGATGACAAATCAGAATAATCAAGCTCAGAAGTCATAGTGACTGAATGAAATCAGAAGAGTATTGGAACTTGAATTTTATTTATCCTGCTCACAAGGAAATTTCAGTTTCATTCTCTCCATTGGCCTATGTGTTATCTGTTTGGGCTGCTAAGATCAAGTACCACAGACTGGGTGGGTTAAGCAGCAAATACTGTTCTCTCACTCAGGTCTCACAGTTTGGTAGCTAGAAGTCCAAGATCAGGGTGCATTTGGTGAGGCCCTGGTGAGGGACACTCCCTGGTGTGCAGATGTCCATCTTCCTCCTGCATCCTTAGATAATGGTGGAGAGAGGGCGGGGGATCCTTCGGTCCCTTATAAATGTCTTAATACCGTCTCCCCTCTCTAATGCCATCACCATGGAAGCTTATGATTTCAATATGTAAGTTCTGAATGGCCACAACATTCAGTCCCTAACAGCCATCAACTGATACGCAGCATCACTGACTAAAGATCTTCAGTTGGATACGGTCCTCACATATACAGTTGATTGATGTGAAGAGACAAGAGGAACTGGACACCCTCCCATGGTATACACTCAAGCTCACACCAAGGTACAATCTGGCCTTAGGTAAAGATCAACTTCTAACTTCTTTCCTTACATTTTAAAAAAACCTTGCCTCACAAGATATCTGCAGTAATTTCCTTTTGCACTATCAACAAAAGATATTGACTATTTTGGTAAATATCCTCCTACAGTGCCAATTGCCTGGATTCCTTTATTTTATAATAAAGCAAACTTCTTTCTCCTTCTTGGGATGTACAGCTAAACTGGTAAATGAATTTATAGTGCAAACTGGTAGTTAAGTAAATCTCTGATGACCAAGTTTTATTTTCCTGGTTTTCTGTTGGTTTGCTTGTTTGTTTGTTTGACTCTCAGTGATCTCTCCAGCAATCTGTTTTGCCTAGAGGCTGACAGTATCTCAGGGGACCTGGCTTAGTAAGATTGATTGGAACCTCCAACTTAGCCATTTCCTTACAGAATGGCTACTTTCCTACCTCCTCCTCCCTCTTTCTTTTTTTTCTCCCTTTCTTTTCCTTTTCTCCCCCTAATGATGTTACATTTGTCCTGCAGATGATGGAGAGCATACTGCAAAGAAGGAACGGCTGGGCTCGGATTGCTCCTTTCTTGGCAAGCTCTCTCTCTTCACACCAGCCCTCCTCAGCACCATTAATATTATATATAGATACCCTTGTCACAGATTTACATTCGGCGGCGATCCGAAATCAGAACAGGAGGGTGAAGTGAGTGTGAGGAAGGGTGGGGGAAATGGGGCTGATTTATTGTGGGGAATGTTAGAGCATAAAAAGAGGTGATCAAATTTATATTAATGTCCTGACCTATATTCTTAAAAGCGCTTTTTTGCTTATTTCAGTGCTTAAGCATTTTGCTATCTGAAGCCAAAAAAACCCCATCAGAAATAAAAAGAAAAAAAAAATTAAACACAGTGTTGCCATGCTATTTGTTTTTTCTCTTTATTTACTGGAAAACTGTTCACCTTATCATCATGTATGAGCTTCAGCAGAGAACATGTAGATGGGTTGTTTATACAGATTGAAATGCTGTTTGTCCCTCCTTGGTGGATGCAGGTAGGAGATAGAGGAGAGAGGTAGACGTTTGTGTGCAATAGTTTGAATGAACTCAGATGAGATTTGTCTGTCCTGGTCTGATATAGTTTAACATTGCCTGAGAAGATGTTACAATGGGCTGAAATTATTTTATTATAGATGGATCCTATTTTGAAAGTCAAGAGGTAGATTTACTATTTAATATATAGATATAATATTTGAATGGTCTTCCATATTTAAAGCATATCTTCTGTGGATGGGTCCCCAATTTTTGAAACAAAATTGGAAGTAATTTATCTTGCAATTAGCAAGGGTCTGTAATTCTCCATGTATTGTGTGTATATATTTGTGTCATTCATTCTTCAAGGTATCGGTCAACCTATAAATTCAAGCTCATATTTCCAGCCCAATTCAGACAGCGCCTCAGTAAGTCTGTTTGGGTGTAACGTGAGGACATCTGGAATTGCAGTTTCCTTGTCTGGTGCAGCATGGATTTCTGAATCTCTGAAGTTTTTATGTTATTCATGATTCATTCTTGAAACCAGTTGCTGAGTGCAAAAAAATATGTTTTGAAAAATATTTTTTGAAACCTCAGGTATACCAAGCAGGCGCTTCACCACTGAGTCACACCCCTTCTTCCTACAGGGCGGCATTTAAAAGTACTTCCTCTATTCATCAGCTTTCCAGAAAGATTCTACATGGAATCAAAACCACTTGGTCACAAGTATGCATAGCAGAGCTACCGACTAAACTGACAGTCTTCGGATGAGTGTAACAGGGAGTGTGATGAACTCAACACTAAGAGCTCTGTCTACTTACAGTTCACAATTATGTTTACATTCAAAAAAATGATGCTTATCATCCGTTTAAGAAAACCTGATTTGGTACAGCACTGTCATTTTCATTTATTAGCATCAGTTCTACACAGACCTCATCTCCCTACTTCTTTTAGGTTTTTTGTGATACCTCAGTAAATCTCTTCACCTTGGTATCTATTTCATCTTGTGAGGTAAACACAGCACAAAATCTTCAATTACAAGATATGTAACTGAAGGTGAAATTTCTGTGGGTCCTGCCTATTTTTGTATATGGGTTACCACTAATCTTCCCCAGACTGGAATCATAACTTTCAGTGCCCATTGCTGTCTTCAGGCTGTCTTGCAAGCTGAGAGTTTACTCCAAAGCTGGTGCTTCATTGTAATCACTCTCTTCCTAAGAGCTATGTGCCAGACTCACTTGTCCAGTTTTGCTTTCTGCAATAGACAGCTGTGCCCTTATTTGAAGATGTTCTCTAGTGCTTTCTAAACTCCATTTTAAAAAAAATTCTTTATGGAAGGTAATGGTGCTCTATCAGGACTCTTGAAACAAGATTGGTTGGGCACCTCCAGGACTGATGGAACAGGAGTCACTGTCAGGAGATGCCTGGTACCTAGGGCAATCAATTACACTCCTCTTGGTTTCTATGGACCTAAAAATGATGGGGTGATTTCAATTCTGCCTTTAGACACAGGCAAGAGGGGACTTTGGAACTGGGTCTGAATAATGATATTTCATACCACAAATACTAAAACATGAGACCAATTTTATTTTTCCAAAGAAATTTTTTTGAAGGATCTGTAACTAACAGAGCAATCAAGCATTACAAGCAAGGTACCTTCTAGAGGAACTAGACAGAGATGTCCAGGCAGACAGCAGAGCTGAGAGCATGAATATGCATGAGGATGAAGATTCAGCCCCTCTCCTGGCTCATCAGAGGAGGAGAGACCAGTTTTGCTTGAACTTCTGTTCCCGTACCCAGTGTGGGTGTCTAGACAGACCAGCTTCCCCACTTCTGAATCCCTCTCCATTTTGTACCCAGGGGTTTTGTTTTGAAAGACCTTTAGAACTTCTTAAGGATCTTTTGTGGGATAAGTATGGGAAAATGGAACCTGTTTCTCTTGACTCCCTGAGAACTTGGACATGGTCACTCTCCATTCTGGATTTGGGCAGGTCCATGCCTGGATGTCTTCGGACAGGCTTTGTCTTAGCATATCTGTTCTCACTCAGGTCAGAAGCCAGCAGGACAACTTCAGAAAGGCATCCCCAGAGAGTGGGCTAAGGCCCTGATTGGGGGAGTACCAGGCTGGGAACATGAACCTGAACTCAGGCAGAGCTTGAGATGAACTTTTCAGCATATGATATATAGAATTATGGGCTTCCATTTGTACTGTTGTTCTGGGTTTCACCCCTTTTTGCAAGTGGTCCTGGCTGCTTTCTCTGACTAGGCCAGAATCTGATCTTTCTGTGCTTTGCTGATGACTTTACAATCTGACTCTGATGGTGGTGCTGATTTCACTTTGCATTTGCATCCCTTTTGTCCTCATATTTGAGATTTGTATTTTGAACCCAAGATTTCTTTGCATGATGATTTGAAGTTGCTTTTCACTTTCTTTGCCCTGTCCTCATAATCACATCTAAAGCACCCCATCAGAAAAGGTTTAGCTGGAGAGACCTACCATTCCCTTACTATCTCCACATAAATACTCTTGGAGTAAATGGGAGCAACAGGGGTGTATTAGATAAGGAATGAGCAATTTGAAAATAAACCACAATGGAGAGAAAAAAAGCATCACTAGCAGGATGGTTTCTTCAACTTCAGCTACATACTTTTGTTGTAATGGCTGGTAACACTAATAGTGATTCATGAATCACTATACAGGTCCCAGAGTAGAACTTGGCTCCTGCCATCCTGACACTTATTTGGAAGTTGAGTGCTAAATGGCAATGTAATATTAGGGGCACTATTCAATTTAGATTAAGTGTCCTCGTTTGGTGGCAGTTCAATGGGAGTTCCCTGGGTGACTATAAAAGGCAAGCAGCTAATGATGTTGGCATCTCAGCCAACATCTTTGCTGTGGGAACAAAAGTTGCACATACAAACTGTTCACATGACAGTAATCCATTTACTCCACAAAAATCATTGCAAATTAAGTCAATAGGTTTTCAGACAAAATGAGTTAAGAGTCAGTGGGGGAAACACCACTATTTTTCACTTTCTCACCTTTTTTTTCAACATGATCAAATTTATGGCCTCCTTCTTAACAACTGTAGCTTTTAACAAACATTTGAATGAATTTAAAAACTTGTAAAAGCCTCAAAGATGGAGGCTTTGAGTTGTAGAGTAAGCTTGCTCTGAAACGGAGCTTCAATGTGCACATCCAAGCTCACAGGAAGTGAAGTTTGCCTAGGAAAAACAGATCACTCTCTTATGTGGTTATTGGTGGTCATGCTTTTGACCACCAAAAGACAAAGACCTTTCTTCTCTTTTGGTACCAGGGAATGAACCAAGGGGGCTTAACCACTGAGCCACATCATCCCCAACCCCTTTTAATATTTTATTTAGAGACAGGGTCTTGCTGAATTGCTTAGGGTCTTGCTGAGTTGCTGAGGCTGGCTTTGAACTCAAGATCCTCATGCCTTAGCCTCCCAAGTCACTAGGATTACAGGCATGTGCTGCCACACCCAGTGGCAAAGACCTTTCCTAAAGAACTATCTAGACATTAAAGAGAGCAAGCAGTAGATGTGCTTTTTTTTTTGTCTTTTTTATATTTACTTATCTATTTTAGGTAATTTGTTGGAATGCCCAATTAGTTGAAAATAACAATAATACTTTATAGTAAGTAGATTATTCTACATGTGTACCTCTTACCTTCAAAACAACAAAGGGAGAGAAAAACAACTTTTAATTAATGGGATATGAATTTAGTTGTGCTTAGAACATCAAGAGATTATTGTTAATGTAATTACAGATAAATGAATTTCCTTCATAATTTTTATAAATGTATTTTAATTTTGTTCATAATTTTTATAAATGCCTTTTAATGTTTTAAGTGTTAATTTTGTTATGAAGTTAGTGTATTCAGATTAGGGAATTAAACTGAATTAATTTCAATGCCCAGGATTCATAATTGCCAATCATGGTAGAAGTCTCCTCTTGCCCACTTTATAATTAGCCCTAATTATAGGTCTATAATATGTTTATTTAGTTATTCAAAGCTTCTTGTACTTTAAAGCATAAAAAATGCAAGAAATATTTAAATTTGTAGGGAAAAAAACAACTGTGGTCACAAAAGTAACTCTTTGAAGTAAGTAGGACATTAGCTACCTACCTAGAGAAATAGGGAGATATTTTAAAAGCATACTTCAGACTAAATGGATTGTCAGTAAAGATAGATAAATGTTTCAATTGCAATATTATAATGTTGTAAATAAGAAATAAGGAAGTAATCCACCAACAAGCTTAATTTCAGTGGCCATGACTATTAACTTACTGAGCTATGGTGAAATTATACAATGACTCTCTCCTGAGCTTTTCTTGGCATTTCAGCAGTGCCTTGACAGGGTCAAGAAAAGAAAAAGAAATACTGAAAGATGTGGAATATGCTAAGATAGAAAAATTGATGGAACGCAGTTTCAAAAGAGAGGAGAGGAATCTACATCATTTGGAGAACACAAATGGATTATCTCAACAACAAAGAAGGGCATTTTATCTTCTAAAAGATGAAAGGTAGGAGATGCAGACTGATTTGTTATGGAAGGAAGGGGACTGGAAAATTCTTAAATGACCTTGTTCTTCTTACTTGGAAGTTTCAGGATATTTAAGTTCCTAGAAGCTAACAGGGAGATTGGTGGGGGTGGAAGAGGACACAAGGTAATTAGGGGTGAGTTGAAGATTTTAGAAATTATTTTGAGGATCCAGCCAAAGTGAACTTTACCTATACACTGTATTGGGTCATGATAAGTTTCATGAATCCATGCTCAGGAGTGGTACAGGAGCACTAGACTCATAAAGTAGGAATAATTTAAAGTGCTAGGGATAGAAGAATTCAAATTGTGCTTAATAATCAAAGTAGGGAAGAAAATAAAGATAGGAAAGATTTGTAGAATGTGAAAACAGGGAATGTTAAAAGACTGGGAAAGAAATGAGTTCAGTGGAAACACAAGTGATGTAGAACAACCTGGTTTTTGTAAAAACAGGTGCATTTCAGAATTTGTAATCATGAAGACAGGAAGTCCACATGAGGTTGCTATAATTGTGTTAGTGAAAATCTTAGGATTTATACCCGCTGTCATTGGAAAATATGCCTAAGGGTAGTGGTACACAGGATGTATTAGATATCTTAGGCACTTGTTTTAGTTTTGGTTTATATCTCATAATAAATGTATATGTCCATAGAATAAGTAGAGCTACACTTATTTTCAATATTATACCACTGAATCATGCAATATCATGCTAATTATTTTCTTGAATACCAGGATAATATGTTTTTTGGGATGCTGTTTTCTTCTTGCATGCCTTGATGATATGATGGGGTGTTGATTTCTCATATACGAGAATCATATATTGATAGTATATTATCCTCATACACCACAATAATATGAGGATTATATTATGGTGTATGAAAGGGCCACTCCACCCACACACTAACTGCACTCCCTCCCATCTAAGTAAAATCTCAGTGATTATTCCACTCTTTTGGCATCCTTGAGAGCAGAATCTCTATTTTATTCACGGTTATATATTTGATGTTCTGTAGAATCTTGGACACTTAGAAAATACTTGATAAATAGTTTTGATGAATCAAGGCATCTGTGAATGAATCAACTAAGTAGAGCAAGGATGGAACAGAAAAAAATGTAATTCAAGTTTGAAGAAAGTGAGTAAATGAATATCAAGTTCAGTGAATGACACAAGGATGGGAGAAGGTGGTCTAATTAAATGACATTTACTCAAATGAGGGAGTGCTATTGAATTATGTGTGTGGAAGCAGCAATGGGAAATGAGAAGGACTCAGGCCTTTCCCTGTAGTGTTGGGGAAGGTGCATGAATGGTAACTAGAAAAGGTAGTGAGGGAGGAGGTGTCATCAGGGAATGTCATAAACAGTGTAGAAGTCCTTCAAGGAGAAATGATTCACAGTAACACTGTGCACCTATTAAAAGAATGTGACATTTTCCTTGGTGCTTGGCATGGCATATATTTTAAAGTTTGGTTGAGTGTGGCTTTGATCTTTCATGAAGTCTGAAGGAAGATTAACGCTTATTTGCTAAATATTTCTTATAGAATTAATTTTTCAATCTCGTTCTTTATATTGCCACAGTCTGCATAACATGATTTAAAATTCTGGTCTCATGTGGCTAGTTCCAAAGTACAGTTTTGATTAATCAGAGAATTGGTTTAATCATTTGTTGCAAGGAATAATAAATTATTGCAGCTGAGGACTCTGTGACTGTCTTTAAGCGAGGTCTATTTTGGCCTGCTTCTAAATATTTTACATAGTGTGCCATGTTATCATGTTCAAATAGGATTGAATTATGTATAAACCCTGAAATGAAAAATAAAACAATGGTGTGGAGATTAGAAGCAAGAAAACATATAAATTGTATTAGGTTGTTATTGTTTTACCTAATGAAGCAAGATACCAGAAGACTGGATCATGAGGGGGTAGATATGAAATTAAGAAAGTGGGTGGTAGCAAGTTCACATCATGGGTTATGACCCTTCACATTCTGAGTTTTTACTTATGAACATCCACAATGCAAGATGGAGGTCAATCTCCCATTTCTGCAATATGCCACTGAATGAAAATTTGTTGTAGTCATTAATACCAACTACTATAATTAAATTTAAAGACATTAATGCCATATAGCATCAAATAAGCTACATAGCAGAACTGATGTATTACCTCACGAAATATTCACAAAAAAGTGTCAATTTTTTTTTAAATGAAGCTGTTATGTACAGTAAAACCCACTCTGGTGGGTTCCTGATGTGCCTCTTAAATTTCTGGGAACTCAGGAAGAAATTCACAACTCGTAGGAAATTGGGATAAGTAATTTTTATTTTCTAAGAGCAGTTTCACTCAAATATTTCAACTGTCAGATCCTGGTGACTTGCAGCAAAAATGAATACCAAACTGACATTATATATCATGGACCTTTTTATAAAGAATTTTGTTTCCTGTGATGGGTCAAATTTGTAGAAAGAGAGGACAGGAAATCAATGCCAAGAGTAAGAAATGCAATAAAAGTGGACTTTGACTTAAACATGCTGTTTCCTTCCATTTTATCTTCTAGCAGCAATAGACTTTTCCTTGTTGTGTGTGTTGCCCAGAGAAATTCTAGTCCTGAAATCTCAAGAACGCTCCACAGGAACCTCTGGCCCTCTTCTCCCCTGCCTAAAGTTCTGGTTCCCAACAGGGCTGGGGTCAGCACTGCCCCCTAGAGGGTACTTTGGTTCTCACAGTGGTACTGTGATGGGGGGGGGGGGGGGGGGCTCCTGGCCTTTAGGGAGCAGGCCCTGGAGGTTAGAGGTAGCAAGGGAACTGTTTAATTTTATTTTCTGCATGAGTCCTAGATTTCAGGGACCTTGTATTATCCATCTTCGTTCTGCCATCACTAAGCTCAACAAATATTTTGAATCAATAAGACAGTGAATGAATGAAGACGTTGAATGCATGAGAAAAACAAGAAATAGGGTATATATTTCATTACAAACAATGTTTGATAGAACAAATGGATTTTGTACAATTTGTTACATAAAAAATTTGAGAGACACTTAGGAATTTAAAGTGTAGAGGAGTTACAAACTTTCGAATGGATAAAGCACCATATTTCAAGCCTTTCAGATTTATTCACCTAGGGAATTGTTGCATTTTTAAGTTTTTGTGGTTGATAAAAAATGGCCAAAGAAAAAAGTTGTCTTAAGAAAATCAAAAACATTTAAATACTTAAAAATATATATTTTTTCTTAACTGATGACTACCAGAATGTTCTTCCACAATCGCAGATGGAAACATGCTCCGAATCTTAAAAGCAACTCAAAAGGAACCCCTTTTGGAATCCTACTTCTGTTAGAATGTTGTAATTTCCTTTATAAACTCCAGCTGTTCCACAGCACGCGGTTAAATTAAGTGTAAGCGCTGTTAAATAGGAGGTACCCATTAAGATATTTTTTAAAATGACTAGCATCCACTATTTTAATCAAATAATTTGCTAATCACTCACTGAGCACACCTCCCCATCAACTGCTCCGTTACTCCGACCTCCCTGCTGCTGAGACCTGCGCTCCTGCACCTCCTCCTCCCTCCGCAGCCCGCTAGGCCCTTGTTTCTCTTTGGAATGTTCCTCGGAGCCCATTAACGAGTGCTTTAATCCAAGAGGATCCTGATGATCAAGAAAAATTAAGCTCCTAATAACAGCAAAATTGTAAGAAATTTGGACAAAATGACTCTCCGCATCACAGATTTTGTTTACTAGTGGGTAATTAATTCTCCACATATGCTGGGAACATCTGTCGCCGTGACCTGCCATCGGATCTGCGAAATGACTGCTGTGCGGTTTCCCCGCAGGTCATTAGCAGCGCTCTGAAAGGGAGCTCCTTCCTCCTGCCCTCAGCCCGGGCAACTTTCTCTTGAGCTGGGAGTTGCTCGGTGTAAGTTCCTCGGCGTGAGATGCCCTCCGCCACTTCTCCCTCTGTCACCAGCCGGCATCTCTGGCCGCCTCCTGTTCTCCCCCGAACCAGGTTCAACGCAAGAAGAAAGCAACTACCTGGTCGTGGAGGGAAAGAAGCTGGTGGGTCAGGCGCTCGCCGAAACATCGCTGGTGCGGTCCGGCTGTCTTGCCGGATGGGGGTGAAAGTCTCCAAGCACAGCTGAACCGGATCCAGCAGAAACCTGGATGTTTCGCGTTTCTAACTTGTGGCTTCCCAAGTCTAATTGGTGAAAAATTGGCCTCAGATTTCTAGGGGCTCGTTGCCAAGAGACCTTGTCTTGACGGAAACTGAAGATGGCAAAGAAAGTCTAGGAAGGGGCTTTGGCACATGGTGCGATTGCCATTCACTGATTGGCATTCGGGCGATTCAAGTGGAGGAGAAGGGGGCTTCTGAGAAAGGGAGAGCATTTGCCCCTCTCTCTGAGGTTCTGATTAGAGGCCAGCTCTCCGCCTGGCAGCTGTAGGGGCCACCAAGTACCCAGGAAAACCAGGCATAAAAAATTGCAGATGTATAGGAACTTTGAAAGTGGTGACAAGGAATTCTGCGGCTATCCACTATGGGCTATGAGAGTTGCACATTTTATGTGCTCCCAGCACAGCTCTTAACACGTCTGTTGTTTGCCACCTCTCAGTTCTCACAGTAGTGTGGGGAATCTGCCTTACTTGATCCTCTTAATATCCTAGCATCGTATTACATTATCTGTTGCAGAGCAGATGCTCAAAAATGTGTGACCATGAATGGGTGAATGTACAGTTCCTCCCTACAATCCTGCAAGGTAGACATTATCATCTCCATTCTTCTGGTAAGAAAACTGAACAACTCAGCTATCCGCTTCCAGTATTCCGGCTGTTCCCAATTCTAGTGTTGTGTATGAATGACAGATCTTTTTCTGGGAAGGCTAGGTGATGTTCTCTCAGAAAAGAAAGGATTTACAGCTTGTTAAATTTTTCAGTTACCCTTAATTAAACCTGTTTTTAAAGTACTTATTAAGCATTTACAGTGGAGAAGAGCACAGATCTTGAAGAGAAGATTTAGAACTCCTGGATTTCATTCCTGGCTCTGTCATCATCATGGGCAAGTACTTGACCTCTTTGAACCTTAGTTTCCTCATCTGTAAAATTAGAGTACTAACAGTTCCCACTTAACAGATCTGCCCTGAGGATAACATCAACAGTGTATAAAAAGCACTTAACAGAGCATATGGCATATAGTAAGTGCTCAATTAATTATTTAAAAGAGGAAATCCATTGCTTCCAATGTTGTTTTTTAAAATCATACTAAACACATCTTGTGCAACTGGCTTTTGTCACCTGATTATAATAATTATGGCTCTTGTTAGTAACTAGATACCACTCCCCAGTTACTAGAATTACACTTAGTACATTGTAATTATGTGTGTAGTTATTTCTTGGTATTCATTTAATACATGATTTCTCTTTTAAAAGAATACACTACTTAGTTTATATAGTTTAGGATTCCCTATTCCTGGCTGAATTATAAAAGGTTTTATTAGGCTTGCAGTTAAGTGTATCAAAAGTGAATACATAAATGAATCAATATTTAGTAAATTCTTCAACTAGATCATCTAATTGCTTCCTTAAATAATAGTTTCATAGAGACCAACCTACAAAATGTCTTTTCAGTACCTGAGTCAACTTTTTTCCCTACCCAGCTTTAAATCTAGTTTTTTTTTCTTTTCTTTTCTTTTCTTTCTTTTTTTTTTTTTTTTATATTGGGAATTGAACCTAGGAGCTCTTAACCACTGAGCAACATCCCTAGTCCTTTTTATATTTTATTTAGAGACAGGATCTTGCTGATTTGCTTAGGTCCAGGCTGAGTTGCTGAGGTTGGCTTTGAACTCATGATCCTCCTGCCTCAGCATCCAGAGCCTTTTGGTTTATAGGCATGTGCCACCAAGCCCAGCTAGCTTTTTGTTTCTTATGGATACTTTTTGAGCAGGGGCAAATGTGAATATAATTTTAGCCTTCTTGCATAGAAATTATGAAAAAATTTGGACAGTAAAAGAATCATGAGTTTTGAAAACATAGAGAACTGCTTTTTTAAAAAATCCCACTTTTAAAGGCCAAGTTTTTCTAAGTTCTACTGATGCTATTTTGTGCCACCCAAAGTGATTATTAGTTAATAGGAATGAGAAAAATGGGGAATGGTTGCCAGTATAATGTACTTGTAAGTACTAAGTTCAGATAAGGCTGAGGATGTATTGGAACAAATTCTACCACTTAAGAGAGTAAAAGTAGAGATTTTGGAAAAGTGAGAGCAACAACTACACTTCTCCAATACAAACATAAAAACTGTTCCAGCAAATTAATACAGGGTGTGGAGGACTCACAGCTTCATGATGGTCTTTTCCATTCCACTCCCCTTTAGAGGATGGGTGATGACTGCTGGCTATGCTCTTCTAGTGAGTACCAGAGTCAGGAGACCTTTATTTGTGAGGCTACCTTGATTCCTCCACGTAGGAGTTTGTGTATTTAATTAGTAATTATTTCGGAGACTGCACACCAATCTTGATTTTCTTTTTAATTTGGTGTTTGTGTTTCTTTTCAACACTGTTTTTGAACCTTCACAAACTCCGATAAATCATTTTGATCTATTTGAATTTATCTCAATTCAACAAATATTTATTGAGCACCTGCTATGAGCCAGGCATTGTACTTGGGGAAAGTGATCTAGCAATTTATAACATAATGCCTGCCACATAGAAGTTTCCCACAGTACAGACTCAGTTTAGACAAAATGAGTTAAGTGATATGATAGGAGTATTTTAAAAATCATTGAATCACTGAAGAGGGAATGCGTGATTGCAATTTTGATGACACTGAGATGTTTCCTGAAAGAGGTGACATTTGGCCTGCATCTTGAGGGATGAATCGAAGTTAACTGAGTAGCATCATAGTTAGGAGTGTGGACTTTGCAGTTTCCTGGGTTTAAATTGTGACTCTGCCCCTCCTGGCTATGAGACCTGTGCATGTTGCTTAACTTCTCTGTTCTGCATTTTCCTTACCTGTAGAAGATGGGGATTCATAGCACCTGCTTCGTAGTGTTGCCGTGAAACTGTAAAGTTTGTCTTAGTGAAATGCTTAGAACCCTTCCTAGCACACTATCATGTTATAAAAGTGTTAGATAGATAAGGAGAAAAAATATGTAAAGTGAATCACAGGTTGGAAAACCACAGTGTGTCCAGGAATCACTGAATAGCTCCATATGAGTGGTGTGTAGTTTGTTTCTTGGCTGGTCTTCTCTGAAAATTAGTTATGGAAACATAGAAGAATTACTGATATTTTCTTTCTTGCAGGATTTTATTTTACTTTCACAAATTGCTGAATGAACATCTTTATGTATGTACATTACCTGGTCTCAGGTGAGGCTGCTGTTTCCTAGTCAGTTTTACAGCTGATACTGGAGCTTAGTGTGTATCCTCACCAGCAGCCCACTCACTTGCTTCTGCTGAATTTTCCATTTGCTCATGATCTTTGGTTATGTTTGTCACCATTTTTTCCCCTGTTTGACATTCCTGATGGGAGACTGCTGGGGTCATACATGTTTGTGGAGAAAAAAGTGACAGCATGGGGTTAGGAGGGCTCAGAACTCTGTGCGCCTGACCTTGGGAACTCCGTGTCTCATAGAAGCATAGCTGGGGCCCTGAACTCTTCCCTTCAGATAGGGATCTTTACATTTGCAACACATAATGGCCAGTGCATAGGTCTCTGTGCTCTCTGCCACCCTGACTCTAGCATCTGTTTGATTCTAAACCCTAGGGTCAATCTATGAAAAACTTTGAATGACGGACTGAGTTTAAACTTAACTCAATGAATTATAAAAAGGTGATAAAAGTCTTTGTGCAAGAGAGTGATATGATAATTCAGCAGAATTCAAGTTTAGAAAAACAGGATAAGAAACTAAGAAAGAAAAATTTAAAAAATAGGACAAGGACTGATACATCATAGAAGACAGATAAGGAGGACTTTCAAGAATATGAAAATCCAGTCCAGAACCAAGAGTATTTTGAATAGATTATGCCCAAGATTTTCAATTATGGGATAAAATGTTCTTTTATGACAATTGTTTTCAATATAGCCATAGAAATGGAGGGTAGGCTGAAAGATTAAGAAGTGAGTGGATATCCAGGAAGTGAAGACAACACCTGAGGATCATTTTGGAAATGCAAGTGAAGGAGAGGAGATGCATGGTATTGGGTGGTGGCTTGAAGACATCATGGGGTGTAGAGAACAGGCTTCCCATTAGAGAAATATGAGCATACATATAGGCTGAGAGGAACATTGCAGCAGAAAAGAATGAAGGAGAAAGCAAGGAAGTGTGGAACTGAAGGGAGATGATTCAGGAGAAGGAAGGGTCAGTATCAGGTGTGCTTGATAAAAGCATACAAACCAAAAACGTACGTTTATAACCAAAATAGTAGGATATTGAAAAAAAAAGGTTCCTTATCACTCACTCTTCTTAAAATACACCTATAAAACAAGATCAAAGGGATTCTGCCTTTTTATAATCTAGCTGTTCTCTAGTGCCTATTTTATACTATCATCTATAGTTAACATCCAGATTTGATAAATGTGTAGGCATTCCTGAGACCACTGCAACAGAGCAAATATTGCAGTAAACCAAGTTGTACCTTTTTTCTTGTTATTATTGTTTCCCAGTGGATTAAAAAAGTTAGTTTTACATTATCTCGTCTATTAAATGTGCAATAGCATTATGCATAAAAATAATGTACACATCTTAATTTTGAAATATTTTTTTGCTAGAAAATGCTAACAGTCATCTGAGCCTCCAGGATGTCCTAATCTTCTTGCTGGTGGAGGGTACTTCCTCAAAGTTGGTGGCTGCAGACTGATCAGGGTGCTGGTTGCTGAAGGTTGGGGTGGCTGTGGGGATTTCTTCAAATTGATTGCTGCATCCACTGACTCTTCCTTTCATATAAGATTTCTATGTAGCCTGCCATGCTTCTTGATATCACATAGGCACTTAAAATATTGCCTGATGTGTAGCAAATGTTCCAAAAATATTTTAGTTATTACATATGTTTAAGTATGCTACAGAATCGGTGTTTTAAAAATTATTTTCTGAGTTGTTAACTCAGATGTTAACTGAAATATATGATGTAACCCTCCCCCAATTTGTATGAAGTAGTTCTTTTTAATGGGTGAGGAAACTGAGGCTCTGAGATATTAAGTAACCTAGTTCAGATTATAGAGTTGGGGTCATGGTGAGGATGTGTTCCTAAACCTATTTAACTTGAGAGTTTAGTCTTAATGGTAAGTCTCTTGTGCTCCAGAGCTGTGTGCATGGATATATTTTATGCCCCCAGCCTCTCACCAAGAAGTCTTTCAATAAAATCAGACTTTTACAGATATTTGCTTTACATTTGGTCCATTCCAGATTTTAAAACTAAAGTTGAGTCCTCAAATATGCAGCAGTATCTTTCTCCTCCATCTCCTGCCAGTCACTTGACTGTGAAATATAAGATCAACGTGGAACTCTGTCTTTAAACCTGCCACTTCTCACTCTAGTCCTTTCCTCAGACCCACCAATCCATCTTCACAACTCCAAGTACCAGTGAACGACTCCTACGATGACATCTCCAGCCTAGATCTCTGTTTTAAAATCTAGATCACACATCACCATCTAACTGCCTCCTCAACGAATCTGCAAAATATATTTCATTGGCTCTTTGTAGCCATATTCCCCCAAGATAGCATTTTTAATTGTCCCCTCTAAATCCATTTCTTTTCTAGAAGTCTGTATCTTGGTAAATGACTTAACTCCACCTCCAGTTCTGCAGGTCTCAGGAAGTGATAAACAAACGTCTATTGCACACCAGACACCCAAGGTCACTTTGACTCTTCTGTCTCCCTCTTTGTTACTCACTAAAATGCAGTCCTCAAATGGTCTTCAAATTGCTTCCCTTCTGTGCATCTCTCTCTCATCAAAAGTTCTTCAAAATCTCTTTCCTAGGTTACTAGGATTTTCTCCTAGGTTACTATGTGATTTTCTTTTTTTTACTCTACCACTTATTCTTCTTCCACGCCAACTTCCACATATTAGCTAATTTTCTGTTTAAAACTTCAAAGATTTTTAAAAAATCTGTGTGATGGCTCAATGTTTCAAGTTCGCTACACTAACCCCAACTCCCCAGATAGCTAATCAAACATTAACTGAGGTCCTACTGTGAAAGCATTTTTTCAGATGTGATTAAAGTCCCTAATAAATTGAATTTAGATTAATCAAAAAGGATATTATCTTAGGTGGGCTTGACCTAATCAGACCTCACTTGACTTATAAGTGAGGGCTGAGGCCCTTCCTGAGCTTTGGGATGTCAACCAGCTCATGCATGTAGGGTTACAGTCTTCTCAGGATCTTCCTTTCTGGATGGCTTGCTTTACAGATTTCAGACTTAGCTCTCTGTTATGGCTTGGATATGAGGCATCCTCCGAAAAGCTCATGTTAGGCAATGAAGGAATGTTCATAGATAAAATGATTAGATTATGAGACCCATAACCTCATTAGTGGATTAATCCACTTGACAAATTAATAATTTGAATTGATTACTGGGTGGTAAATATAGGCAAGTAGGGCATGGCTAAAGGAGGTAGGTTACTAGGGTTGCCACCTACCTGCAGAGTCTGTCTTGTCCATAGCTGCTCTCTGTCTCTTTCTGCCTCCTGACTACCATGAGCTGAGCATCTTTCCTCCACCATGGCCTTCTGCCATGATATTCTGCATCATCACAGGATCAAAGCAGTGCAGTTGGCTGACCATGGACTGAACCTCTGAAACTGTGAGCCCCAAATATTTTTTTTCCTAAATATTGTCATTATTTTGATCACAAGAAGGAAAAGTTGACTAACATACTCTCCCTCACAATTGCATAAGCAACAAATGTATATGTGTGTGTGTGTATATGTGTATGCATGTATGTATGTGTGTGTGTTTTATATATACACATATCCCTTATCTACTATTTTATTTTTCACAGTTTTAGTTACCATTGGTTATGTAAACAGAAACAAAATTCATAATTTTTAAATTCTACACCATTTATCTAGCGTGAAAAATATCTCACAGCATCCCACTCCATCCCATCCAGGAGGTGAATTACCCCTTTGCCTAGTGTATCAATGTTCTATAGTCTACCCACCTGTCAGTCATTTAGTAGCCATCCCTCTTATCAGGTCAAATGTCAAACTACTGCAGCAGAGTGTTTAACATTTACTCAGTAAATATCCTCCAAGAACAAGAGTAGTGATGATAGCCATTTGGATATGCCAAAGAGAAGCTATAAAGTGCTTCCCTTCCTTTAAGGGAAAAGGTAAAGCTCTCAATTTAATTAGGAAAAAATCATGTGCTAAAATCATATGAAGTTGTTAAGATCTGCAGTAAGAATTCAACTGTATTTGTAGTATTCAGTGCCATCTAGTTTTAGGCATCTACTGGGACACACACACACACACACAGTAGCTCATCCTTATCTGCATGGAATATTTTCCAAGACCCTGCAGATAAGGATGAGCTCTGTGTGTGTGTGTATGTGTGTGTGTGTATGTGTGTGTGTGTGTACATACACATACTTCTGCCTCTCTGGTTAAACTTGACTGAAACAAATCTTAAAAGCTAGGAGTCTTCATGTACAAAATAAGGTCTGGCACTATTAAACCTCAATCTATTTTTACAACTACTCTCTCCTTTCTCCTATCACTTAAGAACATACTTAACTGAAAATAATAGAACACCCATATGACATTATCCTAGGGATAAGGTTTTTTTTTTTTCCCCACAAAAAAATAAGTGTTAATATGCTGTAAAAGTAGTTGAAGTTTGGAGATGGCACACAACAATCTCTGAGGCAATACTCTTTCCTCTACCATCATTTGTCTCATGATTGTCACCTTAATGTGCCAAAAGGGCTACAATACTTTTGGGCATCAAATCAATAAATAAGACAGGAAAAAGGGAGAAGTTTAAAATAAAATAGTCCAAAGTGAAAGGACAAAATGGTTCTCCCATTGCATGATATTGTGGGTTTGTTGTTATTCTTTATTTGTTTGTTTTAGGGAATGGATGCCTTTCTCAGTGAGTTCCTTCTTTAACTTCTATATCTCATTAGCCAGAACTTTGTTTCCTGGCTATTCCAGTTGGAAGGAGGTATGAGAGATCAAGAAGTGGTCTTAGTTTTGTGGTTTCTGTTGTTTGCAGGGCTGGAGATGGAGCTCAGAGTCATTTCCAAACACAAGTCAAGTGCTCTCCTCAGAGCTACATCCCCAGCCCAGAGATCAATTTTGTAACTTCTATGGTCTCTGTGATAGAGGCAGGCAAAGAAGAAATGGTAGGAAATTGTGGTTGAGTCGTCATCTAAGAATATTTTCCAAAGTTCCTCTTTCTATTCAGTGGGTAACTCATACTGCATTCTCTAGTTTCAACACAAATATCTGCTTAGGGGAGCCCCTTCTCATCCATCAGACCATGTTGAATCTGACTATTAAAACTATCCTTGGTAATGTTTGCCACACCAAAGTCAATCCTCTTTGGTAGATTATGAGCTTATTAAATGTTCAGCAGGTCAGATACCACATCTCTAGTATTCTTAGAACATCTATTTGCTTCATAACCCTGGGCAGACCCGGTAAGTGTCATTGACCAAGAAATTATGCCATCTGCCTCATTGACTCTATTGTATCTTGAAATTTCTTTGAGGTACCAGAAAATGGGAATCTAATGAGATTACTCAATAAGGCTCCTTTGCTTGTGACTTAAGTTTTCATTGCTGCAATGCTAAGACAGCAGCAGTATTGGTTTCCAACGTGTGGAGAAAGAGTAGTCACATGCATGCAGAACCACATGCATGTCTTCATGCAGTGGAAGACTTCACGAAGTCTTCAAAGCAACTTTCCCACTGATGAAAATACTCAGGGGCATGACTATAATTATCTGTCACCATTTACTAGGCAGATTTCTTCACTATGTGCAAAGTATATGTACTTCTAGTTCACTAAAAAAGAACTCATTATACTATACTTAAATATCAGTCAATTCTTTTAGATTTCAGAGAAGACAAAAAGCTGGGGCCACTATCTTCCTGGCTTGTATCCTGCTATTGCACTGAGGATGGCTCATTGTAGCCCTGAAGAAGCTTACAGGGGAATTCAGTTGACTACAACACTAACCAACCTTCTACATGCATCCCCACCTGCCAAAACTATGAAGCAAATAGACATTCTAGGTTTTATGCTGACATTAAGATTACTAGAGATGTGGTATCTCATTCGCTGGACTAGTTTGCATACACAGGAAATTTTAATACACAAGAATTCTTATTCCCAGAAAATTCAATATATTATATTAGGAATGTATTTACATAGTAAGATGTCAGCAGTTACCATTTTATGAATTGAATGTTTGAAAAATATCTTTGTCTGAATTTTCCACACAGATGCCAGATTCAGAAAAATAGAATGCAAACACCACTAGAGAAGGAACTTCATTGTTGTTGTTGTTGTTGGTAGTGGGGGAGGTGGTGGTGGTGGTAGTGGTAGTGTGTGCTTGTGTGTGTTCCACTGCTATACCAAGTCTCAAGCAGTCCCTATTAGGTGGAAGGCACTCAATAAATATTTATGGAATAAATTATTATAGATAGCATTATGTTTACCCCTGTCACTCTTATCCTATTTATATGATGAAGCACACTGATTGATTTTTTAAATGTAAACCACACTTGTGTATTTGACATAAACCCCACTTGGCAATTGAACTAACACACTGAGCTAACCAACTGCCAGGATCAAGCTTTATTAACACTTCAAGCAATACAAGCAATCAAGAAGGATAAGCCAGGCAGGGAGAGGTCTGTGGAGAATCTCATGTCGCCTCCTCAGATACTGCCTTCCCTGCACTGAACGTGTGTTTTTTGGACCAAATAATAGCTGAGGTTCCTAAGTAACTTCATCTTACACATGGGAGAATCTTTGAGTTATGGGATTCTTGCATTTTATTTTTCAGCTATTTGTGTAGCCTAGACAATATTCTCCAGGAACCCACACCTCAATTAACACTAGATTTTATATATGCATATAGGTTTGTTTGCCATATGCAGTCCTAAATCAGGGACATCGTATAAAGGGCATTCCATAGATAAGGACTGTACTCCTAACAAATATTAGTCTATTTACCAGGAATCTCAGCGATTAGCATGTTTACAGGGAGGTTATAAGAGATCATTTACCTGGTTTCCCTGGGAATGAGACTTCCCCCCTATCTCACCCCAGCAATTCAGAGAAAAATGAATCACAATTCAATTCATTCCTGCTTTTCAAAAAAATTTTTAAATACCTTTATTTTATTTATTTATTTTTATGTGATGCTGAGGATTGAACCCAGAGTTCACAGAGACCAGATGAGCCCTCCTATCACTGAGTCACAACCCCAGGCCTCATTCCTTTTGGCATATTCCTTCTCTTTAGTGTCACTGAATGAAATTAACACTGAACTCATAAATAAGTTGGGATTTGTTTCCTTCTCCATATTCTGAGAGGGTCTGTGGTACACTGGTGTAATATCCTCCATAAATGTTTGTGAGAGTTTACCAGCAACGTCACCTGGACATTGTATTTTCTTCATGGGAAAATTTTTAATTCCAATTCAGTTTCTCCAATTGATATATGGATATTCAGTTTTCTATGTTTTTCCTTGAGTTAGTTTTGCAAATTGTGTCTTTCAAGGAATTCCTCCATTTCATCTGAGTTGTCCAGTTTATTGCACTGAACTTGTTTAAAACACTCTCTTACTAACTTTTAATGTTTATAGAACATATAGGTGGGTCACTCATTTTATTCTCAATATTAGTACCTCTTTCTCTTGTTTTTTTTTTATTTTTAACTAGAGGAATATTGATTTTATTTATGTTGAAAACTGACTTCTTATTCTGTTGTTTCTCCAGTCTCTTTCAGAGATGTCCATTCTCATGTTTATTTTGGTTCCTTCTTTTTTACTTTGAACTTCATTTGCTGTTTGTATTGTAGTTTCCTAAGGTGGAAGCTTACATCATTGATTTTATGTTGGTCTTATTTTCTTATACACGCATTTTAAACCATGACTCTCTCTATCTTAGCTATATCCAGTGTAAAACTAATTCTTTGAGGAAAGGAGAAAAAGAAATTCTGATTTGTAGCATTTGCCAATATTTGTAGTGTAAATATTTCCACTGTGGCTAATTTCTAGTTACCAAGTGATGTTAGTGAATACAGACAGATGCACACAATTGGCTCCCTAGCACATCACTGACTGCATCCACAAATTTTGATAGGTTGCCTTTTAATTTTTATCTAGTTCAAAATGTTTCTAAGAAACTGTGGTATATATACACAATGGAATATTATTCAACCATTAAGAAGAATAAAATCATGGCATTTGCAGGTAAATGAATGGAATTGGAGAATATCATGCTAAGTGAAATAAGCCAACCCCCCAAAACCAAAGGCTGAGTGTTTTCTCTGATAAGTAGATGATGATACATAATGGGGATCGGGGTGGGGGTTAAGAGAAGAATGGAAAAACTTTGGATTATGTAGAGGAAAATGAGAGATGGGAGGGTGTGGGGTATGAAAGATGGTGGAATGAGGCAGACATCATTACCCTATGTACACATGTGATTACATGAATGGTGTGAATCTACATTGTGCACAACCATAGAAATGAAAACTTGTACTCCCATTTGTGTACAATGAATCAAAATGCAGTCTGTAAAAATAATAATAATAATAATAACAATAATATTTCCTAAAGACTTACATATACATTATAGTTTCTGACTTTTTTTTTAATAGTCTCTGACTTCATCATGGAGGCAAATTTGGCTGGATATAAAATTCTTGGCTTCCATATTTTGCTTTGAATACATTTTATGTTATACCATTGTCCTCTAAAATAAAGCTTTGCTGTGGAGAAGCCTGTTGATAAAGTGTATTCCTTTCTTTATAGTCATTTTACTTGCATAGAAACAAAAGTCCTGTTGTTATTTTTTAAAATTTAATATCCAATGATTTTGCTAGAATACTTCTTTTTTTTTTTTTTTTTTGCGGTGCTGGGGATTGAACCCAGGGCCTTGTGCTTGTGAGGCAAACACTGTACCAACTGAGCTATATCCCCAGCCCTCTTCATTCTTTCTTATTTTTATAAAATCTGTTTATGGTATTTGATTATGATCCTTTTATATACCTCAGAAAATGAGCTTCCCTTTCTTTTAAGAAACAAGGATGAACCAAAATGTCTTTTCTAGCTTGCTGGCTTTAAGTTTCATTTTCTGTTGTTCTCTCACAAATGTGCGCTCTCACTTTCAGAAATCCATCTCCAGTGTCTCCTTGCTCACTTTTTCTGGACCTCCTCTTTCGAATACCATGATTACCCCTGTCCTGCTCAATTTGGGTTCTATTCCCAAAAGTTTCTCCTTAGTGTGGGCCTTTGTCCTAGAAATGAGCTTCATGTTATTAGTTTTGATTGATTATGGGGCAGAAACCATTCTAGCCTCGTGCGCTTACCTTACCTGTATATTATATGCCCTGCACTCTTAGGAGTATCCCCAGATTTCTCAGTGTGTCTTGTAGTGAAAATTTGTTGGCATTTGATTTCTTTTTCTGTTTTCAAGGACATCAAAAGCCCCATTTCCTTCTCTCACACAGCATTGCCTTCTTTCTGTGTCTTCTGGCATGATATCATGGTACTATGTGGACCTGTCAGTTTAACTTTTTGTCCCTGCACATTTTAGTGTTTTGGAGTGTCTGGCCATACTATGTCATCCAGTATTGCTGTAGATGCTCTCTGTAGGTTTTTAGATTTGGTGTTCTCGTTTTTAGTTCTTTCATGGAACATTCAATAAAATTCAAAATAAACTTGTTACTGTGTTCCCGTTCTCTCTCATACCCCCTCTAATTGGGCTTTCATCCCAAAATTTTACCAAAATTCTTTTGTAAATCACAATAATAATCATCATGTTCCTAAATCTAATGGTCAATTTTTTTCTTATTGGACTTTTCCAACAGCATTTGATTCCATTTTACCATTTTCCATCTTTGAAATTCTTTCTTAATTTAGTTCAGGACACCAATTTACTTTGGGTTTTCCATCTAACTTATTGTTGGTTGGTTCTACAAATTTTTCTCTGATAGTCCTTCTTTTTTCCAGTCTTTTTTTTTTTTTTTTTTTTTTGGTGCTGGGGATTGAACTCAGGGCCTATGTGCTTACAAGGCAAGCACTCTACCACCTGAGCTATATCCCCAGTCCTTTCCAGTCTTTTAATGTCAGAGCTTGCTGTGGAATAAATTTCATTCTTCCGAAGTTCATGTGTTTATGCCCCAATGACCAATGTGATGACATTTGGAGATGGGGCCTGTTTCAGTCAGCTTTCTCATTGCTGTGATTGAAAGAACCTGACCAGAATAATTGTAGAGGAGAAAAGGTTTATTGGGGGTTCATGGCTTCAGAGGTCTCAATCCATTGACAGTAGGCTCCATTCTTTGGGGCTGGAGATGAGGCTGAACATTGAGGCAGAAAAGTGTGGCAGAGGGAAGCAGCTCACATGGTAATCAGAAAGCAGAAAGAGTGACTTTACTTACCAGATATAAATATATACCCCCAAGCCATACCCTAATTCCCACCTCCTCTAGCCACACTCTACCACTTGAGTTACCACTCAGTTAATCCCCATCAAGGGATTAATTCACTGATTGGGTTAAGACTCTTACAACCCAATCATTTCTCCTCTGTACCTTCTTGCATTGTCTCACATGTGTGCTTTTGGCGGACACCACATCTAAACCATAACAGGGCTTTTGGGAGAAAATTAGGGTTAGATGAGGTCATGAGAATAGCACCTTTACAATGGGATTAGTGGCTTCTTGGGAAAAGGGGAGGAGAGAGAGAGGCTTCCTCTGCTGTATGAGGGCACAGAAAGGAGGTCATTTGCAACAAGGAAGAGAGTCCTCATCAGGAAGATAATTAGAAGGCACCTTGATTTTGGATTTCTCAGACTCCAAAAAAATGTAAGAAATAAATTTCTGTTGTTTAAACCACTGGGTCTATGATATTTAATTATTGCAGCCTCTTAGGAAAATGGGAAAACAAGGTATTTTTCCTTTCTCTCTTACACAGCACTCTACACAATACTTTTGATACCAGATATGTGGAAGGTTTTCCCTACACACACCAACAATCAATTCTTTAGTAGACATCAGCTGGGTATCCTCTAATTTGATTCAAATCTGATGCTGTTTACCTGGAGATAGCATCGATTTCACAGGCTAAGACTTCAGTCCCAAAAGATGGCCTCCTACTTCAGATGCTGATCAAAAGCAATAGTTACCTATACTGCTGACCTATGGCCCAACTATAAAACAGGGTTTCTATAACCTCCTCCTTGGTTTTGGTTTGCTAGAGCAGCTCACAGAACTCAAGGAAACTCTTTAATTATTTTTACTGGTGTATTAATAAAGGACAGGATAAAGGATATAGATGAACAGCTAGATGGAAGAGATAGGACAAGGCATGTGCTTCCAACGGAAGCACAGAGCTTCCAAGCCCTCTCTGGGTTATGTCATCCTTCAGGCATCTCTTCATGTTCAGCTATCTGGAAACTCCCTGAATCCAGCCCTTTGGATTTGATGGAAGACTTATTACATAGGTATGCTTGATTATATCATTGACCACACTGGTGATCAACTCACACTGCAGCTCCTCTCCTCTTTCCAGAAGCTATGGGTAGGGCTGCAAATCCAAGCCCTCTAATCATGGCTTGGTCTTTCTGGCAATCAGCTTCCATGAGGAAACCCAAGCTGGTTGGGCGACCAATCACCAGCTATCCCATTAGCACACACAAGAAATTCTTATCATCTTGGAGATTCCAAGGGTTTTGGAAATTCTGTGCCAGGAAAGTGGACAAAGACTAAATATATATTTCACAATGACATCCAACACCAGCAGAAAAATACAAAACTCTTGGTTCTTTTCTCTTTTTTGTATGCACTAACTTGGTGCTTTCCTCCAGTCTCATGGCTTTAAGGGCCATCTATATGCTGATGACTCTCACATTTATATCTCTTATCTAGCAATTCCTTTGAATTCTAGACTTGCACATCCCACGGTCTAGTTCACATCTTCTGTTTAATGTCTATTTTGCAACTCTTGAACTTCTATTTTAGCATACTCCAAGCTAAATGCTTGATAGTCCTTCTTACTCACCTATAGATTTTCCCATCTCAATTTGTGCCAATTCCAAAATATTAGTACTCAGGCCTAAACTCTTGAAATTATCATTGATTCATTTTGTTCTCTCATCTTCCAACCGATCTCTTGATTCTACCCTTAAAATTTATCTAGGATCTGAGCACATTTCACTGCTAAAATCTGAACAAGTGAATTCATTGCTCCTGTCCGTTGCTACGTAGCCTCTGTCTTAGTCTGTTCCACATACTATAATGGAACACCTGAGACTGGGAAATGTACAATGAACAGAAATTTTTTGGCTCACAGTTCTGGAGGCTGGGAAGCCCAGAATCAAAATTAGGCAACTGAGAGGGCCTCAGGCTGTTTTAGCAGCTATACATTTTCTCTTCTTTATTCTTGAATACCTACTGACCTTGGGACTATGAAAGTTCTCTTTCATTAAAAAAAAAGTGGTACTCATCTTTCCAACTTTCATTATGTCACTGTTAGTCTGTCTTTTCTTCCCTCCCTTCCTCTCTCCCTCCCTCCCTCCCTTTCTTTCTTTCTTTCTTTCTTTCTTTCTTTCTTTCTTTCTTTCTTTCTTTCTTTCTTTCTTCTTTCTTTCTTTCTTTCTTTTTCTTTCTTTCTTCCTTTCTTTCTTTCCTTTCTTTCAAAGTGCTAGGAAAAGAACCCAAGTGTACACTGAGCTGCATCACCAGTCTTTTTTCTTTTTGGTTTTGAGATGGGGTCTTGCTAAGTTGCCATAGCTGACCTCAACCTTGCAATCCTCCTACTCAGCCTCCCAATCTACTGGAATTATAAGCATGCACCACAATGCCCAGGTGGTTTTTTATTATTTGTTTTGTTGACTTAATTTTTTCAAGAACAGAGCAATTTTAGTTTCACAGAAAAATTCAGAAGCTTATACCCTTGGCCCCTACACATACCTAGCCTCCCCTGTTATTAAGAGCTCCCACCAGAGTGGTACATTTGTTACAGACATGGAACCTGCACTGATGTGTCATTATCACTTCAAATCCACGGTATACATTAGGGACATTAGAGTATATACTTTGGGTATAGTAGTCTCCTCTTTTTAAATATTTTTAAAATTTTCTTATTTTTAGTGCATTATAGTTATACATCATAGTGGGGTTCATTCTGACATACTTGTAAATGTACGTAGAATAGTTTCTCCATTCACTTTCCAGTGCTTCTGGTTTCCCTCCTGTCTTACTCTGACCCTTTTTTCCTCCTTTATTTGCCTTCCTTTTATTTATTTATTTATTTATTTATTTATTTATTTATTTATTTATTATAGTTATACATAAAATTACAGTGTATTGGGTTATATTCATACATGTTCACCTAGCATAATTTGGTCAAGTTCATTCCCCAGTTCTTTCCCTTTCCCTCTGTTTCTTCCTTCCCTTTGGCTCACCACTTATGTGCTACTGATATCCCTTTTCTTTTGATGAGATTCCCCTGTTGTAATTTTTTTTCTCTAGCTTCTGCATATGAAAGAAAAACTTGACCCTTGGCTTTCTGAGGCTTTGCATGAAGTTTTCCTATTACATCCATTCACCACCAAATTACATAATTTCATTCTTCTTTATGGCCCAGTAGAACAGCATTTGGTATGTATAAACCATTTTATTTATCCATTTGTCTAATAATGAATATAAATTCACTGGTTCTATAACTTGGCTATTGTGAATTGTGATCCTATAACATTAGTTTTCATGCATCATTATAATATTCTGATTTTAGTTGTTTTGGGCAAATACCAAGAATTGAGACAGCTGGGCCATTTGATGGTTCCATTTCTAATCTTTTGAGGAACCTTCACACTACTTTCAGAGTGGTTATATTAATTTGAAGACCCACCAATAATATAAGTACACCTTTTCCCTCATATCTTTGCCAGGCATTATTATTATTTGTATTCTTGATAATTACCATTCTAAATTTAGTTAGATGAAATCTCAGTATAGTTTTGATTTTCATTGTCCTGATGCTAAGAATGTTGAATATTTTTTGTATACTTGTTGGACATTTGTATTTCTTCTTATGATAAATGTCTTTCTAGATATTTTGCCATTTATTGAGTGAGTTATTAGTTTTTTGGGAGTTAAGGTTTTTTGAGTTCTACATATTTTGCAGTTATTAATCCCCTTTGGAAGAATATCTGGCTAAGATCTGCTCCCATTCTGTGGGTTCCGTCTTCACACTTTTATTTCCTTTGCTGTGCAGCTTTTTAATTTGATACTATCCTGCACGTTGATTCTTGGTTTTATTTCTTGAGATTTAGTAGTCTTACTAGGAAAGTTGATGCCTGTGCCAATGTGTTGAAGTGTTGTCCATATATTTTATCTGCTTTGAGTCTATTTTTGTGCAGAGTGAAAAGTAGGGATGTAGTTCATTTTTCTACATATGAATATCCATGTTTTCCAACATCATTTGTTATAAAGGCTATCTTTTCTCCAACATATGCTTTTGGTATCTTTGTCAAGAATCAGCTAACTATGTGTATTTGCCTCTATGTTTTCTAGTCTATTGCATTGGTCTTCATATCTGTTTTTATGCCAGTACCATGAAGTTTTTGTTAATACACATCTGTAGTATAATTTGAGATCAGGTCATGCCTCCAACCTAACTCTTGTTTCCCAGGATTGCTTTAGCTATTCTTTTATTCTTCCAGATAAATTTTAGGACTGGTTTTTCCAGTTCTGAGAAAAATGTTGTTAGTATTTTGATTAGAAAGGCATTGAATTTGTAGATTGTTTTTGTGATAAAGCCATTTTGATTAATCTTACCTATCCATGAACATGGTAGATCTTTCTATCTTCTAAGACCTTCTTGAATTTACTTCTTCAGTGTTTTATATAATTTTTCTTGCAGAACTCTTTCATGTCCTCAGTTAGATTTATTCCTAAATTTTGTATTGTTTTGTTTTGGAGGATAGTGTGAATAAAGTAGTTTTCCTTGATTTTTTTTTCTTGGCAGAATCATTATTGGAGCATCAGTTATTGATTTTTTAATGTTGCTGTTCTCGTGTCCTGTTATTTTTCTGAAATTGCTTATCAAATGTAGAAATCTTATGGTGGATTTGTGGGGGGATCCTCTAGGTATAAAATTGTGTAATTAGCAAACAGATTGTTTTGCTTCTTCTTTTCCTGTTTGTATCCCTTTAATTTCCTTCTCTTGCCTAATTGCTCTGGCTAGAGTCTAAAGAACTATATTGAATAGAAGGGGTGAGAGTGGGCATCCTTATTCCTGACTTTAGAGGAAATGCTTTCAATGTTTCTCCATTTAGTCTGATATTAACTTTGGTTTTGTCATATATAGCCTTTATGATTTGAGATAAGTTCCTTATATTCCCAATTTCTCCACTTTTTAAAAAAACAAGAATGGGTGCTGAATTCTGTCAAAGATTTTTTTCTATACCTATTGAGATGATCATGTGATTTTTATCCTTGATTCTATTCATATGATATATTGCACATATTGATTTGTACATATTGAAAAACCTTGTATTTCTGGGATGAATCCAATTTGGTCATAGTGTACAATCTTAATGTGTTTTGGAATGCAATTTGTTAATATTTTATGAAAAGTTTTTGAATAAATGTTCATCAGGGATATTGGTCTGCAGTTTTTGATGTGTCTTTGTCTGATTCTGGTATAAGGGTCATACTGGCTTCACAGAATGTATTGGAAACATTCCCTCCCTTTATATTTCATGGGTCAATTCAAGGAGGATTGCATTAATTTTTTTTTTTTTTTTTTTGTACCAGGTCTTGAACTCAGGGGTACTTGACCACTGAGCCACATCCCCAGCCCTATTTTGTATTTTATTTAGAGACAATGTCTCACTAAGTTGCATATTGCCTCCATGTTGGTGAGGCTGGCTTTGAACTTGAGATCCTCCTGTCTCAGCCTCCCAAGTCACATTAATTATTGTTTAAAGATCTGGTCAAATTCAGTCAAGAATCTATCTGGTCATAGACTTCCCTTTGTTGGAAGATTTTAATTGCTGCTTCAATCTCCTTACTTGATATGGGTCTGTTTAGGTTTTATGTATCCTCTTAGTTCAATTTGTGTAGATTGTATGAGTCTAGAAATTTGCCAATTTTTTTTAGATTTTCTACTTTATTGAAATATAACTTTGCAAAATAGTCCCTAATATTCGTCTGGATATCAGAAATGTCTATAGCAATATCTCCTTCTGAATCTCTAATTTTGTTGATTTGGTTCTTCTCTCCCATTCTTAGCTAGGGGTTTATCAATCTTGTTTACCTTTTCAAAGAACAAATGCTTAGCTGCATCAATCCTTTGTATTGTTTTTATTCTCTAATTTATTAATTTTAGCTCTGATATTAATTATTTGTTGTCTTCTACTGGTTTTAGAATTAAATTATTCTTATTTTTCTGGAGACTTGAGATGAAACATTAGATTGTTTATTTGGGATCTTTCTTTTTTTAATGTGGGCACTTAATCCTGTATTTTTTTAAAGCCACATTCATAATGTCCCAAATATTTTGTTTTGTTGTCCTACTGTTCTTTGATTCCAAGAATTTTATTTTATTTATCCTCTCATTTCTTCTATGCTCAATTCTTCACTTAAGAGAGTGTTGTTCAATTTTCATGTGTGTATGTGGTTCCTATAAGTTTTCTTGCTGTTAATTTTGAAATTCAATCTAGTACAATCTGATAAGATGCATGGGGTAATAGTGAATTTTTTGTGTGTTTTCTAAGACTTGCTTTGTGTCCTAAAATATGGTTTATTTTGGAAAAGTTTCCACGAGTTGCAAGAAGAAAATGAATATAACTGTCTGTTAGCTGTCTCTGCCTCATAGTTATAAAAAAGCAAGTATTACTAACAATAGATTCCTATCATATTTCATTAATCCTTAAAGGTACCTTTGTCACATGTTAACATCTCTGAAATTAAGAAGTAACATATGATAACATTTTATATTATGAAACCTAGTAATATTGGGGGGTTTTCATTGCAAATCAAATATATTCTAATTGTGTTGTTTAATACTCCTATTATCCCTTCATGGAGTGATACCATTAACCCCATTTTGCAGGTGGAGAAACTGAGGCATAGGAAGATTATATAACATGCTGGGGTATGACTCAGGGGTAGATTGCTTGCCTAGCATACATGAGGCCTTGGGTTCAATTCCCAGCACCAGAAAATAAATATAAACAAATGACATGCTCAGAGCCACATATCAAATACATGGCACAAATGAGGTTTGAGTCTTGTGAGTCTGGCTCTACAGCTTGTGTTCTTAACCAGAGAAGACCTGCAGCTACTCATTGCTCCCAGAAAGGAAATTTGACTGGGCCTAATTATGGCCAGAAAGAAGCTGAACTTAAAAGTTCAATAAAAGCTGACTGCATTATGTAGGTTTATCTTCTTTCTGTTACTTCTATATCTTTCTTCCAAATCTTCTAGCAGTGCTTTTTCATCAGGCTGTTGGGTCAGTTTCCACAGTGTCAAACACTATGTTGAACAGCAAAGGAGAGACAGGTGACAGAAGAATGTGATCTTGGAAAAGTCATGACAGTGCTTTACTCCCTTAAAGCAACCTAGCAAGGAATCAATCCACATTGAGGATGGGCTATAAGTCTGATGTCCAGAATTCTTTTCCCTCTCATGTTTGTCAGTCCTGAATTAAGGGGAAATTCTGTGTTTCATTTTGTGCAAAAACCAGGGAAGTAGAACTAAATTAGAGAAGGAGAGCATTACTCCATTACTCCAATTATCCTGCTCTGCCTTCCAAGCTCTGTTTAAAGTGAGTGTTAAAAAAAAAAAAGAAAGAAACCAACACCTCTACAGATGTAGTTCTCATGATAAATCACTTTTTAATCAGTCATAATTTTGCATTAAGTGCTGAATAAATGCCCTTTGTTTCATACTTAAACTGTCAGTGGCTAACATCAGGAGGGCAGACTAGTGCCTATCATTAGAGCAGAGAAAAATCAATACCATTTTTAATTAAACGCAGGCACAGCCAAGCTTTGAGACAAGCAAATCTCCTTGTCAGATCACCTCCCCTTTAAACTCTTTCTGAAGTGCAGTTCAGAAGTTGAGAGACAACCAGATGCAGGAACCGAGTGACAAAAATGCTTTGCAGGAGGGAGGCAGGCAAACAATGAAGATAACAGAAGAAACAAGAACGGACGCAGGCTTTCCACTCAACCTGCCCCTGAGAGCCAGTCTTAAGGTGTGGCAGAACGTAGACACCCACTTACGCTGTGGAGGTGATTTTTTCAGTTGCAGACTAGAAGATAATTGAAGGACAGTTAAAACAGACATTCTTGTCAGCTATGTTTTATTATGGTTTAGAAGCCAGCACATGGCTTTTTTAATGATTCCTTTCATATTATATTTTACAAGGAGAGATTTTCTCACTTTGTGGAGGAGAAGTCCAGCCAGACAGAACTCACAGTCTTTTGTAACCTAATGACAGAAGTGCCATTCTTTGACGTTTACCGCATTCTGTTTGTTAGAAGCAAGCCACTAGGCCAGTCGTGTTCAGGAGGATTTTCCTGAGTGTGAGTGTCAGGAGGTGGAATCACAGGGGACCCTTCTTGAAATCAACCTAGCTGGAAGTTTATCATCTGTTTGGAGAAAGAATACAAATAAATTTGGAACGATATGAGAAAAAGAAAAGGTGACATTTAATCAAATTCCAAATATGATATAGTCACTGAGTCCAAGGAAGAGTCAGAAAGGACCAAAATGAAAGACTTTAATTAATGAAGGCTGGTGGCACTTTGGTAAAGTCACAAGGACATTCAGAAGAAAGATGATCACTTCTTTCCTTCTGGTTATGTCAGAGACCTCAGGGGCTCTCCCCAGTTTTCAGAGTTTTTGTAGGTGGCTTCACTTTCTAGTAACTTGATATTTTCTTCTTAGGATGAAAATTTCATCTAAGGCTGTTTTAGTAGTCAGTGCTAATATCAATTAGGATCTCTGTAGTTCTAAACATTTTTTTAAAAATTCACCTCAAAAATGGCTGAAAGAAAAAGTGAGACCCAGTAATTTATGTTATTCAAAGGTCCAGAGCTTAGTTAAACCACAAAGAAGCCAGTTCTTTTGTCTGGATTTTCTGAGCTCTGCCCTAGGATGTTGATCCCAGTCAGATCAGCATACATCCCCATCACACCCATGAATCTCTGAATGCCCTTCACTCCAAACTCAATAAATTATCTTCACATTAGCCACCTATTTCTGCCTAAATTCCAAAGCATCCATGACAACCAACAAAAATGGGTCCTATTTTAAATGAACACCTATATACAGGACAGAAAGGATGTCTGGATGCACAAAATCCATTATGGAACCAATAAATCAATATGAACTTTGTTGTTTCTTTTTTAAAAAGTGCTGCACATTTCAAGCAGACCATCTCTCAGATCCAGGAAAGCAGGCCCTTGCCCAGACTCAGCATCTGTAACCTTCCCCCACACACATTTTGTAGTTATGTCCTCAAAATATCCAAGCTCTCCTGGGCTCCCCATCCTCCATCCCCCTGGCTGAAACCAGGTAGGGTACAGCCGTACATGGGTGAGGGCATCTTGCCCTGAGGACTGCCCAGATGCGGCAGAGAGTAGGCAGCAAAATTGATGCACTGATTGGGGTAACTCCCACTCAGGATGCAAGGAAGAATTAAATAAGGACTCTGAACTACCCAGGGCCACTGCCCTACCTCTCTGGGAGATTTTCCTCTGTCCCACCCATGGTGACACCTCCCAGGGCGCTGGTTTCCTCTTCTTCTCTGTGCACCTGGGCACTGGTGTACACCCTCTCCACAGGCTCTGCACCCTGTGCCAGACAATCGTGGGGTGGCCACTTCTCCACCAGATCAACAGCCTCTCCTGAAGGAGGCAACACACTGTCCCCATGCAGTTCTCCACAAGACCCATTTCTTAAGGAAAGGGGCTGTAAGGAAGGCAGGGATGTGTGGTCAACAAAGAAGAATCCCATTCTAGGATTGTAGACATTATAGCTCAGGGATTCAAGAGCAGTCATGGTTGGAAGATCTGTTTATGCATTCCGTTCTGATTGATAAATTGAATATGACCAGGAAATAAAAAATTGGTTACACTTTCCTGTGTACTATGGGTAAGTTTTACTTTAGTGGTGATCCTCAATGAAGCACAGGGAGAACATTTGAGTGAGTCACTGGAAGCCAGCGTTAATGGATAGAACCATGGATGATGTGAAAGAGCACAGAATAAACGGTATTAGGGAAATACAGAAGCTAAGATCTATATTGCTTTAATACAAGCAGGCTCTTAAGAGCCATGGAAATAATAAGTAATATGACCATTGCCACTTTTTTCTCATGGGAGAAGATAAGAAATTAGTCAGGAATAGAGCATTTGACATTAAACAACACAAAGAAATGGTTCCTTGACTTGAAAATGCATTGATGGGACCTGCTTACTAAGAGAATTTCCATGTGCATTGATGGAACAATAAACAAATATGTAAGTGCCATTCTCTCCCCATTTTTTCTACATCTTCAATCTCACATAAGATCATGAAATTTTTTCATTAAATTGTTTCTCTAGACAGGAACCCCACAAAAATATTTGCCCCATGCCCTGAACACCCTAGAAGCACCCTCCATATCACATAGCTAACTGTCGAATGGCTAATAAGATGCCAAAGAAGAGATATTTATCAATGGATCAATCAATAGATCATTTATGAAGCTAGATCATCCACATTATGTAGCTTCAAACACACATACACACAAACACACACACACACACACACCCCTTAGATTCAGATACATAAATATATAGACTGCACATTCATTCATGAAACAGTTTTTCCTGTGAGAAACAAATTTGTCACAATCCATTCAATTTTTGCAAGGCCTAACCAAAGAATTCTTAATGGTATACTGTTGATGTTTGATTGATCCACATATGATCATTGCCTATAAAATCAACAAAACTTCTTGGCAACCTCTGTAGCCTTCCCTCACCAGCAACCCTAGCTGCTCACTCTTGCATAGGAACCTCCACAGTCTCCAATCATACTATTCACTGTTTCTTTTTGTTTTTTTTTTAAACGTGTGTGAAAGTGCTTTTTAATCAGAAAAGCACCATACAAATATAATGTATTATCTATATTTATTATCATTTCCTGAGAATAGCAATTGAGAAATGGTGATGTTTAATGGATACTATTATATGGCACACTATTCACTGTTTCTTATGTTTTCCATTTTCCATACCTCTGAGCAGTGCATTCCCCCAGTTCCATTTTTTTACCCTATTCCAATACCACCCTCTTTCAAGGCCTGGCTCAAGTTCATTTTTTCCCAATGAAATTAGCTTAAGAATTTGTAGCTCCCCTGAACAATCATTAGAAATTATTTCATTCACTGTTTGTATCACTTATTTGGAGATTTAACCACACAAATGTTGCAATATCTGTTTTGTGTTACCTGTTTCTTTTTTTTTTTATGGTATGTTGTATTCTTTTTTACATTGCTCTTAGCAACTATTGAAAGTTGACTGTCAATATGTGTATGTTGATTTGTGGATGAATGGATTACATGGAATTCCAGATAGGTCTGTGTTCCCAGAGGTGACTGGTTCACTTAGAATTATTTTGGTGGAGTTGAGTGAAGGAGTTAGGGATAAAGTTACTGGGTAGGAGAGAAAACGAGAGGTGTGTCGGGGGAGATAAGCAGGTGACCATAGGGTAGTGTCGTATGCCATATATTAGTTTGTGTTAAGAGTATTTAATTAATGATCATACGATCACAAAGTGAAATAAGACCTCTCTTTAGGTTAAAAATTCCCTTAGTGGATTTCTTACCCTTTCTTCAGCAATTATAGTAAAATGAATCATTAGTAGATTCAGATGATGTCAATAATGATTCCCTAATTTTTTTAATCTTAAAATTAAATTAAGTAAGTTTAGTTTGGCAATGCTCTAGTGGTTGATTTTTCCAATGAGCTCAGGGAAAAGAATTTATTATAGAAATCTCTGGATTATTTCCCACTTGATTGGAAGTTCCTTGAGAGCCAGGTTATTCATTTATTTTAATGTACCTTATTGTTATGACAGTTTTTGATTTACAAAATAGTTGAGAAGATGGTACAGAGTATTCCCATACACTCAAACATCCAGTTTCCCCTATTATTAATATCTTATATTAGCATGACTTATTTGCTACATTTAATAAGCCAGGGTTCATACATTATTATTGGCTAAGCTTAACACTTCATTCAGATCTCCTTGGTTTGACCTCATGTCCTCTTTCTCTTCCAGGACCCCATCTACTCATCTATTCATCATCTCCTTAAGTTCCTCTTGGCCCTGATAGTTTCTCAGACTTTCCTCATTTCACTGTTTGACAGTTTTGAAGAACACTGGTCAGGTATTTTGTAGGATGCCCATGAATTAGAAATTGTCTCATTCTTTTTTTTCTCACGATTACCCTAGGGCTGTGGGGTTTCAGGAGGATGATCACAGAGATGAAGGGCCATTTTCATACATCATATCCAGGGTATTGCCATCAATGCGACTTTTCACAGTTGATGTGTACCTGGATGGACTGGTTGCGGCAGTGTTTGTTAGGTTTCTCCACTGTGTAATTGGTCCCCCTCCCCACACTTTCTCATTTTGCACTTTTTGGAAGAACATCACTATGCATGACCAGTACCTCAGAGTGGGGAATTTATCTTCCTCTTCATTAACAGAACATCTACATAAATTAAGTCAAATTCTGTTATGCACAGTATTTGTCTCTTTTCTCCTATTTATCAATTTATTTATATGAATATGGACACATGGATATTTAGATATTTCTTTTGTATTTTGGATTATAATACGAGACTATTTTATTGCTCAATTGTTCCAGGGTTGGACACTGGGAGCTCTTTCCATTGGCTTCTGTGCCCCTTTGATATGCCCATATTACTGTGGGATTTGAGTGGGGGCGCTGTGAGCATTTTCTTATTTTCTGGTTTATGTCATTCTAACTCTAACTCAGTTAACTAATTGTTAAATAAATCACCTTACAGCTTATTTTGCTATCATGTTTATTCACAGTTCAATTTTCAAAATAATTTTACCTCTGGTTATAGTTTCTGTCTTGCAAAAACACACCACTTATTTTATGTTTATATTTTCTCTTCCAAATAAGTTCACATTTCTCCTTCTATGTTTCAGTTATTGGCACAAAGAAGTTTAGAGACATTTCCTCGACATTTCTGTGTTTTTACTAACAATTGTAAGGGCTTTCAGAAATTTGAAGAGTGTAAAAGCAAAACTCTCTGGAAGCTCGATAAGTCTCCATTGCCAAATTGGAGTTAGGTGTTATGTTTTCCCTCTTGATTTTGGTCTCCTGCTCCATCTCCCACGACCAACATAAAACAAGACATTGACCTGGAGGTTGGAAAAGCAAACAAAAGGGCCTAGCATGAGTGTGGGTAGATGTCATAAATTTATGTCCTGGGTCAACACAATTTACTCCTGCCTCCTCCTCCAGGGCTCCCCCACCTCCTAGGCTGGCTTCAGACAATGAATTTCCAGGGAGTTTTTTGCCTTTTGATCTCCTTGCTGATCTAATGCAATTGTCCACTGGCAGAAGCGCTGTGAGGTGCAGAATAAAGTAATGAAGTTAATTTGATTTGCACTCTGTGCCCACCCTTAAGATCTACATGTCTTTATTGTATTAGATTCCTAATGAGATTCTCTGTCTGCATTCCAGCAAGAGACTCAGAGTGCAGTGGCCAAGGGAGGGGTTGTCTCAGGAGATTTCCCCCCATTTACATCCCATCTTTAATGGATATGGACCTGTCTGCCCTTGAGTCATAAGGTGATCATATTTTCCTTCCTGGACTCTTCTGGACAAGAAGCGGGAAACAGCCATGCTACGGAGGGACTGGGCTCTGTCACTTCCAGAAGAAGGAAGACAGGACTAAAGGTCAGTGCTGGACTGAATGGTTCATTGAAAGCACTCCAAGCAAATTTCCAGGCCCAAATCATGTTTCAAAGAGATGTGCCCCTTTATGTAGAAGTGTTCTCATTTCTTTTTTGCCACTAGCCCTCTATACAGTGAGCAATAAAAAAGAACATTTCACAAGACCTTCCCCAGGACACCAAAGTCCCTGAATCATTTCGGTGGCATTGAGGCAATTCCTTGGTTTTCAGATGGAGTCTCTTCTACAGTTTGGTCAGCCAGAGGCCATTTAAACAGAGCATAAATATAAAGCTTATTCTGGAGAAGCAGATCCCTTCCAAAGCAAGTCTCATTCTCTCCCTCCACCTTCCCACCACCCACACAGAGAGACTTAAATCATTCCATAAATGTCAGCCCTCTATGTATCTAGTCCCTTTATACCCAGCGGGCTTTTTGCAGTACTGCTGACATTACCTTTTACCTGTTTTCCGGACCCCAAATACTTGATTTTCTTCCCTCCAATGACAGCATGCACCGGGAGTAGAGTGTGACACAGTCTGGGGGTGAGGAGTGTATTTTAGTCTGAAAGCTGCTTCTGAACTGATTAACAACTTTGCTGAAAACTCTGACTTAATATAATGCACTTATTTGTAAGTTTAGTGAATTATTTTAAGACCTAATGTGGGGGAGGGAAGCACAAACACTGGTAATTTGAAATTCGCAAGTTTATCATTCAAACTTAAAAGGATTGAGGACTATTTTAGATATATGAACAGAAAATGAAACTGGTGTGCTATCCTAAGAATCATTTTGCAAAAGCAAATATTGCTCAGTTTGTTTTTGGCATCTCTCAAATCCGTGAAATCATGGGAGAAAAGGAGAGTGAGGTGATTGGCATCATGACGACTTTTCTAGGGGGAAAAAGGCAGTTTATATCTAATCTAAGGAATCTATCAGCTTTGGTTTGGCTCTCAGTGGACAGGTGTCTGTATCATAGAAGCACCATACATAATTCACCACCAGAGAGCCCCAGAACTTAGCAAGAAGGCTAAATTACCTGTCACTTCCAGAAAAGGTGTTCCCTGCAGGTCAAGGTTGAAAGCTCTGGTAAACCCGTGTGAGGAAGAGCACATCAGTTCTTATTTAAAGTCATCACTGCTTCTCAGCTTTGGGGAACATGACTTGGCTATTTATCCCTTGAATTTGCCTATGGTCTTTCGCAGGGCCAATTAACACGTTCCTGTTCTGAAGTCAGACTCACTGAAGGGAATGAGATTGCTTCTTTTAATGATCAGAGACCACTTTATGTCAAATCAATGGTGGCTGGGAGAACCTGCTGTCTTCATGGAGGGGATGGGCTGGGGGTCCTGCCAGAGGGGTGAGCCATCATATCTTACACTGAATACAAAAACATCTTTAATACCCATGGATGGAATGTTGAGTCTAGACCCAGGCAGACTCTGACTTAGGAACACAGTTCATGAAATGCAGGTGCCATCTGGCTGTCATTAAGCTGCTGATTGTGCCCCTGTCCTTGATTGACTGGTGATTGATTGGCAGGTGATCAGTGGAGGCGGCTGTAGCCTGAGATGGGAGGGCTTATGTTTTCCCTCTGTTATTTTGGAGGGCCTGTTTGAGGTAGCATGCATGGGTTTCTCTTCAGATTTTTAAACTCTATTTCAGGAACTATATTTCCCTTCAGATTTTTAACCTTTATTTATTTTCAATGCAATATAATACAAACAAAAACCAAAATCAAAAACATGAGAGAGAGAGAGAGAGAGAGAGAGAGAGAGAGAAAAGATGCTTATTCCCTTTAAAATTTTTTCTAGGTTTGCTTGTGAAGTCAATGAGAAAAAGTTGTACTATTTTTAGCACTTCCACTGATTTACAATATCCTTATACTTTTGAAGTAAATTTTTTGTTTCAATTACATTGGGTTTTATAGTTATATATTACTAATGAAATGAAAAGGATAACTACTTAAGATTCTTAAGGATGTCTGACTATAGGATATTTTGTTGCACAAAAACACTTTAATCAAATTAATAAAATCAAAATTAGAGATCAACTGTAATATGTGAAATTTTTATTGTACTTATTAATGCAGAGGAGGGGGAAGGAGAAAAATTACAGCTACAAAAATTTCTAACCTCTAAAAGCAAAATGCAAGGTACCTAGGTGTCAGATTAGCAGATGTTGCCTGACAAATATTTGATCGATTTATTGATGGAGAGTTATTTGCTCCAACTTGGAAAAATTCTGTTTCAAGTCAGATGCTATTTTAACTGAGAAAAAGTTATTGGATATATCTCAGTAAAATACGGTGCTTTAAAATCATATAAAAAAGCATCATTTTAAATTTGGTAACTTCAGGAGAGACATAAATGAAGATGATTAATTCAACAAAGAGCATTTTCTATATTTTCCATGGCAGAAGTTGATACTTTTTCAGAATATTTTAGGATGATATGGATAGACACAGTTTCATAACTAACTTTTGTAAACTTATTTAATTTATAAAAGTGAGTGAAATATGAACAGTTCTTGTAGACTACTGATTGGGAACTAAAAAGTGAAATGTTGTTTTACATCTATTTGTGTAAATGCATAGTTTATATAGTCACAATATAAATTCTATTGGTTTATATGCATATTTTGACTTCTCTTTTTTTTTTACTTCTAAATAATTCTAAACATAACCAAACAAAAACTATTTTCAGTAAAGACTACATGAAATGAAACATTCCTTCTCAGTTAATCAGTTTTCCATGGTTGTGACAAAATGTCTGAGAAAAGCAACTTAAAGGACAAAAGACCTATTTTAGCTCATGATTTCAGAGGTTTCAGTTCTTGGTCACTTGGCTCCATCATTTCTGGCCCTGGGGTAAGGCAGGTGGGACTTACATGGTAGAGCAAAGCTGCTCACTTCATAGTGGCCAGGAAGCAAAGAGAGAGAGAAGGGGCCAGGGTTCCCATATACCCTTCAAGGGAACACTCACAATGACCTACTTCCTCCATCTAGGCCCCACTTCCTAAAGTTTCTACCACCTCCCAATAGCCCAATCCATCCATAAATGGTGAAGTGGGAGCCCTCAAGATCCAATTGCCTCCTAAAGGCCCCACCTCCAAACACTGCTTCCTTGGAGACCACACCTTCAACACATGAGCTTTGTGGGGATATTTAGGATCCAAACCATAATACCTTCAAAAAGTATCTGGAGGAAGGGGGAGGAAGGGGGAGGAAGGGGGAGGATGGAGAGAGGGAAAAGGGAGGTAATTGGGAATAAAATTGACCAAATTATCCTATTATACTGCATGCATATATGAATATGCAACAATGAATCCCACTATGTATAATTATAAAGCATCTTTAAATTTTTTTAAAATAAAATTAAAATAAAAAGTGTTAAAAATGTATACATAGAAGAGCTTAGAGCTGTTTTCCCTTTGTAAGTGAGCGATCATTTGGATATAGTTAGGAGGCCTACAGCTCCCTGGTTCAGAAAATTGTTTGAATGAGTCTAATGACTTTAAATACCATCTATATATTGCCAAGTCCTAAATTTGTATCTCCATCTTGTGTGCCTCCCTGAATTCCAAACTCATATCAAACTGTGTACCAACATTTCCACTTGGAAGCACATATTTCAAATGTAACAAATTAAAAACTGAGCTCACAATCTCCAATTCATAATTTTCACTTCCAAACCTGTTCTTCTACGATCTATTTCCCATTATAGTTAACAGCAAATTTGTCCAGGTGATCAAGCCTCCTTGACTTTTCCATTTCTCTTACACTCTATATCCATTTCTGTGATAAAAATCCTGCTAACTTTAATTCCAGATGTATCTGCACTCTAATCATGCCTCACCAGCTTCACCATTACCACCCTGGTCCAAGATTCTTGTCCTGGATTATTCTAGCCTTCTGATTTGTTTTCCTTTTATTCTCTGCCCACCCAAACCATACACTATGTGCACACAGCAGATCATCTGATCCATTTTAGAGGTAGGTAAAATCACACCATTCCTCTCACTGATGCCCCTAAAAGCTCTCCTCACACAGTCCGGAGTCCTTACATTTGTCTAGGATCCTGATAAGACCCACCTCTCTGGTTCTTCTGACTTCACCTCCCAAATCCCTCCCTTCAGTACCCCCAGGCTAGCCTGCCCTCTTCTCCTTGGACAGCACCAAGCACATTTTCCCCTCAGAGCCTCAGGGCCTTGCATGGCTTCCCCCAGATGACCAACCAGTCTCACCCTTGATCCCCCACAAAACTTTGCTCAGATGGTACCCTCTCTGAGAGGTCCTCTCCTCTATTCCTCTTTTTTGCCTCTATTTTCTCCTTAGCATGCACTTATTTATTTTCTTTACTGTTGTCCCCTTGTGGAATGGGAATTCCATGAATGCAGGTGTTTTTTTCTATTCACTACTCCATCCCCAGGGGCTGCTAATGAAGCAATATTCAATCAATAGCTATTGAACAGATAAATGTATTTTCTTAAGAAAATGGAAAACTGAAACTGGATAACTTCTATGGTCCAAACTCCTTTTAATAATAGTTTTAAAAAAATTCTTTTTTAATGTACATAGAAAAATTTTTCTTGTACATTTTTATACATTTCATAAAGTCAAACACATGTAACCCTTACCCCAACTAAGATACAGAACAATTCCACCACCTTCAAAAAAATCCCTCATATCCTATCCTTCCAGTCAAACCCTTTGCCCACCTCTATCCCACAGACATTACTGATCTGTTCTGTATTCTGCGGTTTTGCTTTTTCCAGAAGGTCATGTAAATGCAACCATATAGCAGTAGTATTTTAGTTCTGGCATTACTTAGCATAATGCATTTGAGATCCACCCATATTGTTGTGTGTATTAATAAGTTGTTCTGTTTATTGTTGGGTTGTATTCCACAACATGACTATGTCAGTTTCAATTTTTGGTATTTCCAGGACACCATGAATAAAGGGAATATGCAATCTGTTCTTCTTTGATCTATTTTCCATTATAGTTAACAGCAGATTCATTTTGCAAGGATTATAGAACTACATTTAGTTGTTTTTTTTAAACTCAGTATACGAAAAGACCTAAATAAAATAAATAAAAGTATTAATAGTGGTTGTTTTAATAAGTAACTTGTTTTTCTCTTCTTATTTGTCTAGCATTTTCTTAAAAAAATTGAGGTCAATATGCTTTTGTAATGGAAAAACTTTATTTTGGAAAAGATGATATTTTTATTTGAAGGTTAAAGTGTCCAGAGAATATGATTTTAGGAAATAAAAAATCTATTTCCTTTAAATTTAAATTGGATCAATTATCTTAGCTACACTTTTGTAGGGGAATGAGAAAACAATTGGGTTCAACAAAAAGTTTATTTAACCCAAAAGGAGGAAACAACATGCTAATATAAAGATTATGGTGTATAGATTTTTAGTAACAATTTGATACGTACAATAAAGAAGGCTGCTGCTTCTTTAAGAAATGAGGGTCTCCAAACAGTTTATGAAGTAATAGATCATATATAAATAGGTTGTTTGCTCTCAGTACAGATGCCATCATTACTAACTACTTTCAGGCTCTTTGAGAGCTAAATAATTCTGTAATGCATCATTGAACATTTAGTTGCTTCATAGCAGATGGTTTCAGGGGTCCATCTGCTCACAGCAATGTTTTCAACAAGCCCCCTTCACCTTCACCAAAAGGTTCGGAATCATTAGAATATTCATTCTCCACTACAGGTGCATTTCCTTGGCTCCCCTCTATTAGGAAGAGGGGCCACTGTCTTTCCCTGTCCCCCACCCTAGCAAAGAGATACTGGCCTGTATAAGTTTAAGAAGGCTTACTATGTCAGGGAAACCAATGAAAGATTTCCTGGATTTCAACAATGTGTAAACTTACTGGAGTTAGTGTGTCTGTGTTTTGTGTGTGTGTGTGTGTGTGTGTGTGTGTGTGTGTGTAGCACATGCACATGCAAGTGATTGCTTTCCTGGACTATGTTAAAAATGAGATAATAGGCAGTCAACTTTCCTCTGTTAACTGCCCCTAATATGTGCAGAAGCACTGTCAGCTTCTTGCTGGGAGAAAGAATACACTCTCCCGGCCTTTGAGGACAAGGGGAGTCCCTCAGGCAAGGTCAGGAGGAACACACAAAATACATGAAGGAGCTCCAGCTCAAACCATATGGATAAGAGCAAACTGAAAACAATATCTGAATGCTGAGGGGATCCTGGGGTAAGTGTTATGGGGACACAGCTAGTTTTATTCCAGAAATCCCAAATGCCCCATTACCTATGTGATCACTGAAATTTGCAGTCAGCCTGCTGGAGAAACAGAATGGAGACATGCAATGAATAAGATATGTGCAGCAGCTGCTCTCTAAATATGTAGGATTTTCTTTTCCAAATTGGAAAATAATAAGGAAAGACAAAGTTGGTGAAGAGGAAATGTGGAACATCGAGAAGAGGACTTTTTTTTTTAAGATTGTAAGAAATTAACAATTTATTTGGATTAAGTCAATGCACACCCCCAAGCCAAACACATTGATTCAACACTGTGAATGACACAACTACCTTTCGGTCTCTGAATTAGGGAGATGTCACTTCTTCACCAGTTTGTCAGTAAAGGGAATAGTGAAGAGACTGGTATTTCAGAGAGTAGCATAAATTCCAACTACTGCTCCTCTCTGCGGCTGTGAAATGTTCAGAGAAGAGTATACTGTTTTTTATGTTCAAGTGGCTGTATTTTAATTTCTTTCTAAATGGAACACATGAATCCATACTAGGACATTGAAGACAATTGCAGTACCTTTCAGCATCATATTTCAGAGAGTTTCAAGGCAATTTAAGTATGTTATCTTCTTTTTATCTGAATACAAAAATATTAGGAAAAAATGAGAATATTTGGCTTACTGAAATATCACGTGCTTTATGTAATTGTCATTGGTGGTGGCTCTAGTCTTAAATTCGTTTGTTTTTAACAGGCTTGTATGAAATACCTGCATATTGTCTCGAATTGAACAAAGTTTGTGACAAGACCTTATAGCCAACCTTAAAGATCTTCCTAGCTTCTAGGTTGAAACTCCTCTGCTAAATGGTTTGTGTCAAAGGTGAATGATTTATTACCAACCACTAGTCTGAAGAAGTGGCCTCAATTAGAAGCCTGAGAGCCCGTATGTTCCTGATACTGCCATCAATGTCATCTTGATTATCCTGTCAAGCATATCCACTGAAGTTGACTTTACCACCACTCCTACTTCTGTGGTCAAAGCAGAAATACTAGTAAAGGTGTGTTTTCTGTGTTTGTGAACACTTTAGAATTCAGTTAATTTAATCCAAGTTTCTTTTCTAGACATTACTTGCATGCTTAAGTATGATTAGCACTATTAACTCTATGAGGAGCCCAAATGAAGTAAATGGCTTGTTTCCTACCCTCAAGTGGTCCATCATCCAATTGGGGGAAAGAAGAAGGACCTACCTGAAATTGTGAGAAACAACCAAGAAACTGTGACAGTTGAGGAGTATACCATTAGTGACCGAGGGCGTTCTAACTAGGGAAAAAGAAACAGAGAGTGGGGTCAATCAGAACGGTGCCGCTTATCTTGTGTCACCATGGACTCAACCATTTGGCTTCTTTAGAGAAGAAAAGTAAAAGATAGAGGCTTGGGTTAACTTTAAGGAATTGGGTTTCTTTTTTTAAAGGTGAAAGTGGTTGTAGGTCTGTCTTTGGACCAGACTTGGCCTGAGTGAATCCATAAAAGTAGGAATAATGGGAGTGGAATGGAGTGGCAGTTGGGCATGGGGTGAGGGCATATGCACCTGAGGCTAATGCGCCATGTTTTGAAGTGTTAAGAAAGGAGGGTGAAAGGTATTGGAACCTGAGAGCAGCTGGCCTTAAACAGGGAGGTATATGCATGGAAACGACTTGTATTTGCCTTGTATTGTAGGCAACTCAACATAGCACAGCACAGCTGTTGGTACATTCAAGACTGGCCAGGAGCCAGACCTGTTCAGGTAGTGGACAGAGCACCAGAGGCCCTGGTTATAATGAGTGTTTATTACATTGTCTTACAGCTTAAATGAAGATAACCAACCAGTCAGAATTGGCATAACACATCAGAAAATAGACTTGGCTTTAGAATATATAAATATTCCTTCAAAACTGGAAAAAGGAAAACTACTTATTAAAAAGCATTTTTAAGAAAAGGATCACCAAAAAGAGCAGAAGGAACCAGGCATGGTGGTGCACACCTGTATTCCCAGTGGCATGGGAGACTGAGACAGAAGGATCACAAGGCCAAGGCCAGCCTCAACAATTTAGTGAGGCCCTAAGCAACTTAGTGAGACCCTGTCTAAAAATTAAAAAATATACAAAAAGGACTGAATGTAGCTCAGTGGGTAAGAATTTGGGGGTTCAAAAAAAATAAAGGTTCTTGGTGCAGGGGAGGCCTGGCGTTTTTCTAATCAGAGAATTAAGATGACAGCAAACTAATTATTTTGAAAGGTATAATAAATACAGAAAAAAAGAGTTACGATCAGAAGAATCACTGATTCCTAAGTGTGGATTTAGAAACACTCAGACATTCATCTAGTCGTTCTGAGGGATACTGTGAAATCATATGATTTGAAAAAACATGCCAACTGAATTGATTTATCTATCTGCTTATGCGTGTGTTGCCTGATGCACTGGCAGGTAGGCAGATTTGAACGACCATGTCAGGAATCAACATCAAAGCAATGGTATTTCTTTTAAGCAGCATGACCTTGTTTTCAAATGAAATCTCATGCAGGAGTCCACTGATCGAAACCATTAAAACAGGAGTGGCTTTTGCCACACAGAGGGGAGAGCTCAGTGTCTGTACACTTGGTACCTGGTCCTCTCATTTGCTCAGGAACCCTACTGCTGCTCAGTAAATTTTCTTTCTTTTCTTAAAAAATTATTTTTTCTTTTTCTCTTTCAATATCACTTTCTTTTTAATTTTCTAATTGATAAATAAAAGTTTGTATATTCATCATGTACAATAATGTTTTAAAATATGTATACATTGTGCAACGGCTAAATTAAGCTAATTAACGCATTTTACTAAAACCTCACATGCTTATTTTTTCGTGGTAAGAACACTTAAAATCTACCGTCTTCATGGTTTTCAAAAGAGCAACATATTGCTATTAATTACAGTCACCATGTTGCATAACAGATCCCTGAACTTATTCCTCCTGGCTGAGATTGTGTATCCTTTGACCAATATCTCTTATCCCTAATTTCTTTTTGCCCCACAGCCCCTGGTAACTATCATTCTACTCTCTGCATTTATGAGTCTGTTTTTTTTTAGATTCCATACATAGATGAGATCACCTGGTATTCTCTCTGCATCCCGCGCAGTAAGCTTTCCCCATGGCACCAGAACTGATTGTTCTAAACTTCTTATGTCTAATCATTTCCTTTAATATCCAGGACAAGATGGCACGGAATGATATCACATTTGGAAACTGGCCAACTTCTACCTTTCTATGTTCATATATCCATATTTTCTCATTATTTACCTGTACAATAAATGATTATGTCTTACAAACATCTCTAATAAATATTTGGTCATATACTGTCACTAGCATACAGTTTATCTGCCTCATACCTAGGAGAAAATATGTCCAAATGGCTTAATTTTAAGTATTCTAAAATTAATATATTTTCTTCCCAAAATTTGTGTGTAATGATCCAGACATTTGTATCTTTTGACTAAATTTTAAAAAATGAAAACCATAATTTCCCTTTTAATTATAAATAGAGAAGCCATTGAATTAAAGGCCATTGTCTGTAAATCTTAGTGTTAGGCAAGTGCATCAGTTTCCTAAGCTGCCATACCATAAATTAAGTTGCTTATGTGACATATTATATTGTCTCACAGTTTTGAGGTGAGAATTCCAAGGTCAAGGTTAGTTCCTTTGAGGGTTGAAAGGGAGAATCTGTTCCAGGTCTCAGGTTTTGTATTGTTTTGTTTTGTTTTCGAGGGGGGTACCGGGATTGAACTCAGGGGTACTCAAAACACTGAGCTACATCCCCAGCCCTATTTTGTATTTTATTTAGAGATAAGTCTCACTGAATTGCTTAGCACCTCCCTTTTGCTGAGGCTGGCTTTGATCATGATACTCCTGCCTCAGCCTCCTGAGCCACTGGGATTACAGGCATGTACCACCACATCCAGCTTGAGCTTCCCATGTTTTGCTGGCAATCTTTGGCTTTCCTTAGCCTGCAGAAGCAACAGCCCCATCTTTGTCTTTAACTTCACTTGGTGTTCTCTCCTGTGCATGTCTGCCTCTGTGTTCAAGTTTTCCTATTTATATGGACACAAGTCACGTTGGATGTGGTTCCACTTTAATGATTTCACCTTAACTTGACTACATCCACAGGACCCTATGTCCAAATTAGGACACATTCAGAGGTACTGGGGATCATATCTTTCACATATTTGGGGACACAAAATACAATACATGAGAGCAAGTACTTTCTTATTTGCTGTTCTCTATGTGAATTACTATATGTATATGTGCCGGTTTGGATGCTGATTGACCACGAACCTCTCTTTAAGCTGTGGCCATTAATTAAAGAGATATTGGACATGCAGGGACAATGGGGGATAAAGAAAACACAAACAGACACATATAGGGAGAAAAAGCTGGGGCCAGGTGGGTAGCCAAGCCCTGGTGAGACTTGACTGACTCAGAGCAAGCTTAGCAAGTTTATTATATAGGTTTCATCATCAAAAGGTTAATTGTGTGAAAGTTTCAGCGAAGTAACCGATCTGAAGGACGCAGGACTGGAAAGACATTAGGATTATGTTGTTTTGCTGAGAATTCTCTCTCCCTGGGAGAAAGTGCTGAACTCAAGGCCTCAACTGATAGAGCCATGCACCTTCACACCTATACCCCTGACCAGCATTACCATAGCAACTGGGGCATCTTGACCTGCACCTTCACACAGGCAGCCACGAGAGTCAGACAGGCCATGATTTAGATCACCTCTCTCCCCATCTGTGTACTCTGAGGTGACCTAAAGAGGAATCATTTATGGTGCTACCTCAAATGTAGAAATAAACTTGGAATATAAAAGCCCAAACCCTTGACTTTAAATCCGGATCTCATCATTGAATACTTAGACCACCACAGGCAGGTTAGTTAACATCTCTGTACCTCAGTTCATTCTTCATTTGTGAAAAACTATGGTCTTGCTTTCCTCATTGGGAGGATGACATGGCAAAGCACACCTCAGCGCCTACCCAGGAGCCTGCTAGACTGCGCATACACAAAATTGTTTGAAATGCATGATTTGGGAGATCAGTCTATACTAAAAGATAAAGAGTAGAAGAAAGTAGTGTATAATTGAATAAAAAAAAATGAGTGATCTTCACTTACCATAGACTCAAAGGAGAAAGGATCCCTTGGGCTTCCCTGATAAAGGGTGACGTCCCAGATAATCTGGACAGCTAGCTACCAGGGTACAACAGTGCTTATTTGTCTTGAACACTCAAAACAAGGACCCCCCCCATAGCACTTATTAGGTTGGTTAAACGACCACAGTTATGAAACACATATAGAAATGAGCCCTAGAATTTGAAATTCAAAAATTCTTACTAGAAAGAGAGACTATGTAGGTATTGCCATATAAAAATTTTGGAAATTTGCCACAAAATGAAGCACAGAGAAACCCTGGAAACCAGGGTAAACTTAGAGTCCTGACAATCTACTTTTTAACTAACCCAAGCTACAAGGATTTGTGAATTAATCATGATTTCAAAATCATCTATTTTCAGCTCCGTTAAACACAATTTTTTTTTCAAATTAATAACCATAAAAATTTGTATTTCAAAATCTATGACATATTTAGAATGCAAATTACAACAACAATTTTAAGTGGCTCAAAAGCAAGTTGAGTTAGTTAGCCTGCAATTTTACTACTCACAAAACTTCAACACCTCTCTAATCCCTAGGGTATGCTATTTGAAAAACATAATCACGTTTAGCCCCAAAGAAAAGGAGTGACTCATTGTCTTTGAAAATCTTAGCATTACATGTAGAGAGCTGGTGATCTTGTTCAAAATATTTCTATTCCTAAATGTGGGGAAAGGAAGCACAAGCAAAGGAATGAGTCCTATAGGTGTTTCTGTTATAATTTTAATCTGCATTCTGAGTCTCTGTATGCCTGTGGCTTTGATCCCTTTACAGACACAAAGCAAATTAATTATTTATTAAATAACCAGATAATTAACCCAACATATACTTATTTAAACCTCTCAGATAATGATCATATCTCCACTCCTTTTATTGTGGTGGTGGAGGTAGAGATAACTTTTATGATATGATCTGGTGTTCACACAGGAAAAGGAAAATTATGGAATGAAGATAACAGGTTTTCACAGTTGCTACAAACACCTAAGTAATTTCTTTTAAAAACCACCACTTTGGCCTCGATTACCAATGCAGTCACAAATGATGAGGACTTGATCTTAAAAACAGGCTCAGACAACTCTTCGTATATAGTTTTACTTGGGCTTTATATAGGGAGATCTAATTATATTTATGCTTCATTGATAATTTTATACTTCCTTGGAATAAATTGACTGCAAATTTGAAGGTTATTAGTGAAAAAATATGCCTTTTGAATAAAAAGCATCACTACCAACAAATAGCTGACCTACATTCACAAAATGACTAAATTACAGTGATTAAATCAGAGGCAATTTAAGCATTTTGTTACAATGGGAAATTGAGCTTCCTCCCCATGTTTATTTAGCAGTACTAGCTGCTCATTTTAACATTTGGCTCAGTCTTTACTCTCTAAAATTAGCAGTGTTTTGTTGTCTTAGAATAAAAACAAGAAGGATGTGTACAGCTGAATTAAAACAACATTTTCCTCACTCAAAACAAAGACTGATTCAGTCCCAAGTATACATTCCAAACTCTGAAAGCAAACTGTCTCACAAACCAACATTGACATAAGGCAGGGGTGTTTCCAGATTGGAATATTTTATTTAGGGATGTAGCATCACTTGGTTTCACAATTACGCTTTGGGTCACTCTATCACTGCTTTCAGAAGCACAGTAAAATAAACCTACATCCGGATGCTAAAGCAGGATTCCTCTCACAAAACCTTCTCCCTCATCCCTGTTCCATTTCATTTATATGTAGTGAATGTCCAATAAGCACTGACTGATGCCGCTTTCCTTCTTAACATTTCCAGTCTCCCAACATTACTTCACACGGAATCAGAGTCATTTACTTTTCAGTCTGCAGTGCCCCTGGTACCAGACCAGCTGGAGAGGGTGACATGGCTGAGGAGCCTGCTAATCTCAATGGCCCTTGGGTCTTTTCTGTAAAAGACACAGCAAGCAAACATGCCAAGTGCTATATATAAAAAGGTGGGATGTCATTGCTGTGTAAAAGCACTCATGGTGTTTCTTGTCCCCAACACGATTTCTGAGATCATATACAACTTGAAAAGGCACCAGTGGCAAGAACAGTTGCCATGCTGAATCACAGTTCTGTTTTCACAATACTGCAAGAGAAAGGCTAATCAAGCTTTTAATTCTTTTCTGCAAATGCATGCAGACAGGGTTTAACATGGAACAATACAAGACACATCATTTTAATTCTTGTCTAACTGTAGACAAGACAGGCAAGTTCAGGAATAGGGAAAAGTCACTTTGGAGACAACTGAGGACCAGCTCTCTTTCTAAATACTGTGACAAAAATGGCTTCTTGATGACGGATACAATCCTTAATTAGATGAGGTAAATGGAAATCCTGTAGTTGACATGATACAACTGAATATGTTCTGAAAGTCTCTAGATGTGATTAATCTTTGAAAATGTAACTTTTTAAAAAGTGATTGTTTTTATGAAATTAGGCAGTTTTCATTTTTAAAAGCATGAAAAAGAACAATTGTTTTCTTAAATATCAATTAAATATCTGTTTTAGTAACTGAATTACTCTGGGACTTGCACTAAATCTGATCTCAAATAAAACAAGAAAGGAAAAACAAATTAACTTTAACTTCTACACCAAATTAAATGTGTGAATAATACCGCCACTCTCTTTTGTAACAATCACTTGGAATAAAATTAAAAGAGTTTCATCCATTGTACTAAAAAAAGTATGTCCCTCAATTCGTGCCTTCCTAGTATATTCATAAAGTATCAAAAATGAAGCATTTTAAATGAATTTGAAATTTTAGAAATCATGGATTAGAAGGATTATAAATTAAATGTGGCCTGGGATTATAAAATTAAAGAGCCAATATTAACTTTTAAAATATTCATTTTAATTTTTTTCATGAAAAATATCAACAAAATTTTTAATTACTAAGAATGTTTTTTAAATGAATAAAAAATTTCCTTTCTTGGAAAATTACATGACACACTACTTTGACAAGAGAAGTGGGTTAAATTGTATCCTTACTAGAACTAGTTGAAGTTTTTATTATTTTATGATCATTGAATTGTTTTATAACGAAATGTGATATTGTAGCACATAATGACAAAGCTCATCAAACCATTTTCTTAAACAGGAAATAATATAATTTTGGTTTTAAATTTTGAAAAATGTTTTAATTATTTTTGAATTGGGCCTGTGTGCTTATATAGTGGAACTTCTAAAGAGGCATAATCATATTTAAATACTATTTCAGTTACCTAAAATATTCAATGTGTCCACTTTACAAAAGAAAATATATGATTATTAAAGATTCAAAACACTAAAATGATTTAAGTATTCTTTCTCTCAACTTAATATATTTTAAGGTTTAGAATCTTCATAGAAATAAAGATTGTGTTTCATTATGGAAATACTATCAGAGGAGGCCATTGTGGGGGCGATGGAGGGAGAGGTGGAGAACTGAGGGAGCTCTGTTTTCATTTCTTTTTATTACTTGTGAAATGCTGTTCACCTTTAGTAGCCATCCCTCTAGGTCTTAAATAGTTTGGCCCAACAGCATTTGAAACCCTATAACCTCAATTTTTAAATGGTGTGCTTTTCAGGCCTAGGTGGGCTGTGACATTATTTCCTCTGCCTTCCAAGTTAAGAAAATTACTTTTAGCAGGTCATAGTAAAGGCAGGATTATTACATAATTGGAAGAAGCATGTTCCATTTTTCAGGAAGCAGACAGCATTATCGGGGTATGCGTGTGTGTGTTTTCTTTCTTCTTCCACCATTTACACAAGTGCCCTGTGTTCCTTTTGGATAAAGACAAGACTTCTCGGCACCCATTTCGCCTCCAATTTAATGAAGTTGTTAAAGTAGCAAGACTGACAGGTTAATTATCCTTTATAAAAGGGGGACAAATTGAACTGTGTCTTTCCATCATTTTTTGATATATCAGGAAGCTCCGGAGGTGCCCAGATGCGGCTCTGGTGAATAGAACAACTAATCCACTCTGCAATTCTTCGCTGACCCCGCTTTCCCCACTGGGGCCTCACTATATTGCAGTTGGTTTTTGTTTCACATTCAACAGATTCCACTTTATTATAAATTCAGAAGGATTTTTTTTTCTCCCTCTCTCCATATGTTGGCTGACAGCTCCCCTGAAATAACTGATGGCTAAATTTAAACTCTGATGAAAATTAACCCAAGTGTTAAATGCAAACAGGAGCTGCTTGGAAGAGAAAAGAGTTATCATGGTAGATGCCAAACAGTGGAAAATGTGTGTAAATTAATGGAGCCTCGCTGGTGACAAGCCGTCAGGCAGTTTGATGGCTCTTGCTAGCGCTTTAGTCCCACTGAAGTTGGCCAGAGGGCAGAATGGACAAGTCCTGCTTTTCAAAAAGACCGCGGGAAGCTTGACAGTAACGCTAACTAGATCATCGAAAGTTCATGGTCAAATAAGAGATTTTTTTTTTTTTTTTTTTTTTTTTTTTTTTGCAAAGCTTTGCACTAAACAGAGTTTGCAGACAGGAAGAGCCAAGAAGCCATGAATGAAATATCAAATTGCAAGTGCAGCAAAATGATCAAAAGAAGGGAAGAAAGCCAATGAGAAATGATTTAAAAAACAAACTGATTTTAAAGTTAATATTGAGAAATTCATTTTGCTAACAATAATAACATTTTCTACTTAAAGAGTAACACTTCACTCATGCAGGTCACTATTTACCAAAATTACATTTGTGTTCCTCAATTTTTCAGGCTGAAGTGTATAATTTTAGTGGAGCACATTGAAAAGAAATGGAAATCAATAGTTCTGTTTCCTGTTGTAACGTATATATAACATTCATCAGAGTCTAAGGAAAAAAGTTGAATCATTCATCCATTTTTTTCCACAAAAAGGGCTATATTTTGCTTCTCTAAAAATGTAACTTTTAATAATGTGCTATGATGACATAAAATTAGTAGAATATAATGGATATGGCATGGATTCACAAGAAAGAAAACCTGATTTCAGTCTGGACTCAATATCTTAACTGTACTATGACCTTGAACAAGTGAGTGTTCCTCAGTTTAATCATTTGTTAAATAGGAGTAATAATAATGAGCTCAAAAGGAATTTTGAAAGTGAAAGTCAACCTTCTACAAATGAGCTACAGAAACTTGCAGCAGCCAAAGGAGGATCCTGAGCATGGGACAGTAGAAAGAATGTGAGATTTAGAGTCATGAAAGTTGTGCCAAGTCTGGGCTTCTGTTGCTGATTAAAGTTCATCTTCCTCCCAGATTGTTGTGAACATTAAGTGAAATGCTATACACGGAATGCCTTCTTTATAAGCTGAAGCATCCTGCATAGTTCTTAATTCTTATTTTGTGCCTCTCCTTCTTCTCCCATCTAAATGCTGCCCATCAACTTAAAGGAGACATGAAACCCCACCTTTCCTACCTCCCAGCACTCCAGCCTCCTCCATTTGGTGTGATTTCTTCAGCTGGGCTTAGTAGCCTGGGAAGTAGTGAATTTAGAAGATTGAGGTTTTGAAGAGTCAGTGCATCAAAAAAACAAAGTGTGGTAAATATGAATTTAAGTCCCCAAAACCTGTATGTGACTAGGTATGTGGGTTTCTTCTTCTTCTTCTTTTTATTTTCTTTGGAATTACATGCAATAGGCAGCTTGAGTTCCCTATTCCTTTTTCAGGGCAGACAACTTTGTTTGATAATTACAGGTTAACCTATCAGCTCCACATGTTAATCAGCCATGAATGCTCCAAATTCAGGCAAATTCAGGATTTTCTGATGGTTCTCTTTACTTTGGTATCATGGTGCCAGGTCAGCCCTACAGTGAAGGCATTTGGACAAAATTGCAATCATCCCATCAAGGTTGTTTTTCCACTGATGTATAACTTTTTCCATCTGTTCTTCAGGTATGTCATCTCCATGTGACTTCTTTTGGGGAATAATGCTGATCTCCACTGACTGTTTCAGGCTATTTCTTTTTTTGCAGCTTCTCTTCATTCTGGTGGCAAATATCTGTATAGATCTACCAGCTAACTTGGCTAACTTCCACAATTTTTTATGGAGCTGGTGGGAACATAGGGAATAGTAAGTACTCATTTTGCTCTTCTAGGGCTGCAGCAGTCCACCCTCTCACTACTCTCTAGGAACCCTTTGGCTGTCACCATTTTTGCATCTAGGCCACTCTGGTTGCAGGACCCATCTGCAAGGCTTGCTCTGTCCTAGGATTCCAGAGGGAAACTGAGCACTTATCCTGTGCCTTAGATTCCCAAATATCTGATGCAAGGAGTTATAGCCCTATCTCTCCAGAACAAACTTACATCTCGTTTTCCTCCATTTCTACTCTCCTCCCTGCTTCTTCCTGCAATTTTTTTCTTAGGAGGGGTCATTGAGGAAAAAAAAAAAAACATTATGAATCATCACATTCCTGTCCGATACCTGGATTGAGGCTTTTGAATGAAAAAGTTAAGAAATTGGTCTCTTCATTCATGACAGCTTTCTACTGTAATACTTGACCACTTCTCTGGCTGAGGAAGGCCACATGAAGCATATCAATTAAATATTTTATGGATTGAAGTTTTCTGAACATGCAATACACAAAATGGTACGGTTATAGGTGAGATAGTGATTGAATGAAGGCAAATAAGAACTTGGCTAGAGAGAGTGAGAAGTGAAACAGATTGGGAAGAGACAGTTACTGAGTTACAGAAACTTCTGCAAGAGTCGCATAGACTAAGTAGAGTGAGGGAGGAAGACAACTAGAGGGAGTATAGGTTGTGTTATGAGAGTATTAAATTTCAATTAATATTTCTAAGGTGGAATAGTTCAGCAAAGTGGGTTCCTGAAATGGAGATTATGGAATTAAGGATACCAACAAATATGCTGTTAGAAAATGAGCATGTTGATAATCTGGATTCTGAGCTTACCACTAAACTCTAATAGCACCATTTATACTAACCACAAACTTTCAAAACTTGTCCTTTCTTGTGTAGTTAGTATCATTTCAAGTGAGTTAGGGAGTAAGAGAAAATCTTGTTCATTGGGGTCAGGAACTGTGCCTTTTTATTTTACAGAAGACAAAATCATATCTATCTATCATTTATCTATCTTGAAAGGAGTAACAAAGTCAAGAATATTGCAACGTGCAACATAACATTTAAATCCCACTACTTTGAAGCATTTATTTCCCTCCTTCTATAAGAACCTTAGAAGACTTTCTCCACTACCATCCTGATTTTGGTTCCTGTGCTTTTTAAATGCCTCACATCCCAATGAAGCTGAAATGTGTTCATAAATTTGTTGTTGGTTTCATCAAGTAATAACTGGAAAAGGAGATTGTTGCTTATTGAATTATATAGTATATTCTCCAACCTGATAAAACTATTTTGAATTAATGGCTTTGTTGGATTCTATGTCCATTTCTCCGTTCAAATGGAATTAACAAATTTAAAGTTTATTAAAGGAAAAAAAAATCACTGGTTATTTTAGTTACTTGGTTTTCTACCTGTCAAGAAACAATGTAGAAAGAAACATCAATGCAAAAAGAGATCTCCTTAAAACAATTTTTTTAAATATTTGCCAGGTTCTCTTTTACTCCATAACTCACAAGCAGTTTTGCAGGATTTGATCACCCACACATGGGGAAAGCTATATGGCAATTTCTTTTTTCAGATACATAATGAATTGGTGCATGAGCAAGCCTGAAACGTGCATTTTTTCATTCAAATGCTTTCCAAACAAGATGCTCTTGATTATATCTAAGGCATTTTCTTATTCTGCAAAATGGCCATGCTTTACTTTCTTAAACGCTTCTCTTAAAATTATGCTTTGGGTTTAAAAAACAAAGTGGACCAATATCCAATGTGTTCTACATCCAGGAAAGAAAAGCCTGTGGGACAGGAAGACTACGGGGACTGCAGCCAGGTGGAGTCTGGGCCTGATGCTGGAGAAGCCCCCTGGAACCAGGCAGGAGTGATGGACAGCTGTTGACATCTGACGGCCCCGCCAGTGGCCTCTGCCAAGAAAACAGGGAAGGGTTTTCGTCCTCAGCGGGGCCCATATCCGCATCACAGCTTGCACTAATTGGTCCTTTCGTTGGCTCTCACGGCAGGGAGGCTGGAGACTGGCACTGCGTCTGTGCCGCCTGCAGGGTCAGAGAGCGCCCCGGGGCCTTGGGGTCCCCGAGTCGGGAGCGCTCGGACGGGTCTTGAGCACAGCAGAATGGCAGCTGACTCAGCACGCTCTTCCCTGCTCCTGGGCAGGAAGCGACCAGGAGTGGGGCCCTTCTGTGAAGCTGGCACCCAGCTCTAGCAGACAGCCTTCTATTTTAAAAACAGCAGTGATTCATTGGGAAATAGGGCAAAGCAACCTTTAAAAAGGAAAAAGAAATCTCTATCATTTACATTATTTCTTGTAAAGATTTTCCTTTTTTGTTGTCATTTTTTTTAAACAAGCATGGTCTCTCTCAAACTTAGTGGTTCCTTCCTTTACTCAGGAACCTTACAAATTCCCTCAACTGCTTATTGCATGCAATATAAATTTCTAGTCTCATATACATTTCAGTTCATGTGGCCTCTTTGTACTGAGTGGTTTGAAAATATAAGCTCTTGAACTGAGGCCTCCTGTCTGTTTTATCCAAGATTTGGTATGTGACATGGGTTCCCAGCACCTTCTGATAAGCACTAAGTTTAAGTCATAGATTTTAAATGTTCACCAGGCCCATAAGGTAGGCTGATAAAAATGATTCTAAGGCTACTAAGGGATTATGAATTTCAGTCTTTTCTGCCTTGTATAGAAATTTTCTGATGATCTTGGATCACATAAGCACACTTGCCTCTGTCTCCTCATGCACTTAGATGCATGCATTTGCACACACATCCACCGCCACGAATACAAGGAGCAGAAAAGTACTTACTTCTAATCAATCGCAATGTATTGCACTTTCTTAGAAGGTCCAGCCTGTTCATTTAATTAATAAAATGACAGTTATTTTAGTCAGCTTTTTTGCTGCTGTGACTAAAAGACCTGACAAGAACAATTAGTGAAGGAAAAGTTCATTGGGGGACTCACAGAGATCTCAATCCAGAGACAGCTGGCTCCATTCCTTGGAACTCAAAATGAGGCAGCACATCATGGTAGAAAAGTGTGGTGGAGAGAAGCAGCTCACAGGATGATCAGGAAATGGAGAGAGATTCCACTCACCAGACACAAAATATATACCCCCAAGGCATGCCCCCAATGCCCATCTTCTCCGTTTACACCATACCTGCCTTCAGGAACCACTCAGTTAACCCCTAGCAGAGGATTAATTCACTGATTGGCTCAAAGCTTTCATGACCCAATCATTTCACCTCTGAATGTTCTTATATCATCTCCCATATGAGCTTTTGATCCAAACCATAACAATAGTAAATAAAGTATGATGAGCCCATGCAGTGGGATATTGTGCAACCATTTCTAAAGAGTAATTAGGTTACATTTTATTCACATGAATAAAATTCCAAGATATATGTATTTCACTTTTATATGTGTTTTTAAAAAATGGTATGCAGCATAATCTGTTTTTAAACATTTTGAAAAGGCCATATATGGGTATTTTCATTTAAAAGAAGAAATCTGGAGGAAAAGGCCCATAAGTATGGGTTATAGTCTCTCAGGCTACATTTAACTATTCTGTTTGCCACTAATGGGAGTCCCCTCTCCTCAGCTCAGTTAGGGATGACTGGTCTCCCAATTTCCAGTCAGGGAAACATACACATGACTTTGATGTTGCCAGGCAGAGTACTGAGACAAGTTGGGAGTTTAACACAAGACCCAAGATGGGTAGTTCAAATTTTCTCAGTATTTTTGGAACTCTTAGGAAAGCAGCTCAATTTCCACTGGGATTGTTCCTCTAGTGACATGCCCCCTCTGAAGCCTTTGGTAACTACTGTGTTCCTTGCAAAAAGGTCAGGAGTGCAGAAAACAGAGCCCAGATGGCAAGGGTTTTGTCTGGATGCAGCCATGCCTGAAACAAAGATCTAACTCCTGAAATATTCCCTTTTCACTTAAGACAGATTATGCAGAATACTTAATGAGTGAATTGTGTTCTATTCTATATTCCTCTTGTTTTCTAAATTTTTCATGTTTAGCAAAATGTATGTATTTATAACCATGCATACATACATATTTTCATAAACTATTAAAATGATGCATAAACATTGTTTTCTGTAGGTTTCCTATGTGCCAAACATTGGACATATCTAATCCTCACCTTTTTGAAGTGAATGTTATTATTCCCATTTTACAGATAAAGAAACTGAGGCTCAGATAAATTAAATAATTTAGCTAAGATTGCCCTATTAACAGGTGGTGAAATTCATATGCAAATTTAGAATCTAAAACCTATAACTATTATTCTTTACTGTCTTTGATTAACTGAAAGAAAAAGTGAGAACAAATCTTATGTGAAAAAGCAAGCATTTGGTTTTTGTGTGGCAGTCATAACTGTCTATTTTCATGTATATCGTGCCTAGTTTTTAAATGAACACATGTATGCATATATGTAAATGATGATTTCCCCAAACCCTGCTATGTGGTCTCAGAAAATTACTGCCAATCATACCTCAATAAGTGCTCCTCAAATCTTCCTATTCCATTGGGTTCACTCTTGGGAGTGTTTAATCTGATCTATTTTTTTTTTCCTGTGGGTGGACCCTACTTTCCAGTTTCCAAGGCTGTCTTGCTTATGCCTGTTCTCCTAGTGTATTTATTTATCACATCGCCTTTAACCCTCAGAAGTATCCCAGGTAGAACAATATACTATGTAACCACTGCAGTTACCTGTTGATATGCAGAAAGCCTGGCCAAGTGTGCATCTGATGTACATGCACATTCCCCTGAGGATCACGTTTAGTTCATTTTGGAGCATGCCCAGTGTGTACAACCATGTTCATTAATACACATTCTGGCTCCAAAGCCTAACTGAACAGTCACACCTCACCCAGCTTTTCCAAGGTGTCCCCTTTGCCTGGAAGCCCTCTCTCCTCTACTCCATGAGTCCAGCTCAATCCCATCTTTCTCAGATTCTGCCTCTCCTTGAAGCATGTCTGAATGCTGCTAAATTAACTCTAGCACTTGATCTGAACTTCTGTGTCATGCTAGCTTCTAACAAGTCCCTTCCAGATCTTCCCCTGAGTTTCTCCTCCAGTACCTTTAGTGTCCCTCTCTGTCTTCACTTCCTGTTACCCCCTCCTCGTCTTTGTCACTGCTGTGCCCATGTCTTGCTGCACTCTAGAGAGCAAATGCCAATGTACTCCTGAACAAGCCCCCTCACCTGCCCCTGAGAACTTATTCCCTTATTCTCAATCTGGTTAAGACCTGTATTTCTTCATATTTATTTTCTCCAGGAAGGTATTTCTAGTCCTTTATTTTGAGATGTCTCTCCCCTGCACCTCACAGCACCCCATGCACTTCCTTCCAGGTGTTCACAATCCTCTAATCAATCCTTTCTTCTGTTTCACTTTCAGACTTTGGGTCCAGTGAAGACCAGGATTCCAGGTTCCAACCTGACCTTGTTTGATGTTTGCCCCTTGGCCCTCCCATGGCACCTCTCACATGAATGCTGGGTTGTGAATCCACAGTCAGTGCTTTGGGATAGAATCCTTTGATCCATCATTAGACTCCAGTGCCTGACAGGATCTCTGCAGATATTGATGTCTATTGAATATGTTATTAAAGGAAGAGATTTCTTGACTCTGCCACATCAATGTTTATAGCAGCTCAATTCACAATAGCTAGATTGTGAAACCAACCTAGATGTCCTTCAATTGATAAATGGATAAAGAAATTGTGGTATATATACACAAAGGAATATTGCTCAGCCATAAAGAAGAATAAAATTATGGCATTTGCAAGTAAATGGATGGAGTTGGAGACCATCATGCTAAGTGAAATAAGCCAATCCCCCAAAACCAAAGGCTGAATGTTTTCTCTGATAGGTGGATGCTGATACATAAATGGGGGGTGAAGGTAAGGGAAAAATGGAGGAAGGATGGATTGTGTGAAGGGAAATGAGGGGTGGGGGGGGAGGAAAGGTAATGAAATGAGACAAACATCAATACCCTACGTACATATATGATTACACAAATGGTGTGACTTTACTTCATGTACAACCTGAGAGATGAAAAGTTGTATCCCATTTGTGTACAATGAATCAAATAATAACAATGGAGTTATAGAACAAAATTATTCCTACAAAAAAATAAGAAAGATATTTTTAAAATCAAATCTGTAAGCAGTCTTTTATGATCATACCTGTATTTTCTTTATCACTGTAAGTGCTTTGAGGAAGAACTTGATTTCTATGTCTGAATCTACTTTGTTGATCTCCTAGTGCCCAGCATAGATATTCTTTAGCTAAAATCACACACTTCTAAGACCCTTCTCCCTTCAGTTCCACAGGGGATCTCTGGGATTTTCTCTCTTTTAAGAGTTTCCAGCAATGGGCACAGCAAAGAGTCAGAAAGCTCATTCTTTGTGGTGATCCCTGGATCCCAGAGCTTGTGGCTTTTCCAGCTGCTCAGTCTCTCTTGGAGGTTCCTTTGAGTGGGAAGAATGGGGGAAATGTGAATTAAGTCATAATTTCCCAGGGCTGCCATAATGGACTACCACAGACTAAGTCACTCAAACCATAGGAAGTTATTATCTCACAGTTCTATAGTCTGAAAGTCTAAGGTCACATTGGAGGCAAGGCCATGTTCCTCAGAAGACTCTAAGGAAAGTTCCTCTTCCAGTTATTTAGTATCCTTTAGCTTGCAGCAGCATACCTCCAATCTCGACATGACATTCTCCTTGTGTAGGTGTCTATGTCCATATTTCCTATTTGTATAAAGAAATCAGTCATTTTGAAGTAGGGGTACACCCTACTTGAGAATGACCTCATCTTAACTAATTACATCAGCAATGATTCTATTTTCCAATAAGAACACACTCTGAGATAGTAGAAATTGAGATTTTAGCATGGATTTTGAAGCTTCACAATTCTTTCCATAACGGTATCAGCTAAAGCAAGACGAGAGCTGGCAACTCAGCCCCTACTTCCAGCTCTGTCTGGGCACAACCATTGACAAAGGGAACCGGAGGCCCTTCAGCAATAGGCAGGAGCGGGGCAGCCCTCATTATGGTGGCCTGAGCACGCAGGTTTCACCGTGCCTTAAACCAATTGTTACACTCTCCCTGGGCTAGCAGCATGAGAGAAAGCATAGCAATAACTAAACTTCAAAAACCACCCAGGGAGGCAGCAGGGGAGAAGTGAAGAAATAAATGGCCCAGCTGCCGAGCCATTCACTGAACATGGAGGTCCTTGCAGGCATTCCTGTAACTTCAGTATGAGAAAAGTGAATTAAATGAGAATGAGAACCCGCTAACGTGTTGTTAGCTCGCTGTTACAATGCAGTGTGACATTTACTTTAAAAATCATGGGGAAGTGGTTAACAAATTCTATTACGGCATTTATAGAACTTCGCTGCAGCTGCTATTCCTTGAAAGGGAGATGCCAAGCTACCAAGCAGAGCTCAGCAACAGTGTCCAGAATGTGCAGTTCCAGGTGCAGGGTAGGGAAAAGCCTCTGCAGCTTCAGTGTCCACACTAAAAAAATAGGAAAATTATAATGCAGTCACTCATCACACACTCACAGCCTATAGGGCAATGTATGAATAGAAGTGAAAAACTGTGCAAAGGTAAAAATATAGATAAAATAAAATAATGGAATTTGAAAGCTCTGTTTTTTCTTCTTTGTGGACTCACATGGGTATAGGCCGAACCATCCATTGTGCCTCAGTTTCCCCTTCCTCTTGATCATTATGAAAATTAACAGAGATCAGTGTCTTTGATGTTCTGAAGGGAGATAATTTGGGGAAAACTGCAATGTGCATGTAAAGATGGTCAGTGATCACATAGACTTTGCATATGCACCAAAGGAATGAAAGAAGTGGGATAATCTCTACATTATTCCTATAAAATACAGAATAGTAATGCCTAGTAGCCCAACCAGTGTCTCCAAGACCAGCATCGTTCAAAGCACGTCAGTAGATGGCAAGAACTAAGGTCAGTTCAGGACTTAACACAGTTACAGTAGTATTAGAGTTTCATGGATCAGATATTCAGAATCCAGAACTCTCTCACTTGGTTGCTTGTAGGATGGGATGAGATCAACCCCCAAAGGTTAGCTATAGACAAACTTAGAAAGAAGACAGAGCTCGATGGGCCTCCTGGTGTAGAGAGGATGAGAGGGAAGGAGGTCAGAAGGAAGCCTGTAGGGGAATGAGGAGACCCATGTGAGCCAGTAAGAACACTGATCCTTACTTCCCATTACTGCCTAGTTCCTTACTTTACAACAACCCTATTTCACAGAGGTATTTGTGAGTACAAAGCAAGATAATCAAAGCAAAATTGTTATAAAATGTAAAAGGCCTAGTTCAAATGAAAGGGATGATTACAAGTCTCTAGCAGCCCTCTCCAGGCTTTCTGTAATCAGTGTGATGATTTGACCCCACTGTGATTAAATCTATGTGACTAGCTCCTCCTCTCTTCCCTGCCCCCACTTTCTCAACAATGTTGTCCCCTGAGTTTTAGGCAGCATTCGATATTTCCCAGATTTTAATTATCCATCTGGTGTGAATCAGACCACAGGAATCCTACTTTTGCTCCTCAAACCAGAATGTCACTTAAGTCCCCCAGGAGGCTTGAGTGATTCTGAGACAGCTCAGGGACCAGCTCATGGGTGGACAGGGTGACCTTGACCAACCCAAACATCCTATCAGCTAACAAAGTATCTCAAGGAGTCTGGAATACCAGATTCACTCACTCCACCTGGATTTGGCTGAAGACCCCCATTCTCCATGTCCCCATCTCTTCTTCTTTTCTGTATGATAAATATCTTTGAAATGCTAACCTGTTTTTGTTTGCTTGTTTTTCTTGATTTTTCCTTGAATCCAGGTTTGAGCTGAGATCTTTGGAGGATGCAGAATGAGCAAAGATAAGGTAACTACTAGAGGAAGACCCTCTAAGGTGACCTAACTGAGTAGTGAAGAGTACTCTGGAAGAAGGGAGGTAGGAATAGGATAATCCCTATGAACCTGAGTGTCAAAAGACTGGGTGGAGTCTGAGGCATCTCACAAAGTATCTCCAGCCTGCAACACTGGACTGAACTGTGTATACCAGAGGGACTGGAAGTAAGAAGAAGACATGAAGCAGCCAGTGAAGCCCTCAGCCCCAATTCATATAGACCAACAATGAAGAGAGGATTTATGATTCCCTACAGAGAGCAATGTGGACAGCTGACCCAAGGACTTAACACCCTTCCCTTGGGACTTCCTAAGTCTCCTGGTCTCTCAATGAATTTCAGGTGGAGGAAGGATGTTGAATGGAATAAAGTTTCCATCACTCGATCAAGGTGACCAGAAAATAAAATTAAGTTCAATCATAGAAAAATAAAGTTAGATGTCTTGTGTACTTGAGTTTTGGGACTGAGATTCATTCAGGGTGAAAGTAATGAGCTCCTTTTCCTTTATTTTCTCTCTTCCTAGCCATTTCTCCTTTTTTTGGAGAAAGGGAGATGTTGAGTATACAGAAATAGAAAATGAAATGGAGTCCTGGCCACGTAGGTGGTGCAGAGGAATTACCCATTGCTGGTGGCAGACAATGGCATGAAATGAATGCCAGGGCTCTGCTGCCCTGAAGGGGGTGACGGGGCTTAAGGATTGTGCATGCCCATCCCTGTCCTGCGTACCGCATCTGACTGCCCAGCAGCTGACACTCCACCTTTCCCCAGACTCTCCCATGAGTTGCGCTCCTCCGTCTTTTTCTCCTCCTAGCCATCTGTTCCTGCTGCTCCAGCAGCCTCCCTGCTCTCTACCCGCCAGGGCCTGTCTGAGCAGGAGGGTGTGAGGGCCTCTGATGAGGTGGGCCTCGGCCCCTCCATCACTCTCAGCCTCGAGGAGAGCACCAGCTGTCTGGCTTCATTTGCATTTTTCTCTCCCAAATAATGAAATTAGCCATGAGTTTCCTGAGGTGATGCAAGACGCAAATTTAGGCTAGATGTGTCAGTGTGTGATGGAGAGGGAAGGGGAAGGTCAGGGAAGCATTTTGATAACCAATTTGCAACACTATAACAGAAGGGGAAAATGCTACAAATTTTACTAGAGACGTGGCTTTTAGCTCAGAAGAAAGTTAGATGAGGCTTTTAAAAGGTAATTTTTGCCCCCTTTGGGATAAAGGCAAAAACATTTTATGAACAAACAGGAAAAGATGCCTGCCAAGGCTGAAGCTATTCTCCATTACTGAACACTTCTTGGGCCACGTAGAGATCTGTCCTCAAATGCTGTTTGCTGAGGTGCACAGGTCAGGAAGCTAGACATTCCTGCTAAATGTCAGTGAGGGGCAGAAGCTGACTAGCCTTTTCTCTCAACTGTCACTGGAACTGAAGGATACAAATAAAGTAATACTTTATTTGTCATGGGAATTTGGTTACTAGTTTTGTTAATGTTTCTTCAATTTGTCATCTCTTTTTCATATTTTTAAGCTTATTAGTTATCTCTGAGGTAAATTTAGGAAGACTTGGTCCTATTCTGAGGCAAGTTCATGTCTGAGGTTTTTTTTTTTTTAAAAAAGACACTAATATTATCAACATGTTCACAAAATTCTTCAAATGGCTCTCTTCAGAGACAGAGGAAATTGGACCCTCAGGTAAATAAAGAAGTAAATACTTCATGGGGGTTAGATGCTGCCTCTCAGTCTAAAATTTAGAATTCTTTGCCAGAATTCGAAAGTCCCTTGACACCTCTCTTATCTCTCTCCTACTTCTCTTCTTATTTCTTTTCATGCATCCTTCCATTCACTAAATATTTTTAATTTTTTTCTATGCTCTGAGCAGCCTACTAAGCACATGCAATATATCATGATCAAAATAAGGTCTTCACAATGGATCTTACATCCAACTGTATAAGTGGGTTGCAGATAATGGTCATTATACACAAGTAATTCAATTTTATAGTATGTTAGAAGATGGTGATTGACATGGAAAATAAGTAAAGCAGAATAAGAGAAAGTTTGAAATGTGTGCTGGGAAAGGTAAGAGTTACTTATAATAGAATGCTCAAGCAAGCTTATTGAGAAGGTGACCTCAAGGGATGTGAAGTAGTGAGCCACAGGTAATCAGGAGATAGTACCATCCAGGCAAAGGGAGCAGCCAGTGCAGAGGCTGGAAGGCAGGGTGGAGCCTCACATGTTAGAGAAAGACCACTGAGCATTTTGCTTACAAGAACAGAAGAGTGAAATGTGCCTGGAGAAGAAACCAAACAGCAGGGGCAGATGGTAGGAAGCCCTTCCCACTATAGTAAGGACTTTGGCTTTTATCATATGGAGACTGGGGACTCAGTGTAATGTTTTGATCAGAGGAGTCATATGATATAATTAATATTTTTGAAGATTGATCCTATTTGATCAGATGAGAATCAATGCAGAGCAGGGAGACCCATTAGGAGGCTACTTCAATAATCCAGGAACATAGTATCGCTTAGGGGCAAAGAGGTGAAGGTAGGAAGTAGTAATTATGGGACAATGTGTTAGTATCCCAGGACTATCATGACCCATTATCACAAACTTCATGGGTTAAAACACATTTTCTTTCTCAGGTGCAAGAGGATAGAGCTACCAAATCAAGATGTCAATAGGAATGGTTTTTTGTCTGGAAACTTTAAGAAGCAGTCCCATGTCCTGTGCATCTCTCCTAACTTCCAATGGCTGCTGTCTATTCTTGGCATTCTTGGACTTGTGACCATGTGATCCAGTCTCTGCCTCCATTTGCATGTGTTTCTGTTTCCTCTCCCCTTCTCATGGGGAGGCCACCCATTGGATTTAGAGTATACCCTATTCTAGTATGATCATATGTCTACCTTAATTTTACTCCCAAAGACCCTTTTTCCAGATGAGGTCACATTCTGAGGCTCTGGGTGGACATGAGTTTTGGAGAGGACACTATTTAACCCACCACAGATGGTCAACAGGGTTTCCAGACAAGATGAATGAGAGATGTAAGAGTAAGAGAAGGATCAAAGATAAGAGATTTTTAGCTTAAGCAACTGGAAAAAAAAAGCTGCCATTTACTGAGATGGAATTACTGAAGGGGGAGCAGGTTTGCAGAGTTGGTGGGATAAAGAGTTTCTTTGGGGGCATATGCACTGCATGACACCCTTGGAGATCCTAGTGGAGATGTCACATAGGCAATTGCTTATGCAAGTCTCCCTGGGACAGGTCATTTTGGTGTCTTCATGGACTTACGTGGAATAGAATATTTTAATACTCTTTATGTTTTTTTAAGAAATCAAAAGCAAAGGAAGCCTTTAGAATGTCATGTGTCTCTAAACTGCCAAGTTTATCCAGAAAACAAAAGCACTGTCCATTTTCAATGTCTGCAGTTTATGTGGGGCCTCGGACAAGCTACTAATCTTGGCTCAGCTTCCTTGTTCATAACATGGGGATGAAAATAAAACTGATTGCTCTGGTTTACATATGTTTAGAGTGTGTCTTCCAAAGATTCATGTGCTAGAAGTTTGGTCTCCCAGTGTGGTGGCGTTGAGGTGGTGGATTAGTTCCTGTGAAAGCTAGTTGTTGTAAAGAGTAGACTTGGTTCCTGCTGGTTCTCTTGCTTCCTGTCTTGCTATGTGATCTCCTCTGCATCCACTCTTGCCACTAGGATGCCAGGAGGGCCTCCCTCACCAGAGCCCAGAGGATGGTTGTACCATACTCATGAATCTCCAGAACTGTGACTTATTTTGTTTATACATTACCCAGCATCAGTTATTCTGGTAGCAATACAAAATGACTAAGATACTTAGGATGGTGTTGTGAAAATTACATTAGATGATATATGTAAGGTATCAGTGGTCACTAAGTAAGGATTATACTAGGATTGTACTCTCTGACAGTAGGGGCATGTGGACTTTGGCTGACCGCTGCTCTGATAGAGCAATGTGCCTGACTCTTTTTGTCTTCAGACTCATTGTGTATTATAGACCTCTCTAGTTTCCAAGTAGATGTAGATTTCTTGGGCATTCAGGGAGCAAACATATGTATCAGATCCTTGTGCAATCTGGATCCCAAAAAGTAGTATATCCAAATAAGGGTATTCAAGAGGGAATAATATCAGAAATTAATCACAAAGGTATAAATGGGTTGTGGGATCCTAGGGGGTACTCTCAGTTGTAGCAGAATAGTCACTACTCTTAGGCGCAAAAGGATGAAGGGAAGGAAAAATTATTGGTCTTGTCATATAAAGTTGCCTCTTTGAGAAGAGCCATAACCTTCTGTAGAGATGACTCTTGGGGAACCAGGAAGATTCATACTATAACCTCATTTTCCTCCTCCCCCATTTATGTTAGGACTCAAGCACCACGGTTAAAGGAAGCTAGCTGGATGCCAGAGACACTGGAGCCTACTGCTGTAGTTCCTACAGGTTTGAAATAAAAACCCACAGGGCAGAGAGCATGGTGAGGTGGAGAAAGAGCAATGGAGGGTGTTCAACTCAGGCTTCTTCCGATCACCTAAGCCTGCGGTAGGGACTCCCCAAACTCCTAGCCTCTTCAAGCCTAGAAATTGTCAAGTCTAGTCTTTGTGCGCCTGCACTTCCTAGAATGTTAATTTTAGAATAGGATAACAAAGGACTGAGGAGCCGCAGGTGTAGAAAGAAGCAGGTCCCCACCACCTGGTCTTCCTGTCTCTAGATCTGTCTCAAGGTTCATCTGTGCTGCTGCTCACAATGTGATGGTCTCCTGGGAACATTGCCAACCTTGTTCTTTTATGTGTATAATTTGAGATTTTATGTTAAAAAAGTAAGCATACTGGTATCCTTAGGCTGGTTTCTTAATCTCTCTGAGCTTCAGTTTCCTCATCTGCCTAGTAATGGTGACAATACCAACCTCACAAGGTTGTGGTGAGGACTGGAAGTCATTGTGAAATTTGGTTAATATAATGTCTGGCTGGGTAGAAGATACCTCTGTGGAGAAATAATAGCAGCCACTAAGCAAAGGACAATCTTGGATTTGGATGGCATCATGATTTAACAATTGAATCTTGCTGTTTGTCAGAATTCATCATCAAAACTCAAAATATGAGTTTGAAAAATATGAAATAAAAAATTGCAGCTTATCGACAGACAAGGTACCTAAATGAAATAAATTTGTAGACATTACTTGAATTTAAAAAATAGATTAAGTGATCTTGCAGAAATAAGATATACCTTCCATATTCCCCTTGGAGAGGCAATATGCTCATTTGAAACAAGGATAGCAAAAATTGGTGTTCTCAGGGACCACTCTATATTTCTATTCAAGGTTACAAACTTTCTTATGTGATAGCATAAGAAATTTAGTATTTTTCCTACATTTATGTTGAAGGGAGTATTACAAATAATAATAGTGATAATGTTGTATTGGTTGAGACAAATCAGCTTTTATTCCAAACCACACTCAGGGAATTCTCATATTTATTCACACTCCTCTCATCCTTTATCCAGCACAGGAGCTGAACATCATTATCAAATTTGCAGTTGCATGCAGTGTGTCTGAGAGGACACAACTGTGTCCATCAGGGATTGAGATCCTTCCCTGGGTTTCTCTTTCCTCTCTTTCCTGTCCTTCTGCTTCATTGTCATCGCTGGAAAAGAAGATTTCTTCCTGACAGCTCTTCATGTCAGTCAAAAGTCTAGGTCAGACACTTATCAATTGACCCAGTGTTAAAGGTAGACACTCATTTCAGCATCTGTCAATAGCCTCTTTTGATCCATTTAGACCAGAGCCTGCATCCTTGCAGTGATTTATATGTAAGCGTGCATAGACTTTTAAAGACAGGAAAACATTTCTAGAACTCTAGAAATCAGCTGGCAGGTGTGCTGCTGCTTCTGTGACTCCCAAACAAAGAACTCAAGACAGAAGACCATGTCTGGGGAGTAGTCCCTGAAATCTTCAAAGATCCAGACTCCAGTGTCGGACCATGAAGCCTGGCACTCTTCAAGGCCCGGGCATGGAAGGTCAGAGTTCGTCCTGCTATTCTTGCTTATGGATCCTATGACCTCACACTCTCAGCAACCTGGGAAGGCTGCTTCTAAGTCAGCTGAGCTAATTCCTGAGTTACCAGGCCATGGAGATGAATTTCCAAGGAATGGAAGCCACAACCAAGCCATATATTTCCTGGGAAAAGTGTAAAAATTATAGGAGACAGGGCCAGTGTGTGATGCCCCTCTAGACTAGTGAAGCCTCCTCTCCTCTCCAATCTGGCAAAGTATCAGGAGAGACTTCCTACTTGAGCTCAGGTGTCTTTCACCTTAACACCCCCCTGGTTCCTAACAGGGATAATGCACATTTTTCTTTCCCAGGTGTTTGTCACAAAGCTGCCAATCCCTCCCTACTTGTGAGACAGGAAAAGAAATGTGAACATGTAAGAAATTCAGAGAGGCCGAGGAAATTTTCCTGACATGCTCCTGCTGTGACACCACGGCAGTTGAAGAAGGCCTGTCATTGGGCTGTCAACCTTTAACCTCCCCCAGACGTATTTTGAAATGATGTGAAAAGAATTGCTGTGCTGTACCACTGGCTCCTTCCAGCTCTGCATGTCTGTCCTTGATGTCAGTCAAAAGTAGTTAACTGGCACCCATGGAGCCTTAAAAAAAATCCTCCACAAAATATCAGTAATGACTTTAGTTAGGAAGACTAGCTCTTGTCAAGTAATGACTTTTTGACATAAGGTATTGTTTACCTAGGCAACGTTCTCTTACTTGCATTTTAATGAGCCTAATTAATAATAAGTTAGGAGTCCTCAGCTATTTCTTCACAGCTGGACCATATGCACTAATTACACCGAATGTGCAAACCTAAAATAATCCATTTAGTCAGAAGAAATACTTTAAATATAGAAAAAAAGCATGATTTATGTATATTTCTTCCTCATCATCCCTTTCATGATGTCAACTGTGATATCATAGCAATTTGCAAATAAGAGAGATATCACCTTTAAAATTTAGATGTTCTTCGTGGTTTTGGCTGAAGCTTTTCATTTGCAAAAGTTTCAGGAGTTTGCAGGAGGAATTGACTGATGGATATGTTTGATACATCCTGTGGATCAGAAATCGGAATAGCTCTCAGGTTGAGGGATAAACATCAGTGGTAGTGAAAGGGAATCTCTGAATGGAATCATTTCACTGATAATAAATAACTAAGCAATCTGCAAGGACTATTTTGAAGCTTAAGAAGTCTTTGTATATTATATAAAGCATGTTTTATGAGCTTCCCTTTATATTAAGTTCCTAGCTCGCTTTTATGCTATCATCAATACAATGTTAGGAACTAAAACAAGTTATTTGGAATCAGGGCATGACAATGTCAGAGAAAACAAAATGCCATGTCACTAGACAGAGTTTCCAAGGGTGACAAGCATCTCTATTGTCCCCCTCCATCAGGCTTGCTAAAGTATAGGGTACTTCTATGGAAACTTTCCTTGGGAAAGTGCAAGGAATCTTATTTTCCTAGACAGAGTTCAGTCTCATCAGCAACAAGACACAGAGCTGTTCAAACTTCAGTATGATTATTTGACTCTAGTGTACAGGTATTGGAACAGTCACAGGATACCATGAGCTAAAGTACAGCTGCTAACGGAAAGATAGTCTGTGATGTCATATACCATTGATCCCTTGAGAAGTTTTTTGATCTTTTTTTTTTTTTTTTTCAAAATAAACTGCAGTTTAGTTTTTAGGTTGTAGGAAGATCCTGAAGGAAATATATGAGGAATGCTTCAGTGAAGGCATTGTTCAGAATCTCTAGTGGGATTCTTCCAGAAGTCACACTGCAAGCTTAAGCACTAAGACTGCTAAATATAGGAAAAACAAGAGAGAGGAGATACTGGCATCAGAGTGTATTAGGAAGCTTTGTTCTTAGAGTGACTTTTGGACTTCACCAGGTCCCCATCCACCCATGTTTTAACAAGACATAGTTCAAAGCAGTCAGAGATGATTTGAGCTAATTGGTTGATTCAGCAAGAAACCTGGGAAAAGGTGGTGCTGAGGTTGGAGGCATCAGGCTGGCAGGGTTAGCAGATGCTCTCCAGAAAGGGCCTTGGAGTGGAGGCGCACCCTGCCAGGCACCATATGTGTGACGGACATGACAGAGAGCACAGGCTGCCTGAACGAAGGTGACAGCCTGGCTTTCATTCTCAGAGAAAGAATCTTCCCTTGGAGTAGACACAAGTGAAATAATGTCCACAAAGTGGACACATTCTCGGGTTGCTGGCCATTTGGCAGAATTTTCCTGGCAACCAGCTTCTCCTCAATGAGGGAAAACCTACACTATTTTCCATGACAGCATGCCTGTCTCAGTCATCCTCCAAGGCTCTCCAAGACAGCAGCAATCAAAATGTGGAAACACAGTCCCCAGTAATATTTGTGAGCACATTGTAAGCATGTTCCAGATATTGTCTCCTTGAATCCTCACATGCCCCAGTTCAGGTAGACATGCAGTTTGTTGACAAAACCAGAACTCAAACTCATGTCTCCTGACTTTATGGTCAGTGTTGGTTTCACTGCCTTCTTGAGTTTCAGCCTGGAAAAATAAAAATCAGGAAAACACTATTACAAGGTGTTATAATGAAAACTGTCAATCTTTTCTAATGGAACAGATGTCATTCTCTGAGGACATCTGCTGGTCCCCAAATATGCTGTAAGCTTCCCTCTCTCTACCTCTGCTGGGAACTTCTCTCCATCCCCATCCCTGTTACTCAATCTCTACACTGTAAACCTGCTGTTTGGGAGTCCCACTTGATTCTATCTCCCATACAAAAGAGAAGATTCTTGAAAAGCTGTGCTAGTTTTGCATAGAAATATGTTATTTGAGTGTAGGCAAGTGGATGAAGGGCAGATATGTGTTTTTGAAGAGTGAACATTGCCAAGGACCTTCAGCTCTTTGCTGGATGTAGATTCTAAGTAGAAACCGTCATTGTCTTATTTATCCTCACCATAATCAGAAGACATTTATCAAGCCCCTATGTGACTGTAGAGGAAGGGTATGGAAGAGACGTCTCAGATGCATGTTGTCTTCCCCTCTGAGGCTTCTGTGGGAATTAGTCATCCATCATCTCAACCAGGAAGTTTCTGCTGCAGTCACTGCAGATGACTGGACACCTACAGAGTCATCATTTCCACTGCTTAGCATTGACCTGTATCATTAAAATTGTCTACTCTATTTAGGCTTACAAATTACCACTCACTCACAGGTCCAAAGCCATTAACTGATTCTGCACAAGTAGAAACTGCTCATTTTATTAGTTTTATTCCCCAGTTGACTTCTCAAGATCACAAATCTAGTAAAAATTAATAGATGGGATGAAGATTATTCACTTAGACAAAATATAAGCATCCAAAGTTCTGGCATCTATCAGTGCAGACCCCACCCCCATCACTCAAACTCAGGCCTGTGAGGTGAACTGAGCATAGCTCTAGGATGTTAATTTGACCCAGTCCTAAGACTTGTATGAGAGGGAAAAGTTATCCTGAAATTGAGTTCAAACTGGAATTTATCTTCCTCAATATCAGTTGTAGGTCTCAGAATGAGACTTGATTGACACTCAGGCAAGAATTTCCATTCTGGATCCTCTCCCTTGAGGCAACCTGAACCAGAATGATCCTCCAGAATAGAAAGGAAGAGAACATGACCTTGAGTATATTCAGAGCATTTTCTAGTCCCCAAATAGATCTTGAGCTCCCCATCCCCTACATTTATTCCAGAAAGTATCATCTTCTCTACCCACCCTGGACCACATATGCCTAATTTTAAATTAGAAACCTACCCTTTGAAACCCACATTTAATTCTCTCTCTGCTCCAGAAGGCTTCCTGGTCCCCTAATAGAACATGTAATAAGCAAATTGCTTTCGTGAATAGCATATGTTTCTCTCTCTTTTATGACCCATTTCCTATTGCATTAGTTTGGTATTTCTGCCCTAATGAATAACCACAATTGAACTGCTTAAAATAATGCATATTTATACTTATTAAAGTCAAGTTCTCACGTAGGACCCATGTCCTTTTCCAAGCTCACTGGTTGCTGGTAGAATTCATTTTCTTCTCAAAGCATCCATATCCCCATTCGTTTCCAAATCAAATACAGTATTGGGTCATTCCCAAGCTTCAACTTTCTCTGACCTCTTTTTCTGATGCCTCTATGCCTTCCTCTTCTGCTTTCAAAGGGGAAAAAAACCTGTCCCTAAGAGCTGACATAATTACACCAAACTGCCAGGGTATTCTAGGATAATCTCCCAATTGTGAGGTTCCTGATTAGTGTTCTCAATTACAACTGCAAAGTTCCTATTGCCACACAACCTAACATGCTCATGAGTATATCTGCAGAGGATGAAGGTCAAGGAGGCTAAAACTCTGCCTATCACACCTATCAAACATCTTCTACTGTGAAGCCAGCTCGAGGACATGGACAGTGAACTACTATGCAAAGGCTTGGATTCCCACCCTCCTCTTATTTAGCTGTTCTGAGAAAGCTCTTTCAAATTCTGTAAGGAAGTCCCTCAGAAGTCCCCAAATGTCTGGGTGTGGTCCCATAAGTTTTTAGAATTCCCTGAAAATGAACTAAAGTAATCCTTTTACAAAGACAAGAAAGGCCCACACTTGAGTCCTGCTAAATTTCTCAGTAGCCACAAGGTCTTAGGTGTGAGGCCTCCTACGGTCAGTCTCTGTCTTACTCAGAGAGTATAAAGATTATGGCATGGTCACCCAGAAGAAAGCATATAAACACATTAAAAAAAACCACATGAGTATAGGAATAATTTCCTTTTGTTACTGTAACAAATTACACAAACATAGTGGCTTAACACATTTATAATCTTACAGTTAAGAATCCCTAAATAGTTCTCAACGAGCTAAAATGAAGGCCTCAGCAGAGCTGTTCCTTCTGGGACCTCTAGGGGAGGCTATTTCCTTGCCTTTACCAGCTTTTAGATGCTGCCTATTATCCTTGGATAGTGACCATTTCCCTTTACAAAGTCAGGAATGGACAGTTTGGGTCCTTCTCACATCACAGTGCTTAGCACTGACCCTTCTTCTGCCTTCAGCTTCCACTAATAAGGACCCTTGTGATGGACTTGGGCCCACCAGAGCAATCCAAGATAATCTCCCAATTTTAAGTTCAGCTGGTAGTCAAACTTAATTCCATCTGCAACTTTAATTCCCCTTCACCTTGCAACATGACATAGTCATGGGTTCTGGAGATTAGGATATGGTCAGGGGCCATTATTTTATCAACCACAATGATTACAAGAAGAAAAAAAAAATCATTTATCTTCTTTATAGTTGGTGTGCTCCTCTGACTCCATGTGATTTACTCAGCTTTTTGGCTGCTGTGACTAAATGACCCAACCAACACAACTTTAGAGAAGAAGTTTATTTGAGGGCTCACAGTTTCAGAGGTCTTAGTCCATAGAAGGCCAGCTCCATTCCTCAGGGTTCAAGGTGATGCTGGTCATCATGGCTGGAGAGGGTGGTGAAGGGAAGCAGTTCACATCACGGTGATCAGGAAGCTGAGAGAGAGACTCCACTCTCCAGATACAAAATATATAGCCCATAACCACACCCCAGTTCCCACCTCCTCCAGCCATGCCCTACCACTTCAATTAATCTCATCAGGGATTAATTCACTGATTGGATTAAGACTCTTGGAACCCAATCATTTCTTCTCTGAACCTTTCTGTCTCACATGTGAGTTTTGGGGGACATCTCACATCCAAACCATAACACCATGTCAGGGCTGGACAGCTTCTACAAGATTTTAGGAGATATTGCTGGTAACTGTCTTTCTCCTGTGGCAAGGAGAAAGCTGCTTTTGCCAGTTTTCCATTCTGGGAGTTGAAGGTCTGTTGTCTTGTGATTCTTCATGGCTGTAGGTCTCCAAGTCTCTCCAAAACTGTTGGAATGACACCATAATTGGTACTTATTCTGAAACCACCTTCTCTGGGAGTTAGTTTTAGACTGTTTCCTGCTACCATGGCCCATATCCATTTTTTTCCATGTAGTTTGTCTATATAACCAGTTAGCTTAGGTTCCATTTAATGTCCTCACCAAGCAGTAGAGTGAAAATTCTTTGGTTTCATTTATTCACTAAAACATCTATTGAATGTCTACTATATCCATGTTAGCATACACAGTTACCAGCTAGACTCTCATTGGACTAACACAAAATATTCAGTTGATTCTCATTGTTTGTGACATAGTCTATAATGTAGTTATGAGAACTAAATTAGTAAATACTGAACATTTGCTCCCAAGGAAAATGCAGGGTTAGACTCCTGTGAGCCTCTGGTCACAACTTTTTTGTCAACTGATTAATACATAACCATAAGTAATATGTATATCTGCATTAAGACACCTTTTCATATATAAATATATATATGCATATATATACACACATATATATTCATTAATATTGAACTAATAGCTAAATAGCACTATAATTAATATTTGAGCAAAATTTATTTAACACATTTTCTCTATGAGGCAGACTTCTTGGATTTATAAACACTAGAGAGCACATCAGTACCACACTTGGAATTCATTTCCAGATAGTGAAATTACCAACAAAAAGCATGAAAATGTGAAAACAGTGACACCAAATAGACTGCCAAAAGAACACTTACACAAAAACTGAAAGAAGAAGATGGAGCTTCACATTGTTTGACCTCAGCTGGGCACATTGGGTGACTCACATTCTTCAACACTTTAAATATGTCCTCAAATGACCATGAAAGCACCATGAGTATTGGTGTGGAGTTCACCAGTAAATTTTGGTGAGCAGGCAAATTCACAATATTGTATCGTTGAATAGTGAGAATTGATTGATAGTATTTATTTAAAAAGTGTACTTGGAAAATCTCAATCAACAGGCATATTTATTGCAAGTCCCCCAAATGTAATACTGTATTTGCTTCAAAAACAGTGATTAAAAATATCATTTGTGTTTATGAAAAAAAAAAAGGGAAACATTTCAGAGACAGAATTAAACATGCTGGAGATTTGGGTCTAGTTATATCCAGTTGGATATATTCATCTAACTTAGATCATTTCTCTTGGGCTCCTTAGACAAATTGAGCTGTTTGGCCCTCATTTATGCATTTTACATCCCCTCTCCCAAAGCACAGGTCTTTGAGGTGAATCCAATCTGCCCCTGCTTTCTGGAGGTGGACCTGGTGGAGGAGCTTGTATCTGCTTCCTGCCTTCACACCTGTGGTCCTGGTCTGCCTGGAACTCACAGCGCTTGCCTAGAGGATAAGCCATGGCAAGGTGAGTTTAGAGGGTGATAAGTTGCAGGAGGAGGGTAAGCCCAATTTGTCTTGGGGTGTGTTTTATTTTTTAAGTATAATGCTCAATTCTTCTATTTCTGCAGTTATGAGACAGAGATTATGGTAATTGCTTTGATCTCCCATGAGCTGCTCTTAATTTACTAAAATATGACAGAGCATATTGGAGGAACTTATAAACTCTAAATAAATATTAAGATTATTTCAACTTATTTTAACTCATTGCTTCTTTTTTTCCTTTTCTCATCTCCCTGTCTCAGGCTTTTCACCCTTAGGAAAATAACTAAGACTTTAATAACTCCATGACATTATTTGAGAATGATTACAGAAAAATCAAAGTGAATATAAAGCTTTTGCTTTTCTTTTTATTGTGCCCATAAGTAAGGAAGATTTTCAAGGTCTTGACTTCTCTTCCATTATCTGTCAAAAACAAATTTCTTAGGTCTTCTAAGTTAAAAGTGGTGTTTTTTGGCAGCAAAATTTCATAAACAATAATTCAAATGAAACATTTGTCACTAGTGAGCACTTAAAAACACTCACAGTGTGGAAGATTCTATGCCTTCCACTGCACTAGAGAGAGAGGAAATACTGTCATGGTCCTTATTGTTGAAGACATCATGTAAACAGAATTCCTTGAGAACAGGTGCAAATTCTTCCTAATTGCCAACTAATGTCATTTTTGCAAATGGATTTAGGCAAAAAGCAAGTTAGCCAAGCAAAGTCTTTTGGTGACTAGAGAACTCTTGATACCTTTTCACAGTGCATTTTTGTCACCCAGGAACCCCAGAAAGCATACCTATCCCTCAGGTGTTTTCTAATAATAGCATGGGGCCATGAAAAAAGCTTAAGTATTGGAGTCAGACAGATATGGATTTGAATCTCAAGTCTCCCACTTACTTAAGATCGGAGTTTAAGATTAGTTACTTAACCTCTTTGAGCTTTAGCTTCTTCACATATCAAATGGAAATCATTGGCTCTCATTCAATAGGTTTTGTGAGGATCAAATACAATTTTGTGTGTGAGAACTCTGAGTCTTGCAACCAGCACAGAGGAGATGACCACATAAATGGTACACTTCCTCCCTGCGTAAGCCACCAATGGAACAATGTAGTCTGAATTTGTTCACATGGCCACATTCACCCAGTAAACATTTTTATTTAATAGGCTTCTATTGACTTTTGGGGATAAACATAAAATAATAAATACTTTCTACCCTAAAGGAGCTTGTAACCTAGTGAATTTAATCAAAGGACATGTTACAATCATTGAAAATTGAATAAAACTTTGTTCAGAGATGAATATTCTGCATGAGGTCCATTTCAGAATCCCTTATTTCAACCTTTTCTCCATGAAGACTATTTTGTGACGGCAGAAGTTGTGCAGTATATTTATTTGTTTTCCCACTGAGATCTTTTTTGAAAAATCTACTGAGTTCTGCCAGAAGAAACTCATGACATGTTGTAAGTTTAATTATGTTCAATTCATTAACACAATTAGAGCTGTGAACAAATTTATTGACACAGCCAGAATCACTTAGTAACAGGCAGTAAGTCATAGATTAAAAAACTCATTCTTGCAGGCCTCTAAACTCTGGGAATGAGAAATGGGGAATTCATCTTTGATTCCTTGGAACGGTTCTAAGAGACCTGACCAGAGGTTGCCACTAATAATTCATTGCAGGAATCGTTCATATTTTAAGAATGGTTCTTATGTCTCTTGGAACATAAAGTGAATCTCCTTGAAATATTACTTTTCATTTTAACATAATAAGTGACCCAAACAGGAAGATTTGATGAATACGGATTTGATTTTAGCTTGGACGAGCTGGCCTCTTAGAAACAGAGGACAAAGACTTATTCTTGCTTTTCTAGTGAAGGCCAAAGAGACACTGTAGGTTAAGAAGAATCTAAGATCAATTGTCTTTCCTTCTGGAATATTCCTTTCTGGGTAAATTTCTGTCCTTTCTCCAGGTTGATTTGCACAAATAGTAAGGAATTTTTATGTACATGTATGAAGCAATGTTCCCAAAGAAAGATTTTAGTGTGAGATAATATTATGAATATTCCTTTGGATGAGAGTTAATCTGTTTTTCTCCAAAGAACTTTTAAAGAAGACTCAATACTGCACTGTTGTTTTTGTGTTTTGCTTTTTGTTTACTAATGAGTTAATCAAAGAAAAAACTTTTATTTAAATTACTTGTAATTAGCTAGCATTTCCATCCAGAATTGTTGCATTTCCTGAACAATCCTAAACTGACATAATACTGTTGGCAACTCATTGATTCCCAGAGGAAGTTTCAGGATGATTTACCTATCTTTTCCAAGTGTGGGATTATTTCTGACACTAAGAATTGTTAAAGTTTCCAGGTTTTAAGCAATCTGTGTGGGTTTGAATCTCACACTCTGCTGACTTAATCAAAGACTGACCTTGAGGTTTGTTTTTTTTAATGTTTCATTTATTTTAGTTTCTGCACTTATAAAAGTGAACAAAATCATTGTGTCTCACAGATATTTTAAGTTTAAATGAGATATGTAAAAGACTTTAGAATGGCAACTGGTACTTATAAAAGGTAGTAATTATCATCATGTACAATCCATTATCTATCCTACCCCAGATATAATTTAAGTTGTCCCTTATTCAAGCTTAATAATGAACCTGGATTTCTTGTGTTACTGACTGAGTTTCCTTGTTGCTTATCAGATAAATTTTTTGCATGTATTTGCCACCTTTGCAAAGTAAGAGATTTTTAGATGGAAGAAACATCTGTATTTCATTTCCCTTCTAATACAGTCTTACAATTTTCAGCTGATGTGCAGTGCAGTTTAGTAAGTAGAGATACAGATGGCAAGTTAGATACATGGCCTTAGAAATTCAGAGATGTGACCTGGAAAATGTATCAGATGCTCAGCTATATTCACAACAGAATCTGATAGAAAACATAACAAAATAAAGCACAGGAGGCACCAAAACTGGGTAAGAAGCAAGGTGTTAGGTTTCTGTTAGCATGTATTTTTGAGTCTCACAAAATAGTTGGATGTGGATGTTTAATGAGACAAAAATCAACTGGCAGGCTCCACACTAAATACTGTGTAGAACCCAGGTGAAGTTGAGTGGTGAATGGTAAAAATAAGGAGAGTAGAAAATGCCTGTACTTCAGGAGCAGATAGGTGCCATCGTATTAGAGAAAATTCAAGGGAGATCAATAAAAATGATTAAGGGACTCACAGAATTGATTTTCGAGAAAAGATGAAGAAAAATAAATGTGCAGGTTGACACATATCTAAGGAGGACTATGATAACTGGGTGGTCAAATGAGGGAGGAGGACAGGGCTGAGAGGGCACTGGGGATGCACAGCCAAGCTCTCTAACAAGGCACCCACCCATTCAGCTTCTCCAAGAAGTGGTGGAAATTTCTGTATTGACGACTCAAGTGGAAACGTGCTTCTTGAACTTTGGTGGCAGGCTGTAGAAGTTCATAAGGCTACCACATATGTCTTTTCTTAGTGTGATTTTATTAATTCCTGGAGCAAGAGGAGGAATGGTGGTAGAGTTACAACTTCAACCAAGCTCCTATTTTCTGATTTGTGATTCTACCAGAATAGATTAACCTATTTCAGACCACATAATTAATGTTAAGGAATTAGCAATAACTGTAGCATCCAATTTGTTACCTCTCTGTCCTTAAAATAAATACATTACACTGTATATGTATTGTATAAATACATCTGTATTAAAGTATCAACATGCAAAACACATGCAGCACACATATATGCATCAATTTGTGTATACATATATGTGTGTATGTTGTGTGTGTGTGTGTGTGTGTGTATGCAATGTTTGTATTTAGTGATGTATCACCATTTTCAAAATGGATTGGATGATGATGGAGCTCGTTAGTGAATCACCTCTGTCCTTTGTTCTGGCAGTTTCCAGAAATGGCTCCTAAGCCAAGTATGAATCATCTTTTTCTGGCACTGGAAAAGCCATTTTCAGCAGAGCCACACTGCAGGGTCATTATTCTTCAGGCTGCATTATAGGGCATCAGAGGAAATGACATAATCCAACTCAATTCACAGAGTGGCAAGTGGAGGAAGCTTAAGGCTACATCATACCATCTATATATTCTTTCCAAAAGTCACAAAACTTCTTCATGCAGTCCCTTAGGGAGGAAATATCTCTAAGGATAAATGCAGGGGGGGTGGGGAATGGTCAGAGATATGCCCTTCTGGTGTGAAGCTCCCTTAATGTAGTTGTTGGTATAATGAATGTATATAATAATATACATATAATCCTATAACACACCTTTATTTATATTACAAAAAAAAAACTCAATGTCTGGCTGCCATTTCTCATACTTTCTCACAGTATGTGAGACCCTTTAATAGCCATCATAATAATAAAGTGTGTAGAGGATAAAATGACTGTGAAAAAATGTCAGGGAAAAATGTTGACCTATGTATTTTTGACGATGTGGCCTCACATTCATTGTATGGCATTACTTAGATTTACTTCCCACATTATTGAAAGGATGTAGGGGGTTAATGTGCCACCTTTTCTCTGCTTGAGGACTGAAAGAAAATTTGATTTTCCTCTCAAGTGAACTGTGTGTTGGACTCCACTGAGCAGTTTTCCCAACAGGCCTCTTAGTGTTATCCCTTGAAGAGGGCTTAGCCCCACTCAACATGGAAGAAGATTGGAGTAAGTGGCCATGTTATTATTGGTGCATGTGCCACACATATAAAGCCAAAATTTAACCCTGGACATGCTCATGTCATCCTTTGAAGATTTTCTATCACATTTTTTTGCTACTCCTTCAAGCAATGCTATCATTGACTTACTCTGCAGTGAAAATTCCTGCCTGCAATATCAAAAACCAAACCTTATGATTGAAGGTGTCTCACACTCTAGGAGACGAGCACACTAATTATGCTGTACATAAACAATGTGGAGGGTAGGTCAGGGGCAACCAAAACAAAAAATAAACAACAAAATATTAAAAGTATTTCTAAATACTTACTTGGTAGGTGATAGACTGTGATCATGAAGGTGGTTTTCCCAGTGCAAGGCTTATCTGTTGCACTCCAGATGTGCCGATCCCTGTGGTTTCCTCCAACGTGGAAAACTCAAAAGCATAATTTGTGGTAGTGGGGGACTGCATGTTCACACTCCCCCCAATTATAAAACAGCTTTTCTATGTTAACAGGATAATTAAATGGGAGGTCTAAAACTCAGGTTTTAGACAAAGATGGAAACTTTTTCTGGTAGGTGGCTAAGAACCTGCTTCATAACTCCTGAATCTATCCCTCACATTGATTGTATAAAAAGATGGGTATAGTAGATCACAGGAGGATTTGGGGGAAGATTTCAGGGAAGAGTAATTGGTGTGCTGTGTGTACTACCAGAAAGCCTTTAAAAGACAGCTTGTAGAAATTCCTCCATAATCTACACAGTTTTGGGTCACAGCAGAATAACATGTGAGTCATTTCTGAAAAACACAGAGTGACAGGCTGACTAAGTAGGCTCTTGGTGGCAAAGTAGAGGGTTGAAGTTTGGCAGTCAAGGTGCTCCCAGAATTTTCAGTGCAAACAACTTGTGAGTGTTTTCTGTGAATCAGGTGAGGACCACTTACAATAGGAAGGGGATTTTATTAAATCTGACACTAGAAAACCATCTGACAGGACAAGAAGACCTCAAGAGAAACAAACTAGAGGTAGCCCCTTAGATGGCTAGGGACTCTAAGAGTCACAGAAGATTGGGTAGACTAGGGATGTATTCAAGGGCACTGCAGGAATATATCTGTGATATAAAGTCACTAAAGAAAAATCTGTGAAAGATCCCTAGAGAGAAAGAACCATCAGAAGCATCTTCCCAGTTCAAAAGCACTAAGCTACATCACCCAACAGTTCCACTTAGGTGGGAACTTTCCTGTTCTCTTTCTTTCTCTTTTAGAATAGAGAGATTAAACATTGCAGCTAGCAAGACACAGGAGGAGAAGAAGAAGAGCCAAGGGAGGAGAGGAAGAAGAAACCTAGAGAAGATCTAGAGAGATCTCAATTCTGTTTTAATTGTTATGTGCAGTAAAATGCTTCATTGAAATGAGAGTGTCTTTTGTGGGCTGAAAGTGATTAAAAGAATTTTTAGTATCTGTGCACAACTATAGAAATCTTGAGACCTACATCCATTCTCACTCAGGGCAGAAAATCTAGACCAATAGAAAACACTTACAGGGAGAGGGGGAATACATCTTCCCCAAGAAGTGGTGGGAAAATCTTGTTGTCAGAAGTATTGTTGACTTTTTCCCTGCCTCCATTACATGTGTCACTACCAGATGTTCTAGAGTTATCTTGTATTTTTCTGGCACAGGCGTAGAATCAGCTATCTCTCCAAGGAACTCTGAGTCCTTTTATTTAAGAATGATACTTAGAAACCAAAATCTGACACTGCTCATTGGTACTGAGGTATCAGTGCTTCAGTTCATCTCAGGAGATAGGATTAGAATATGTGTTTGCTAACCTATATGTAAACACATGTCTGTATTTGCTTATGTATTTGTCAATTTTATGTATGTTAAAATAGATCATATTGGTATCTCCAAGTTTAAAATACCACCAGAAGAATTACCACAGTCTGCCCTCACTACCTACATCTTTGTAACTTGTTTCTCTGACATGAGAAAATTGGCTTTCATTGTCTGTAATTTTTTTACTTATGTTTGACCCTGATCTATTTGCAAATTAGAATCAAAATTGCCATCCCTTGACAACCACAGATATATTTTTCATCCCTATATTTTCCCCTTTTCTTAATATTATGCATTTGAAATTAATTTTACTCTATACAGCGTTTTAGTTCTGCCTTTCACTTAGCAAAATACATTTAAAATTTTTCCACGTTATTTCATGAACCAATTAGTTCATCCTTCTAAAATTTGCTTTTGCTTTTTTGCTAAATAGTATTCCATTATATGGATATACCATGCATTCAACTCTTGAAAGATCTTGGTTGTTTTTAGTATTTAGTAGTAATGAATGGATACACTTCAGTGGAGACATTTGCTTTCAATTCATTTGGGTGAATACCTAGGAGTGGGATTATTGGATTGTATGTCAAGTGTATGCTTAACTGGGTAAGAAAATGTCAAGCTGTCTACCCAAGTGGCTGTATCATTTGCATCTCCACCAGCAGTGAATGAGAGTTCCTGTGGCTCTGCACCCTTGTCAGCATCTGTCAGGTTTTATGATTTTAATGATGCTAAAGCAGATTCAAACCTGGTTCAAAAACCACTGAGTGGTTGTTTCTCACACTACCCTCTGTCTTCTCTGATCTCTGGTCAACTCGGCATGAGATTCAAGAAGGTGGAGCTTCACTTAACTCAACTTCAGTTAGAAGGTATACATGAAGCAACTCACATTTTTCATAATTCTGCATATGTCTATAAATAAGGCAAAAGTGCCAGGGGTATTGACTTTGAGGTTGCAAAAAACTTTTAGTGAGTACAGAATTTGTGAATTATGAAAGTAGATTCTACATTGAAATTTTTGGAAACCAAACTCAATCAAAATATGCTATTAAGTAGCAGTTCTTACTTAGAACTTTTTCTTGAATAAGCAAGATAAAAGGGGTGTAGGTTTGATCCTTAGTCCGCTCAAATTAAATGACATAAGAAAAGGCATACAAGTTTATTTTTATGCATGTGACCACAAAATATGAGACTCAAGGAAGGAGCATATGGTTGAAGTTTAAATTGCATTCTAAGATAAAGAAAGGAATAGGGTTTCAGATTCTGAGAAGTGGCAATAGGCCTTGGAAGGTTAAAAGAAGGAAACTCATGGCAAACAAAGGCTGCCTTGCTACCTGAAAAAATCTCTTCAGGTAACATTTCTCAGAAGAATAGATGTTTACTTGTGGCAAAGTCTGTCTGGGTAAGGTAAAAGTATCAGGCCTTGGATCTCCTTTTCCTGTGAATTTTTATTTTCTGTTTAATGAGATACCAGGGAGGAACACCATGACAACTACAATCCTACTGGAGGAATGTCCCTTAGTCAACTAAAGAATCTTCAAAAAAAAAAAAATCCCTTTCTGAGCTTTAGGAGGGAAAGAGAGGCAAGAAACTATGTGGAGGGAGAGGGTCAGAGACCTTGGTTCTGTGATTGCTTCTTTAATGTATTCATCTTGTTAATGTACCATACTTTGGGGTATATCTTCCTAAGCCCCAGTAGAGCCAAAAGTGTCCACACACACACACACAACCTTGCTGTTTATGGCACTTTGCCCCCTGGTATTCCATATATCTTATAATATGTACTTTCTAAATAATAAAAAACTATGGTTAACTATGTTGCATACAGTTTGATACCTAATACTAATCTGAAGGGGCAGCCTCTATCTGGTGGGTGTCTGGTCTAATGAAACAAAACTCCTATCTTGGAAGGCTCTCTTGGAAGGGTATTCCAAGCACCCACTTCTGCTTGCCTCTGCAGTCAGTCAGGCTCATGGTTGAAGGAGTTGACATAGCAGTGTTCCAGCTGTCAGATGTCACCCCCTTGACTTTTAGAGCTAGTATGTCCCAGATCTGTTATTTTTCTTAAAGCACAAGAACTACATCCATTAGTAGTGGAGAGACTGGGGATGACTCGGATGCACAGAAACTGATTGATGGAGCATGGTGCATCCCTTAATTAAGCAGAAACTACTAATAAAAATGAACTTACTGGATGATTTGTAGGGTCCAAGCCACAGCCATATGTGTCTCAAAGAAATAGAAAACAGGAGTTAACACTTGGCTGGTACCAGCCAATACTAGAGATCAGCATTTCTTTGTAAAAGGGGAGAACTTTGGCCTCTTTTGGTTTTACAGAAGGAATTGACAGCACGAACAAATTGTTTGTCTTATTTTTTCTTCTCTGGCTTAGCTGCTATGGCATTTGTCCCTGATTTGTCCTCCCTTACCAGAACCCATTGATCTAAGTGGAGATATCCTTAGTTCCCCCCAGGCTCTAGATTGGGGCTGGGTGGAAGGAGCCAGAGGGGTAGGGAGAATGAGGGACTGAACTGGGAGGGTCGAGACATATGATTTGTCTGCCTTTTGAAAATTCTCAACTAATATACTTCATGGAAAGGGCATTCTGAGAAAATTATCATTCTAGAGAAATACTACAGTGTGGTCAGATTACATTAGCCTTCTCAAGGAACATCTCCAATCTCACTTCCTTATGACAACACCATAATGGAATGAAAACCCAACAGAGACACTTGTTCTTTGGCTAACACCCTTCTGAATTGAATTATTCTTGCTTTCCCCATTGACATATTTGTAGATCTAATACACTAGAGTCTCCCCATTACTGCACCAGTTATCCACAGGGAGATCTTAGACAGTAGGGCCATCTACATTCTTGGAGAGTCTTCCCTGACCCCCTACATCAAACTGTCACCCTTCCCTAATACTTCTTCCTTCTACTTACCACTGATAAGCATATGCATTTACTCATTATTTATTACTTACTCTTCATATATATTTGAATTATTCTCTATAAGTCTAAAATGCAGGCTCTGTGAGATCAGAAAGTTGGGTTTGCGTTTGTCTCTACTGTGTCAACTGTAAAACAGCCCCCAGCAAAGAAAGGACTCAGTAAATTTTTACTGAAAACAATAAATAAATAATCTTTCCTAGAGTAATTTTCCCAAGACAGGAGATATGTCTATTTAATTCACATTATACAAGTCCTTGCAATAAATGGGCATCTATTAAAATATCTTCAATGTTAAATAAGAGGATGTGTCTTTCATTTGCTGTGGATGTCAAATATTTAGAATAGCATGCCTGCTTCTAGTTCTAGTGTCAGGAAGTATAGTATTTATGTTTTGCTTTTTCTATCCCAATCCTTTCTTCACAGTGAAGTCTTCTGCAAAGCTCTGTACTGATTCTCAGACAAAAGGGTACATGGAAATGAAAGTCTGTCACTTTTTTTTTTCCAACCTGAAGATCAGGTTACCATCTGGCCACCCAGGACATTTAGTGTCTGGATCAAGTATTGCACCTGAGTCAATGTCAACATTGTTTGGTATAGACTTTTTTTGTGTGTATTGTTGGCTAACAAACAATACATATTCATAAATGTTGATGAGGTGGTAAGACCTGACATGCTCTCCAAAGAGCAGCAAGACAAGTGTGTGTGTGTGTGTGTGTGCAAAATGGATGGACAGCCTTGAATGTGCTGTGTTCCTCCATCAGGGATGGTAGTCCTGTTCTATAAGCTATTTTCTATTTGAAGGCCACTTTTCCTACAGTGCATTTCCAGTGGGGCCATCTACATTCTTGGAGAATAGGGCCTTTTTTGGATTTGGGGCCTTTTTTGGATTTCTGTTGGATTTTGTGTTACTTGTTATTGCCAAGGGATCATACAACAAACATTACTTCAGTGTTCATTATGCAAAGGGCACCATATTATAGGACAGAAACACAGAGCTGACATGGTCCTGCCTCTCAACCAAGAATCACATACTCAATTGTATTTGGGGCCCAGCAAGCACTATCAAGTGATGCTCAAAGGACATTAATAAAATACCTTTGAAGAGCTTGTAATCCCAGTAAGAAGTCAGAGTTAATCCAGAGAATTATAAGGGAACAATATAAGAACAATACAGAGGGACACACTGCAGTTGGTAGCACTGTTACTCAAATCCCAGGGGTTGAAGAAGGGAATCAGACTATACACAACATTATGCAGTGCAGGGCACTTGAGGAGATTTTCTGAAAGTATAAACTGTGATCTATTCAATAGCTTATATTCTCATCTAAAAAACAAGATGACTTAAATAGGTTATTTCACATGATTTATAATTCAAAATTTTTCCAAACTATTTTTAATCCCTTTTCTTCTACTTATCTTGAGATCTTAAAAGAAGATTATTGATAAATGAGAGTAGTGCTTCTAGGATAAAACATAGGAAAAGACTTGCTTCTTAAACCTGTTATTGTGAAAAACAAATGGAAGTTTCTTTCCTATCTTAACCAAGGTAGATATTGTGCTTTGGATCTGGAATGTCCCAAAGGCTCATGTGTTGAAGTCCTGGTCTCCAGTGCAGCAGTGTTCAGAGGTGGGACCCTCCGGAAGAGATTGGAGCTTGAGGTTTCTGATCTCATTGATGGATTAATCCTTTCATGGATTTAAAATCTGATGGAATTTGTGGAAGGTTGTAAAAACCATAGGAGGTAGGAACTAGCTGGAGGAACTAGGTCACTGTTTCTTCCTCACTTTTTCTCTGTTTCATGCTTGTCGTGAGGTGAGCAGTTTTGTTCCACCATACCTTTCCACCCTGATGTTTCTGCCATGGTGCCAACCAACCATGTACCGAAACCTTTGAAATTGTGAGCCAAAATAAACCCTTCCTCCCAAGTGGTTGTTTTCAGGTATTTTGTCCCAGCACCAAAAAGTTGACTCTCACAGTAGGAAATGACGTTTTAGTTCAGAGGGGCCAGCAATTTTTTTTTCTGTAAAGATTCAGATAGTAAATATTTTAGGCTTTGTGGGTAATACAATCTCAGGAAAGTATTTTTCCTGCCATTGTCATACAAAAGACCCCACAGAAAACAAATAGGTGAGTGCAAAACGCTTGACTCCTAAAAGGTCATTTACAAAAATAGGCAGCTGGTCAAATTTTCAAGCAGTGCTTCTCCAACTTGAATGACCATGAGTTCCTCAATGATCTTCTGCAAATGCCAATTTGGATTCTGTACCTCTGCACTGGGACCTGATTTTGCATCTCTAACAACCTTCTAAATACAATCCTGTTGCTGCTGCTAATTGGACTCAAGAGAGTACACACAATGACAACCTGGGAAACTGTTCTGGTACTCAAACTACTTATTTCATCTGACTGATTAGGTAGAGAGCCAACTTCTCAAAATCAGTCACCCACCTCATATTAACAATACTTTTACCATTTCTCCCTCCATGCATCTTTAATGAAATGTTTGTGCTTTGAACTTCATTATTTCATGGATATAGCATTAATTTTGCTTAGACCAAAAACATTTCTTCTGTGGAGATATTTTATCCTTTTCTCTTTCTCTTGCTTTGGGAACAAATGAGCTCTTAAATTAATGGAATTGTCCTAGAATTACACAAACTGTGAACTGGGCATCATATCTCACTTTCAATGATGATTTTAAATGATAAAACTCCTTGTCTAACACAGGAATAATGGTCTCCTATGATAACTTCCTATGCCATTTGTGTCCATTCTATAAAACCAGTGAAGGAATTTCCAATCAGTAGGAGGCAGGTGGCACAAGTGGATATTGTTGAGCTCAGAAAGCAATATTTCAAAGTATGGCACCTTGGTATGCTGAATAGTTTGAAAAAATGGGGTTCAGAAGCAAGACCTTTCTGATCTTCTCTTGTCCTTCTTTCTCCTGGTCCTCTTTCTCCTCCAAGGCAGGTTGTTGAAACTAAACACCCACTCCCCAAAAGTCAGCCATAAAACCTAGAAATACTATTCTAACTTCCTCCTCCTTTCTGGGTAGGAACTCACCATATAGAAATTCTTTATGGCCTCAGAGAGGCCAAGAAGAATCCAAACCGACAGTCATTGCTGTCTTCCTACGCAGTCTATTACCATTATCTCCTTTATGTCCAATCACATCCCTGCATGGTTGTGCATTCTTCATGGAATCTAGGCATAAAAATAGTCGGTTTTCTCGGAGTCGTTGGATCTTAATTTCCAGAAGCTTTGGAGTCACATAAAACTTTGATTAAATACTTATGTTATGCTTTTCTATTGATAAACTGTCTTTGGTTATAGGAGTGTTGGCCCTGATCTTACAATGGGCAAAGATGGGTGCCATACCCTGTTCAAGTCTTAGTCAAGTTTGCCTACTCAACTAGGTACTGATTGCTTTGTTCTGTGAGTACAAACTCTCTTTCTCTGAAGGCATAGTAATTGTAACTTTCAAGTTAATTTTAGCTTCCTATGAGCCAAAGCCTACTCCTACAGAGAACCAGCATGTTAGCTCAAAACATAACTCTATGTTCTAACATTTCTCATCCCAAATAACCCCATGCAATACTCCAGAAGTAATCCAGCTTCAATCTGAAGCTTAAACTGAAATGGGAAATGCCATAAATATGCTCTGTCTACTAAAACATTCTAGTGTGCTTTTGGAGCCTGAGCTGCTGAGTTTATTTTGGATATAGTTTAACTTCTGAGCTAGGGTGTTACAACAAAAACAGGATCATTGTAAGGTCAGATCTAAACTTAAACTGCCTAGTTAGAGGAATACATTTTTTCATTTTTCTTTAAATAAGGAGACTCCATAGACCTTGAAAACTATTTTAGTTTTTTATGTTCTTCTTATTTAGCAAATTGTCCTTAAATTGAACCTAAATTCTTCTTGCTGCAATATAAGCCTGTCTTCCTTTTTTTTTTTTCTTTCTTATTTTAAACAGCTGCTAAACCCTACTTATCCAGTAGCAATTAGCCTGAACTAATTTTCAACATCTCCTGAGAGGCACTCATTTTACAGAGATTTGGGTGGGATTCTAGGCAGGGTAAAAGGGCCAGGAGGAGTGGGAGTGTGGCCCACCATTTGTCTTTACAAGCTGAATGCAGAAATAAAGAGAACTATTACCTAATTGTAAGAAATATACAAAAATGAGTCCTTCCTTTAGACTCTGCTGTTTCTTAAACTATTTATTGAACTGCAGTGGCTTTATAGCTTAATTAAAAATTTAAATCACTGAAGCATTTAAAGCTAGGTATTGTCTTGGTCCATCTTAACTTCGCTTCAGTTTATACATGAAGATAGCCAGGCAAAGATGGAGATTAAACAATGAGCAGTTAAGGGTTAACTCAGGGTTGTCTATATTCTGCATATGTTAAAGAAATGTTTGGACTTTGCCAGCCTCTTGGGAAGTAAACTATATGCCCATGGAATGTCCTACTTATGAGAGTATCTTTGTTTACCTGTGGACTTTGGGCCACCATTGGATAGTCTTTTCTTTGATTAATGGCAGGAACCCTGGGCTATGCACTATCAACTTGACCTCTGACAGGGCTGGAGACTAAGATTAGCCACCTGGTTAGTCAGCAATGCCGACCTGTCTGATCCCCAATAAATACCTTGGAGGCAGAGGCTCAGGTGAAGTTCCCTGGTTCTCAGTACTCCCTGAGTGTTGTCACACATCCTTGCTGGGAGAAATAAATAGTGCTCACATGAGTCACAAGTTTCAGAGGACAACTGAAACTTGCTCCTGGTATCTTCTACTCTTCTCCATGCGGAGCAAAGTTTTTCACCTTGGAAGCAAAGAGAGGAAGAGAGGAAAGCACTGGGAACAAGGTATACCCTTACAGGGCACATTCCTAGTGACCCAACTAGGGTCACTAGGCCCTGTAACTTCTTCCAACTAGACCCCACCTCCTACAGTTTCCATCACTTCTCAATAGTGACATCAAATTATGAATCCATGAATGGATTAATCCATGGATGAGTTCAGAGTCCTCATGATCCAAGCTGTTCTCAAGAGCCCACCCAATAGACCCACCTCTAAACACTGCTGCACTGGGGATCAAGATTTTGAAAAGCATTCCAGATCCAAACTGTAACAGCATCCATTCCTGAGACTTGGGATGACTCCATCAATTCAATCAGGACAAAAGAAATACACTCTCTATCCTGCTTTCTCTAACTCCAGAGCACTTGGAGTTATATGCCAAGGAGAAGAAAGCTCAGTGTCATAGAGATAAAGGCTCACAGAGAGACAATTTCAAAAGAAAGAGGAATGGGGGAAAGGCTGCATGTGCTGAGAGATAGGAATGCAAAGAGTTGGATTCACCAGCATGTTAAAAATACAGAAGTTAATTATCTATTGATCATCAAAATGTAAATATTCCCAAGGATTGGAGATGATGAAAAGGGATGAATTTTCCAAGGAGTCAGTCTATGTAAGTATCAGAGAGAAATTCACAGATAAAAAGCACTATACCAAGTACAGATTCTGCAGTACTGAATATTCTTACATATCAATTCATTGCCTCTTCATTCCAGCTCCACCTTAATGCCTAATCTGTGAAAACAGATCTGGGTCCTTTAGACATTTCCCATGTCAAGTGGCCTGATGTTAAATTTTGTCAATAGAGGGCACCGGAGAGACATTTCAGGAAGAAGTCCCTTTGGGTCAAGTGTGTTTATCAGCAGGCTCTTGAAGTATGTGGTGTCTCTCCAGCATGGGTCCCTTTTCAAGCATCTGCCTCTGGTGAAAATAACACCAGACTCCTGGAATGTAGGCAACTTCTCCAGTATCTGGTTCTTCCAGTATGAGCAGCTTCTTCTGACACCTGCAGTGGGTGGCAGTCAGCAGCACCCACCAGCCAGGAGCTTCCTCCTGAAACACACCGAGGACATTTCTGTAGCAGAGTGGCTCTAATGGGGCACCTCCATGAAAAGCTTTATCCAGCTAAAGGGTGAAATTATAGCAAGTTCTCCTGGTGCAGCACCATAGAAATTCCTCTGTCACTCACTGACCCAAAGCCAGTTCTCCAACTAACCTAGGAGATGAGAGTTCTCCTTGGATACTATTTCTCAATCCTAGAGGTAGCGATTGTTCTATCTTTATTCTTTGGAATCCTTACTAACCAATCCATTGATATACCAATCTTATAGTTGCTAATTCTTTATAATTAAACTTTCCCTGTCCAAATTTCTTTGTGGTTTTGTGTCCTGATTGGACCCTGATTGATACATTCTGGTTTCTATGAGTCATTGCAAAGTAATTTATGAGTGGATTGGTGACTGAATAATTGCTTTTTCCCCCTATGAAATAAAGTAGCATGTAATCTGTACAAAATAAAAAAAAATCTCTCCTACTGTGTGTAAGAATGAGGAAAATTTCCCTTCAGCCCTTTGAAGGTTTGCTGAAAAGGACTAACAACAGACTGATCAACAGGAGAAAACATAAAAATTAAAGTATCTGGGTACATCACAGGACAATGAGTACCCAATAACCCAAAGAGACTCAGAAACTTTCTACACTTCTTCATAGGAAAGCGGGAAATTGAGGGGGATAAAAACAATTTTGAGGGGTAATAAATGATTTTCAGGGAATTAAATGGGCCCAAAGAGGAGACAATAGATTATTAATGAATCTATCTGGATATTGAAGGGCCTGAAGAACAGAAAATAGCTTGTGACAAAGTCTCTTTGGGTGTGGTGACATTCCTCATTCTTCAGTCCTGAGATATGAGTTTAATCTTACCTGGCCAATGGAATCTCAGGAGAGAATCAAAGGTAACTGCGTTCCTTTTTGGTGGTTCCAGTTTTTAGGTAGATAAGGGATTTCAGAGAAAGGTCCCTCTCTGCATTTGAAGGAGGAGAAAGAGAAGATTAGAGAGACTTTGGTTCTAAGGCAGCTTCTAAGGTCTCCCAGTTTTCTTTAATTCAAAGTACTCAGCATGTCAAAGTGTCATACTTTGTGGTATCCTTTTTTTAAGTCCTAACTCCTGCTATGAAAAATGCTACTCTTGGTGACAGATCAGATTTATTGGATATGTTACTACAGAGCTCTATTCACAAAACTCCTTCAAATCTGTGGCTTTCACTAAACAGAACAACAAAGCCAAAATGATCTCACTCATAAGCCTTTTGGGAGAGCATTAGGGTTAGGGTTGGAGAGCATTTAACAGTTTTGGGAAAGTGATCTCATTCCCTTCTACTTTCTCTACCTAATCACTCTGATATCAGTGTACAAACTCTAACAGGCCTTGCCAGTGCTCTTCTATCTTCTGCCCATGAGAGACGTCATCCTGGGCTTTTCTGAGCAACCATGGGATAAAATACACGTGTCTAAATTCGACTTCTCAAAATCCAACCATAAAAGAGAAATTGGAAATTTGAAAACCCTCAGATTTCCTTGACATTAGTAGCAAAGATTTGAGGAAGTGGGAACGACAGAAGAAGGAATGATCATAACTCCTCAAACTTCCCATCTTGTTGGCAAGATCACAACAGGATCTCACACCTTAGAGGTTTACAGGATTAAGAGGCAGCTATATCCCAAAAAGGGAGAGATGGATGATCTCTTTCAGACCTTGCGTTCATCTGAAATCTTCATAAATGATGTTATGTATTGTCAATTATTAAACTGCTATGTGAATAGAGTTTGTGTGATCATATATTCATCTAACTGGCAATGGCCTTTTTTAGTGATTTCTCCTTAACAGGGAGAACATAATAGTCACTTTTAGACATGTTTCACAATTTACAACTCTGAACAGAATGTTCTTTTTACTTGGTTATTTAATTATTATTTATTTGAGAAAGTATAGAGTATTAAATAATTATCTACTCTGTAATTACATATATATGTGCATGTGTACATATATACATTTATATATATACATAAATATATCTTTAAAATTAAAAAAGAATTTTAAAATGTAGGTCTATTGCCAGGTAAAGACATATGAATGGCTTGAAACTCAATAAGTTTAGTATTAGGGAGTCAGTATTACAGATGTTTTTTTCTGTCTTCATAGTCTGGACAGCTACTAACTTAGGCTGATAATAACTGCAGTATATAACCATGATTAGGCTATATCTGGGAAAACTAATACAGACTTTTTGTCAGCACACCTCAAGGGAAACACATGATTTTCATTTCCTCTTGCTGTGTAACAAATCATCAGAAATTTATGAGCTTAAAACAATACCCATTTATTAGCCAATGGTCCTGTTGGTTTCAAGTCTGGTACAGCATGTCTAGGTTCTCTGCTGAGAGAATCATAATGTTGTAACCAAGGTGTTGGTTGGGCTTAGTTTCATTCTAGAGTCTCTGGGGAATAATCTACTCCCAGGTTCATTCTTCTTGTTGGTAGATTTAGTTCCTAGCAATTAGAGGACTGTGTCCTCCTTGCTTTGCTGTCTTTCAGTGGCTCACAATTCCCAGAGGCCAACCACATTCCTTATCACATGGCTCCCTTCATCTTCAAGCTAGCAAGAGTGCATGAAAATTTTCTCATACTTTGAATCACTGATTCAATCACCTCTGACCAGTCAAGGAAAGCTCTGTTTTAAAGGACTTGTGTTATTAAGCTCACCTAGATAACCTCCTTACCTGTGCCATACTACGTGACCTCATCAGAGGAGTAAAATCCACTTTACTCACTTCTGGGGATCATGCAATGTATGGACACCAGGGAAACAGGAAGTTTGCAGGGCTACCTTAGAATTCTGCCCATCACAATCATCTCATCTGGAAAAGGGTGAAGTATTTACTTCACCCTTCAGAGTGACTTCTGTATGGACTGAAGTTAAAACAAGATGAAGGAGGAGAGATTTGAACATCTTCATTAAGACATAAATTAGAATTAAGACATAAATTAGAATTTCTCACCAGATGAAACAGAAAGCATGGTATGAAACTGAATGTAACAAAAATTAAGTATAGAATAAACTAATAAGGAAGAGAAAAACTTTAAATTCCTTAAAGCAAAAGGTAACATGCTTTTGAAATCGTAGATTCAAATAAGTTCATTCAAATATTTGGGTTCTTGAAATGTAAGAGTTGAAATCAATAGAAGATAAAGTAATAATAACAGCATTTACTGAGTGCTTACGTAGTATGCTAGAATAGCTAGGCATTATCATGAGTGACATTATTATGAGTGATATACATATATTTCTTCTTTCAATATTCAAAACATATCTAAGAACTCTTATGATTATTTTGTATTTTTAAAAGTGAGGCAGAGAGAGACGGAGTATTTTACTTTAAATCTTTCCACCTTAAATGTGGAAAAGTCAGAACTGAACCCAGGAGTTCAGGCTCCAGGGCCTAGTATTCTTTATGTCTTGTGAGGAGAAGAAAGAAAGCAAAAGGGGAAAATTACAAGAAAGGAAGATGGAGAGTTGTCTAAGAGCAAAGGCCAAGCCTACCTGTCTGCTGCCATTCATAGTAAGAGCACTAGAGTGTGATGACTAAGGATCCTCTCTTCTGGATAGTGTCTAAATGAGCGCCATAAGCTTGTGCCTCTGTGCCTGCCATGTACTGACTAACCTATCTGTGGGAGGCCTTGTTTCAGATACATCAATACATTAAACCTCATTATAGGGCAAACCGGGGTAGGAACCATCTCCCTCTATATTCATGCATTCACTCACTCACTCACTCATAGGAATTCAACATGTGTTACAAGGTGTCAGATAGTGTTTGAGCTGCCAAGACCCCATTATTGACAAGACAGAAAACTTTCAGCTCTTAGGGACCAATATTCTGGGGTGTGTGGGGGGGGAGACATTCAATAAACAAATGAACATCTAGTAGTAATAAGAACTGTGAAGAAAGTGAAATAAGAAATTGAGTTTGGTTATTAGGGCAGGTCCCTCTGATAAAATATTTATATTTTGACTTGAATGACTGACCCAGAAATAGCCTACAGTTTTGTATATTTCTGTTCTGCTTTGAATTGGTTTTCTTCTATGTGAGATATAGGGATGATATTTCCTTCTAATTCTTGTGAGGACACACCTCCATACATTCCTCAGGTTTTTGCAACACTAAGAACATCATTAGATTTTCTTTTTAAAGTAAATTTGAATAATAAAATATCCTTAAAGTAAATTTTGGATGATCAGACCTAAAGAAATTTAGGAATTTGAGTGGTGCCCCAGGATTATCTCAAAGCAAAGAGTCCTCCTGGATTTACTCATAGTTTTGGAGACCTAAAACATTATATATTCTTAAAAATGACTTTTCTGTAATTAGTTTTAGATGTATGAGAAAAAAAGCAAGTCCAGAGAAGACAATGGTTACTTGGCCATCCACTAAAAAATACATTCTTATTTCATATTTTTTTTAAATTCAGATATTGAATACAAATAAGTAACTTATTTCAGAGTGAACCTACTGCTTCTTCAGTCTCTTACACATTGTTGCCTCTAATTACACTTTTTAATCAATCATCTCTGTGTATTGTTCCATGTTCAGAAGTCCATTTTAATAAAACATCTATGTACTTATAAGAATTTGGTGAAAAATGTAATTTCGGAATGTTAATTCATTGGCCTTGCCAACTGCAGAACTATAAAGGTAAGTTGGTAAAGAGAACACCATCTGTTTCTGAGAATTTGTTTATCTTCTGATAAGCAGGAAGTCCGTCACAAGACTGAAGAGCCACCAAGGTGAACAAGAAAGTGAAGAGTTTGTTGGGTCTTTTTTTCATTCATGAGCAAAATTTTCACAAAATGGATCAATATCATAATTAATGAGCAAAAAGTTTATATATTTCAGTTAGTCTCTTGGAATTACTTCCTGCATGCTTACATTCTTTCCCCTCCTCTTTAGTGGCAACAAATTATTAAAAGGAATTCTTTATGATTAAACATATGTCTTTGAATGAAATAATAAGGAATTATCCATCAGTACTGAATTAATCAGGCAATATACAATGCAACTTGATTCAAATGTCTAGTTAGCTCAGTTGATCACGATGTCCTTCTAGTGATCTAAAAGTCATAAACTTTACTTTTATACAGTAAAGTTAGTGTTACAGAGAGACATTCCATAACCTGAATGCCATCCTTATCCTTGGCTGAGCAGGTGAAAGATGGCAGCAACGGACAGAGGATGATGCAAACCATCACATTTATTCATGTCCAAGTGATGGGGACCTTATTGAATTGTGATCAGGCAGGGCAGCACATTGCAAATCTCAGACAAAATAATTTGGTTACTCTATGAAACAGGGAACAAATGGGAGAATAAGTGGTAAGAAAAATCAGTTCAGCTGAACTTTTTCTCTCTAACTATATGGTACTGTCTTCCGAGGCAGCATTTGAACCTGGATGACAAGTCCCTCTTTGACTCCTAGATTTTGGGGACAGGTAAAAAAGATTTTGAAGATTTTTCTTTTGCATCTTCTGTTATATTCAAACATCAGTCCTTCTGTTCACTTTTATCTACTTTAGTGAACCAATCCCTGTCACTGATTCAAATATAACCTATATGTGAAACTTATTTTGTGAAAAGGTAGTGTATATAAGTAGAGTGATTTAAATCTATATAAATGTGCCTATTTCACAGAGCACTCCTAAATGAAACCTGCATGAACTTAAGAATTGATGCTTAAATTTAAATTTTTGATCCTGACTTTTCATCTACCTCACAAGTTTACATTCTACAAGATAATTTTCATATAATCATCACATAGTTACTTTAAATATATCTGAGACTGAATCATATTCCTTCCTGAACCAGCCATATTCTAAGAGTCCCAACATTCTCTAATTCAATAGGACTCTCTATCAGGGATTCTTACTTTGCCCCAAGGCTTTCCTTTATCTACCCAACCATCTCCCTGGAGTTCATTTTTAAAAACAATATTAACACCAAAAGATTCATTCAAGTAGTAGTTTTGTTTTTGTTTTTTTTTTTATTTTGATTTAGCAAAGAACATTTGGGCCATCATTTAGCATTCCTAAATAAACAAACCACTATGACTAAATTCCAGTCATAGTTCATTTAGTCTGTTTTGCGAGCATATGTAGAAAAAATGAATATAGTGAAGAGAAATTAGGTGCTCTGCTATTATTTAAAAGCAACTTGATGATAAAAAATAATCAAACCTAATAAGTTTTATATTGATTTAAATCACTATTTGCATACATAATTTTTTCACAAAATTTCACATCCCAAGAAAGAGCCACAAATTTGTATGAATGGTAATTCATAAATAAATTTCAGTGGTTTCCTATTGATGACAGAGAAATATGTACTCTGGTAGCCTCTCCAAAGTTTGGCAGTAGATGTGCATGATCTCATGCAACAAAGACAGAACATCTCCTAGTTCTCTTGGCAGAAGATGATGCAGAGTATAAAAGAAGGTTAAACTTCTAAGCAGTATTTTCTTCTAAAAATGTTCTATGTGTATTTTATAAACACACAGCACTCCTAAATGAAACCTGCCTAAACTTAAGGTAGACACTACTGTCAAATAAGGCTATTCTAGATTCTAGGTGTTTGACACAGTTGTGAGATATAAGGACTCAATAAAAAGGAATAAAAAACTAATTATTCATTTCTTAAACCAAACAAAACCCAAATTCTGATCTAGTATTTCCAGTTATCACTCAGTCATTGATTGTTATTGTCTTGTTTTTATAATAATTTAGCATTGAGGATTTTACCAAATATGAGTATTTTGGGTCCAGAGATTAGCTCGGGAAGAGCTCCTTTTGATGATACTTACATTATCAAGGACACAGCCGACATCCTATGTAAGTCCTTAGTTTAATTTGAAGAACAGGAAACACTGACATCAATCTTGGACCAGTATCCAAAATAGAGCATGTTTAAATTATTAAAGAGCTTTAATCCATTCCCCATCTCTACCTCTACTGAATTTTATTATATTGAAACCAGAACACCAAGGATGGAAAAATAGGTTTCAACTTGTATTCCAATTCAAATGGTATAGTGACTGCTCAGAGAGCCATGTGGATTCTGAACTCAAGTAAGTAGGAATAAGGTTTAGGATTAACAATGTCTGACTTGGAGAAGTAGCAGTAGAAACAATTAGAGGAAAAAATTGAAGAACCTAAAGATATTGAACACTGAGTAACCTCAGATGTGTTCCAAATGCTTCAAAGACAGCCATACAAAAAGGAAATCAGATTGTTTTAAAGCACCAAACTGGTACCAGTAAATGAAATCACAGACTTCACATAACAAAGAATTTTTAAACTATTAGAAAGTCCACAATGGAACATCCTCTTTTGAGAAGGGGAATAATTCCCAAGAATTAGAAGGGCTCTGGAAGGCTGAGGATTTCAGCAGGTGTGGAGGATTAGGATAAATGATTTCTTAGGAACTTTATACATGCTATCGAATCTCCAACAATGGAAAACATACCTACACTTGTAATGAAAGCAAACATACAAAAAAGCAACTGTTTCAGAGAACTTAATAAACTTAATACTTCCAGTGAAATTCCATTCAAATATGAGGAAATGTCTGCATTCTGCCATATATTTTAAGAGTTTTTTCTAATTTGAAAATTCTTAAAAATACATTGGAAATGGAATACCATCATTTGAAATCTCAAAATCTGAGATTCCAATGTGTGAATGAGCGTACACTTAAATTAATAGTCCTTGCCAAAATGAAACTTGCCAAAAGCATTTGTGCCATAGATTTGAAACCAATCAGTTGCCCTGGAGGGTTAGGTATATGATTGGTTATTTGTCCCATCAATGCCTTTGCCACTGAGTGAAAGAGATGGGGAGAGAAACACACAAGACAAAGATGAAAGCTCTGTAGTCAGAAGAGAAAAGCCTTCTTGATTATGCTGTGGACTTTCTGAAGTCTTTAATTCTCCCTCTAGCCCATCTTTAAACTGGCATGTGGGACGTACTGTAGATGGATGGTGATGCTCATCAGGAGAAGCACACACATATATCTTGTGGGTTGATTTTTTTATTTGCCAGCTCAAGAGGAGCAGGGAGATTTATTTGGAAGGATCATAATGAAGGTGGGGAGGCACTAGTTAGACTGCAGTTTCTGTTCCCAATATGTATTACCACGTTTTCTCTTCCTAATGCTGACTCTTTATTTCTACTTATTTGTCCTTAGAGGGGAGAATGTGTTGTTATTAATAAGCCAGTGGCTTCTGAAGGTATAGTAGCAAAAAGGTGGGAACATAGAATTTCTGTGTGTAATATTTGTTGAGACATTTCAAATGTTTTAATTACACTCTAATTTTCATTTCACATACACACACATATATTTACTTACAATTCCATACTACCTAAAATAACTCTTCATCCCAAAATGTGATTTCATGTTCCCTTTCTTTTACTTCATCTTACAGGAATAAAATAATTTGATACAACTATGACAAAAACCCCACTGTCTTTCTTCATAACAATGGTGTAAGGTAATGGGTTGATGATGCTGCACCCTAAAAGTACAGACAATGGAATCACCATCACCAGCCCAATCCTAGATAAAGAATGCATTATTCACTAAAAGGAAGGAGTGAGTTGGAATGTGTTTGGTTTACAGAATGTTGTTTCATGCCAAGGAGACAGTGTGGTGTTTGGAGGTCTGTTAACAACCAGCACTGGGGACAATGTTCTAATGCAATAACCAAGCATCTGAGCTGAAGGTTCATACTATCCCTGAGTACAATCTTAACTTTTCTACTACTTACCATATGACAGCAATTTAGTGCATTATTCTGCCTTAATTTAATCATCGGAATGTGGGAATGATAAATCCTAATTTCACATGGTTTTAGAAATATTAGAGTAATGATGAACCACACTGTTTTAGTCAGCTATTTCGCTGCTGTGACTAAAGGAACCGACCTGAATAATTTTAGGGGAGGAAAAGTTTATTTGTGGGCTCACAGATTCAGAGGTCTTACTCCATAGAAGGTCAGCTCCATACCTCAGTGTTTGAGGTGAGTTTGAACATCAAGGTGTTCAAGGTGGGAGAGTGTGCAGAGGGAAGTAGCTCACTTCATGGTGATCAGGCAACAGAGAGTTCACTTACCAGATGCAAATAGATACCCAAAGCCATGCCCCAATTCTCACCTCCTCCAGTCACATCCTACCACTTCAGTTACCATTCAGTTAATCCCTCTCAGGGGATTAAATCACTGATTGGATTAAGACTCTTACAACCCAATCATTTCTCCTTGAACCTTCTTGGATTGTCTCACATGTGAGCTTTTGGGGGACATCTCACATTAAAACCATAACACACACCATGATGAACCACACCAGGCAAAAAGTATATAATTATTGAATATTACTGATTTCCAATGCAAATACTGGTAAAAAGAGAGACAAATGACACTTAAATGCATGTTTAATGACATAAATTTGTTATAGATGATCATATTATGGCAGAAGAACATTGACTATATCAGAATGTTGTTATTCACTTTCTGATTTACTCTGAAGATTTGCTTTCCTCTGTCAGGTCTTGTTTTTTATTTCTTATTTTTCCAATAGAATATTATCAAAAAATATAAGATTTGGAATGCAAAATGTTCTTGATTGAGTATGTCTAGTGTGAGTAGCTAACATGAATATATAATTATCACTGGGTTTTTGCTTTCAAGAGTAGTCTTACCTTTTAGTGTATATGCAAAATTAAAGAATCTTACTATTGTGGTACAAAGACTTCTGTGACAAAAGATAAGTTTGTGCCAAATTTTCCCTAGGTAGTTCAAAATCACAAATGCACTATATTTATTAAAGAATGTTATTTAATAATGCATCAAGGTTAGGTGTTCAGTGCAGTCCACAAAAAACTTTCAACTTACATTCTTTCTCTAAAATAGAAATAAATTTTTAGAGGTTAAGTGTATGTGTTATGGTTTAGATATGAGTTATCCCCCAAAAGCTCATGTGTGAGAAAATGCGAGAAAATTTGGAGATTCAATGATTGAGTTATAAGAGTCTTAACCAAATGGTTTATTAAACCCCACATGGGGATTAATTGGGTGGTAGCTCTAGGCAGGTAGGATGTGGCTGAAGGAGGTAGGTGATTGGGGCTGTGCCTTTGCAGGGGTGTATATTTTGTCCCTGGTGAGGAACTCTCTCAATTTGTCCTGATGGCCATATTCTGAGCTGCTTTCCTCTACCACACTCTTTGGCCATGATATTCTGGCACACCTTGGGCCCAGAGCAATGGAGTCAGCCATCTCTGGACTGAGACCTCTGAAACCATGAGCCCCCAAATAAACTTTTCTTCCTCTAAAATTATTCTTGTCAGGTCTTTTGGTCACAGTAACAGAAAAGTTGACTGAAACAGTATGATAGTGTTTCCATGAAAAAAAACTGACTTTGGGGAGAACAAGGACAATGGACATAGATCTTCCAGCTGTCCTATTCTCGGTTTCACTCTAAACAAGTAGTGGTGGCTTTCATGTTTTTAGGTGGGGCTGCAGGAAGAGGAAACCTGGGCCAGGAATGCAGTTAGTGGACAGGTGAAAGGTGGCAGTGAAAAGAAAATGAGTGAAGGAAGCAGAAGCTATATTCCATTGTTTTGAGCTGTTATTGTTTTTTTCTTTTTTGTTATCCTCAGAAGGTGCTCTGGCAATAATAACAATAATCTTAACAATTATCATTTATTGAGAGTTTTCACAGTGTTAACTGTATTTAACATTCAGTCAATTATAATAACCCTGAAAGTATTATTCTAATTTTATAAAAGAGGAAATTGAGGCTTAGAGAGCTTAAGAAATGTTTCCAAGATTACATGTATAGTAAGTGTCAAAGCCACCTGGACTAGCCATTAATTTGCCAAAACTGCTAACCTACAGAAGAGTCCAGCTCTATTACGCTTTGTATGCTTTTCACAATTGAAATCTTTGCTGTCACTTGAAAACAGGGGTGTTTCATGTAAGTGTTTCCATCTTCTCTTAAAAAGCAGAAGGTAAATAATGGGCCTGTTTTCCCATATGAAAAAAACTGGTGGAGCTGAGGAGGAGTAGCCGTCACCTTCAGAGAGAATGGATGCTTTCCACGGTCATGACTTTTGTTGGCCTCATTCCCTCTTTATACCCTTGCCTCACAAGTATGGTAAAGTAAAATATATTTACAGTGAAGTGCACAACTCAAAAAAATACAACTCATTGAAGTCCAAAAAATGGCACATCAATGTATCCATAACCTAGATGAAGAAAAAGAACATTATGCACATCTCCAAAGACCCCTTGTGCTCCTTTACAGCCAAAACCGTCTCATCTCAAATTGCCCAATTAGTTTCACCTATTTTTAACACTCAACAAGCAGGATAACTTATTTATATGCATATTTTATGTCTAGTATTAGTATTTTTCACTCAACATTGACGAGATCATTGTATGTTACTGAGCTTAGTAGAAGGAGTAATTATGCTTTGTGTTGTGTTCTATTTCATGGTTATACCTTCTATATATCCTTGAACTCCAATATATATCTCCTTAGCTCTCTGGGAGACAAAAGATTGGCTTCACTTTTCAGGCACTCACTGCCAACTTGTTGCTTGGATTTTGCAGGGTTCAGAAAACTAGACAGGAATGCCTCAGGAGGAAAAGCAGGAGCAGGTCAGACACTTCTTCTCTTTACTGCTTTGTAAGGTCCCTCAAAGTGTGGTCTCATCATTGGCTTTCTGAAGTATTCAAACAGGTCTTTCTTGCATTTTATCTCATTTTTCTAATTGACTTTTGGCAGGAGGGTTATGCCAATAAAATGTATTCCTTCATAGCAGGAAGTAGAAGAGAAGAAAAAAACCCCACTCATTATCATCTCTCTGACTTCAAATGTCACACTTGCCAAATCCTCTTGCTTCTGACCAAGGTCTCTGAACCAACCCAAAGAAAAGTTTCTCACTGATTTTCTTCTGTCTCTCAAATACATTATTTAGGAGGTCCTATGAAGATTTGAGCAATTAGTAGGAATGAGAATATATCCTAGAGACAGAAATATACTCTGAAAATACATTGAATAGCACAGACTAACTTCAAACTGGAAAAGAGGTTAACTATGGAATAATTCAAACCCAGTGAAAAAAAATTATCTGATTTTTTAATAGGAGCTTGAGCTTCATGTAAAATTTGTATGGTTTTGCAATCCCCCCTATAAGGCAGTGAATTAACTTTTCAAGTTAACATTGAACATACACCATGTGTTTCCCCTCTACTTCCTTGAGTGATTTATCCCAAACAGTATGAACAGTTTCATTATTTCTTTTTAAATTGATTCTTTTTAGTTTTACATGAGAATAGAATCCATTTTAATATTTATTCTAATTAGGATCCCATTCTTTTGAATGCACACAATTTTGAATTTCACTGTGGTCTATTCATATAAGTACATAGGAACATTGTCAGGTTTATTCAACTGTCCTTCCTTTTCATATCCCCTCTTCTTTCCCTTCATTCCCCTTTCACTAATCTACTGAATTTATATTCTTTCCCTCTCCCCCCTATTGTGGGTTAGTTTCCACATATCAGAGAAAATATTCAACTTTTGGTTCTTTGGGATTGGCTTATTTCACTCACAATGATATTCTCTAGATCTATCCATTGACGAGTGAATATCATAAAGTCATTCTTCATTATGGCTGAGTAATACTCCAATGTGTATATATATAATAATTTCTTTATCCATTCAGCTGTTGAAGCGCACTTAGGTTGGCTCTATAGCTTAGCTATATGAATTGAGCTGCTATAAACATTGATGTAGTATGCTGGTTTTAAATCCTATAGAGTGGAACAGCTGGGTCAAATGGTGGTTCCACTCCAAGTTTTTTGAGGAATCTCCATATTGCTTTCCAGAGTGGTTGCACCAATTTGCAGTCTCACCAACAATGCACCCTTTTCCCCATATCCTTGCCAACATTTATTGATAATTGTATTCTTGATAATTGCCATTCTGACTGAAGGGAGATACAATCTTAGTTTAGTTTTAATTTGCATTTCTGTAATTTCTAGAGATGTTGGACATTTTTTCATATATTTGTTGATCATATTTATTCTTTTGAGAAATGTCTATTCAGCTCCTTTGCCCATTTATTGATTGGGATGTTTATTTTATTATTATTATTATTATTATTATTATTATTATTATTATTTTTGGTGTTAAGCTTTCTGAGTCTGGGTTAAGCTTTTTTATGTCTGGGAAATTAACACCCTATCTGAGATGCAGATAGCTAAGGTTTTCTCCCATTCTGTAGGCTCTCACTTCATATTCTTGATTGTTTCATTTGCTATGAGGAAGCTTTTTGGTTTGATACCACCTCATTTGTTGATTTTTTAATTTTATTTCTTGCACGTTAAGAGTTTTGTTAAGGAAGTCAGTTCCTGGGCTGATGTATTGGAGTGTTGGGCCTACATTTTCTTCTAGTCAGTGCAGGGTTTCTGGTCTAATTTCTAGGTTTTGAAACACTCTCAGTTGAGTTTTGTGCCAGGTGAGAGATAGAGGTTAAATTTCTTTCTACTACATTTGGATTTCCAGTTTTCCCAGCACCATTTGTTGAGGAGGCTGTGTTTTCTGCAATGTGTGTTTATGGCACCTTTTCTAGTATGAAGTAACTGTATTTTGAGGGGTTGGTCTTTGTATCTTCTATTTTGTTCTGTTGGTCGTCTTGCCTATATTGGTGCCAAAATCATGCTGGTTTTGTTGCTATTGCTCTGTAGCATAATTTAAGATCTGGTATTGTGATGCCTTCTGCTTCTCTTCCTCACTAAGAATTTGTGGCTATTCTGGGCCTCTTATTTTTCCAAATGAATTTCATGACTGCTTTTTCTATTTCTGTGAAGAATGTCATCATAAACTTAATAGGAATTGCATTAAATCCGTATAGCACTTTTGGTAGTATGGTCATTTTGATAATATTAATTCTGCCTATCCGAGAACATGGGAGGTCTTTCCACATTAAAAGGTCTTCCTCAATTTCTTTCTTTAGCGTTCTGTAGTTTTCATTGTAGAGGTCTTTCACCTCTTTTGTTAGATTGATTCCCAAGTATTTTTTTTTTAGGCTATTGTGAATGGGATGGTTTTCCTAATTTCTCTTTCAGCTTAGTCATCATCGTTGTATAGGAACCCATTTTTGTATCCTGCGACTCTGCTGAATTAATTTATGGGTTCTAGAAGTGTTCTGGTGGAGTTTTTTGTGTCTTATAGATAAAGGATCATGTCATTAGTAAACTGAGATAGTTTGAGTTCTTCTTTTCCTATTTGTAGCCCTTTCATTTCTTTTGCCTAATTGCTCTGGCTAGAGTTTCAAGGACTATGTTGAATAAAAGTGGTGAAAGTGGACATCCCTGTGTTATTCTAGTTTTAAAGGGAATGCTTTGAATATTTGTCCATTTAGAATGATGTTGACCTTGGGTTTGTCCTATATAGCTTTTACAATGTTGAGGTATGTTCCTTCTTTCCCTAGTTTCTTAATATAAGAACTCTTTAATGCACAGACATGTCATTTTGCAACATGTTTTGCTTAAAACCACAGTGTGTTAACGAACTGCCTCACTGAATTGCATGACTGTGAAAATGAGGCTGAGAACTATACACTGAACTCAGTGTACTGTACTGAGAAGTGACTGGAACTGCTAGTGCCAGGAGCAAGGTGATTTCCTCATTAAGGAGTCAAAGTGTTTAGAAGAAGAAGAGTACTTAAACATTGCCCTCATGTGCCCTGTGAAGGAGCCTGCTTAGGCAGTCTCAAAAGGAGCAAGCAAAGTGTCATCCCAAGATCAAGTTGGGATTTCACTCCATTCTCATAGGAAAAAGTTTTGAATCATTAAATGAGAGTATGAACAGATATGTACTTGGCATTGAGTACTCTAAGACATGTCAATGATCATTTACATGTCAGTGCAAAGCATGCTATATTACTCTCATTATGAATGAGTTTCACTGGTAGTTTAAAGATGAGTAGTTATAAGATATAACCCAAAATATGTGGTGAGTTGTAGTTTAAAACAAACTTGAAGATAGTAATTGAATTTAATTTATGGAAAACAGATCAACTCAAGCAACAATTCTCAGTGGTTTGTTCATTTTCTCATTTTCAATAAAAACTGATCCTATAGCTTTGTGTAGTCGCTTACTATAATTTGGAACTTGAACCAATTGAATTCTACCGATCAAGCAACACTGCCAATTTTGTGTTATCACTACTATCTTAAATAAGTTATCTACATAAAGAAGTTCATATAACTTAGTGTGTTTATGAGTTCTGCATCACAAACTAGCTCACAATGGGAAAGAAAAAAAAACGTAAAAGAAAATCAGGACAAAGTTAAAAGAAAAGTTAGGGTTAAAAACATAAAATAGAACACAAGTTAGTACAGAAAATGGATACCATTGTTATTGTGAGAAGATCAGACAGACTAAAGGGTGATACAATTGATAATAAGAGTCATAATTTCCCTAAGATGGGAACATAATCTCAAGTCACCTTCTTTCTCCTAGAAGCTCTACCCAGAATGCCTTCTAACAAATTCCCCACTAAATCATTCTCAACCCAGCATGAATTTATTTTTGTAAACAAAACTGTTATATCATGTGCCTTTACCTTTGCACTTAGGATGAAGTTATAAAACATAAACAGCTTTTGTAAACTCCTCTGTAATATGGCCCTTGCATTCCTCCACAATATCATTGTTCATTACTTTCTTCTTCACTTTATGTGATTCGGACCTCTTTCAGTTTTTCATTATCCCCTCCTATTTCTGGGCCTCCACACCTGCTGTTCTATTATCTCTCCATACTCTGCCTGCACAATGGTTTCCTTATTGTTTAAGTCATAGCCTAAAATTATTTTCTCAAAGACATTTTCTGTGATTCCCTAAACTAAAATCCCTTAACTGTATCTTCCTTGTAGCACTCACATTTTTTGCTTTCAAACAAGATAACTCTAATTATTTGACATTCTCACTAGTCCTATAAACTAGGCAAAATCATATCCATCTGTCTTGTACACCAGTGAATCTCATCATTAATATCTGATGATATATAACAAGCATGCCATACATATTTTCACTCCTTGTTTCTCTTGGGCTCTCTTACGGCCAGTTGCTTTTTTGCCAATCACAGTTCATTTCATGTATGAAACCCTGGTAGTCAGCAAAAGAAGGACATTGTCTACAAAGCCAAAGAAAGCCTTTCATACCTTGGTTCAGTTACAGGCTATTGTTGCCATTTATAGGAGCCTATTGGAGGAAAAGATTTCACAATCAGTGGAGATGGGCAGATATTTATTTTGTTCTATGTTTAGAAATAAAAAGTTTTTAAAATTGTATCATAAACCCTTACACAGCCAAAAACCAACTTTAACAATAATCAACTCTTGGTTTATTATCTTCCTTCATATATACTTCCATCCATTTCTCCATGTCCCAAATTAAATCCAAAATGTCATATTGCTGCATCTATAAATATTTCTGTATGAATTTTAAAAAGACAGTGCCTTTTAAAGCAAAACTATCATTATTACACCTAAAACCATAATAATAATTCCTTTGTATCACCAAATATACCATTGGTATTGAACTTTCCAATGATCTCAAAAGATAGTATATTTTGTTTTTGCTTTTGTTTCTTACAATTTGTTTATTCAGATAAGGAGCCAAACATTTTATTCTTTTGCAATTATGCGATTTATTTGTTGAAGAAAGAGGTCATCTGGCTTATAACATTTCCCAGAGTCCAGATTTTTGCTGGCCAGCAATTTTAAATGAAAGCTTTTATGATCAATAAATCACATTTCCTGTTGCTGTGAGCTATCATTGGCTCCAAGCCCAAAATTGTATGCCATAAGATTTGTGTTACTCTTTTCAGACGCAACAAACAAAGACCCATTCAGGTTACCTCTAGCAGGAAGTTTTATTGTAAGGATACACATGGACTGGATTGAAAAGATATAGAAATCTTGACTGCTGAATTAACTTCCAAGGATACCAGAAAAATTCAGATTCTTGTCTCATAAAAACAAGAATCTTGCATGAGCCCAGAGTCTTGGAAACTAACTATAGTTAAAACTCATGCAGGATCAAACAAAGCCCTAGCAACCAGAAACCAGAAACCAGATCACCTCCTTGAAAGCAGACTTGCAAATGTTTTTTTTTTTTTTTTTTTTAATTTTCTTCAGTATTGGGGACTCCCCCTAGGGGCACTTTACCACTGAGCTACATCCATAGTTCCTTTTATTTTTCATTTTGAGATAGTCTCATTAAACTGCCCAGGCTGGTCTTATGATCCTCCTGCCTCAGTCTCCTGACTCTGGCATAGTGGTGCCCAGAGGTAAATGCCTTTTTATTTGAGAGCTCAAGTGTTTCTGCTCCCACACCCACTTGTCTATGCCTGCTGTGTTTGTGTGTCTGCAGTTCAATGACCTGAGGGGATTCTAATTGGTCTGAGACATTATTTCCCTCAAGGAGGAGCTTTTATGCCAAACTATTTCTGCTATGCATATTTTAAATCATTAATTATTCCCACTGACACATTAGCTGCCCTTAATTTGGGTACCCAACCCTGGCCTTATCATTTGTGACCAAGGTGATGGGTCAGAATATGGCCACTTCCCTGGAACTATTTATGGCACTTTTGGTCACTCAGGGCTGGAGTTGTTAACAGACAACTTTTTTTTTTATCTCAAAGATAAAAGATCCAAGTTTAAGAATGTATTTAAAAGATAGATCTAGGAGGTTTAACACACACACACCACGCATAATACATTATAACTAATTCATGACTCAGCTTACAAAACATAGTTTATTGAATCATTGTCTGATTTAAGTGAATTTCCTATAGGATCCTCATTTGTACTTTACTTTTAAACTGTAAAGGTTGTTGTTGTTGTTGTTGTTGTTGTTGTTGTTGTTGTTTCAATGAATTACAGACAGGTAAGAGAAAGAGATAACTTCAGGGATTAAGAGATCCAGGTCAAGGTTACTCATCAGCCATGAAAGAAGAATCCAGGACTCCAGCAAGTGGGGTCTTCTATTTTACCCTCAGTTCACATCTTCACCTCATTTTTACATTTTGTCTTCTTTTATTTTCTAAAAACAAGAGTAAAATGAAAGAAGAAAAAGAATCTCATTAGATCTCAAAAAGAGATTTAAATCTGCCCCTTAGTTTTAATTCAGTTTGTTTGGAAGGCCAAGGACTCTGACTCCATTCATTTAAGTTCAGATGGAAGGGCTGGGGATGTAGGTCAGTTGGTAGAGTGCTTGCCTTCCACGCACAAGGCCTTGGGTTCAATCCCCAGCACCACACACACATACATGCACATACAAAATTAAGTACAGGTGGATTTAAACTATTTTCTAAGGTCTGCCTGCTGATCTGGATTTCTGCTATAAAAAAAACACAGCAAAACACCTTCTCATGAACATCTTTAGTGAAAGTACAATTTAACTAAGAAGAAGATACTGCAGTTATCTTTATTCTTTTCTTTGCCAATTTACTATGACTTACTACAAAATTGAAAGGGTTATAAATTCACAGAATGCCAAGCAAAAATGATAAGGTTTAATACTTTTTCTTACTGGATTAAAATTTAACTTCTCTCAGGCACATATACAGTTCATATTCTTGATTATACTCTCCCCATATATAACTTATTTTTCCTTATGCAGCTGCTAAGATCTTACTCCCTCTGCAAAAAAACTGACATTTTACCCCCTTCCCAGTTCAGTGTTAACCACACTTATTCTTCATTTTCACTTTTTTCTCAGCTACTTGAATCATTCATATGCCAAATTCATATGGAAGAGAAAAATACATTGTTTTTCAGGCCTAACAAATGATTTTATTAAAACTCATCTGGCCTTGAAACTGAACCACTTTTTAGCAGGAAGACAGATTGGACCCAAGCCTATTACAAAGAAAAAATTGAGAAAAGTGAGAAGCACATAATGCAAGAAAACTCAAATTGATGCCAGACTGAATTGGATAACTTATCCAATTCAAAAATTACAACCAATGATTTCATCTTATCCTCATCATTTTTCTCCATTCTAATCGGTGTGCAGAATCTTTCTGCCTGAAGGAGATGAATGGAGTTAAAAGGTTGGCAAAACACTGTGACAGTTTTGTCTCAGTTAGACAAAACTGCTTTGGGAAAACGATAAAAGACTATAAAAAGTGGCCAGTTCTAAGGATAAATTACAGAAATTAAAAGGAATCATATTATCCTAGTCAGCAGGATAATATGCTTTTAAAAATATGCATGTGTTTTAAGTTAAATTCTCCCTGAGCATTTTCAGTGGCTAAAACCTTAGTGCATTAAGTGATAACAGGTAGGTGGAGGCTGTTTATTCTAAACTTACATATACTGAGGAAAGAACAACCAATCTGATAAAGGCATCACTATTTCTAATCGGACTGATGGGAAAATGCAGTATTGGGTGTAAGAGGCAATGATGTCAGGTGAATTATAGTGGAGTGATGAACTACCTTGAAGCTGGAGCAATCAAATAGATAGCTCTAAAAATTACTATAGCATCTTTATTCAACAGTTTGGTGCAAGTGTCCTTATCTTGGCCTTCTTTATAAGGAACAGAAGCACTTTGTTGTATTTGGTGAAATTAAATCTTAATAGGAGAGCCTCAGCTAAGGTTGCTGCCCTTCACTTACTAAAATTAAAGACCAGACATTCATTTCCTATCTAAGAGTAAAAGATGACATTTTAATAATATTGTCAATTCACAAAAGACTTTAAAATCCAAAAGAGGAGTTTGAAAACATTTTTTAAAAATTTCATCTCATATTTGTATCTTTGCATTCCATGCTTTTTAATTAAAAATAATGTAAAACATTTGTTACTCATCCTTGTCTTTCAGCATAAATAATTTAGCAAGTAATTACTTTGTCTTTAGAAAAAACAATAATTGTTTCTAAATCATTATGATTAAATAGAATAAAGTCAAGATGTTTTTTAATTAACAGAGTAGAACAAATAGTCCCTATTGGAGTTTCTTAACACTTTGCTTTTGTCTGATTACACAAAAACATCAAAAAATGGAAATACATAGAAATACCCTCAAAAAAGTTTCCATAATCTCACCACCCACAGATTATCGCCCTTAAATTTTTGCAATATATAACTATATACATATACATATACATATACATATGTATATGGAATTGCATTTTTATACACATAGACATATACATGTGCATTCACAGGCATACACACACATACACATACTTTAAAAAAATGAAATCAAACTACACAGGTTTCTTATATAACCATCTTAGAAATACATTGTAGGCATTTTTTTAAATGAATAGGTAAAGATTTATGCTAACGTTTAGTATCTACATAGAATTGCATTGTGTATGTTTTTATTTAACTTAGCATATATTAATGAGTGGTGAAGTTGTTTTCAGTCTCTCACCTAGATTGATAAATCTTTGAATTAAAATCTGAAGTCACTCACAAATATGAATCATTTTATTTAGTCTACTTCATACTGTGGCTCAAAAATACAAGACAAGTGCTCCAATGGGTAAAGATAATTGACCAACCTTTGAAACGGCAATTTCACTTCATATATACATTTTTCTATTAGCTCAGAATATTTTATATTTTCCCTCATGTATTCCTTTGGAGTAGTTAAGAGGCAGATATTGGTATCCAATTTAACAAGTTAATTTCCAAGTTGAAGCCTTCAGAGTTACATGTGCAGTAGAAGAGACATATGAACACTAAATTGAAGGAACTTAATTCCATAAATCTGCTCTGTGCTTTTTTTTAGTAGGCCAGTGCTTTCCCTTTGTTTTTTGGTTTGGAAGAATACTGAGGCATGCTAACTGGCCTGATTTTTCATTCCTGCCTCTTCCCTTCAACTGTACTGACCTTGTTGTATTCATCTAATATCCCCTTTAAATTTCGTTAAAATGTGCCAAATTAATCTCACTTAATTGTAATCATTTCTCTATTATAAAATACTTTAGCAATTAACTATGACATTCAGTGAGAACTCATTTTGTTCTTGAATTTTCAGTGGGTATCTTTGTTCTCGTCAATTCTGTAAACTTTGATAATCAAAGACCCTAGACTCCATTTCTTTGCTATCCCTTAAGATATGTACTTCAAACAATGCACATATTGAGTATGGAATATTAAATGACACTCTGTGCATACAATACTGAGAAGTACTAAAGCTTTTGAAGACCACTGGTATTTTTTCATTGTATTGTGTAAAACTATTTAATGTATTATTTAATTTGAAGATAAAGAGTACTTCATATTTTTGCTAGTTCTATTAATGTATTTTTGGTCCATTTTGGAGAAGAAATTGACAAACAGAATCAATTGTTTTTAAATGTGGAAACCATTAGATTAGAATAAAAAGAATTTATGGAGTCATTATATTTGAATGTTATTATAGCATTTAAAAAAAAGGTTCAACAGTTAAGTCAGTGTCATTTGATTGTTTAATTTATTTAGAATACTTTTTGAAGTGCTGCTTAGCAAGAATATATACCTTTATACAATTTGTCCAGCTCTTGAATATAACTTTCCGTACTTTGAGAAGAGATCAAATGATGGTAATACAGTCTGGAAATCCTAGGAGGAAAAAGATCAAAGATTATCACAGAGATCTGATTGATTTCTTATAATCATTATTATTTAGATTATGTTAAGCTGCCAGATAGATGTCATTAAACTGCTTTTCAAATATCCGATTATAGCCTGAAAACAAAATTAGCAGGTACATTTTAGAAGTTTTATTGACTGAAAGTCAGATACATTGGAGCCCATTGCTTTTAATAGCTAGGGACAATGGAACACAGAGCAGTTCTGAGCAATGCAAACATCAGACACAGCCACTGTCTTCAAGCACTTCACAATATAATTTTTTACCTTGGTTTTATAGGGGTCATCAATTTGGATTGTGCAAAATATCTGTTGACTGAATGAATAAGAGGGGAATAAAGACACATCCAAATAACTATTATAAAGGACAGAGTATTGTGTACTACAGTAGTAATTCAAGTGAATGCTAAAGGAGTTTAGAAGGAACAGGGAAAATAATTTTTTGTTTCATAACCAGAGAAGCAGCATTTAAATAAGGATAGAAATGGATGCATTTCTTGCATGTTAAACAGGTAAAGTTCATTAAAGATGTAGCTACTGAGTCAACAGTGATTACTATAAATAAATGATTAGACTATATAGAAGAAAGGGGTCATCTGTTAATGGAGCTAATTTTAGATAAAAAAATTTTCCCCCTTAGGAAAGCTTAAAAGAGAAGAATCTGTATCTTGGGCTCAGCTTTTTAAAGGATCCATAATTTACAAACACATACACACAAAATAAGTTTATTAATGAATATGTGGGCAAATGGGTACTTCCATCATTGGGAATCTGACTCTATTTTCTTGGACAATAGAGCCCCTGACCCTGTTACATATCTGCTTTTATAATTTATGCTTTTCAGTCCCCAGAAAAAAATTCTACATCTATTGTTCTGCTTGTCATGACCATGTGACATGAAGGATGATGAGTTGAGACAGAAACTGTTTTGGACTGCTAAGAAAATAGGAGCAATAAAAATGCTTAGATAAAAGACAAATTATTAATCTGAGCAAATTCCTTCCTCTTGGATAGCATAAATGCAATGGGATTTTATTTTAGAAGTATCATTCCTATTGTGCTCAGTATCCAGATTCTTGCTTTCTTTTTGTTCCAAATTGTAATTATGGAGGTAATCAGAAACCAGCATAGTATTTACAATACATGCACATGACATCTCAGGAACATTCTGCAATTCACAGCATTCTTAAAAATGAGTGTATGAAATTTAGGCAGCCCTGTGAAGCATGACAGTGATTTTTTGTTAGCAACTTGGTGAAAACAGAAACTTAAAAATGTGAATAGCTTCATTTTTTAAATTAAAATACATATAACAACATAATGACAATGTTACCACTGATAACAGCTTGTAGATAAGAGAAATGAGTGACAGCAAAGTTACATATAAGGGTTTGGAGGGAGAAACGGGAATAATCTTTTAGAATATAGTTGTACCACCCATGAGTGGGATAGAGTATTTAAAAGTGGACTTGGGTTTGTTGGAAACACACTTTAAAATTTAGTGTAACTACAAAAACAGTTTTAAAACTGTAATTGATCTGCTAACAGTAGAGAAAATAGAGCATATAAAATGATTAGTTAAAATTAGAGAAGTCTGAAAGAGTAGAAGACAAAACAAAGAACAAATGCAATGAGGGGAAAATAGTTATAAATATGATCATAGACATTAATCCAAATATATTCATAATCATTTTAAATGCAAATGGTTTAAATGCCCCAATAAAAGAAAAGGGATAAAATGAACACCCAACAATATGTAATCTCTACAAAACCTACTTTAATTATCAAAACACAGAAGGAAAGTAAAGGGATGGAAAGTATATACCACACTAACATTAATCAAAAGAGAGCTGGAATATCTATATCAATTTCAGGCAAAACAGACTTCAGAACAAGGAAAATCATCATGAATAAAGAGAATATCACATAATGATAAAATGGTCAAGTCTCCAAGAAGACACATCAATGTGCTTGGTAAAATTTTATCAGAATACATCAGGTAAAAACTGATAGAACTGCAGAGAGAAATAGAAAAAACCACTATTGTACTTGGAAACTTCAACCACTTTATCAGTAACTGACAGACCCAGCAGGTAGAAATTTAGCAAGGGTATACCTGAACTGAAAAGCATTATCAATCAATTGAATATAATTGACACCTATAGATTACTTTATCCAACAATAGCAGAATACACATTCTTAAATTCACACAAAAAATTCACCAAGACAGACCATATGTTGGGCCATATAACACACTTTACAAAATCAAAAGAGAAATCATGTGAAGTATGCTCTCAGAACACAACTAAACTAGAAATCAATAACAGAAAGAGGGGGAGAACCCCCAAACACATGAAGATTAAATAACACACTTCTAAATAACAAGTAAGTAAAGATGAGGTATTAGGAGAAATAAAGACAGTTTCAGGAAGGGGTCAAGATGGTAGGGTAGAGGTGGTTACTTTCCAAACTGCTCCATGGTGTGCGACCAGGAAAGAGGATAGCCAGCTTCTTTTTGAGGTTAGTTAAAAAAAAAAAAAAATCCCACTAGGATTTAATTCTGGACTCTCAGAATGGCCCAAGGGTTCAGAAGATTGGATAGAATAAAATAAATAAAAGAAAGAAAAAAACCCCACTGCCAGCACGGGTGGCTACTGATTTGGATCCACCACAGACAGGTCAGAGAGAGAGAGAATAAGAGAGTCAGCATTTTGGGTGCTGCTGAGGTGTGTCTTGAAGTGAACAGGTTGAAGTGGAGAGGACAGTGATTGGGGACATTGTTGAGCTGATCCAGTGGGTGAGCTACACTTTGTGTTTGTGTGAGAGGAATGGTGTGCATTCCCAGGGGCCTGTGGAGAGCAGGGTCAGTGCCATCTTTTCCACTGTGCTACATAGGGCATCTGGTGGGTGTGGGTCCAAACTCAGGTGTGCACAGACCTGTGTAATTCCAGCTGGGTCTGAAAACCTGACCTGGTTAAGGCCTGCCAATCTACCCAGTGTTAACAGAAACCAGGTAAAATTCAGGCATGAAATGTGTTGCACCCCAGGAAATTTGAGACACTCAGACCCAAGAGATCCTGGGTGTCTCTCACTCTTTGAGTCTCAAGACTAGTTGGGAATGATCTGTGACTTGAAGTGTGGCAGGGAGAGTGAATAGAGCTTTGGGACTGAGCCCAGGGGGCCATGATGTGGGAACAGTAGGAGGCAGAGTGGGGCAAAGGACTGGGGTCCTCCACGATTCAAGTAGAATCAGAACCCAAGGGAGATTCAAGTGATACAAATGTCCAGAGTGGACCAGAAACAGCCAGGCTATGGAGGTGTGCTTATTTAAAAGCTTCACCAAACATCATACAACAAAGAACCTGGGGACCCAAACACCACCCAAAGGAGCTCTGACTCTGGGAACTCCTTTCACAGAACTCTACATCAACTCCTCAATGTGAGTGGAGTAGACAACCCCTTCCAACCTGTCCCACCTCATACTGCAGAGAAGGGAACCTAAGAACAGGCAACAATTATGAACTTCACAAAAAGAAGGAACTGACAGCCCCCAAATACTACTCTTTAACACAATACATACCTCAAGAAAAAAAACAGAAAGAAAGACAATTGGGGACTGACAACTAATATATAATATTATAGAAAATTTTCGACAATTGCAACAATTCCTTTATCTTCCATCAAGAATTTTTTTTAAACTTGTGTGTGCTGAAAGGTGTATGGGCATTTATATATATATACATATGTGTCTTGCTCTTATTTCTAGCATTTCTTGAAGGTCATTATTTTCTTGACTCTGTATCTTGAGGACTAGGGTTTTTCATTAGCATATATTGGTTTTGTTTTTTGTATATTTTTGTTATTGTTCTTATATTCTTTTTCTCCTATTTCCCTTGATGCTTTTCCTCTCCTTTCATGAACAGCCAAATTTGATTCTGTATTTCACTCTTCAACTCTTTACTACTACTCATTCTCATCTTCCTCTCAATTATTACACCCTACATCTCCTCTGCATTCTCCCTCTTCACCTTTTTGAAATAGCAAACTGTTTTGCAAACATAATATCTCTACTGTTGTCAACTGCCTATCATACCATTTGTTTATAGTGCCAATTAACTTTAGAGATGCCAAAATATCAGCAAAGTATTTAGTTTAATATTGAATATCGATTGCATTGGTTGTTGTTGTCTCCCTTTAAAATGTGAGGTATTAGAAGTCTTCAAAAACACTATAAATTCATAGGGCAGATGCTCTTCTATCTCAGATTCTTACTGATTAATGGGTAGACATATGAACAGCATGAAAAGACAGAGGAACAAACTATCCCAAACAAAAATAACTCAGTAAGAGAATCCAATGATATCACAGTGGAGGAAACATCAGAGAAGGAATTTTGAAAAATCATAGTCACACTGATATGGGAGATAAAAGATGATGTAAGGAGTGAAATCAGAGAGATTATCCAAGAAATGAATGATCATTTCATATGAAGATAGAAATCCTGAAAAAGAATCAATTGGAAATTCTCAAAATGAAGTAATTGATAAACCAAATTAAAAACTCAAAGCAAAGTATCATCAGCAGACTAGATCACTTGCAAGATAGAGTTTCAGGCAATGAAAAGAAAATATATAATCTGTAAAGGAAAGCTGACCATGGAGAAAAGATGTTAAGAAAACATGAACAGAACCTCCAGGAAATAAGGGATAACCTGAGAAGACCAAATGTAAGATATCAGGATAGATGAAGGAATATAGAAAATTACAATAGACCTACACTAATGCATATCATTATGAAAATGCCCAACATATATAATAAGGATAAAATTTTAAAGGCTGCTAGAGAGAAATGACAGGTCACATTTAGAGGTAAACCAATCCAGTGCTCATTTAATTTTTTAACCCAGATCCTAAAAGGTAGGTGATCTTGGAATAATATACACCAAGCACTGAAAGAATATGAATTCCAACCAAGAATACTACATCTGGCAAAATGAACCTTCAGATTTGATGATAAAATAAAAACCTTCCACAATAAAACAAAAGTTAAAAGAATTCACAATCAGAAAGATTGCACTACAAAACATACTCAATAAAACATTTCATGAAGAAATGAATAATAAAATTGAGAACCAGCAAAGGGAGGAACTACACTAGGGAAAGAGTCCATCAAAGGAGAAATTAATGCAAATTAAAAAACAGAAGTATTTCAAAGTGAAGGGAATAAAAATTATTTATTAATAACATTAAATGTAAATGGCCTAAGCTCATCAGTCAAAAGGCACAGACAAATAGATTAGATTAGAAATAAGACCCAACAATATGCTATCTCCAAGAGACTCACCTCATAGGCAAAGAAAGGCAAACACTGAAGGTGAAAGGATGGGAAAAATCATATCATTCACAAGGATCTCATAAATAAGCAGGGGTTTCTATCCTCATTTTAGATAAAGTGGACTTCAATCCAAACTCAATCAGAAAGGACCAAGAAGGTCATTTCATGCCGTTTAAGGGAATTATATACATCAACAAGATATAACAATCATAAATATTTATGCTCAAATAATTGAGCATCTATGTACATCAAAAAATCCCCTTCTCAATTTCAAGAATCTAATAAACCGCAACACAATAACACATACCTCTCTCATCACTGGATAGATCTTCCAAACAAAAACTAAACAAAGAAGCTAAAGGACTAAAAAATACAATTAATAATTTAGACTTAACAGACATACATAGAATATTTCATCCATCAATAACTAAATACACTTTCTTCTCACCACCACACAGACCATTTTCTAAAATAGACCACATCTTAGGTCACAAAGCAATGTTGGCAAATCTAAAAAAAAATAGATAATACCTAGTATTCTATCAGATCATAATGGAATGAAATTAGAAATCAATTATATAATAAAAATAACATGTGGAGACTAAATAATATATTACTGAATGATCAGAGGATAGCAGAGGAAATCAGGGATGAAATAAAAAACTACTTAGAGGTAAATGAAAATTGTGACACAACATATGAAAATCTCTGGGACACTATGAAAGTGGCTCTAAGAAGAAAGTTTATAGCATTGTGCTCATTCATTAAAAGAATAGAAAGTCACCAAATAAAAATCCTAACATTACATCTCATGGCCCAGGCAAAAGAAAAACAGACCAACATTAAAAGCAGTAGATGACAGGAAATAATTAAAATCAGAGCTGAAATCAATGAAATTGAAGCAAACAAACAAAAAGGAATCCAAAAAAAAAAAAAAAAAACAATGAAACAAAAGTTGGTTCATTGAAAAAAATAAATAAAATTCATAAACCTTTAACTAAGCTAACAAAAAGACAGAGGGAAAAAACTCAAATTTCTAAAATTCATCATGAAAAACGTCACCACAGACACCACTGAAATACTGAGGATAATGAGAAACTATTTTGAAAATTTATCGTCTGAAAAAAGAGCAAGTCTTGAAGACATGAACAAATTTCTAGAGAAATATGACCTACCAGGAGGACATAGGTAATTTATACAGATCAATTTAAAGCAAGGAAATTAAAGATACCATCAAAGAACTAACATCAATACTCCTTAATTTATTCCATAAAATAAAAAAGGCAACCCTTCCAAATTCATTCTATGAAGCTAGTATTAACCTGATTCCAAAACCAGACAAAGACATGTCAAGGAAAGACATCTTCAGACCAATATCCCTGATGAATATAGAAGAAAAATTCTTAATAAAGTATTAGCAAAATGTATACAGAAATATATTAAAAAGCAAGTGCACCATGACCAAGTGGGTTTCACTGCAGAGATGCAAGGTTTGTTAAACATACAGAAATCAATAAATGTAATTCAGCACATCAATAGACATAAAGACAAGAATTATATGATTATCTCAATAGATATAATAAAAGCATTTGACAAAATACAGCATCCATTCATGTTCAAAACACTAGAAAAACTAGGAATAGTAGGAGTATGCCTCAATATGGTAAAAAGTATATATGCTGATCCCAAGGTCAACATCATTTTAAATGAAGAAAAACTGAAAGCATTCCCTTTAAAAACTGGAATAAGACAGGAATACTCTCTTCCACCACTTCTGTTCAATACAGTCCTTGAAATTCAAGTCAGAGCAATTAGGACAAAATGTTTAAAAAAAGAAATTAAAGGGATACAAATAGGAAAAGCAGAGCTCAAACTATCTCTGTTTACTAATGACATAATCTTATATTTAGAAGACCCAAAAACTCCACCAGAAATCTTCTAGAACTCATAAATAAATTCAGAAAAGTAGCAGGATATAAAATTAACATCCATAAAAAATTGGGTTCTCATATAGCAGTGGTGACTCAGCTATAAGAGAGATTAGGAAAACCATCCCATTCACAATAGTTCCCCCAAAATAAATAAAATATCTGGGAATCAATCTAAAAAAAAGATCAAAGACCTCTACAATGGAAACTACAGAACACTAAAGAAAAATTGAAGAAGACCTTAGAAGATGGAAAGACCTCCCATGTTCTCGGATAGGCAGAGTTAATATTATCAAAAGACCATACTACTAAAAGTGCTATACAGATTCAATGCAATTTCTATTAAGGTTATGATGACTTTCTTCATAGAAATAGAAAAAGCAGTCATGAAATTCATTTGGAATAATAGGGAGCCCAGAAGAGCCAAAGTAATCCTCAATGAGAAAAGTGAAGCAGAAGGCATCAAAATACCAGACCTTAAATTATACTATAGAACTATAGTAACAAAACAGATGGTACAGAATAGAACAATACAGAACAAAAGACTCAGAGACAAACCCACATCAATACAGTTATCTCATACTAGAGAAAGGCTATAAACATACACTGGAGAAAACACAGCTTCTTCAACAAATTGTGCTGGGAAAATTGGAAATCCACATGTAGCAGAATGGAATTTAAGCCTTATATCTCTCCCTGCACAAAACTCAACTCAAAGTGGATCAAAGACCTAGACATTAGGCCAGAAATCTCCATCTCCATCTACCTGAAGAAAATATAGATTCAACACACCATCATGTCAGCTTAGGAACTGACTTCCTCAACAAGACTCCTAAAGCACAAGAAGTAAGATCGAGAATCAATAAATAGGATGGTATCAAACTAAAAAGCTTCTTCACAGCAAAGGAAACAATAAAGAACATGAAGAGAGAGCCTACAGAATGGGAGAAAATCTTAGTTACTTGCACCTCAGATAGAGCATTAATCTCCAGGATATATAAAGAACCAAAAAAGCTTAATGGCAAAAAAGATAACACAATCAATAAATGGGCAAAGGAACTGGACACTTCACAGAAGAAATATGAATGGCCAAAAAATACATGAAAAAATGTTCAACATCAGTAGCAATTAGAGAAATGCAAATTAAAAGTACACTGAGATTTTTTTCTAACTCCATTCAAAATGGCAATTATCAAGAATACAAGTAACAATAAATGTTGACAAGGATGTAGGGAGAACATTACACTCTTACATTGCTGGTGGGAATGCAAATTGGTGCAACCACTGTGGAAAGCATTGTGGAGATTTTTCAGAAAACTTGAAATGGAAACACCATTTGATCCACTTATCCCACTCCTTTGTATATACAAAGGAATTAAGAATAACAGTAGAGTAAGGTAGCCAAATCAATCTTTATAGCAGTCCAATTCACAATAGCTAAGGTATGCAACCAACTTAGCTGCCCTACAATAGATGAATGGATAAAGAAAATGTGGCATATATACACAATGGAATATTATGCAGGCATAATGAAGAATGAATTAATGACATTTACTGGAAAGTGGATGGATCTGGAGACTAATATGCTAAGTGAAATAAGCCAATCTCCAAAAAACCAAATTTTCTCTCTGTTGTGCTAACACACAACAAGCAAGGAGTGGAAGAGCAGAAGTTCAGTAGATTAGACAAAGGGAAGTGAAGGTAAGGGAGAGGTTGGAAAGGAATAAGAAAGACAGTGGAATGAATCTGATATGACTTTCTTATAAATGAATACACGACAGTGAATCTCTACTTCATGTACAACCACAATGTTGGGAACCTAATTAAAATAAAATATACTCCATGTTTGTATGAATAATTCAAAGTATACTGATGTATAACCAAAAATAACAACAACAACAAAAAGAAACCAAAATTTAGAGAAAGGCCAAAATTTAGAGAAAGTCTCAAACTAAATTAAAATGATAATCTAAGTTTCCACTTTAGGAAAGTAAAAAAATAAATTAAATCCAAAGTAAGCAGAATTTAGAAATAATAAATTCAAGAAGAAATCAATGAATTGAAAGCAGGAAAACAGAGAATATCAACAAAATCAAAAGATGTTTCCTTAAAAACATCAATAAAACTGATAAATTCCTAATCTGGATAATTAAGAATAAAAAAAGAACACATAAATTACTAATATCAACAATGGAAGACAAACTATCACTTGTGATTTCATGAATCCTAAAAGCATAATAAAGGAATATTGTGAAAAATTCTGAGAGAACAAGTTGGATAATGGGGTGAAATGGACCAAATCCTTGAAAATGCAATCTATTAAAACTCACACAGAGAAACATATAATTGTTTCAGTTTTTAAAAACTGAACCAATAATTAATAATTCTCTCAAACATGCCAAGACGGTTTCACTGCTGAATTCTATCAAATAAGAACAAATAAAATAATTCTCCATAATTTGTTCCAGAAAATAAAAGCACAAGAAATACTTCCTGTTTTGTAACCTGTAAGGGGGGGGGGCGTGTCGTCTTCTGTGTCACATTGCTGTGAAGCTTAAGCAGGATAAAGCATTTGGTTCTCAGCACCAGTGTTTCCCCTCTCATTTGTTCAATGGCAGAATTCTACTCATATTCCACTTACCGTGTTCTTTCAATAACCAAGTGAGGTAAATTCCATAGATACCTAGATAAATTTGTGCTGAAACAATTTTGATCATACTTTCAATTAAACTAGTTTGGATAAGCATTCTGAACATATGCCTAATCATTTGTTTTTACTTATGTGTAACACTGTAATAGTAATAACAATTATAACACACACACACACACACAAGATAAAGGTAAATAGAAATAAAATTTCTGATATTTTCTTCATTTAATCTTGTGAATCTTCTGGCATTCTTAATCTTGAACTTCTCTGGTATAATGAGGCATCATTTAATCCTGTGTTACACTTTCAGCTATGTATTCAATTAACACTTAGGCACCTACAGTGCCAGAATCCACCCAGTGGCAAGGAGAAATGCCTGTTTAGTGTCAGACAATAAAGTGCAATTATATGCTGCTAAACAAAAACTGACTCTGAGAATACCTAGTCTCTATGCCCTGTAAACAAGAAATTCTTTCAGACACTATCACTCTTAATTTTTAACCTACAATCTCACATACTCAACCCGCAAATATTAACTAAGGTATAGGAGTGAATATGCTGTTAAGGCAGTTTTGGTTTGGGGAAAAATCTGCTGCTGATTATCATTTCCTTAAAATTTGCCTCTGACCTAACAGAATAATCATCCTTCCATGGGAAGCTATTTATTAACTCAAGAAAACCACCTGCACAACACTCATGCAGTGTCACTTTTTAAATGAGGGGTAGGGGATTGCTTTTCTGAAAAATAACCTCATCAAGAAAAAACACTGGGGATGGTAATTCTAAATCCTGCCATAGCCCTTGCTTGCCAGGGCAGACAGCTTTTGCTATTTGGATGCCCAGCCAAACACAAATAATCTACTGCCAAAATGAGCTCCTTGGGACAATTTAGGAGTCTTTGGAAGTGAACGGCTCTTTGAGCTGGAAGGCAGCCCAGGTCCATTTTCAAACCCAAGTCAAAATGACAAAGAGCAAATTTCCTGGGCCACTCACCCCTAAGTGTAAGATGACTTTAGGTTGGCAGCTGCACTGTTTATCTAGTTATTTAAGGCTTTTCACCAGATACTCACAACTGAGTACTTAAACAACCGGCTTCAATGTTAGTAAGCCGGACAGTGCTGATGCACCATATGAGACAAACCCTCTGGGATTATAGGGACAAGGTGAAAATCTAAGGTTACAAATATATTTTTTCAGCTTAATTTTTTTATATTCAGCCTCAAAATATTGCAAAAATTTTTCTTTTAGAGCTTAAAATAAAAAGGACTGTGGCAAGAACTTTTGGCTGAATATTAAATACAATTTTAATCAAAACCATTTCCTGAATGGAACCATAGGTGAATCTTGTTAGCACTAGATTTTTCCATACTATTGAAATAGGAGTTAATAGGGAGGTTGAAACAATCACCTGACATTTTTTCTACTAGATCAAACTTCATTATTAAAACCAAAAGAAATTCTGAATAAATTCTCTAGCTTCATCAGCTTCTAGTTGCTTGTTTTTTGTTGACTTCAAAAATAATTAGTTTTGAAGTCACAGCAGGGAAATATATAATTAGTCTTGCAGTAGCTTTTCTGTAGATCACACCTCTGATGCATGGGTCCTGATGAAAATGGTTGCCTAGTTGACTTTTCAGGGACTGGGTCACTATTGGAGAAGCTCTCCACTTGGCCTGTTTAGGTGTCTGATGGGTGACCTTTTGATGTCAGAGGGCCCAAATCTCTACCTTTAAACCATGCTAATGTCACCATTTTCTGAACATACCTTCTATAAAGAGCTACAAAGATTAATTATGCATGTGCAAACTATAGATCACCTAGCTTCTTTATTTAAAAAATATTCCCAAATTCTGTCCTCAAGGAGATAGATTTGAAACATAGGTCTCCTGCTTTCTTACACTTACCCCCCTTGTTAATAAACTCATTATCTTTTACATAACTCATTGTTTCTATGATTGGCATACTGCACAGTGATAAAACAGGCCTGACTCGGCAACACCTGTATCACAAGTAGAAAATGGTGATGACATGAGCATCTCTACAGTTTTAACAAAAGAATACATAGGTCATTATTTGAATTGTAGAAGTTACTCCCCTCTTTCTGTTCAATCTGAGTTTTCAGAACACATCCTCAAGCATTCTGTTATTTGTGTTCTTCTAAAGTCCAGAGATTTAGAATCTATCAAATATTCTCTCAATTAAAACATTTGTAAATGTTTCCAAAGAAATGAATTTTAATTGACATGAATTGAAGATATTATAAGATATTATATTATGCTCAGAATCTCACTGATGATGCGCAGGCTATTTGTATGACTTCGACTCAAAGGCAAGATTTCTTAGAGTCAAGCTGTCTGGATTTGAAATCCAGTTGTATTCTTAAGAGCTTTGTGATCTTGGACAAATTATTAAACTTCTGTAATGCTTTTTTCCTCATTTGAAAATCAGAGATGAAATAATATTAAAATAATAATAGCCTATCCACAGAGTTATTAAAATGATTTATATTAGTTCATGCATGTGAAGTAGTTAAAACAGTTTCTGACATGCAGGTAGTACTTAAACATTAGCTATTTTCAAACTGAAATTCTCAGAAACACTTTAAAACATACTTGGGGATAAATATTCCTAAACAGTTGCTTAATCAAAAATCATTTACATTTGATTTTGGTATACACACTCCTATGTTCATTTCAATATTGGTATGTCTACATTCTAAAGTTACGTATTTGAGTTTCTACTGCTTCCTCTCTATTTTGATATACTTCCTTAATAGTTTTATCTATATTTTTCTTATTTAGTTCTCCTATAGAGCTCTTCCTTATCTTCACAGTCTTGGTATTAAATGCACATTTAAGAACTGGCAGGCCAGATATGTAAGATGAAGGATAAATGACAGGATTTCTTACTTGACCAGTTCATTGCATTATGGGATATACGTATTAAGCCATAAGAAATACAAGATAGATATATCAGAAGAAATACATGTTTGTCAGCTTTTTGTTCCTATAACAAACACCTGAGATCAATCAACTTAGAAGCAGGGAAGGCTTATTGGGCTCATTGTTTCAGAGGTTTCAGTCTGTAGTCGGTTAGCCCTGTTGCTTTGGGCCTGTGATGGCAAAGTGTTTCACAGCAGAGTACATCATAAAGGAAAAGGTCTGTTCACCTCATGGTGGCTGGAAAGCAAATAGAGATGGAAGAGGGGCCAAGATCTCAATATCCCATTCAAGGACACACCCTCAATACCCTAACTTCTTTACACTAGGCCCCATCTCCTAAAAGTTCCACTATTTCCTTATGTATTTATTTCTGAGTTCTTTAAGGAGAGGGGCTATATCTTTCTTGTTTGTTGTATTCCTAGTACCATAACAGTGTCTGACACATATCAAGAATCAATAAATCTTGATTGAATAGAAATACAGGACTTTTCAGTGTGATCCTATTTTGTAAGGAAGAAAATGCCTAGATTCATCAGTAAATAGGCTATGATGATGTGTTTAGTGATACTTTTTATAGAAATGTTCTTTATAGAACACAGTTAACATCAAGGCTCTTTATTCACAGATTGCCTAATTGTAAATTTGCTTACTTGCTAAAATTTATTTGTAACCACCAAATCAATACTCACAGTGCTTTCATAGTAATTTGCAGTGCCAGAACTGATACCCCAAAGTATGGCACCTTGATAACTAAACACTCTTAACTGAAGTAGAGGAGCTCAGAAACAAGATCTTTCTGACCTCCTGTCATTCTTTCTCCTGATCCACTTTTATCCCCAAAAAGGTCATAGACAGCAGAATTCCTCTTCCCCAACAGCATTAGAAAGTAGAATTCCTCTCTCCCAAAGTCAGTCATAAATCTAGAAATATTACTGTCTTAGTCAGGTTTTTCACTGTTGTGGAAGGACCCAACCAGCACAATCATAAAGGAGGAAAGGTTTATTTAGGGGTTCACAGTTTTGGAGATCTCAATCCATAAGAGGCAGGTGGCAATCCAAAAGGTTCAAGGCAAGCTGTCATGGTGGAAGAGTGTGGTAGAGGGAAGTAGCTCATGTCATGGTGATCAGGAAGAAGAGGGAGAGGTCTCTCCTTGCCAGATACAAATGTATAACCCAAAGCCACGCCCCCAGTTCCCACCTCCTTTTGCCACACTGTAAAACTTCAGTTACTACTCAGTTAATCCCTATCAGGGGATTAATTCACTGATTAGGTTAAGACTCTCATAACCCAGTCATTTCTCCTCTGAACTTTCTTTCATTGTCTCACAAGTGAGTTTTTGGGAGACACCTCACATCCAAACCACACGATTACTCTAAACTTCCTCCATGTTTTTGTGCATGAAACAAAAGTTGCATGGAGTAGAATTTTCTACTTGTGGTATCATGTTGGAACACAAGGTATCTTTTGAATTTGGGGTATTTTGGATTTTGGATATTCAGATTAGGAATGCACAAATAGTTATTACCTGAAATTTAGTTAATAAGAAATAATTTTCATTTATGTTAAATTTCTCTAAAGTAAATACCATAATGTATAAATGAAGTATTTTTAAAATATTTTTGGTTTTGGTTGTAGGTGGACACAACACTTTTTTTTATTTTTATGTGGTGATGAGGATCAAACCCAGGACCTAATGCATGGTAGGCAAGTGCTCTACCACTGAGTCACAACCCCAGCTCCTAAATGAAGTATTAATAAGCAATAGTCTCATGATTATTTACTAAATGTTGTTTTTCATATTAACATCATGAATTATCATGTTTGTTAAGCTAATTCTTTCTGCTGTTTTGATTTGAAGGATTGACTTTTAAACATTCCTTTATTTACTCACTCAATCTTTCTTTTAAGAAGACTTGAGTGCTAATTAAACCAAGCACTATTGTAGGCAGTAAAAATACAGCAATGACCAAGTCAGGCAAACATTCCTGACTTCATGAAATTTAAAATTCTAGTAACACAGGCAACAAAGAAATAAGTCGTATGATAATGTTGTAAAGAAAAATAAGACTACTGTGGGAGAACAACTAAGGGAGTTAGGAAAAGGGCCAGCAATTTTAAATAAGGTGATCAGGAAAGGCTGTCTCAAGGTGACATCTAAGTACAAACCATAAAAAGGTGAGTACATGCAATCTAAGAGCACACACAATCACCAATTTTGTCACTACATCACAAGTATCACATTAAGTGACAAAAACTAACGAAGTCATCCCCAAATGTTTGACTAATCTGCTCTAAGAAGTTTGGAGGGTAAAATTTTCCACCATTTGAAACTTGTTAGTACATTTGTCATTTGCAATGCATAATGCAGGTCAGCATCAAGCAATAAAATAATACTGTCTCTTCTCCATAGGCAGCAAGAGAGGGGCACACTGGCCTTGTATAAGAGAAGAGTTATGCTAATTTCATTTTCTTCAACAGGTACGGTCAAATCCTAATGCAGTCATCACACAATGTGCATTGCCTCCATCACAGCCCCTGAGAAAGAGGTAATAGTTCAGCTAGCAAATGGACCCTACCCCATAATTTCTAATCCTCAATGGTGTATTTATATCCCTTCAGCACCAATGCCCAAGAGAGACATTTGGAGAAATGAAGAGGACTATTAATAATGGTTATCTATTTCTTTCATGGTACCACAAATGGTGTCTAATGTCAAAGAGTAATTAGCCAGAAAAAAAATTTCACAGAGAAATAATATTTGATGCATGGTCTGGGCAGGTGACAGTTGGGAATTTTTTCATAGCAATAACTGACTTTTGTCAAGATTAGGTGTTCTTTTTGTAACGGTGGACTTTGGTAAGAAAAAGTAATCTTCTAAGAGAAATGTTAACAGGATGTGTTTTTCTTCCACTTTCTTGAATTGTCCACACCTAAGTTTTTGTGATGAGATTTATTATTATTTCTTGGTTAGCTGGAGGGGAACCCTATGCATAACATGTCTTGTTCATTTTCTAATTATTGCCTGAAAAGGCAAACACCGCTGAAACAATAAACTGACTAATTTAAAAGGCATAGCCAACTAAAATGAAGGGCAATTTTCTACTTATTTTAATGACTTTAAAAGTGCAAATCTTACCCTTGGAATCAACTAGTCATCAGATCTTAAAATGAAAAGCAATATTGCCTTGCCTTCATAAAAGTCAGTTTATCTCTTTCTGTATACCATTTTCATCAAACAGTGTTTTCTACTTGTTGGTTTACTCTTTTACTATAAGAACGTGTATGATAATGTGTGGTATAAAAATCAAGAAATTAGTCTGACAGCAGGGAGTCTGCTAACAACACCATTTTAATCTTATCCTTGAAGCAGCGGCAGAAAACATATTAATCGCAGTTTAATTTATGCAACAAATATTTCATTTTAATTATGCTTAATTTTTGTCAAGCTATAAAAATGTCAATAGTTCTGACAGTTTTTTTTCCTTACAAGTTTTTTTAAATGAAAGAATTAAAACCAAGTGGTGTTTCTGAAAGAAATTATTATTAAAGATTTCTAATTACTGCTTATGTTTTTGAAAAATTGCTAATGTGGTAGCCTCAAAATAATATCTGGGAACATGTGAACTTGAAGCTTTCTTACTCAATATGTATAAGTCTTAATAATATACTTGCATCATTAATATAATGGAATTCTTGCAGGAAGGATCTTTCTGTTATTATAGGATATATCAATAACTGTCATTGAATGGTGAATGTTCTCCACAGAAATGTTTCTGTTAATTTTTCTCTGGAAAACTAAGACAAGAATAAGTGAAGCTGATTGCTGCTGACACACTGCACTAAAGAACACAGTCAAACCATCAAAGCTGAACAGTATTAATTATATTTAGCAAATATTTATTAAACTCTTAGTAGGCACAAATTCTACCTGAACATTAGGTTTCATTAAAAATGATACTTCCTCCAGGAAATCCTTCTCTCTTCAGATGTAAATTAAATTTTCCTGCACTGAATGCCTATGGTACGTAATTATACCTTGTTCACATCCCTTTATTTTTTTTGTTTTATATCTAAATAATTCCCCTACCACATCCAAATATGCTTAAAAATGAATGCCCAAATATGAATAAAATGTTCTAGGTGTTGTTTTTATAAAAATATTTTAAAAGCCTTTCTGTATATCAAAATTATTCATTAGAAGACTTTGAGTATTAAGATGGAAGAGCAGTGGATTTCTTGCCCTATTTTATACTCTCAGAAATGCTCCTTGCTTCAAACATAGAGAATTATAATCATCCAATGAACTTCATCTTCCATGAAACTAGAAGACAGCAGTGACCCCAAATCATAATTTATGTTGAGAAACAGGAGTGGCCACAGATTTAAAACAAATACAGCAGAAAACACTTGGAGGGGGATACGAACAAGACCCCATCCTGTTCTTTCTAACTGAACCCAGAAACCTTAGACACTGGCATCTTCAGATATCCCAGAGGGCAGAAGTGAGGCATAGGACTTGGCTGAAAGACTATATGAGGATCACTTAACACACAAGCTCCTTTTCAGGTTCTCCTCAAGGATCTTTTACCACTTCCTGGAGTTTGGGGAGTGTTTTCTGAGGGAGGAGAAGAGGCAGCAGGCAAGGAGAGGGCAAGGGTGAAGCATTTTACAGTGGTTTTGATTTCTACAGTTTTAATTATCTATGGCAAACCACAGTCTAAAACAATTAGAAGGAAAATTCCAGAAATAAACAATTGATAATTTTAAAATAACTTTTATTATAATATGTGGTTATAAAGTTTTATTTTACTAGTTAATATTATTATTGACTTTTCATTGTGACCAATTTGTAAATTAAACTTTTATCAAAGGTATATATGTGGTGGGCTCAGAAAACTATAACCCTAAATATGTCACTTTGAACTTTGAACTGAGAGCACCTGAAGAACAGAAATTGCAGGAAAAAGCTTTCTCTAAAGTTCACCCGTTTACCTAAAGATCAAATTGCCAAAGAGGAACACAGTTTCCTCCAATCTTTTTGGTAAAATTTCACTAACCCAAGAAGATTAAACTCATATCACAGAAGAGCCTGAAAATCAAAACACCACACCAAGAGCCCAAAGGAACTATGTCCCTCTGTCGGCATCATCTATTCTTTAAGCCCATTTGAATTCCCTAAAAATCATCACTACCCTCTGAAATTACCTATATCCTTCATGTCGCTCTTCCCTGAGAAGAGGGAATATAAATGTCAACCATCTGGCCTTTTCTTGAGTTTCATATTTTGCATGGCTCCTGTGGCCTGTGCATGTATGTTCATAAATTTATACCTTTTGTCCTGTTAAACTGTCTATTATTAGCTTGTTTCAGCAGAATTGGTTATCAAACCTTCAGAGGAAGAGTTTGAACTTATCTACATGCGAATAAGCAAAAAAGTATATGTAGGGTTTGTACTATCCATGTTTTCAAGTATAGCCTGGTGGGAGGGGTCTATAATGTACTATTGTACTATCCCACGGATAAATGAACCGATGTGGTAAGAATGAAATAAAAGGTAAAAGTCCTCATACTTAATGTAGAGAGCATCATTCCTATTCCTCATTCCCATTCCCAGAATACTAGCACACTTGGCAGGAGATTAGAGATTTTTTTGTTGGAAGAACTGAAAGGCTATAGGCAGTGACCCCTGCAATAGTAAGCTTCATCTATAGTAAAAATCACCAGTCAAAAAGCCTGCCCAAGTACATAATGATTTCAACTAGCACTTATATGTCTCGTTATTAAATGAATGAAGAGAAAAGATCAACAGCTATCCAAGAAAGTCTCCAATTTAAAAGACAGATAAGCTAACAAAAAACCAATTTAGATGAATTTGAGAGTATGCATGAAGCAGAACAAAGTTTCACTAAAAATCTCAGACACCCATGCTAAGAAGATATTAAAAAGAATATTGCATCCATCGAATATGGGTTGCTATTTGAGAAAATAAGAGAATTAAAAAAACTTTAGTGAAGTAATAATATGAGAGCAGAAAACACAACATGAAAGAAAAATTGAAATTTAACACCAAGGAGTTTTCTTGGAGGGTAAAACAAAAGGACAATGAAATAGAAATAGAAGACACAAGAGGAAAACAAACAAATGAGGGCCAACTACAGAATCTGACATCTGACTATAGAAGCTCTAGTAGAAAGGATCTGAGAAAATAAAATGCAAATAAATTGGAAAAAATAAATCAAATTTTCTCAAATCAAAATGACAGTCCGTAATGGCTTAAAACATAATAGAAACAACTTTCAACCTAAAATTCTATCAATTATGTGTGAGATGAAATTTTTAGACATAAAAATGTATTGCAAGACTGTTACAGGGTATGAAAGACAAGAGGTATGAAGAAAATTAAGCAAATGGAGAAAAAGATAAGTAACGGCAGGAAATATAAAAAAGATACAGAAGGAAACATCATAGAACACTTCTTGGTTTAGTAAGAAACAATTTCTAACCCAGGAGCTGTGGTGCATGCCTGTAATCCCAGCAACTCAGGAGGCTGAGGCAGGAGGATTGCAAGTTCAAAGCCAGCCTCAGCAACTTAGCTTGGCACTAAGCATCTCAGCGAGACTCTATCTCTATTAAAATACAACATGGGGCTGAGGATGTGGCTCAGTAGTAGAGTGTCCCTGAGTTCAATCCCTGGTACCAAAAAACAACAAAAAAAGAAACAATTTCTATATATTGAAAAAAAGGTCAATTCTATTTGTTTACTCAAGAATTATGACTATATTCCAAGATAACATGGAGATAATGGTTTAAAAGAGCCAAATCCTAATTTACCATAGTTGAAGGACAATGGCTAAGACTAAAAATTGATAAATCAAGAGAACTGAACTTGGCAACTTCTGAAAAGGTGAACTGAATAAGTGGAGTGGGGATAAGTGTGTCAAGGGTCTTTCATCTTTTGTTATCATTCTTTGAACATACTTTATACACATATTTTACTTTGATATAAATTTTAAAAAATAACTAGTGCACCAAATGTTTACCATTCTTAGAATTAAATTTCATTTCTACTTGAACACTTATTCATGAAACAACCACATTCCTCTTAGTAATTGATGCCCTTTTAAAATCATTTATACCAAATACTTACATATATCTAAATACTTAAATATGTGATTTATTATGTGATATTATTTTTTTATCTACATCATATTTTCCTTTCTGAACATTTTAATAATGTTTCCTACAAGCAAGTGTAGATATTAAAACATATTAAAATGCAGATAAGATAGTCAACAGAAATGAATCTATTATTTTATAATGCCAACTCCCTCTGTAAGCTTTGGGAAAATTACATACACATTTACAGGTCTACATACAATATTTAGTGTCTACATTTGAACCAAAATTATTACAGATCTATTTTCTGAACTAGTGTCCTTTTCTCTAACTAAATCAAATTAAGAAAGCAATGCGAATTTCCTCACAAGCTATTTCATACTTGGATGCCCTTGAACTTTACCGAGCTTGAACTAAAAAACATGTGTAGGTAAAACACTTTGGTATTCAATATACTAAGGAATGTTTATTTGCTGTTACCTTTCAAAGTGAAACTTAGTGAAGAACACATAAATATAACTACTAATTTATTTAGACTTTACAAATGAAAAACTGTCAAATATAAGGACACTAATACCTGATACATATAAGAATTTAATTTCAATATTCAATATATTTCTTTATTATTTTTAACAATATAGAAATTATGTAAAATTTGGGAGTATATAAAAATAGAACAACTTAAATGATTATTGTCTTTTAAAACTATAGCTGGCATAGTCATACATTGTAGGAGAAAAAACTGTCATTCAACTGTGTATTTATTGTCTTGACTTATCAAGTATATGTATATACTTATACTTTTTTTCTTCAAATAAGAATTTATCAGAAATGAAGTAAAACAAGTATGTCTCACCATGCCCAATATATAACTGCTAGTTAGCAGATATCTTTTTAAATTATAATTTTAAAACTAAACAATATGTTATATTCTTAGTTGAATTATGTGCAAATCACTACTTAGATAGGTTATAAGTGTTTTTAAAAAATCTTTCAGAGGTAAATCACAATCTCTAATAATAAGAAGTAGAATTTTCTTGGCTTTATTCAATTTTAATAAGCAAAATTTGAACAAGTATTCACTTAAGAAAGGGAAATAGGTATAAGAATTATTTCATATTGAAAAGTTACATTAATCTGCTTTATCATGAACATAATATGCTAGACAAATAATTATGAGTTGCAGTTTTCTTTTATGTAAACATTATTTAGCAGTGTAATTTAGGATATTAATGAACAATAATTTATCTCTCTTTTATGTTGGCATATGATTAACTAATATAGATTATGATATAGGCATGAACCACCATTAGTGATATTTCTAAGACCCCGTTAGTTTCCAAGAGCTTGGATATTAATGGCAAAGTATTTTAATTAGCTTTGTCTGTTCTTCAACTACATAGTTAGGATCTACCCAAATTTTCAAAGCTGTTAATGTGATTTAGTGTGTATTAATCTCACAGTATTCCATTAAGTTTTCCTCCATCATGGGTGCTAGTTAATTAGCCTAGAGGAGGAAGAACTTCTTCCTCTAAGAAATCTGATGTTGGGAGCCTATAAACACTTATCCATCTCCAATAAGCACATGGAAGGACCAGCTGAAGATGTGGGAGGGAAATTACCAAGAACTACTACTGATGTCTGTCTGTTCTTGGGTAGATCTGGAGGAGTTAAAAAAGAACCATCTCCACAAAAGGATCTGATGCTGAGACAGTACAACTAGGAGGTCTTTAGAAAATTTCAAAGAGCAGATAAAGCTCAGTCCAACTGCTCTGAAATTTCACCTTACATTTGACTCATTAAAGGCACTAAAATCAAACATATTTTTTGGTCATTATTTATTTCTATCCCTTAAAGAGAAAGTCCAGGATCAGGAGTGGAAAAATACAACATTGTTGAGCTGTAGGCTGGGCTGTACATAGGTCAAGCAAGTCACTTGCTGCGAGACTCATTACATGTAGGACCTCTGGGCCAAGCAAACTGTTATAAGAGACAGTACTAGTTAGAGCTATAATTTTTCCTCTCTCCCATCCATTATTAGTGTTAAACAACTAGGAATAGGACAGTTGAATTTGGTTCCCTTCCAAATTGAACCTGAAAAGAGATCCTGGTCCAAAGAGACAAGAAAGCCAAATCCACAGGCCCTCCACCAGTCGTCGTGTTATAGTCTTAGTTAAATGACTTATATGCAAATCACAGACAATATGTCTAGTGTTCTTCAAATGGGAAAGACGGTGAGAGGATAGAATCATACAGGCCCAGGGAAGAAACACAGACCCACATGTTGAAAAGCCATATAAAAGCATACATGTGAGAATAATTCTCTATAGGAGACTAAAGAAAATGCAATTGTAAAGAGTATATGCCAATTTCAACCAACTCCTAAAATCATGGATTCTCTAAGACCAAATCAAAGATTAAATAAATAAAAGAAGCTCAAAGAAAAAGGTTATTCATGATAAGTTAGGTCAGATGTGTTAGGAAAAAAAAGTAAATAAACTAAGATTATAAAGTAGAATTAAAGTTTTATTTGGAGGTAATAATATGGGGGATAAAATTAATAACAGAATGTGTGACAGATACCATTGCCCTGTGTACATGCATGAATGCACAGATGGTGTGACTCTACCTTGTGTACAAACAGTGAAACAATAGCTGTACTCCATTTGTGTTCAATGAATCAATAAGTAAATAAAAGAATAAAAAAAAAAAAAAAAAAATTAAAAGAAAAAATAAAAAAAAAAAAAATAATATGCAATTCAAAACTGAATTAGCAAAGACAGTCATATTTTAGAATAAAATAATTTAAAAATGCACCTCCATTCTCTCCCTATCAAAAACAATCAGTCCTAAGTAGCTTCTTTGTAATAGAGATTACAACCTAATATCTATAAAATTAAGAGAGAAGAACCTGAGCCTAGTATTTCATGCACACATTAGTTATCACTTACTTACGAAAGCAACAGAAAGACATTCTTAGACATTAAATAAATGTGGATTGTATTCAGCTATAAGCCCAAATTAACACTGACTTAAAAAGCCCAAATTAACACTGACTTAAGCAAAGAGAAAAGTTTATTTCTCTTTTACACCAAAGTTCATAGATAGGATGATATTCCACAGTGTAAGGGACTCATCATTTTTCTATATTAAATTGCTTTATCTTTTGTGCCCTACATAGATTCAAGAATTACATTCTGACTGAAGCCCATCAACCTCTCTAGCTATCAAATCCCCAATTCCAGACATCTGAAGGAGGAAATTAGAAGAACAACAAATACTTTTCTTTAAAAGCATTTTCAAAAGGAAGTCTACCATACAACTCTTGATTTAGTACATGTGTTAATGAATGTACCCAAATCCTAAAGTCTTTATCATTCTTTTACCTGGGACCACTTCTCAGATTTCTTTATGCAACTGGGAATCTTGAAGTCCTTACATGGTACATATCACATAATTCTGTGATATACCTGTTCTCCCTCTGGGCAGAGTGGGCTTGCTAATTGTTTCTATAAAAGTAATACTTCCTATATTTAGTAAATGCACCTATGACACACACGCATGTGCAGGCTCTCTGCATCACTGTGGGATCTGAGGCTCAGGAAACTAGCACCGCAATGCTGAAACTCCTTGTTTATACTGTGAGGAATAAAGGTTCTGACCTAGGAGACTTCCGTCTTTTACTTGCTGGCATCTATGGAGCTGTGTTAAACTAATTTACTAACTTTTACAATTTTTTTTTTTGTAAAGAGTTCTGCTTTTAGCTGTTGGTCACCCTATCAGACTTATTAACATAGGATAGATTCCAATAAATACTTACCAGGAGTTGGTCCCACACTTTCATTTATACTCCTCCACGTTGTAGCACTTAATCACAGAGCTACACCTAGTTTTAAAAAGTGGTTGAAAAATGTAGTTTCTTATTTTAGGCAACCATGTACCCAGCCATAAATCAAAGGTTCTATGAATACCAAATAGGGGTGGCAAGTTATATAGACTTGAGGCTCAAATAAGTCTACTTCCTAATTTGGAAATCAAGTTTTATTGGAACATAATCATGCCTTTTCATTTTTGTATTGCCTATGGTTGCTTTAAGCTACAAGGCAGAGCAGAGTAGTGGAATATACACCCTGTGGTCATATAAACTTAAAATATTTACTGTCTTTTCCTTCAAGGAAAAATTTTCTAACTTTTGGCACAGAAGAGGAAAACTGATACTGAGGGTTAACGAACTCTGCCATCAATATTTAAGGTCTCGGAAAATGTACTCTTGATGCCCTTTTTTAATAAAGCCATATCCCATGCACCAAAAAATGATTTGTTTTAATATCAATAATATTGACATCAATAATACCAATGTGACCTAAAACAGTAAGTGAGGATGAAGAGGATTTGGACAATTAATAAAATTCAGGAAATTGATAGGGAATATTGTACCCAACAACTGCAGAATATATATTATTTTGATGTTCTTGAAACATTTACCAAAACTAACCAGATTCTGGGCCATAAAGTAATACTCAAGAAATTTCAGGGGATAAAAATCACCGAGCATAGTCAGTGACCACAGAGGACTTTTAAACTAGTAAGTTATTAAAAATATAACTGGAAAATCCCCAAACAAAATAAAGTTCAATAATAGAGTTTACTAAATATAATACAAGTGAATACAGAAATAAAAATTAGAAAACATTTTGAAATTTAAGATAAAAACTTGTGGGATACCCTAATTCCATGTTGGACAGAGAAACTTAGAGACTTAAGGTCATATATAAGAAACAATTTTTTAAAATGAATTATCTAAGTATAAATATCAAGAATAACAAAATGAGAGGTTGGCTCAGTGGTAGAGCACTTGCCCAGTACGTACAAGGACGTGGCTGGTTTTGATTTCCAGGACTTCAAAAAAAAAAAAAAAAATAAGAAAAATAAGGAAAGGAAAGAAAAGGGACAGAAAGGAGGGTGGGAGGGAGACAATAAATTTAACTCAAAAAACTTAAGGAAGAAAACCCCCCAAAAGAACAGAGATTGATGGAATTGAAAAATCCTTAGTAAAACTGGTAGGAAAACACTGACCAATATTAATGAATGAAAAAGGTAACATCACTATATATACTACAAATATATAACAAAAGAAAATCATGAATAATTTCCTTGTCAATAAATTAGAAAATTTATATGCATACATCAAATTCTGAAAGGAATAAAATACAACAGACATATGAGAAACAGAAATCTGAATTATCCTATATGTATTAAAGAATTTAATTAATAAACAAAAACCTACACTGCAAGGAGTATTCCAAGAACTTGTAAATTCTTCTAAATATTCAAGGAAGAAATAACAATTTATATAAACTCTTTTCAAGATTAGAAAAAGAGGGAATACTAACCAAATTATTTTAAGATGTCAGAGTAACCTTGTTGCCAAAATCCTGACAAGGGCATTTTAAGAGATGAAAATTAAAAAGCAGTCTAATAAATATGGACATAAAAAATTTAAAAATTATTAGCAAATTCAATGCAGTAATATATAAAAATGATATTGAATGAGCATGCTCAGTTTATTCTAGGAACAGAAAGCTAGGTTAATATTTTAAAAAATCAAATTGTATTAGTTCATTATAATAATTAATCACATGATCATCTCATAGATATAAAAAAGGCATTCAAAAAAGTTTTATACCTGCGTGTGATTTTTAAAAATAATCTAGAAAAACAGAAAAGAACCACAAAACATCACACTTAATGGGAAAGAGTAAAAATATTGCACTTGAAAACAGATATGATCAGAAAGGATGATACAAAAATTTATAGAAAACATAATTTTGTATGTAGAAAAAAATGTAAGAAATTATTATTAGTGACTTTAGCAAACACATTGGACACAAAATTAAAGCTGAAAAAATTACAAAACAATAAAATATATCATTTATGTATATTTTAAACTGCAAATGCATGAATATAACCCTATATAATACATAACTACATATATAATTATAAATATATATGTAATACATGCACTGTCTAGCCTTAACTGATATATTTTCTGCCATTTTCTATATAAGCATATATTTTTCATGATTAAAATGGTATCTTATTCTTAGTGAGAAAATAAATAAACACCTAAATTTATCAAATATGGTCAAATGTCTTCTAGGAGGTATTTTTATAACCATAAATTTTTCATCACTTCCTATTCATGTCCCAAAATTTCCCTTTTTATTCCTGAATAAAACTTAATGTTCAACTAAAAAAAAAGAAAATAACAAGCTACATTCAGAGATTTTGTCACACATTTTCCAATTCAAGTTTTGTATATTATTTAATAGATACTTCATAATAAAAAATCATATGATTTAGTGAAAAACTTCATCACTTTAGTGTAAAAATAAATATCCCAATGCAAAGAATCATAAAATCCCAAAGAAAATTTAGTTCATAAAATAAATAGTAGGGGCTGAGAAGCTAGCTCACTGGTAGAGTGCTTGCTTAAAGCTTGGGAGAAGTCCTGGGCTTGATCCCCAGCAAGCAAAAAAAAAATAGTAACACACTTTCATATTTCTGAATACATATGCATCTCTATATGCATATAAAATATACATCTATATAGCATATATTTCTAAATATGCATGCTATATATAAATATGTATAAAGCAGAAGTAAGTTATTTTTAATATGGAATTTTAGAATTTTAGTTCTGACATAGTATGATTATCAGTAAATCTTTCAAATACCTGAAGAGAATTTATAAAATTTTAGAATCTACCTATGATAGGAGAAAGTAGACCTAATGTGTTAGTTGAGATAATACAGTATAATGGTTAAAGGATCAAACTTCGGCAATGATTACTTTTATTTATTCCTAATTTTAAATCTATGAAATAAGAGTAAGTGATGGAATCAGCATTCTAGGTTGGTTCAGAGGATTAAAAGTGATAGTATATCTAAAACTCTTTCTAAATACTTATTAATTTAATGAACACAATTGTAACTGACATAATTTATCAATAAAAAGGGAAGAGTTGAAATGGATAGAAGCTTTGTTGCCTCCAAAGGAAAGAGAACTAGCAAAAACATCTAAAAATCTTTTTCATATCATTTTAAAGGACATGTCTATATAAGTAAAATTTAATATGTTTTATTGAATTGTCTTACTAGTTAAGCCAGTACTTTGCACACAGTGAGTGATAGTAGTTGATACTCTTTCATAAAAAATGAGATTTTAGTATAAATTCTTGTCATGTGTGCAAAGTGCCTGATTCCCTCTTTGATATAAGACAAAACTTTTAAGTAAATGTAGTTTTCTGAATTAAACTTCAGGACTATGCACAGTGATTAAACTCGACCCAGAAAATAGGGAGAAAAATCAATTTATATATAACAGACACCCCCCACACACACACTCTCACGTAATCCCCCTTTGATATTAGTGCTTCAAAATGTTGGCTCAATGAAACATGCAGACATCTTACAAATCTTATAAATGTAGAGCTAAAAACAAGGTAACACCTACGTACTAATTTCCTAGAAACTCTTGGTGGAATTTTAGTTACCTAACCACCAACTATAATTTTCCTATGTTGTATTTAACATGCATTTGAAAAAAAATAATGATATAGATGGATATGCTTTATTATTTCCTTTAGCAGGACTGTAACACTATATCAAATTTTATTTTGGTGGTCCTTTTATTAGCTTTCTACCACTTGATCAGCTGATATCACTAATAATAAATTTTTTTTAATAAACTGGAGTTTGCAAGTCCTGTCCTGAGACTGTAATATTTCAAAAAACAGTCTAAGCTTTAGGGAAAAAACCAATTACAGAAACAGCATTAAAAATGCCAAGCACCGGGCAGAAGCAATTCTGGATCAGTTTAAAAAAGTGATTGATGAAACTCTAATCCAAGCTGAAGGAACAGTTTCACGACAAGCTGTGACCATTCCACACACTTCATTAGCTGCCATAATTAGCCTGGTGTTTCAATTTGTTAGAACTGGTGGGGACAATTTTCCTCAGAATGCAAACATCAAAAAACAGGGTCCCTCAGACTTCAGAAGAGGCTGATGAGAGGCTTTTCTAGTCTCTGTTAACTAAAAGATTAATTATTGCTGATGGGAGGCTGTGCTGTGATTGTCACTCTGTCTATGTGCATTACTTTTAGCATTAGAAGAAAGATATGGTTGACACTGCACTACTCAATCAAGCAGCTTCACATTAGAGCACAAAGTCGGTTTTAATATCCAGGGTGTTTTTGATTGATTTTTCTTCCTGTTTTCTGGGCCCATGAGTCACATCTATTTATTTATATTAGAATTTTTTAACTCTCTCTAAAATATTGAGAAATTTTGTTAATATACTTTGCCTCAAGTCATAGCTTCCTTCTTACTACATATTAGCAAAAGTGATTTCATATATTTTTGTGATTGCATAATGACATCTTTCAAATAACTTTATGAATCTTCTAAGACTATAAATGTTTAAACCAACCTAGAAAGCTACATTTATTATACCTATATTTAGAACTATTGCAGTATAATCTTATCCCTCGATTAATGGCATGCACTCTGACTTTTCATAATACAAATTCACGAAATCTCATTAAAGGGAATGGGAGGAAGGGGACTCCTGTTTAGTTTTCTTAGAATGCAAGTGTTTTTGTTTCACTCTTTTGGCCACAGGTAAAGTTCATCTCAAACTGATAGTATGTATTAGTGGATGACATCATTAAAATTACATAAAAATCTTAATTTTAATCCCTTTGGATTTACTATTATTTGTTTTCATTGTTACTTTAAAGGAAAAAAGTCCACCCTATATGCCTTTTTTAAAAACTTATTTTTTTAATTGGCTTATCATAAGTGAACTGGAAGGAGTAATTTAGTGAGATGAGGGGGAAACATTCATAGCTGAAGAAATTGGCAGTGTTTTCAATTCTACTACAACACCTGAGTGGAAAAGGTTTAAATCAAGAAAAATAATATTAGAGAAAAATGCTTGTCTGAGCTTCCAGAGGAAAATTGTCCACAGATTCTGTTAAAATCAAGTTGCTTCTATACCAGTTTGGCAACTACATCACTTAACAGCAGCACTGTCCAATAGACACAAAATGTAGGCCACATATATACTTTTATTTATCTAGTAGTTACATAACAAGTAACCAGAAACAGACGAAATTAATTACATGTTAAGAAAGTGTTTTAACCCAAGTTATCTAAAATATCAGCATCACATGTCCTTAATATAGAAATATTTACGATATGCTAACCAAGTCGGTCTTCCAAGATCCAACATTTTTTATATTATAGCACATAATTCGGAGAAACCGTATTTCAAGTGTTCGATACCTACATGGCTATCATATCAGACAACACAGATTTAGAGAATGTGTAGCCTTCTTTCCCAGAAAGCACTTGCAAGCTATTTAGGGAACAGAACAATTTCAGTTTTATAAAGTTACATACTCAACGAAGAGGATGATGAAGAGTAAAAAGTGCTTCTATTTTCTCAACTGTACGCATAGTTTATAAATGCAGGCCAAATCAGTGGGAAATGGAAGACTTAATAAAACTACACTAAGATTTCATTTCACTCTAATCAGAATGACAATGATCATGAATACAAACAACAATAAATGCTGGTGAGGTTGTGGGGGAAAAGGAACACTTCCACATTGTTGATGGGATTGCAGACTAATACAACCACTCTGGAGAGCAGTTTGGAGATTCCTCAAAACACTAAGGATGGAACCACCCTGTGACCCAGCTATCCTACTCCTTGATATTTTCCCCAAAGATCTAAAATCAGCATACTACAGTAACACATCCATATCAATATTCATAGCAGCATAATTCACAATAGATACATTATGGAATCAACCCAGATACCTGTCAATACATGAAAGGATTAAAAAATTATGTTGTATATATATATATACAGTGAAATTCTACTCAGCCATTAAAAAGAATGAAATTATGGCATTTGCCTGTAAATGGATGGAAATGGAGAACACCATGCTAAGTGAAATTAGTCAAAGTCAGAAACTCAAAAGTCAAATGTTTTCTCTCATATATGGAAGCTAGAGTAAATTAAGTAAAGAAGGAGGGAAGGATAAGATAACATAAAGAACCAATCAAGTACAAATTAATAGATGAATGAAAGAAAGGGGAAGTGGGGGGAGGATGGGAAAGAAAGGGAGAGGGAATGGAGAGGGTGAGTCATGAATATGAAATCGATTTCCAAGCATGTATGAGTTTGTTGGGATGAACCCACCTACTATGTACAATCACAAAGCTCTAATAATTTTTTTAAAAAAGGAAAGAAATCAACAGACAAAGAGTGAAAATGCAGATGACAGAGAACTGTGTGCACTGCCGGTACTGAATAGAGCCACACACTGGGCCAGAAAGAGTGCCAAATCCTAGGACAGAGATATATGATTAAGACAAGACCATTTTCCTTAGCTGTAATCAGAGCTGAGATTCAGCCAGCATGTACCAGTATGGTTAAAAAGGATATTATCACATGAAAATGCTTTCCTTATTTGCTAATAAATAACTGTTAACTCCATTACCAACCCTAAATGCCCCTATATCCAGCAATTGAAGAATTACTTTCTATTCCAGCAGGAAGCCCAGGATTACTATCCATTCTGATTGTTTAGTTGTTTGTATAGCATATTTAACAAACATTTTTCTATCACTCATGTCTATACATAATTAGGTGTTCATAATGACCATAGTTAATTATCTATCAAATCTAGTTAACTTAGTCATATTGCTGTGTGTTTGATCTTTTCATCAAATTGTTTCTTCCTACGATCAGCAAAAAGACTGTTAAGTAAAATGCCTAAATTTAGTAGCTCTGAACAGCCACACAGAAGGCACATAGAAACTAAACTCAATCAAGTCTGCCAAGCCATTTGTTATTCAAAAATATTATAGAGATTATTTCTGCTAGGATTTTGCAGCATGTGGAAGATTTTACTTCCACAATTCTACATATCTACTTTTATCTTTTATCTTTGAATTGGTTTTTAAATAGTGAAAGATACATCCCAAAATAGCTCCTAGATTTGATACATAATATTCAAAATTGTTGAATTATGCATCTTTTAGACACAGAATTTTAAAACTTGAATTACAAAATAGCCAAAGAATAAATAACTTCTTGAGTGAAGATTTTACCATTAAAAATGAGAAACAAATGCACGTGTCCTTTGTAAAAAGAGAATGTACTCTTTTTCACAAAAAGTGGTTAGATTTGAAAAGATTAGAAATTACCCCAAACTATTATTCACCCCATCTAAAGATCTTTGATTGAAAACATACATTCAAGAGGGGCCATATACCACTGGGGAGTGGGAGAACCTGTGGCATGAAAATAATTGTTGAAGCTACCTTGTGATGTAGAAGAATAAAATGGAACCAATATTTTCATTCAAGTGGAACAATAGCAGTTTTCTCATTGAATTTTGCTTTATACATTTTCTTTACTTGCAAAATGTGAATTTATTCCCACATTTTAAAAATAGACACTTCCTAGTTGTAACTTTTAAAAAACTATTATTTTATTTGTTCTGTGAAGGAAATTAGTTTTGAATAAAATCAAATCGACTATATGTAAATTTGGGGACCATTTCCATGTTTGTACTTTATTCTGGAGAGACGGTCCATAGCGTCAATCAAATTCTCTAAAGTCATAAATCCAAAAATGTATCAAAGTATTAACTTGGTATTTTCATATTATTTTATAAGAAAACAGCAGCTTCCTATATTAAACTGAAAACTCACTATGCCCCTCCACAAATGAAACTTCCCACATCAATTAAGTATAAGAAATGAAGTAGGCAAAAAGATTTCTCACAAAGGGAAAGCCAAATGGTTAAAGTGGAAAAAAGTAGTGACTTGGTTTATTTAAGAACTAGTGAATCTGTGAGTAGACAGGCTTGATACAGAAGCTCATGCCCACAAGTAGGCAACATACACTTGGAGTTTATTGTTTGTCTTGAATTACCCTTGCTAACTGTACTCCCATAGAGGAAATACTATAGCACAAACCATTACTTTTATATGTGAGTTTCAATATGACAGAAACAGTTTTCCAGTTATTTTCCCATGTCATCTTTCCTATACCTGGGTATATGCTCCTATTTGTACAGGAAAGAACTAGTGAGCTCAATGGGGCAAAGGCAAGACAAACCTTATTTCAGCACAACAGACATACTTTGGCTAAGGTATTCTGAAGGGAACAACTCTTCTGACTGCCAGGTTTAAAAAACAAAATCAAGCATACTGTCATCCCCAATGAGATCATTACGTACAATAATAGTGATGAAAATTATTACCAAAAAATTAGAATATATTTTAGAAAAACGGTAAAATTTGAAAATGTCTTTCTTTGCTTTGGGATAATAGGCTTTGTTGAAGCAGTGTTATAAACACTCTACAGCAGAAAAGGTTTCTTCAAAGAGAACTTTATTTTTATGTTAGATGTCATCAAAAATCAATCCTTAAAGCTACCAATGATTATTTAAGTGCTACTAAGTCATAATTTTATATTAATGCAGTGGCTACATTCTGCAATGATTTTCTTCATAGAACATCAAATACTTAGCATTTGAAACCTGAAACTCTCCCACTCTAATTCATGCAACTTCAGATCTTTTTTTATTATTAGCATTTCTATCTATTATAGAATAGTAAGATGAAAGTTAAAGCATGGAAAATTTTATCAGAAGTGTTTTTGTATAAAAAAAGAAGTACATTAGTGATTAACATAACTTATTTAATATACTTTCTATCATTTGTTTTCTGATGTAGTTTTAGACATTTTACTTTGAATTTTAGGTATCACTAACCGTGAACATGAAAACTTACTTTATTGAACTAGGTAAACATTTTATATACAGAATTTTGTATTTCCTTAATTATGCTATTAAAACTACAAAGTATATTCATACTTGCAGATGAGATTACTTCCACCCTTTGGACATTATATATTAGATATCAAAACTAAGATGATGGACGATTTCTGGATTCAATTAGTAAACAATATGCAGTACCTCAAAAATCATAGTATATTAGTAAAGCTTCAGATTCAAGCAGGTATAGTTTTAAATTCTAATTGCTTCTTTTTGAAAATAATATTTTAAGAAAATGCTAACTTTGAAAAATTGTTTCTAGGCTTTAGCAATATGAATGAGGTTCAACTGAATATATGGAAAAACAAGATAGAAGTATTTTTTTAATGTAGTACACACATGACATAAAAATGAAGGAAAAAAACTATATGGCAAATGTTAATTGTTCTTTATTAGTGCTATAAATGTCATACTATTATATGGCTTTAGGTTGGTGAGCTATAAAGAAATTTGAACAGATATATACTTCCAGTTTTCTAAAGGCAAATAGATTCTTTCAAAAACACATTCAGAAAGGATCTATAATAAAATAATTAAAACATTAAATAAATGCACAAAATTAGATTTTATTTACCATAAGAATATGTGTTTTTTGGATTAGGATGTCATTTTTACATTAGGATTTGATCTTTCAAATACCAATTAAATTTGCTACTCATGTATAACTTGGAGGTGGGGGGAATGGGTGGATAGAAGATACTTTCTTAAGGAAGGATTAGGAGAAAACTAGTAAATGTCCCTGGTATTGAACCGAAGGATTGACTGAATGGGTGGAAAAAATTTATAAGATAACAATTACCAGGGAGTGGGTTTTGTATTGGGCATGTTAAGTGTGAGCTGCTTCTGGGATAAGCAAAGAAAACAATTGAAAGAATAATACAGCAACATTTTTTTCCCTCTATTGCTGCTTACTGGCAAGTTACATGATTAAATGAAGAAGGTAGGGAAAGCAAGACATTTATAATATAACAGATAAATGACAATGTATTGCTAGTTAGACAGCATAATAAGTACCATCTAATTTTCTCTTTAGAATCCATTTATTCTTCAAAGCCCTGGATCATCATCAAGGGACCACATTTTCCAACTGAAGAATTACAAAAGAGGAAAATTACATTTTATTAAATATTCCAATTGTTGTGAGCAAACCCTTTGCAAATAGTTCTTGGAGTAGATTTAATAAGATAGTAAGGTCAACACTTTTATCCTCAGAACAACAATATAAAATATTTTCCCCAGTTTTGTATTTTTATAATATTTAATAGCTATCCTGAAAGTCAGCATTTATCAAGTAATCACTTTCTGGTCATTTGGTAATATATAGTTGTTAAAATTTTAACATGTAAGCAGATTTTAAATTTTCCCTAATAAAATAGTCCTAACCTTAAAATAGTCACCTAAAAGTAAATTGTATAATAATTCAGAAACTACCACTCTCCAACATAAATAATGGAAATTACAAACTGCAGCATTCTGAACCTCGGCAATATGACTTAGTATCTTAGGATACGAATGTTTAGGTAAAATAATTCCCCGAAGAATATCTTTAGGAAAAAATATATTGCATTTGGGCAGAATTAAAAATACTCAGTTAAGGATATTAAAATAAATTAACAATAATTTAACAATGGAACACTCTTTTCAAACAAATTCTGAAGCAGGATGTCCAGCATGTAACACAAATGAATGGAGTTGTGTTTGAGTTCAGTGGGTGCTCTCTATAGGGCTCAGGATGCTGAGTGAACCTGAGTGCTCATATCACATTATAAAGTGGTATAAAGTGAACAGGTAATGCAAAGTTAAGAGAAATATTTGACATGTCTTTTATTTTTAGGGTCTGTGTCACAATTGGCTTCCTTTGTTTATTTTAAATAAAAAGTAGAAAAATAATAATACTAAACACCAGCTTGGGGATTTACCAAAACTAATTTTCAAAGACCTATTTTTTTATATTATGATATAAAATCAAATATAAGATACAAAAGGATATGAAATGCTATGTACAATTTCAAATCTGACTTGACAGTAAGCTTTCACATATTTGCCTTAAGAAGTAATATGTTAGATATTTAACATATTTAAATTTGTTAAAACATGAACTATACAGAATAGAAAATGAACTTACATTAATAAAGACAAATTAATATTTTGATCAACTTTTTCTAAATATGTCACTCTAATATTCATACAAAAAATGGAGTCAACAATGGATAAATTTTAAATGGTAGATATAGATAGCATGTGAAATTTATGTTAAGTAATAAAATTACACTAATAGCTCTGTGTAGTGGTGCACATCTGTAATCCCAGCAACCCACAAGGCCTGTCTCAGCATCTTAATGAGGCTGTCTCAAAATAAAAAGAACTGATTCAATCCCTACTATCCCCCAAAATAAAATGTGCAATCACTCCACCTATAAAAAAATTATACTAATAGTATCCAGGTGTGGTGGCACAAGTCTGAGCTGCAGAGGATGAGGCAGAAGGATCCAGCCTCAGCAACTTAGCAAGGCACTAAGCAACTCAGTGAGACCCTGGCTGTAAATAAAATAGAAAACAAGGCTGGGGATGTGGCTCAGTAGTTAAGAGCCTCTGAGTTTAATCCCTGGTACCAAAAAAAAAAAAAAAAGGATCATGAATATAATAAAGATTAAAATGTACTATGTTTATAATGTCGGGTATCCATCTAAGTGATTTATATGATTCTCTAATTCAGTCACCACAATAGCACTATGAAGAAGGTAAAATATTTTCTAATTACCACAAAAGAGGAAACTGAGGTATAGAGAGTTTAAATAACTTGCTTAATATGTGTCTAAATTAGAAAAATATATAAATCATTACCATATAAGAATAAATTTCAGCTCAATTTCTACCACCATGAAGATGGTAAAAAAAAATAATTATTTAACTTTTAGAAGGACCTTTTAAGTATATCCTAGGTTAAAAATCATTTCTCTTCTGAAATAATCCTATAAAATTAATAAAGAAGTTTGCAGCCTAGCAGATATTTCCAACATTTGAGATAGGAAAAATGTCAGCACTTTAATTTCTGGGGTACAGCAAACTACAATGTGAAAGAAATTCCTCTTACCTAAATGTTCTGAATAAAAGATTGTAAGAACACTAGCAATGTAGTTCAGTGGTAGAGTGGTAGAGGGCCTGCCTAACATGCATGAGGTCCTAGGTTTGATATCCAGCACCACCAAAAAAATAAAAAATAAAAAAAAGGAAAAATATTTTTAAAACTTTTTTATTTTTTTTCCTCAAGATTGTTTCATAAACAAGAAAATGAGATTTTGTGGAAGAAAACTGAAAAGAAAGTGCCATTCCAGGGGGGGTCACAGTTAGCATTTCTGCCATGGTACATATGTATGCATAGAGTTCTAGAATCTGGGTATAACCTGCCACATGCTCAAGTAGTAGACACCTGGGGCTGGAGCAGAGTGGGAGGTTAGATCAGAGAACTCCATATAAAACCAGGACTCCTGGTTTAACTAGAAAAAGACTCTAATAGGGAGACTTTCAGTGTATGTATCTGTCTTATCCTTGGCTCTGGACTGAATGTAAAAAAGAAAAAATATCTTACCTAGAATTTCCTAACCATGATCTTATACTCTGAGAATTCCAGATCTGAATTCCAGATCTGAATATGTACTACCAGTGTAAAATTTTCAAGTCAAATTCAGTTTTCTGTGGTCCCTGGTGGGCAGTGCCAACAAACCCTTGGCAGAAAAACAACTTTCTCTGAAGAAATGCATTTTAAAGCAGGCTTTAAAGAATTCCCATATAAGTTTCAAGGAACAAAATGTTACAATCAAATGTAGTAAGACAAAAAATGGTATAAACATTCTTCTATTCAACGTCATCCTTGAAACTCTAGCCAGAGCAATTAGACAGGAAAAAGAATTTAAAGGGATATGAATAGGAAACAAAGAACTCCAACTATCACTATTTGCCAATGACATGACTCTATATTTAGAAGAGCCAAAAAATTCCACCAGAAAACTTCTAAAACTCATAAATGAATTCAGCAAAGTATTAGGTTATCAAATTAACACCCATATATCAAATGCATTCCTATACATCACTGATGAATCTATTGAAAAAGAAATTAGGAAAACTACCTCATTTACAATAGCTTCAAATAAAATAAAATACTTGAGAATCAATCTATCAAAAGAAGTAAAAGACCTCCACAATGAAAACTACAGAACACTAAAGAACAAAATTGAAGACAAACTTAGAAGATGGAAAGACCTACCATGCTCCTGGATAGGCAGAATTAATACTGTCAAAGTGGCCATACTACCAAAAGCATTATACAGTTTAATGCAATTTCAATAAAATCCCAATGACATTCTTCATGGAACTAGAAAAAATAATCATGAAATTCATTCGGAAAAATAAAACACTCAGAATAGCCAAAGCAAAACTTAGCAAGAAAAGTGAAGCAGGAGGCATCACAATACCAAACCTTAAACTATACTATAGCACCACAGTAACAAAAACAGCATGGTATTGGCACTAGAACAGACATTTAGACCAATGGCACAAGATAGAAGACACAAAGATGAACCCACCATAAATACAGGTATCTCATACTAGAAAAAGGAGCCAAAAACATTCACTGGAGAAAAGATAGCCTATTCAATAAATGGTGCTAGGGAAACTAGAAATCCATACTAACAAAATAAAATTAAACCCCTATCTTTCACCCTGCATGAAACTCAACTCAAAGTGGATCAAAGACTTAGGCACTAGACCAAAGACCCTGTGCTTAAAAGAAGGAAAAAGTCGCCAAAATCTTCACCATGTTGGCTTAGGATCTGACTTCCTTAACAAGACTCCTAAAGTGTAAGAAGTAAAATCAAGAATCAATAAAGGGATAGATTCAAGCTGTAAAACTTCTCAGCAAAGGAAACAATCAATAACATGAAGAGAGAGCCTACAAAATGGGAGAAATTCTTTACCACGTGCACCTCATATAGAGCGTTAATCTCCAGGATATATAAAAACTCAAAAAAACTTAACACCAAAAAAACAAATAACCCAATCAATAAATGGGTTAAGGAACTGAACAAGCACTTCACAGAAGAAATATAATCAATCAACAAATATAAGAAAAAATGTTCAACATCTTCAGCAATTAGAGAAATGCAAATCAAAACTACTCTAAGATTTCATCTCACCACAGTTGGAATGGCAATTATTGAGAACACAAACAACAACAAATGTTGGTGAGGATGTGGGGAAAAAGGTACACTCATACATTGCTGGTGAGAATCCAAATTGGTACAACCATTATGGAAAGCAGTATGGAGATTCCTAAGAAAACCTGGAATGGAACCACCATTTAACCCAGCTATCCCACTCTCAGTTTATAGCCAAATGACTTAAAATCAGTAAATTATAGTGATGCAGCCACACCAATGCTTATGGCAACTCAATTCACAACCTAGGTGACCCTCAACAAATGAATGGATTAAAAAAATGCGGTATATATATAATACAATATAATATAATATAATATATATGTAACTCAACTTTAAAAAGAATGAAATTATGGCATTTGTCAGTAAATGGATGGAACTGGAGAATATCATGCTAAGCAAAATAAGCCAACCCCCCAAAACCAAAAGCCAAATATTTTCTCTGATATGCAGATGCTAATTCACAATGTAGGGGGGACCTAAGGAAGAACAGAGGTACTTTAGATAAGGTAGAGGGGATTGAAGGGAGGGCAGTGGGTATGGGGATAGGAAAGATAGTAGAATGAATCAGACATTATTACCCTATGTGCATATATGATTACAAGACCTGTGTAATTTTTACGTCATGTACAACCAGAAAAATGAGAAATTATGCTCCATTATATATGATGGATCAAAGTGCATTCTACTGTTATGTATAACTAATTGAAACAAATAAAAAACATTTTTAAAAATTTAAATATAACAAAAAGGACAATAGATGAAAAACCAGTCATGAATGAGAGTTGACTGAATCAAATTTCAGAATCAGACAAGCCTTAGGGATTCTTAAAGTATTTTATATTTAAAGAAAAAAAGAAAGTATGAAAACCAAACAAGAAAGTATCAGAATTATCCAAACTGACTTGAGAAAGAATGAAACAGAACATTTGCATAGGAAAACAATAATTAAAAACAAAAACCTCAAGAGAACAGAGTACACACAACTGAAGGGAAATGGAAAATAGTTCTATGAAAAGTAATCAAAAGCTAGCAAGAAAACACAAAGTAGTGAAAATTATGAAATAATGGCTATAATATTAATATGTATAACATATGCGTCTAATTAGAATTCCAGAAAATACAACAGAAGAGGTGGAAAGGGCATTATTTGAAGACAGTGTGACTGAAATTTTTCCGATTTTGCAAAAGACACTGTAGATTAAGGAACCTGAGGAATTCTAAGCATGAAAAATATGAAGAAATCTACACTTAAGGAGGAACTTTAGATAATGAAGAGGGAAATGAAAGGTGGGGGTGGGGGTATGAAAAACTGTGGAATGGGACAGACACCATCACCATATGTACATGTATGATTATATGAATGGTATGAACATACACCATGAACAATCATAGAAGTGAAAAGTTGTACCCCATTTGTGTACAATGAATCAAAATGAAGTCTGTAAAATTTTTAAAAAATAAATAAACAAAACAAATGTTCATATACTACATAATTGGAAAAGTGATAAGAAAATGACAAACTCATAAAAAGAAACATGGATAAACAATAAACATATCATTTAAAAACTACTAGGATGCCAGTAAATATCTTAAAATGTTTTTAGCATAAGTTATAAAAACAAGGTAAGTTTTTAATGTTTCCATTTTCACCTGTAAAATTAATGATGATAAAACAATATTCAGTGCTAGTGAGAAGGTAGGGAAATGAAAACTCACACAAACTGCTGGAAATATAGGTTAATTTTTCCATTAATTTTTCCCAAGGTTTCTCAACAATGGCAGGACTGACACTTTAAGCAGATTTTTTTTTTTTTTTTTATTTACTTATTGATTCATTGAACACAAATGGAGTACAGCTATTGTTTCACTGGTTGTACACAAAGTAGAGTCACACCATCTGTGCGTTCATGCATGTACACAGGGCAATGGTATCTGTCACACATTCTGTTATTATTTTTACCCCCCACCCCGCCCCCACCCCTCCCTTCCCTCTATGCTATCTATCCTTCCTCCATTCTTGCCACCCTTGCCCCCCACATTATGCATCATCATTCATTTATCAGAAAGACCATTAGGCCTTTGGATTTTTGGGATTGGCTGATCTCACTTAGCATAACAGTCTCCAACATCATCCATTTACCTACAAATGCCATAATTTTATTCTTCTTTATGGCTGAGTAATATTCCATTGTGTATATATACCACAGTTTCTTTATCCATTCATCTACTGAAGGGCATCTAGGTTGGTTCCACAATCTAGCTATTGTGAATTGAGCAGCTATGAACATTGATGTGGCTGCATCACTGTAGCAATCTGATTTTAAGTCCTTTGGGTATAGGCCAAGGAGTGGGATAGCAGGGTCAAATGGTGGATCCATTCCAAGTTTTCTAAGGAATCTCCACACTGCTTTCCAGAGTGGCTGCACCAAATTACACTCCCACCAGCAATGTATGAGTGTACCCTTTTCCCCACATCCTCGCCAACACCTGTTGTTGCCTATGTTCTTAATAAAAGACATTCTAATTGGGGTAAGATGAAATCTTAAGGTGGTTTTGATTTGCATTTCTCTTATAACGAGTGATGTTGAACATTTTTTCATAAATCTGTTGATTGCTTGTAGATCTTCCTCTGTAAAGTGTCTGTTCATTTCCTTGGCCCATTTATTGATTGGGTTATTAGTGTTCTTGGTGTAAAGATTTTTGAGTACTTGTTAGATTCTGGAAATTAGTGCTCTATAGGGGCTAACCTGTGCACTATAAAATTGCCTGGCCACCACCCATTAGATTCCTGCCGCATCCTCTACACTGTTGTCACAACTTAAAATACACTGGCAAAATTACAAAATCACCCCATGAACAGAAACACTGCTTTAACCTGCTGTTCCCATTGCGTGGAACTTATTTCTAAGGAAATATGTATCTGAGTAAAGATGGAGCTACAGAAGTGTTTACCTCAGTATTCCAAATGTGAAAATGTGGAAAGATAACTTTCAAAGACAAAATAACATAAAGTCACAGGAAGTTTGTTAAGCAATGGCAAATACACAGTGTAGCATAATTTACTCATGGTAATGTCTTCCATCTTATATCTCCCTACACCTAGAGCTCTTTTTCCATTCACAGCCCTACTAACACCATTAGTATTAGTAGGTGTAGTATTAACACACCTGAATATTTCCTTTTTTATTTTTCACTAACTCCTCAATCCACTCTAGTTTGGGTTAGTATCCATAAGGTCATTAAGTCAGCTCCTGCTAAGAAACTAGTACCCTTTATTTTGCTGACACCATGGGGCATCCTCAGCATCATTTGACATGGTTCATCACTCCTTTTTTCTTTTGCATTATTGTTCCTTGACTTCATTGGTAAGCATAGTATCTTGGTTTTCCTCGTATTTTCCCAGCTTCTCTTCAGGCTTATTCTATTCCAAATAGCTGTTAAATATCAATATTCATCAAAACTCCTGGATTTCCTCTCCCTCTCTTTCTTGTTCTCTTGGTACTGGGATTGAAACTAGGGGGCTCTTTGCCATCTACTTTTACCTGTTATTTTGAGACAGGTTCTGGCTAAGTTGCCCAGATTGTCCTTAAACTTGTGATCCTTCTGCCTCAGTCCCAGTAGCTGGGTTTACAGGCATATACTACTATGACCAATGGTATCCTCTCATTCTATAATTTCAATCTAGGCAATTGTATCCACTTCTGTGGTTTTGATTATTTTTTATAAACCAAATATACTCACTTTTGTGACTCTATTCAAGGCTGTAGTTCTGGGCAATTGACCTTTATATCTATTCAACATCTCCAGCTAGATGAGTCAAAACCATCTCAAACACAGACATGTCCAATATTGAACTCATGTTCTCTTCTCTATGATTGATGGCCCCCAAATTCATCTATTTCTTCTTTTCTTTTTTTTGGGGGGGCGGATACCAGGCATTAAGCCCAGGGGTACTTAAACACTGAGCCAAATCCCTTTTTTAAATTTTGAGACAGAGTCTTGCTAAGTTGCTTAGGGCATTGCTAAGTTGCTGAGGCAGGCTTTGAACTTGCAATCCTCCTGTCTCAACTTCCCAAGCCACTAACTTCCTTCTTTCTTAATCATGTTCAATCCATTATCAAACTTTAACATTACATGTGTTTGTGTTCTGAATATTTCTGAATTAATTCATATCTCTCCAAATCCACTGCCACCTTTCTAGAACAAATTACCATAAAATCTTCCCTGGACTAACTACTGCCAAACTGGTCTCTTCCCCCCATTCATTTTGGCCTCTCTAAAATTCATTATTCAGATTATACACTGAATGATCTTTTAAAAGCAAAAATTTCATTTCAATCTTTGCTTAAAAAAAAAAAAACCCAAAACCTTTCAAGTCTCTTAAAGACCAAAATCTTTAAGATAGTCTAGAGTTTATATACAAGTTCCTCACCAAATCTCCAGTCTCATCATCCAACATCTCTATCTTTGCCCTAAACACTAGGAAATTCAAGTCCTAATAACCTCTTTTCAGTTCCTTGAGACTGAAAGTTCAAATTGCTTGAGAATTGGAAGTTCATATTCTCTGCAATCACAGTTGTTAGTATATACTGATCCTTCTTCTTTACCTCCCTCATATACTCATTAAGCACCTCATGCCTCCCCCTACATGCAAAGCTCATGATCACCATTTCTTCACATTTCAGCGTAAGCCACCATTTCCTCTAGAGTTTCTTCACATTCTCCAGAAAACCTGAGCATCTTTACTATGTAGTTTCATAGATCTATGACTTTTTTCTTTGGAGAATTTAGAGTAGTGATTAATTTCTTGTATTTCTAGCAGACTATGAACTTAACAAGAGCAAAAGTCATGTTTGTTTTCACTCAAGATTAAGTCATTGATGTCTGGCCTGGTGCGCCTGATCCAAAGAAAGTGCTCAATGAGCATTTGTTGAATGGTTGAAGACAACCCCCACTAAATATGATCTTCAAGGAGGTTTAGCTGGTCCTAACAAAATGGAAGTTGCCTAAATCCAAATCTCTCTATACATCAGCCCTCACTCACTCTCTTACCCCAATCACCTAATAATATCAAGAACCTCTCATCAAAAGCACTTAATAATATCGAGCATCCACTCTGCCACAAAAATCACATACAAATATCAAGGAGCACATGAAAAACCATATGCAATAATTCCTTCAGTATTAACAAAGAGACAGAGAACACATATTACTTGTACTTAAAGAAATAAATATCAAATTTCATCAGAGTGAATACGGTATATATTCCCACTGATGCAAACCTGAGTGTGTGGAAAACAAGGTGAAAGAAGAATCACTGAATGCACTGAAAGAGCCAAGGGACATAGAAGACACAGCACCAACAGAATCACCTCCAGACAGAGAAAGTGCAAAACTGAAATGTCAAAATGCTGAACACAGTCCTGGGACTTGATTGCTCATGGCATCAGCTACAGAGAAGAGAACAGATTACTTCTAGGAAAGAGGAGATAGATAGAGTCACAGTATCAGGAAAGGAAGTACGAGTGGAAAAATAAGGATCCTGTCGAAACAAAAGCACAAGACATAAATTCTTCTCTCTCCTTTACGATATCATTTCACTAAAATACTGAACTTAACGATACTGGCAGAAATATGTGCACTTGACCTAGGAACTCTTTCCATACAATGTAAAAGAACAAGAAAAACAAAAACCTCATGAAAGTCACTATAAGAAATAAATAAGATATGAATTCACCATTCCAAATTGAATTAAATATCCTCTAGTAAGGATTTAGGAAATATTTTTATATAAAATCCCTATAATTATATATGTACAAACTAAGAACTGAAATGAACCAAAAATAAATAAAATAATGTACAGGAAAAGTTACTTGAACCCAGGAAAGAAATCAAGGACAAAGACAAAACCATATCAGATATGAAGATTAAATTATACTTGGCCTAAGGGAAATAGATTTGAATGAAAATTTAATAATGTTCACCAAAGAAGAAAAACAGCAAAGGAAAGGATAAAGAGATAAATAAGTAAAAAGGGTCAAAGAGAAAGTATTTAACACTGAAGATGGGCAAAGGAAATCCAACCCTCAATGTAATTAGAGTTCCTGAGATGATAAAATAATAAAAAAAAATTTAAAATTATAATCTAAGGAAAAATTTTAACAGTAATAGAAAAGCCTAAATCTACATGTTGAAAGGCACCACTGTGTACCTGGGAAAATTAAGTCAAAATTATAAATTGTAAGTCATATCCTAATATAACTATTAATATATATATTTTTTAGAGTAGAAAGTAAGCAGCTTTATTAAAGTAAAGTAAAAGCAGACTTCTCCCGGGGGGAAGAAGGGGACCCAAAGGCGGAATCCATGTGACGAGTAAATCCCGTCCTTTTTAGAAGTTTTATTCTCCTGTTCCCTCCCCTCTCATTTCTTCCCTTTCTGCCTACATGACTAGGCCCAGTTTTGCAGGTGAGATGCAAAAGCTGAGAAGCAGATGGGCAGGGGGAAGGCCGAAGCAATAACAGGTAATGTGACAGTGGGTATTAATTAGCAACTCTTTGCCTATAGTCCTTGATAAGGGAACTATTAATTTTTAAAGAAAAAACAGTCAAGGGTCTCCAGGCAAGTGATTATGTCTGAAAATGGCAAGTGAGTAAAACAGGCTACACAAGAATATATCAAGTATCAAGTCCAATTTCACTTTCTGTATGTGTCTGTGTGGTAAATAATATGCATCGAAGTTGGAAATAGGACTGCAAGAGTAAATATAAGTGGTTATATTTTCTTTAAGTGTTTCTGTGCTAAATTTTCTAAATTTGTGATGAATTATTACTGTAATCCAGTCATATAAAATGCAATTTTAACACAAAATTCAGTTAAATTGCTTGCTATTCCACTTCTTGGATGGGAGTAAGGCACAGAGATTGCACCAGAAATGCTAAAATTCAGGGGACAATCAGTTTGGAGAGATAAATGAAGTCCAATAACACAAAGAGTCTCAAAATTTGGAAATGAATGATTGTGTATGTCTGCATACTACACATGTGTGATTCTTGGTCATTAACCTATGGACAGAGAGCTACATGAGGCCAATGGCAGGGTAGAAAAACTGTACCTGGAATAAAGATGAGAGATTCAAGAAATATGGTTCATTTAAATGTACATTTTGCAATCACATAATTTAAATTATTCTGGAATTTCAGGGCCACGTGATTGAGAGAGAATTTATTTTAAGAAATTGGCAAATGCAATTCTGGAAACTGGCAGGTTTAAAATCTGTAGGGCAAACTCACAAGTTGAAAATACAGGGAGGGGATGATGTTGCAGTCCTGAGGCAGAATTTCTTCTCTGGGAAACCTAAGTTTTTTCCTCAAGACTTTCAACTGATTAGACGAAGCCCACCCACATTATGGAAGGGAACCTCCTTACAGTCAATGAACGGTGGATGTTAATTTCATCTGTAAAATACATACATAGATTAGTATTTGATTAAAAAATGATAGAATAGCCTAGTAAAACTAACACATAAAACTACCACATCTTCTGACTCAGAAACTTTCTTTCAGAAATTAAGGCAAAAACATACATGTCAGAATGTTCATCTCAGGGGCAGTACTGAAACATTGGTGCTAAACAGTTTATTAGGGGCCTTCCTAGAAGGACACACAAACATTCCTTTTACTTCTCCACATGGAACCTCCAGTACAGCCAGAATGATAGTCAACTAAGTGTAGTTAATGCTGACTACTGCACTCATAAAATGTATCAAGTGCTTCCAGGATTCTTAAGATCAAAGCCAGTCTCTTTCTACAGCAAAAGCATATTTCCTAGTTATATTTCCAGTCATTTAAGGCCCTGTGAATCTGGTAAGCCTGTTCTTTTGCCAAGTCAAATCAAGACAAGGACAGCACAGAAAGCAATTGAAGCAATGATCCTGTACATGTGGATGAGAGTACTAAGGTTCAGAGGCTGAAGTCCTCACAGGAATGGACCTAGTTTCCAACAATACAAGAAAGCAAACTGAGGCTTTTTACATTTAAAAACAATAAGGTCAAGAGTTTAATTGCAGAATAGTGCAGAAATAACAGATTCTGTGATCTTCATCAGATAAAGAATTTAATTCTTGCTACTCTAGATAATCAATAATGTGGAGAAAACTCTCACATGTTGAATTTTTAGAGACTTAAAACCTTCAAGGGGAACTTTTTAATAAAGTTTATGAATCACTATTCGTCTAAAAATCTCAGATGGAAAATTTTATAGGTAAGCTATAAAACCTCTCACTGTCAAACAAAGATTTTGTCCTCCACCACAGCATACAGCTGCACATCTAGGGCAAACTTTCACCTGGGGTGATGTAAATTTGACAGATCTCAGAAGGAAACATTTAGCAGAATCTTTTTAGATCTATACAGTTATTAATAATCTGATTGAGAATCTCTCAATTTTAGAGTTTACTGTAATTATAAAGTTTTAAAAAGTGGCTTACCATGCTTCTTTATAAAATTTTTTTCCATTATGTTTGTTCATCATCAAATAAAATACAGTAAAATGCAAATCAAGCACTTAGGTTAATGATCATAGATTAGTGAGGTCAGCTCTAATTTTTGGAAAATCTTGGATACATCACTGCACATATTATTTGTATTCACAAGTTAAAATTCAAACCAGAAACTCTGTTGAAATCATTACTAAAACTGTAAATTGAAAATTACCAAACAATGTAACAAATTGATCAGAAACAAAACAATGATTAAAAAGCAAAGATTGCATAAATTTATATCTCTTCACCTTACATCTTTAAACTGTCTATAGGTTAAATATTATTTTAACAAATAATATGATGCAATATTAGTTCTGCCCTAGTATCTTAAATGCATAATAGAGTGTATATACATGTACATATACATGCATATACAAATATATCTACCTTCATAATAAAAATTTTTATAAATTTATATTTTCCAGAAGCCTACCAACCTTAGGAAGACTAAACAAGGGTAGTCAGTGAGAGAAAGTAAGAATTTCAGTCCCTTTTTTACTGAGTGAGTGGAAGAGTAGAAAGAGAAGGAAAAAGAGCAACACTTAACTGAATATTTGATTATTGAAGGCCATCCTCATAAGCAAACTATTTTCCCTCAATTACACTTAATTATTTAATTGTTTACATTTGCTAATGAAATGAAACAACACAAAACAAACAAATGTAAGGGGTTGTTTTTCAGCAAGTGCATAATCATCAATCAGCACATACAGAAAGATTCTTAAAATTATATGAAGCCGGTCTGTTTAAATAGAAAGGCATATTTTATTCCAATCAATGCATAAAAGTAAAATTATCCATAACTGAGGCATGTTTCTCTGCTGTACAGTTCAGCTGTAATGATCCCCACACACTGCACTTGCACATCAATTATGATAATCATAATCACGGTCGTTAAGCTGAATGTTCATTATTATCAGGATGCTGGTGACAGCAGATTCAATCACCGGGTGCAATGGGCAAGCAGTCACAGTCCCACCCAAGTTTCTGCAGACAACGATGTGCCACATTAAATCTATGATGTGTTCCACATCCCACTCCATTCCAAAAGCCGTAGACAGTAAAGGTCAACTTTATGTTCTGTGCAATATGCTTAGGTTCTCTAAATTAATTCTTTGGAGTACTGGATATTTTTATGCTTTGTAGCTTATAAAATCCTGTTTAGGACCAAAAATGCTTGTGAAAATAAGGGAAAAGGCCTGCTCTACTGTTGTAATTCACCTATAATAAGGCATATGAGGAAAGGCACTATCAACATGAACCATCTTAAAAGAGCCTCTTCCTGAATTTTGCAAACAAGGAAAAACAAGAAATGGTTCCATTAAAATCAGATGTTGAAAATGCATATGGAAACTCATTCCAATTCAGATAAAGGCCTAAGACTATCATTTCTGCTTCAGTAAATATGAACATATGTGAATGTTTTGACAACCAAAAGAATGTTTTTAGTACACTGAATTTTTACTGTCCAACTCTTTAGACTTACCCAAATAGATTAAATTAATAGAGACTGACTGGTAGGCTCTTCTTATTTAATTTCACGTCATTTTAAATATTGAATTTATAAATACAAAGTATTTACCCAAATGTAAAAGTTTGACCATTTAAAAACACAAATTTAGAGTCTAAATTTAATTTGGGAAAATCTACAAGTAGATCAGAGAAATATGAGTAAATTATAAAATATGTGTATTATTTTATTATTTATTTCTGCTTTTTAGAAAAATTATGTATATGCTATTTTTCATGATTGATTTTCATTCATTCAGAAAGAAAATAATATTATCTGCTCTCAATGGGCTGATTTAATGATTTTTTTTGTACAGTGCTCTTCAGATCAATAGCATTAAAAATAAAACAAAAAATTAAATGATACTAAATATATTAATTGATATAATGTGAAAGTGATTAGAGAAAGAATATTGAATGTTTTATTTTCTGGCAACTGATGTCCTTCAACACAATTAGGTAACAAATAATTTGAAAACTATAACTTCCATGTTTAATGATGATAAAAGAGAAAGTAAATTATTCATATAGGCAATCTTAAAAGTTTATAGAAAGGTTGGAGAATAGGATCCAAATATACTTACTTGATTGAAATCAATCCTACTAAATTTAACTAAACTTATGTGTGTGAATTTAAATGTGTGTGAATACTCTATCTTCATATAATTCAATGTCACTCCTTTCTTTCTTCAACATTTCAAAATTAACAGCTGTAGTTTCCCTAAGACTATCTTTAATTTACTACTAATAATTTTTGCCATCTAACTTTTAAGACCAAAATTAAGTAAAATAAACCTACTTTTGGCAACCTATTGGCTGCAACTCTCACTCAAGTCACCTAAGTGCCAATCAAAACAAAATATTTTAAATGATTCTAAGATTTTACATATAACCAACAAATGGACTATTTCTATATTATGTGAATATTACCTTTAGTCACACAGAGGGCCAATTTGCTTATTTAATATGGCTATTTGAAGAGATAAGATGGAAAATGGGATTTAAAAAGAAAGGGATAGAGGAAAGAAGGAAGGACAAAGGAAGGAAAGGAGGGAGGCACGAATGTAAACTTGAATTTACTATTTTCTATATAGATTTGTGTAATTAGACCAATGATTTATTAAGATTTAAAGAATCCCTGAAGTTTTCTTTCCTGAATTTTCAAGGCATAGAATAACAATTATTTAGGATTAATTTTGGTATACAACAATTCCTCCAAAATAAAGTATTTGTCCTTTTAGTGAATATTTAAAAGCTTCTTTATATCCATTAATTTGCTTCTTCCATGTAATATATTGTTGGAATACATAACAATGTAGAAAGTGGATCTATTGCAGAAAAACAAAAGGAAGTACTGTTTTATTTAAGGAAACAAACTCTGCACAAGAATATTTCTTACTTTAAATAGTTTAATGTTCTAAGATAAGTCATTTATATTTTAAGGGAAGGTCCACTTCCTTGAATTAAATAGAATGGTGAAAAGCAAAAATATTTATTTCGAATAGAAAATGATGATATTTAGATGATATTTAAATGAGACAGTATATACTGGTATGTTTTAAACCTCTTGGAACTATTGGGATGAAAAGAATTACTTGGCATGCAAAAGAACATGATGGGGTGGAGCAGAAATAGAATGCTATGGACTGAATTGTGTCTCCTTGAAATTTATATTTTGAAGCACTAACCCCCAGTGTGACTATATTGGCAATAATGCCTTTCAGGAGGTGATTAAGGTAAAGTCATGAAGGTAGGATCATGATCTGATGAGATTTAAACACTTATAAGGAGAGTCATAGAAAGCCTCTTTCTGTTTGACTATAAAGAAGAAGTCATGTGATCACACAGGGAGATGACAGCTGCCTATAATCCAGGAAAAGAAGCCTCACCAGAAATGAACTATGTTGGTACTCTGATCCCAGCCTTCAGATTTGTAAGCAAATAAATGTCTATTATTAAGTCATACAACCTATGGTACTTCTTTATTGCAGCCTGGCCACAAATATTCCTGTTATACATGTGCATATCAAAATGTGTTTGTACACATATATGTATGTTAAATGAATGGAATACATTTTATATAGATATAAACATACACACATATACATATATATATTGTTAACTCACCTTGTCACAGATCCATTTTTTAGGATTTTCACTTCGGAATTGTTTTTCTCCATAAGAATCAGGGCCATACTTGCTTGATGAATGAATTGATGGGGTATACTTTTCTTTTTTATGGTAAGAAGAAAACGGAAAAAACCTGAAAGAATATTGAGGAACATTCTTGAATTGATTTCTATAGACATTTGATTTAAAATAGTAGGAGAAGTAGTACAGTAAAAATAATTCATAGTTTGAGATCAGAATACCTAGAGTCCATTTCAACCCCTGCCTTTGACTATCAGTGTTACTGACTTCCATGAATTAAAACCTTTCCTCATGGAATTTTTGTGAGTTTCAAATATAGACAATGTTGAGTAATGAATTTATCCATAAAGACATGAAATTACTCAAAATCTACCATGTTAGTAAAAACACTCAATATTAAAATGGTATGTTCTCCTTCCAAAAAAGTACAGGCAATTCTCATTGAAATAAGTTTTCTTAAAAACTTAAATCACCACCAAGATGGGGACATTTTTGGTAAGGGTGATGAATAATGGGGCTTTTGAGACAGCTAGATATATTCATATATTAGTTCTACCTTTGCTGGCTCTGTACTCTTATTGTTACTTGACCTCTGTGAATCTTTACTTGCATACAGGATTGTTATGAGGGATGAAGAACTTAATATACATAAAACATTAAACAGGGAGGTTGAAAAGAACAAGAGTCCAGTATATAATGGTGGTGTTAAAAGTAGAAGTAAAAATAGAAGTAACATAAATGTCAATCATTAGTTTTATTATCATCATTATTATTACCTTTAGGTATTAGTATAATCAAAATAAACAAAAAAAAAACACAAGTTTTTAAAACCCTACAAACTCTCACAGAACATCTATGATTGTGATATGTTTTGCTTTGTGTAACCTGGTCAATTGTGTAAACCCCTCCCAGAACCCACTGACATAAAAGGAATTTTAAAAATCTTATAAGGCAGAAGATGAGAAACAGTAAGTGAAAACAACAAAGTTTTGGCAGGTGACAAGAAGATTGTAAATTCTTAACTGATAGAGAAGAGTTAAAACTGAACGTTAAGTGCAAAAAGAGAGAGAGGTCCCAGAGAGGCAATGTGTCCTACAGATCCTCAGAAAAGCTTGGGAACTGAAGCTAAGTTACTGCAGAGAGTGAGAGTGAGGAAAAGAGATTTATATACGGAATAAACCCCCAGGTTCTTGCCCCTGTCCATGTATCAGTAAGAAGAGCCAATTCTCACGTGAGTTTACAAAAAGAGCTTAGGTCTCAGACAAAGCAGATACAGTAGAAAGCCAATGCAAAGTACAGATGGAATTACACAATTTTAATCCACAATCTATGCACTGAACTCTCCTCTTGATCATCTCTTGCATGAACTAGTAGCCTCACGTGCTTCAGAAGACTGACTGTTTCATGAGATACAGAGAACTCCCAGACACATCAGTTTAAGTCTCAATCTACAAGGATGTCTTAATTAAAAGGTCATATCACAGTGCAATAAAGTCTCTGAGTCAAAAAGCCACTCTTGTACAGTTCCTGGCTTAATTTTTACAGCCTCCTTTAGATATGAATTTAAGAATGGATTAGTAACTGGAAAATCAACATGAAAGACAGACAAAAATCTAAACACGAGGAAACAAGAGTTAATGAAGAAGACATGGTATCAATGAAATTAGTTATTTTTTTAAAAAACAAAAAGAAATTTTTTTTTTTAAAAAAAGAACAAGCTCTGGAAAATTAAAAAAGTAATAGAAAATTATTCCGAGTAAAATATTTTAAATTTAGACTTTGAAAAATTAAAGTTAAGTGAGGTTCAACAAATCTTTATTGAGCCCTTATCATATATCAAAATTTTCATACATATTATCTCACTTAATTAAGACAATTGATAAATTTTTTGCCACTATGCTCATAATTTCCTTGAAAGTAATAAACTTAGGAATGGAGTATCATTTCATCCACTTTATACCCTCTCTTCATATTTAGTTTTAACATTTAAAAATCTCTGCTTAGTAGTTTTTGCAAGAAATATTTTTAACAATATTTAAAATAAGACAAATAAATAGAATACAGAGCTTTGTAATGTAGGAAGTTGCAGAAGCATGGATTATATTTGCTCTTGGGAAAAGAGCTTTCATATAAGACAGATTAGGGTTCTTCCAGGGCTAATTTGCACATGGGATGTACATCACACACACAAAAAATTAATGTGGCCCCAAAGTCCCTGAGTATAAAAAGGAGGTGCTGTGAGCTGGCTGATGCACTTACAATTTTTATCACTTCTGAATTGCATTTTAATAGTACATCTTTGTTTTGTGTCTGAACGATATTTGCTTCCTCAAGGGAATAGATGGTTGAGAAGACAAGGTTGAAAGACTAGGTATTTCCCTGCTCATGAATTAATTCTGCTTTCATAGACATAACGTTTCATTGTAGAAGCATGCATGCATATTCTTAAGTATGTGTGTGTATGTACATACATATGTATACATATTAAAAAATATTTAGATATTTACAAGTAATCTTTAAGTAATATTTATCTTAAAGTTAAGAGAGAAATTATCTAATTCTCAAACAGGATTTGATAAATATAAGCAGGATGAGAAGTATAGCTCAGTGCTAAAGTGCTTGCCTAGCATGTGTAATGCCCTGGTTCAATCACCAGCATGTCAAAGAAAAGTATAAATAGCTATGAAAACCCTTAAAATCACAAATCACTTTAACTTATAATCAAATTTTAGACAACTGTAAGTTAATTTCAAAATGTTACCATTTACAAGTTTTAAATATATAGTTGTACTTTGTGCTTTTAGTGAGTATTTTCCAATTAGCTGAACACCATATTAAAGAAAAAAAATGGATCTTCCTATTATTTCTATAATCTTACCAAGGAGAGCTGTCATAAATTCTTAAGAACAATGTGAATATACAGTGGTCTATACAAATAAGTCATTATTTGAATGGGCAGTTACAGAATTGGTAGAGGTCTCAAGAAGCAAAAATTAGGCCCTTGGACCTAAGCCTACCCATTCCTGTGGGGACACGGCCCTGGGGCTCCAGGTGAGATCTGACGGGGAGCGGAGCTGCTTGCCGGCTTCAGCGGGGAATTTGGGCCCATCGGCGCCATTCTACAGCTTCCCTGGCGGAGAGACGCCATCTGCAGCTATCTGAGCCCTCGAACCTAAGCCCACCCCTTACCACGGGGACACAGGGCTGCGGCTCCAGGTGAGATTTAGCCGGGAGCAGAGCTGCTTGCCGGATCCAGCGGGGAATTTGGGCCCGACGGCGCCATTCCACAGCTTCCCTGGCAGAGAGACGCCATCTTCAGCTGTCTGAGCCCTCGGACCTAGGCCCACCCCTTCCCGCTGGGACACGGCACTGCGGCTCCAGGGCCACGGTGCTGCGTCTCCTGGTTACCTCTGCCCAGAAGCATTGATCATTCCCAACCTGGAGGTTGTGAGACAGCAGCTATCTTGGGTCACCACTTGATCAAGCACCTCTCAAACATCTGGTGAGTTACTGGAAATCTGCAGGGACGCCCTAAGTCTTTACAGGGAAATTGCAATCCCTCTGATTTGCATTACTAGAGGGGAAGATACATGAGCAGCATGAGAAAACACAGGAAGAACATCAAGAGATCCCAAAGACAGCATGGTAGACGGAATGACAGAAATGGAGTTCAGAATGTTCATAATTAAAATGATCCGAGAAGAGAATGAGGTGACGAGAGTGCAGATTCAGGCTATGAATAACCAGCTAATAGAGCAATTTCAGGAAGCAAAAAATCATTTCAATAAAGAGATAGAAGTTCTGAGAAAAAAAACAAACAGAAATCCTTGAAGGAAACAAGGAAATGAAGGAAACAATCAACCAAGTTAAAAACTCAATAGAAAGCATAATTAACAGAATAGATCACTTGGAAGACAGAACCTCAGACAATGAAGACAAAATATTTAATCTTGAAAACAAAGTCGAACAAACAGAGAAGATGGTTAGGAATCATGAACGAAACCTCCAAGAAATATGGGACATCATGAAAAGACCAAATTTAAGAGTTATTGGGATTGAGGAAGGCACAGAAATACAAACCAAGGGTATGAACAATCTGATCAATGAAATAATATCAGAAAATTTCCCAAATATGATGAATGAGATGGAAAATCAATTACAAGAGGCCTACAAGACACCAAACGCACAGAATTTCAATAAATCCACACCAAGGCACATTATAATGAAAATACCTAACATACAAAACAAAGATAGAATTTTAAAGGCTGCGAGAGAAAAGCAGCAGATTACCTACAGGGGGAAACCAATACGGATATCAGCAGATTTCTCAGCCCAGACCCTAAAAGCAAGAAGGGCCTGGAACAACATATTTCAAGCTCTGAAAGAAAACGGATGTCAACCAAGAATCTTATACCCAACAAAACTTACCTTCAGATTTGATGATGAAATAAATTCCTTCCATGATAAAAAAAAAAGCTTAAAGAATTCACAAAGAGAAAGCCTGCCCTACAGAACATTCTCAACAAAATATTCGAAGAGGAAGAAATGAAAAATAACAATCTTGGTCACCATGGGGAGGAACTACCCTAAAGAAAGAGTCAATCAAAGGAGAAACAAAATTAAGCTAAAAACCCCAAAAAAGCTACAATGACGGGAAATACAAGTCATATCTCAATAATAACCCTGAATGTAAATGGCCTAAACTCAACAATCAAAAGACATAGACTTGCAGACTGGATTAAAAAGAAAGACCCAACAATATGCTGCCTTCAAGAGACTCATCTCATAGAAAAACATGCCCACAGACTAAAGGTGAAAGGTTGGGAAAAAACATACCATGCACATGGACTGAATAAAAAAGCTGGGGTTTCCATTCTCATTTCAGATAAAGCAGACTTCAAGCCAAAGTTAGTCAGGAGGGATAAAGAAGGACATTTCGTACTGCTTAAAGGAAGCATAAATCAGCAAGACATAACAATCATAAATATTTATGCACCAAACAATGGTACATCCATGTATGTCAATCAGATCCTTCTCAATTTCAGGAATCAAATAGACCAAAACACAATAATACTCAGAGAATTTAACACTCCTCTCTCACTGTTGGACAGATCCTCCAAACAAAAATTGAACAAGGAAACCATAGGACTCAATGACACAATCGCTAATTTGGACTTAACAGACATATATAGAATATTCCATCCATCAAAAAGCGAATATACTTTCTTCTCAGCAGCTCATGGGTCCTTCTCTAAAATAGACCATATGTTATGCCACAAAGCTACTCTTAGCAAATACAAAAACATAGAGATACTACCTTGTATACTATCAGATCATAATGGAATGAAATTAGATATCAATGATAAAGTTAGAAACAGAAACTACTCCAAGACCTGGAGATTAAATAATATGCTATTGAATGATACATGGATAACAGAAGACATTAGGGGAGAAATTAAAAGATTCTTAGAGGTCAACGAGAACAAAGATACAACATATCAAAATCTCTGGGACACTATGAAAGCAGTGCTAAGAGGAAAGGTCATTGCAGGGAGTGCATTTAATAAAAGAATGAAAAGTCAAGAAATCAATGATCTCACACTACAGCTCAAAGCCCTAGAAAAAGAGGAACAGATCATCACCAAAAGTAGCAGAAGACAGGAAATAATCAAAATTAGAGCTGAAATCAATGAAATTGAAACAAAAGAAACAATTCAAAAAATTGACAAAACAAAAAGTTGGTTCTTTGAAAAAATAAACAAAATTGATAAACCCTTAGCCATGCTATCGAAGAGAAGGAGAGAGAAACTCCAAATTACTAAAATTCGTGATGGAAATGGAAATATTACAACAGACACAATTGAAATACAAAACATAATAAGAAGCTACTTTGAAAATTTATACTCCAACAAAAGAGAAAACCTGGAAGACATCAACAGGTTCCTAGAGGCATATGAGCCACCCAAACTGAATCTGGAGGACATACACAACTTAAATAGATCAATTTGAAGCAATGAAATAGAGGAAGTCATCAAAAGCCTACTAACAAAGAAAAGTCCAGGACCAGATGGATTCACAGCCGAGTTTTACAAGACCTTCAAAGAAGAGCTCATTCCAATACTCCTCAAAGTATTTCACGAAATAGAGGAGGAGGGAACCCTTCCAAACTCGTTCTATGAAGCTAATATCACCCTGATACCAAAACCAGAGAAGGACACATCAAAGAAAGAAAATTTCAGACCCATATCTCTAATGAATATAGATGCAAAAATTCTTAACAAAATTTTAGCAAATCGCATACAAAAGCATATTAAACAGATAGTGCACCACGATCAAGTGGGTTTCATCCCAGGGATGCAAGGCTGGTTCAACATCCGGAAATCAATCAATGTAATTCACCACATCTCAGACTTAAAGTCAAGAACCACATGATTATTTCAATAGACACAGAGAAAGCATTTGATAAAATACAGCACCCATTCATGCTCAAAACACCAGAAAAAATAGGGATAGTGGGGACATTCCTTAACATTGTAAAGGCTATCTATGCTAAGCCCACAGCTAACATCATTCTAAATGGAGAAAAATTGGAAGCATTCCCCCTGAGAACTGGAACAAGGCAGGGATGCCCTCTTTTGCCACTACTATTCAACATTGTTCTTGAAATTCTAGCCAGAGCAATTAGACAGACCCAAGAAATTAGAGGAATACGAATAGGAAAAGAAGAGGTCAAACTATCCCTATTTGCTGATGACATGATTCTCTATTTAGAAGACCCCAAGAAATCCACCAGAAAACTTCTGGAACTCATAAATGAATTCAGTAAAGTAACAGGATATAAAATTAATGCTCATAAATCCAATGCATTTTTATTCGTAAGTGATGCATCCTCTGAGAGAGAAATTAGGAAAACTACCACATTCACAATAACCTCAAAAAAAAAAAATACTTGGGAATCAATCTAACAAAAGATGCAAAATACCTCTACAATGAGAACTACAGAACACTAAAGAAAGAAGTTAAAGAGAATCTGAGAAGATGGAAAGATCTCCCATGTTCTTGGATAGGCAGAATTAATATTGTCAAAAAGGCCATACTTCCAAAAGTGCTATACAAATTCAATGCAATTCCAATTAAAATCCCAATGACGGACCTTATGGAAATAGAGCAAGCAATCATGAAATTCATTTGGAGGAATAAGTGACCCAAAATAGCTAAAGCAATCCTTAGCAAGAAGAGCGAAGCAGGGGGTATCACAATACCAGATCTTCAACTATACTACAGAGCAATAGTAATGAAAATAGCTTGGTATTGGCACCAAAATAGACAAGTAGATCAATAGTACAGAATAGAGGACACAGAGACAAACCCACATAAATACAGGTATCTCATACTTGACAGAGGAGCCAAAAACATACAGTGGAGAAAAGACAGCCTCTTTAACAAATGGTGCTGGGAAAATTGGAAATCCATATGCAGCAAAATGAAACTAAACCTATATCTCTCACTCTGTACAAAACTCAACTCAAAGTGGATCAAGGACCTAGAAATCAGACCAGAGACTCTGCACCTAATAGAAGAGAAAATAGGTCCAAATCTTCATCATGTTGGCCTAGGACCAGATTTCCTTAACATGACTCCCAAAGTGCAAGAAATAAAAGCACGAATCAATGGTTGGGATAGAGTCAAACTAAAAAGCTTTTTCTCAGGAAAGGAAACAATCAGCAATGTGAAGAGAGAGCCTTCAGAGTGGGAGAAAATCTTTGCCACACACACTTCAGATAGAGCACTAATCTCCAGAATCTACCAAGTACTCAAAAATCTTTACACCAAGAACACTAATAACCCAATCAATAAATGGGCCAAGGAAATGAACAGACACTTTAGAGAGGAAAATCTACAAGCAATCAACAGATTTATGAAAAAATGTTCAACATCCCTCGTTATAAGAGAAATGCAAATCAAAACCACCTTAAGATTTCATCTTACCCCAATTAGAATGTCTTTTATTAAGAACATAGGCAACAACAGGTGTTGGCGAGGATGTGGGGAAAAGGGTACACTCATACATTGCTGGTGGGAGTGCAATTTGGTGCAGCCACTCTGGAAAGCAGTGTGGAGATTCCTTAGAAAACTTGGAATGGATCCACCATTTGACCCTGCTATCCCACTCCTTGGCCTATACCCAAAGGACTTAAAATCAAATTGCTACAGTGATGCAGCCACATCAATGTTCATAGCTGCTCAATTCACAATAGCTAGATTGTGGAACCAACCTAGATGCCCTTCAGTAGATGAATGGATAAAGAAACTGTGGTATATATACACAATGGAATATTACTCAGCCATAAAGAAGAATAAAATTATGGCATTTGTAGGTAAATGGATGATGTTGGAGACTGTTATGCTAAGTGAGATCAGCCAATCCCAAAAATCCAAAGGCCAGATGGTCTCACTGATAAATGAATGATGATGCATAATGGGGGGAGGGAGGGTGGCAAGAATGGAGGAAGGATAGATAGCATAGAGGGAAGGGAGGGGTGGGGGCGGGGTGGGGGGTAAAAATAATAACAGAATGTGTGACAGATACCATTGCCCTGTGTACATGTATGAACGCACAAATGGTGTGACTCTACTTTGTGTACAACCAGTGAAACAATAGCTGTACTCCATTTGTGTTCAATGAATCGATAAGTAAATAAAAAATTTTAAAAAAAGAAAAAAAAAGAAGCAAAAATTAAAATGTCAATTAGCTTCAGGGAAAATAGGTAGCATGTAAATACACAATCAAAACCTTTATACATTGAGTACATAATATACTCATATAGCTTTCCAAATAAGGACTCTATCAAATTACACTTATTCTTTTCCCTTACAACTCTCTTTCATTTTTCCTCTTTTCATGTAGCTCTACCATAGTCATTCATAAAACTAGGTTTTCTGCACAATCCACTTATTTCATTAAAAGATCATTCAAACATTCAAATTATAACCCTGTATGGCCTATTGATTCAAGTCTAAATTTTCAACCTAGTTGTCAGGTTTCTTAGAATGCAATTGATCTTTTCAGATTTCTTACCTTCTGTTCTATCACTGCCATTTGCTTTTTGGTCCTCCTTCTTCTATCTCTATGCCTCTGTACATGTTCCTCCTCCTGAAATGCTAATGCATGCAATACTATCTTTCAAAACCCAGCTTAATATCTAGCTTTCCAAGGGAGCTGAATGTACTCATTCCCACTCATATTGAATTCTCCATTGTCTAAATATGTATTCATTAAATAAAAATTAAGTGAAATGCTATTATATACTATGTACTTTGAAAAAGACATAATGATGAGACATATAATGATGGAAGATGCAGTCTAACTAAATAGAACTCACTTCATAATAGTGGAGGGTAGGAAATGAAATAACACAAGTAGAATGTGGTAAGTATGGTGGACATACTCATAAGAGGCAATAAATGAATGGAGGAAAGTTCATGTATCTTCATGCATGTGTGTATACACTTGAGGGTCTACTGGCAGGGACTTGGGAGGTGAGGCAAGGAAAAATTCTTTCCAGACCATTTATGCCAGAGGTGACTAAAAGACAAGTAGAGTTAATCAAGCTGGGAAGCTGGTGAAGGCTATTTTAGACAGAAGAAACAGCACATATAACAATTAAGATGTTATAGCATAAAAAGGATTGCTAAAGAAACAGAAAAGTGTTCAGCACAGCTACAAGACTGAGTTTTTGGAAGGAAAAAAAAGATCAGAAAAGCCTTGGAGTAGAGATGAAATCTCTATAGAGAAAATGTATCATAATATATTACAGATATTTATAAATTGCCAAACATTTTTCTTTATTTTTACATAAAAATGAATTATGACTGCTAAATAGGATTGTTATCCAAGCCACTGTGGATTCTGCCATAGGTAAATTATTTCAAAATGGACATGGCGATGGAGATTCATGGAGTAAGATACATGACCATGGCGCAGTCTTAGACACCACCCATTGTCATAGACTAGCCCCCTTTCTGATAGAGAGATTCCAGTAAAATACATACACCAAAACTAAGCAGGATAAAGGGGCACTTTAATACAAGTTAGAAATTTGGCTGCAGGCTGCAAGAAATTTTCCAATGAGCTACTTAAGAGCATTCAAATAAATATTTTTGTATAAACTGGAAGCAGTAGAAATAGCCAGCTACAGCAAGTTTCTCTCAAAATTTGCAGCAGAGCTTATATAATTCAATGCTTTCTAATGTGGGACTTGCTCCAGGATCTGCCCTCAGTGTCTTAACAGCTAGAAAAAAATCAGAGATATGCTAAGAGACAGTAGAGTTGCCTCTCCAGGGAGAATAGACGAATTTTCTTACCACTAGCTAATAAAAAGAAAAAGAGACCTACAAGGACTTTCCCCAGAGGGAGCAAATTCAGGGTGATATTTTACAACTCAAATCTCCTGAGAGGACAAGAGAAATTTTCTAAAAAGAGGAAAATGTCATCATTAGAACCATGATACCTTCTGAGACCTATCACAGCAGCCCTCTTCATCTTAAGCTGAATGGAGAAAGTAGTTGGGGAAGAGGAAGAAGGGGAAGCACACAGAACATTAGGCTTCCCCTAGAAGTGGCTCCTTATAATACTGAAATGTACACTTACTTCTGGGCCTATATTGTATAAATGCTATAGTTTGGATCTGGAACATCTTTCAAAGGCCCATGTGTTAAAGGCTTGGTTGTTAGCCTGGCACTACTGGGAGGTAGTGTAATCTTGAAGAGTTGGGGTCTACTGGGGGGTCTTAGGTCACTGGTGATATGACTAAGAAAGGGATAATAGGACCCCTTCTCTTTTTTTGCTACCAGCCATGAGGTGAGTGCTTTCTCTCTCATGTACTTCTATCACCAAAAGCAAAGGGCTGACCATAAAATAAAACTTCCAAAACTGTGAGCCAAATGAACTTCTGTCTTTAAGTTGACTATCTCAGGTACTTTGTTAAAGGAGAGAAAGCTGATTCACACAGTAAGCTAAAGTTAAGTATACGATAAAGCCTTGATGACTTGATTAATAGGTAATTCAATCCATCAGATATGACTTACATAACTATAATATATGTATATATCTTAGTATATGTTCAATATATTTTCCTAAACACTATGATAAAAAGATGAATAGGTAGATGCCTCATCCAAATACTCTTAAAATCTAATGAGAGAAAAAGACAACTACAACAACATAAGGGAGAGGGTGAGGCTTTAGCAGAGAGGCAAAATAAAAAATATTTAAGAACAGAGAGCGCTGAGGGCAACATCTACCTTGGGCAGAAATTGGAATTGAAGATGAAAATAAAAGACCTGTATGAGTAGATGGTCAGAAGTAAAAGATGGAAACATATGTGGGGTTTTGCAAACTTACAAAGAAATTAAAATAGGAAAATGTTCTTCATAGGGTGTTTATACTGGCTCCTATCCAAACAGGTTAAGTTTCAGTAGTTTCATCTCTTTTTACTTAACATACCTTGGGAATATCATCCCAGGGTCAAGCAGGTGGTCCATTATCACATTTCTCTCTCTAACCTATATTACTATACTATATGCCTTGTGATCCTGGTGACCTTGAGACAAGTTTGACATTTTTCACCCGTATAGAGAGAGATTTCTTATTTATGAATTCTAAAACACAGGACTTTCACATAATAAGTGACAATCAGAGCATTCACATTTTCAGGCAGAAAAAGAAAAACGTATCCATCTTTTCATAGCGGATATAAATTTATTTAGTTTATAAATTTCAAAACTTCTATACTTTTTTGCATATTTGTTAATCGCCTGTGTATCTTCTGTAAGGTGTCTGTCCAATTCCTTGGCCCATTTATTTGTTGAGTTCTTTGTATTTTGGGTGTAAAGTTTTGTAAGTTCCTTATAAATTTTGGAAATTAGTGCTCTATCTGAAGTACAGTAATGCAGTCACATCCATGTTTATAGCAGCTGAATTCACAATAGCTACATTGTGGGGCCAACCTAGATGTCCTTCAACAGATGAATGGATAACTGTGGTATATATACACAATGGAATATTATTCAGCCATAAAGAAGGATAAAATTGTGGCATTTGCAGGTAAATGGATGGAATTGAAGAATATCATGCTAAGTGAAATAAGCCAATCTCAAAAAACCAAAGGCAAAAAGTTTTCCGTGGTAAGTGGATGATGATACGTAATGGGGGTGGGGGAGTAGGGGTTAGAGAAGAATGGAGGAACTTTAGATTACATAGAGGGAAATGAGACGGGGGAGCAGATGGGGGTATGAAAGATGGTGGAATGAGACAGACATCATTGCCCTGTGTACATGTATGATTACATGAATGGTGTGAATCTACATCATGTACATCCATAGAAATGAAAAGTTGCACCCCATTTGTGTACAGTGAATCAAAATGCAGTCTATAAAAATAAAAACAAAAAAAATAAAAAATAAGAACACAAAACTTGTCTATACTTTATAGACAAGAAAATGCAATTAGATGACAGAACAGAAAATAAAAAGAATTTTCTGCTTTAATACTGGAGTAACTGAACTTCATAGGTTCAAGTAGTAGTTTATTTCTAACAGCCTAGAGAGTGACCATAAAATGCTACTGTTTCTTTAGCAAGCACTAACAAGTTAATGAAAGACAAAAGAATACCTCAGAAAATCAGTAGTTTTATCTTCTGTACTTCATAAAGTAGAAATTTTGTCAATTATGTTTTTCTGTTCTTATAATAGTTACATGCTGAAAAAGATCACAAGCTTTATTACTGAAGATGATAATCTATGAGCAGCCCCTCCCATGTCAATCATTAACACTGGAGAGACAGATATTCCTCAAAAAGGATGCAGGAATGAGTGCTGGAAGTCATCCCAGTGTCCTTGCTCAACAGGTATATCTAAAATGCATGCAAAAGAGGGAGTAATGATAGATAGCTTTGTAAAGTTCAAACAGAGCACTTACTTAATTTGGGGCAAAGAAAGAAAGGGGAAAAATTCACTATAATTAAAGGAACTTGTACTTTGGTCTGCAAAAGTTAATGTAACAAGCAAAGATAACTAGGTTTAAGTCTAGAGAGTTGATGCACAAATTAAAAGAGAAAATACAGACAAAGCAAGTTGATTTAAGAAACTAATCAAGAACAAGAAATTTTCATGATATAAAAGTACACCAGCTCAAAAATTCTTAGACTCTAATATTTTAATCATTTTTATAATATGGAAAATAATATTTAATGTTTTGAGGGCTGAGTTATAATCAGTTCATGCCTGGTCTCATTATCAGATAACTGAGTTAATGTTAACTAATCACAGTCTTTTTTTTTTTTTAGACAAAGCATTTTGAAAGAACACATAATTGAAATGTACGAACTATTTCAGTTGCATCTGAATGGGATGAGACATGTATTATATTTGTAGTATATATAATTTTAGCCCTTCTAAAAAACACAAACCAAGTCAGCAATTCAATTCATAGAAAAGGACCACAAAATGTTGAATATTTGTCCTTTATAATACAGAACACATTTTAAGTTTTAGAAAAAGGTCAGCACATAAATAAGTCTCTTTTTAATTAATTTTAATATGAGAAATAAGTATTATCACTATGTGTATTAACCACCCAAATTTCCAGGTAAACCTAATATATAGCTTATTAACACCAATTAAAAAGATTTCAGAACACCCTGCTAATATATTAAGATGTTCTAGATTAGTGAAATTTTTGCTGAACAGATAAATTAAATAAATGTTTATTTCATTGAACAAATAAAATGAGCAATGATCTGGAATAGCAATTAGACTTCATTCATGGATGAAAATAGCCTTCATTGAGATGTTATTGGAACCACTGTTTAATATACAGTATTTTATACTTAAAGTAGAATTCATAACCAAAATTTAAAACCCATTAACCATTTAAGCAACAATATTGACAGCACAAATTTCTTACCCAGGATAGAGATGGAAATGCAATATTTAAATATTTAAATATTCAAGAATGCAAGTGCAATATTACCTATGCAATTAACAGTGAGCTTGCATTTTTAAGCTTCCAAATTTAAATGGGAAGACATATTTTACCTTCTTATATTTTTCTTAGCTGAAAAGAAAGAGATTTCCCTGGATTTATTATTATTACCTCTGACAATCTCAAGGTACCATGGCTTGTTAATTTATTACACCTATCAGCAACTTTGTTATATATTTTGCAGAGTTGATTGTGAAAACATACCTTTTATAAAATCTCTTTTAAAAAATGAAATGATGGCATTTACTGGTAAATGGATGGAACTGGAGACTATTACACTAAGTGAAATAAGCCAGTTCCAAAGTCTGAATGGTCCCTCTGATATGTGAATGCTGACACACAATAAGTTATGGGGTGGGGGTTGACCACATTGGACAGGGCGGGGTGGGGGGCAGGGAGAAGGAATGGGAGTAGGAAAGACAGTAGAATGAATCAGACATAAGTTTCCTATTCCCATACATGAATATACCACCAGTGTAGCTCCACGTCATATACAACCACAAAAATGGGAAGTTACATCCCCATGTATATATGATATGCCAAAATATATTCTACTGTCATGTATAACCAAAAAGAACAAATTTTAAAAAATTTAAAAATAGGAACAACAGCTAGTCTAATGGAAAACTGGGCTCACTGAAAAAAAATCTCTTTTAAAAGAAAGAGAACATCTCATATTTATCTCCTACTTGAACATCTCTTATCCAAAACACTTGAGACCAGAAATGTTTTAGATTGAAGGGTTTTTTTCACATTTTGTGATATTCAGTATACATGAGATATCTTATGAATGGGACCCATATCTAAACACAAAATTCACTTACATTTCATATACATCTTTTACACATAGGTTGAAAGCAATTTTATACAACATGTACAGTACACCTGTGTTTTGTCTGCAGTCTATCCCACGAGGGTCAGGTATGGACTTTTCCGGTTGTGGTGTCATGTCTATGCTCAAAATATTTCAGATTTTGTATTTTCAGATTACAGATGTTTGAGTTGTATTAAATGCTCCAGCATTAAAATGGATTCTTTTAAAATGTCATTTACAACATCAATGGCTAAGAGTTACAAGCTCAGACATTTTAAGGAGGAAAATAAGTCAGTGAAAAACATCAAATTATTCTTAAGAAGGTCTGAGAATAAAATAAGCTGAAACTGACAAAAAATACTAAGGAGAACCCCCCCCTCTAAAATTTTTTTTACGTTCTTAAATCCAGAGTAGCATATTCCAAACTATGTCTGTGAATGAGCAGATTCCTTGCCAACTAGACCATCAACTCCATGAAACCAGGATTTTGTTGTTTATCTTGTTCACTGCTGTTTCCAATGCCGAAAGTAGTGCCTGGCACATAGGAGGCATGCAATAATGTTTGCTGAATGAATGAGTGAATATGTTTGCAAATGCTATATATTCCTTCTCACTTATATCTGTACTAAATAAAAGTATATTTAAGACTGAGAAGACTGAAAGTGCCACAAATCTAACGGTTTAGAACATAATTTTCCCCAAATATATTGAACAGAAAACTCATAGACATCTTTCAAATGAGTGTTTTAAGAGACATAGTTTGAACAATGATGTTCATAGTAAGAAAAACAAGAAAGGAAGTATTGGCCGATTAGTGGGACTGCTAGTGTAATGTAATAACTGTCAGAGTACGATCACAATTGAAACTGTTGAAACTGTTTTCTTGACTTTTTGTTCAATGAGAATGATTTTCATAATCAGATATTTAGAATAAAACAAAACATGGGAGCTCCGGTCTTCCCCGCCACTGTGCGGCATCTCCTGGGCGGTCTGGCCTGGAGGGCCTGGAGTCTCTGGCTCCGGTGGTGAGTTTGGACCCTTTGGCGCCGTTTTGCGGCTTCCCTGGCAGAGAGCAACCATCTGGGACTTCCTGAGCCCGCAGAGCCGAGCTCCGGTCTTCCTGGCCACTGCGTGGTGTCTCCTGGGTGGTCTGGCCTAGAGGGGCTGGGGTCTCTGGCTCCAGCGGTGAGTTTGGATCCTTTGGCGCCGTTTTGCTGCTTCCCTGGTGGAGAGCGGCCATCTGGGACTGCCTGGGTCTGTGGAGCTGGGCTATGATCTTCCCCGCCACTGCGGGGCATCTCCTGGACGGTCTGGCCTGGAGGGGCTGGAGTCTCTGGCTCTGGCGGCTGCCTTTGACGGAGGCATTGATCATTCCCAAACTGGAGGAAGTGGAACAGCAACTTTCTTGGGTCACCGCTTGATCAAGCACCTCTCAAACATTAGAGGGGAAGACACATGAGCAACATGAGAAAACACGGGAAGAAAGTGTCCCAAACAAATCTAGATGATACATCAAGAGAACCCAAAGACAGCATGGTAGAAGGAATGACAGAAAGGGAGTTCAGAATGTTCATAATTAAAATGATCCGAGAAGAGAATGATGTGACGAGAGAGCAGGTTCAAGCTACTATATGAATAATCAGCTAACAGAGCAACTGCAGGAAGCAAAAAATCATTTCAATAAAGAGATAGAAACCCTGAGAAAAAAACAAACAGAAACCCTTGAAGGAAACAAGGAAATGATGGAAACAATAAACCAAGTTAAAAACTCAATAGAAAGCAGAATTAACAGAATAGATCACTTGGAAGACAGAACCTCAGACAATGAAGACAAAATATTTAATCTTGAAAACAAAGTTGAACAAACAGAAAAGATGGTTAGGAATCATGAATAAAACCTCCAAGAAATATGGGACATCATGAAAAGACCAAATTTAAGAGTTACTGGGATTGAAGAAGGCACAGAGATACAAACCAAGGGTATGAATAATCTGTTCAATGAAATAATATCAGAAAATTTCCCAAATATGACAAATGAGATGAAAAATCAATTAAAGAGAACACACAGAATTACAACAGATCCACACCAAGGCACATTATAATGAAAATACCTAACATACAAAACAAAGATAGAATTTTAAAGGCGGCAAGAGAAAAACATCAGATTACCTACAGGGGGAAACCAATACGGATATCAGCAGATTTCTCAGCCCAGACCCTAAAAGCAAGAAGGGCCTAGAACAACATATTTCAAGCTCTGAAAGAAAACAGATGCCAACCAAGAATCTTATACCCAGTAAAACTTACCTTCAGATTTGATGACGAAATAAAATCCTTCCATGATAAACAAAAACTTAAAGAATTCACAAACAGAAAGCCTGCCCTACAGAACATCCTCAACAAAATATTCAAAGAGGAAGAAATGAAAAACAACAATCGCAGCCAACATAGGGAGGAATTACCCTAAAGAAAGAGTCAAACAAAGGAGAAATAAAGTTAAGCTAAAAAACCCCAAAAAGCTAAAATGGCAGGAAATACGAGTCATATCTCAATAATAACCCTGAATGTAAATGGCCTAAACTCATCAATCAAAAGACATAGACTGGCAGATTGGATTAAAAGGAAAGACCCAACAATATGCTGCCTTCAAGAGACTCATCTCAAGAAAAACATGCCCACAGCCTAAAGGTGAAAGGTTGGGGAAAAACATACCATGCACATGGACTAAGTAAAAAAGCAGGAGTTTCCATCCTCATTTCACATAAAGCAGACTTCAAGCCAAAGTTAGTCAGAAGGGATAAAGAAGGACATCTCATACTGCTTAAAAGAAGCATAAATCAGCAAGACATAACAATCATAAATATTTATGCACCAAACAATGGTGCATCCATGTATGTCAATCAGACCCTTCTCAATTTCAGGAACCAAATAGACCAAAACACAATAATACTGGGGGAATTTAAAACTCCTCTCTCACCGTTGGACAGATCTTCCAAGCAAAAATTGAACAAAGAAACCATAGGACTCAATGACACAATTGCTAATTTGGACTTAACAGACATATATAGAATATTCCATCCATCGAAAAGCAAATACACTTTCTTCTCAGCAGTTCATGGTTCCTTCTCTAAAATAGACCACATGTTATGCCACAAAGCTACTCTTAGCAAATACAAAAACATAGAGATACTACCTTGTATACTATCAGATCATAATGGAATGAAATTAGATATCAATGATAAAGTTAAAAACAGAAACTACTCCAAGACCTGGAGATTAAATAATATGCTATTGAATGATGCATGGATAACAGAATACATTACGGGGGAAATTAAAAGATTCTTAGAGGTCAACGAGAAAAAGATACAACATATCAAAATCTCTGGGACACTATGAAAGCAGTGCTAAGAGGAAAATTCATTGCATGGAGTGCTTTTAATAAAAGAATGAAAAGTCAACAAATCAATGATCTCACACTACAGCTCAAAGCCCTAGAAAAAGAGGAACAGATCATCACCAAAAGTAGCAGAAGACAGGAAATAATCAAAATTAGAGCTGAAATCAATGAAATTGAAACAAAAGAAACAATTCAAAAAATTGACAAAACAAAAAGTTGGTTCTTTGAAAAAATAAACAAAATTGATAAACCCTTAGCCATGCTATCGAAGAGAAGGAGAGAGAAACTCCAAATTACTAAAATTCGTGATGGAAATGGAAATATTACAACAGACACAATTGAAATACAAAACATAATAAGAAGCTACTTTGAAAATTTATACTCCAACAAAATAGAAAACCTGGAAGACATCAACAGGTTCCTAGAGGCATATGAGCCACCCAAACTGAATCTGGAGGACATACACAACTTAAATAGATCAATTTGAAGCAATGAAATAGAGGAAGTCATCAAAAGCCTACTAACAAAGAAAAGTCCAGGACCAGATGGATTCACAGCCGAGTTTTACAAGACCTTCAAAGAAGAGCTCATTCCAATACTCCTCAAAGTATTTCACGAAATAGAGGAGGAGGGAACCCTTCCAAACTCGTTCTATGAAGCTAATATCACCCTGATACCAAAACCAGAGAAGGACACATCAAAGAAAGAAAATTTCAGACCCATATCTCTAATGAATATAGATGCAAAAATTCTTAACAAAATTTTAGCAAATCGCATACAAAAGCATATTAAACAGATAGTGCACCACGATCAAGTGGGTTTCATCCCAGGGATGCAAGGCTGGTTCAACATCCGGAAATCAATCAATGTAATTCACCACATCTCAGACTTAAAGTCAAGAACCACATGATTATTTCAATAGACACAGAGAAAGCATTTGATAAAATACAGCACCCATTCATGCTCAAAACACCAGAAAAAATAGGGATAGTGGGGACATTCCTTAACATTGTAAAGGCTATCTATGCTAAGCCCACAGCTAACATCATTCTAAATGGAGAAAAATTGGAAGCATTCCCCCTGAGAACTGGAACAAGGCAGGGATGCCCTCTTTTGCCACTACTATTCAACATTGTTCTTGAAATTCTAGCCAGAGCAATTAGACAGACCCAAGAAATTAGAGGAATACGAATAGGAAAAGAAGAGGTCAAACTATCCCTATTTGCTGATGACATGATTCTCTATTTAGAAGACCCCAAGAAATCCACCAGAAAACTTCTGGAACTCATAAATGAATTCAGTAAAGTAACAGGATATAAAATTAATGCTCATAAATCCAATGCATTTTTATTCGTAAGTGATGCATCCTCTGAGAGAGAAATTAGGAAAACTACCACATTCACAATAACCTCAAAAAAAAAAAATACTTGGGAATCAATCTAACAAAAGATGCAAAATACCTCTACAATGAGAACTACAGAACACTAAAGAAAGAAGTTAAAGAGAATCTGAGAAGATGGAAAGATCTCCCATGTTCTTGGATAGGCAGAATTAATATTGTCAAAAAGGCCATACTTCCAAAAGTGCTATACAAATTCAATGCAATTCCAATTAAAATCCCAATGACGGACCTTATGGAAATAGAGCAAGCAATCATGAAATTCATTTGGAGGAATAAGTGACCCAAAATAGCTAAAGCAATCCTTAGCAAGAAGAGCGAAGCAGGGGGTATCACAATACCAGATCTTCAACTATACTACAGAGCAATAGTAATGAAAATAGCTTGGTATTGGCACCAAAATAGACAAGTAGATCAATAGTACAGAATAGAGGACACAGAGACAAACCCACATAAATACAGGTATCTCATACTTGACAGAGGAGCCAAAAACATACAGTGGAGAAAAGACAGCCTCTTTAACAAATGGTGCTGGGAAAATTGGAAATCCATATGCAGCAAAATGAAACTAAACCTATATCTCTCACTCTGTACAAAACTCAACTCAAAGTGGATCAAGGACCTAGAAATTAGACCAGAGACTCTGCACCTAATAGAAGAGAAAATAGGTCCAAATCTTCATCATGTTGGCCTAGGACCAGATTTCCTTAACATGACTCCCAAAGTGCAAGAAATAAAAGCACGAATCAATGGTTGGGATAGAGTCAAACTAAAAAGCTTTTTCTCAGCAAAGGAAACAATCAGCAATGTGAAGAGAGAGCCTTCAGAGTGGGAGAAAATCTTTGCCACACACACTTCAGATAGAGCACTAATCTCCAGAATCTACAAAGTACTCAAAAATCTTTACACCAAGAACACTAATCATTAAATGGGCCAAGGAAATGAACAGACACTTTACAGAGGAAGATCTACAAGCAATCAACAGATTTATGAAAACTTGTTAAACATCTCTTGTTATAAGAGAAATGCAAATCAAAACCACCTTAAGATTTCATCTTACCCCAATTAGAATGTCTTTTATTAAGAATACAGGCAACAACAGGTATTGGCGAGGAGGTGGGGAAAAGGGTACACTCATACATTGCTGGTGGGAATGCAAGATGGTGCAGCCACTCTGGAGAGCAGTGTGGAGATTCCTTAGAAAACTTGGAATGGATCCACCATTTGACCCAGCTATCCCACTCCTTGGCCTATACCCAAAGGACTTAAAATCAGATTACTACAGTGATGCAGCCACATCAATGTTCATAGCTGCTCAATTCACAATAGCTAGATTGTGGAACCAACCTAGATGCCCTTCAATAGATGAATGGATAAAGAAACTGTGGTATAGATACACAATGGAATATTACTCAGCCATAAAGAAGAATAAAATTATGGCATTTGTAGGTAAATGGATGATGTTGGAGACTGTTATGCTAAGTGAGATCAGCCAATCCCAAAAATCCAAAGGCCGAATGGTCTCTCTGATAAACGAATGATGATGCATAATGTAGGGTGGAGGAGGGTGGCAAGAATGGAGGAAGGATAGATAGCATAGAGGGAAGAGAGGGGTGGGGTTGTGGGTGGGGGGTGTAAGAATATTAACAGAATGTGTGACAGACATCATTGCCCTGTGTACATGTATGAATGCACAGATGGTGTGATTCTACTTCGTGTACAACCAGAGAAACAATAGCTGTACTCCATTTGTGCTCAATGAATCAATAAGCAAATAAAAAAAAAAGAAAAAAAAAAACCAGGTTGAAACTCCGAGTAATATTCAACAAGTAAAAAACATGGAGCACTTACTGTTTGTCAGGTATTGCTCTAAATGATATATTGATTAAGTCATAGGCTCTGTTCTTAAGGAGCTATCATCTAGAACAAGGGTCTCCAACTTGTCTGCCTAGAAGGGCCAGACAGGTGATAAATGAATGAGATGTAAGAACTGAAAAATATAAGTTTTAATCAATTGCTACCATGTTAGACTCCGGGCTCGCTGTTTCCTGATCTCCTGATTTTTTTTTTTTAATGTAAGCTAAAAGTTAGGATTTTTAAAATATTTAATTTACCACTTTAATTCATTTTTGATGAATTTAATATTTAGAAAATTATGGGATCAAGGCTGGGGATGTAGCTCAGTGGTAGAGTACTTGCCTAGCATGAATGTAGCCCTAGTTCAATCCCCAGGGCTTTAAAAGGAAGGAAAAAGGGAATCCAAATACAACACCCTTGGAAACTATATGCGCTCACAAACACCCGTTTGCAATCTCTGGTTTAGAATTTATACTTGAGTACAGAGTATACCCAATTATTTCAATGGCTCTAATAAGATAAACTATATTTTATATTACTGAGAAACCCTATTATATAAGATCATCAAATCACCAGTAGTTATCATCTTTAAGAAATTTTGGTTTTACCAAAGATATACCAAAATGACTTTAAAAGAAGAATACAGACTCTAGAATATAAATGTGGCTAGGTCAATTCCTAGCATGATTCTAAAATGCATAAATGCATTATTAAAAGAAAACATACATATAGATGTATATTTGATAATGGCACCACTATATAGCCTTCAAGTGTGGAGGATATATATATATATATATCCTTTTGACAGAGGAGCCAAAAACATACAGTGGAGAAAAGACAGCCTCTTTAACAAATGGTGCTGGGAAAATTGGAAATCCATATGCAGCATATATATATATCCATAGATAAACAGTAAAATTTCACACAAAGTGTATCTGAAGTATGGCAAAACATTTGACAAGCTCTTTATGACTTCCTAAAGAAAAATAAAGAAAAAAATGTGGGGGGAGAGAAAGAAAATACAGAAGTAAGAATTAGGTGATACTTAAAGGAGAAAGCCAAAGTATCAATGAGTAAATTCCCAACAGTCGAATCAAATATGTTCATTTAGTCATCACTGAACTTGACCTCTGCATCAAACTATTCATCTCCTCCTTGTAATGAATTCTTTTCTCTTTTGATATGAAAAAAACTTCTGGTTCTCTTTCTTGCTTTCTTAGTTTCTTAACTGATTCACCATTTTCTGCCAATGGCTTAAATTAAGCATAACTGTCCATCAGAATCACCTGGGTATATTTTCCAAATATATTTGCCTACTGAGCCGGACTTATCTGTGATTGAGATTCCAGAATTCATATGTATATAATTTTAAACCTCAAGGTGATGCAGTTAAGCAACCCTGACTACTAACCACAGCCCCAATGTTAAAGCAATTCCCCCAAATCTGTACTTAAGCTTCTCTCTATATAGTTTCTCCTGTGGTATCCTTCCACCACCAAGGTTTTAGCTATCAACTCTACATTGATGATTTCTAACTCTTTATGTACATATGCAGTGTCTTTCTTTAATTTAGGAACAGTGTTTTCAAATGCTCACTAGAAATATTTATCTAGGGGCTGGAATTGTGGCTCAGTGATAGAGTGTTTGCCTAGTACGTGTGAGGCACTGGGTTCGATTCTCAGCACCACATACAAATAAATAAATGAAGGTTCATCAACAACTAATAAAAAATATTTATAAGAAAGAAAACAAAAGAAATATTTATCTAGATACACAATAGAAACCTCAAATGGAGTTGTTCCTAAATTAAACTCATAGCCAAATCCTGTATCTTATCAAATCCACAGTGCTTCTTATATATTTTTTTCTTAAATGAGGACATCACTATCTAGTCAGTCATCTAATCAGAAAGCATAGAATCAAGGCACTGTTAGACCCTCTTGCCTTTGCTCTCATAAAATAGGAAGTCCTTGGTCAGAGTCCTACTCTCAAAAAACACTATATTTGATACAATGTGATACACCATCCCCCAGATCACATGTGGTCTAGTCAAATGTTAATTTAACATATTCACTTATTTAACACATATGTACTAAATATCTACTGTGTTCCAAGCCTATGATTGAGTAGGCCAGATTGAGAATATAAATTGAGCAGAAAAGATACTCTCTCAGGAATTTAAATTGGTTAGTTGAGCTAGATCTGGGGTGGTAACTAAGTAGAAGCTAAGATTCATGGGAAAGAAAATTTGTAATTTATGAGACAGAATATAAACATAGTAGAGAGAAGGAAAGAAACAAAAATGCAGAGAAAAACAGAGATGTCATCAAAGGAAGAAAACTATGTCTCTATAGCCTCCCAAGATGGCCATTCTAGTACAGCTTTTCTTTTTTCCTTTTTTTTTTCCCCCTGTGGTACTGGAAACTGAACCCATGGATTGTACGTGCTAGGCAAGTGCTCTGCCACTTAGTTACAGCTTCAATCCAGTAACCCAATCCAGTTTTTCTTTGTTTCCATATCTCTGTAAGATTCCTTGATGTATTAACTTTTAAACATGCTCCCAATTCTCAGTTTACCTTTGTTCTTTGCAAAGATGGAAGCTCTGAGATAGTGATCCTAAATGCATCTGTGCTCCTGACCATACCGTACATACAAAATCAGGTTGGCCTCCAATTATTGTTTAGGGTTTATTGGAGTCTACCTAAAAACAGTTTGTCAACCTTTTTCTTTTCTTCATTACTAATGTCACCATTCTGTTGCAAGTCTTCTTCATCTCTGAACTGGACTATGGTAAGAGTCTCCTAACTATCTCTGTCCCCAGCAATTCCCATTTCTAAACCATCTGCATAGCTAGTACAGTGACATCTCTAGCTTAAACTGTGATGATCAGGGTAAACCAAATACTTGATCATGGTGCACATGGCCCTTTATACACTAGCTCCAACCTATACTTCCTATTTCACTCCTGCCACTTTGTGTGATACCAAAGTTACGTGCTAAGCTTCACAAGATACCCCAGAGATCAAGCTGAAAAATCCCATGAGCCATGTACTTTCAAAACAGGGATCGTTGTCCATGCCACCTCTGTGCCACTGCCCGTGCTTCAAATCTCTATTCAGTCTTCAAATCTCTTCTGATTGTCCACGAACTTTTGAACCCTAACTTGAAATGTAGTAAGAATTTTATGAAAATCATGAGAATCCATGAGAGCTATGAAACAACAAAACCTGGAATGTGACCATGCCATACCAGTATAAAAATCTGAACTAGTGCTATAGTCAATATGAGTTTGAAGAATGTGAGTATGACACATAGAATACATATCACAAAAGAAATTCTATATGCTTCATAAGTTTATTAAATGTTGATTGATAAACCTTTCCGAGGTATATATTAGGCAGTGCATTAGGAAGAGTGCTTATTATAATAAGACAAAACCTAAAAAAAGACTAAAAATGTCTGTGTATGTCTTTTCTGAATTCACACACTAAAATTATATATAATATTCTCAGGTATATCACTAAAATTATCCTAAATTGCCAAATTATTTAGATATTATACATCTTAAACCTCTTTAGACTTAGATATTTATAAGAAGAGAATTCTTATACTTTGTGGTCATTTATATAAGAAATTTATTTTTCAAAGAAACAGTGGCCAAAAAGAGAGCACAGTTCTTTCTATACAGCCTAAGTAATAAAAGTCTCTTTTGTAGACAAATTCTAGAACTTGTTAATTATACACAGGCTTATTATCTATATCCCCAGTGTTATAAAGTACCAGAACTTCATTAGAAAAATTAAGCTGGAAAAATGAAGGCAGCACTTTGTAAATTTCCACTGGAAATTAGCTGGGAGAGGCAGAGGAATACCGGATCAAAAGAGGGTAATCATGCTTAACTGTGCCCTAGAGCACCCGCATGTATAATACGATTTGCACAGTAACTACCTCTCCTATTACTGCTTGTTTGGAGTATTCTGTGTTAATGGGGTTAGCTAATTTAGTATTTTAACTTAAAAAGGCTCTGCTGATTAATAAATGTTGCACACTGTGCTAGTAATTAAAATAAATGGAAGATTTACAAATAAAAGTTCAATTGTTAAGAAAACATTATCTGAAAATATATGATAATCCCTATTTATCATAATATAATAATAGCTCAGAAAATATGTAAATTTAAAGGTCTAAAAATGTTTGAAGAATCACACAAGTCAAAAAAGTTTGGAGATGTGTTCAATTTCCTTTATAATATTCTTTAGTGATAAATGTAACCAGATCTTATCCATATATGTCATCTTTCAAATGCATTTTTAAAAACTTATTTTTATCTAGGTCCTTAACCCTTGCCACATGTTTTCCTATTGCAGTATTTATGAAATGATACTTGTAGTTAATCAGAAACAATATTTTAAAAGTTTAAAATTGAGGAATTCAACAGTTACTAGGGCTCCCATCTAAGCCAGATTGCAAATTTGAGGGAAACGAAAGCATATACAGTTCATAGGTACTGAACATTTGTCATTAGTTTCGGCAGGTTGGAGGAGCTCAAGAAATTGAGTTACCAGTTCTGCTTTACTACTGCTTTGCCTCCCATTTCACCCTGAATAACTGTCAGAAAATTAACCCCTTTTAATTTTCCAGAAGATATTGAGACAGCTATTGAATTGTTTATACAGAGGGTTTTAAAATCCTAAGTAAGTTTAAAATATTATATAGGTACAGCACAATTGAATTATGAATCTCTTTTCATAGGTAAACTCAGGTCATGTATTAATCCTTAATATCCAGACCTCAAACCTGCAGAAGAATCTTGAGTCTTTAGAATCCAATGATTTCCCCCAAGTTTAGCTCAGGTTTATAATTAATCTAAACATGAAAGGTTGGACTAACAAGCAGTTTCTTAGAAAACTTTAGGGAGAAAACTTGCATTTGTTTTCTTTTGTTGTTATAACAAAGTTCCATAAATTTGGTGTCTTAAACAACAGAAATTTACTAATGTATAATTCTGGAGATTAGCAATCCAAAATCGGTCTCACTGAGCTGAAATTAAGGTATTGGTAGGAATGTGTGGGGGAGAATCCATTTCCTTGCTTTTTTCAGCTTCTAGAGGTTGCTCACATTCCTTGGTTGTGGCCGTCATCCCCCATGTTCAAAGCTGCCAAAGGGTGAGCTGGCTCTTCCCACACTACATCACTCTGATCTCCTAAAACACGATCAAATCTCTTTCTGCCTCTCTTCAACTTTTCCATTTTTAAGGACTCTTGTGATTATATAAGTCTCATCCCCATAATCCACATTAATCTCTGAATCTAAAAACCTTTAATTTAATCACATCTACAAAGTCATTTTTATTATGTTAGGTAACATATTCATAGGTTCCAGGGATTGGAACACATGAACTTGAAGGGTGGGGGGTATTATTCTGCCTAACAGAAGACTGATTGGAACTCTCTTCTGCAATATTATTAATCTATTCTACTTTGGATTGATTATAGTCTGTCTAATTAGTTTCCTGTATTAAGCCAGGATATTTATAATTAGTAGGATTAATAGAAGGCATGGTAGTCTCCCTTCATCTGTGGTTTTACTTTCCAAGTTTTTAGTTATCTGTGGTCAATTGAAAATATTAAATGGAAAATTCCAGAATTAAGCAATTAATAAATTTTCAATTATCATACTGAGTAATGCAATGAAATCTCATATTCCATCCTATACTATCTCACCTAGTACATGAAGTATTCCTTTTTCTAGATTATCTACACTGTATGCACTACCCACCTGAGAGTCACTTAATAACAGTCTCAGTTGCTCGATTATTGTGGTATTGTAGTATTTGTGTTTAAGAAATCCTAATTTTACTTAATCATGGCCCCAAAGTATAAGAGTAGTGAAACTAGTAATTCAGACATGTCAAAGAGAAGTTGAAAAGTGTTTCCTTTACTTTTTTTTATTCATTTAGTTTCGATCCATTGAACACAAATGGAGTACAGCTATTGTTTCTCTGAATGGAGACGTAGGATTCCCAATTTAATAAGGTATTACATAGGGTATGGTAATATCTGTAGTTTAGTCATTCACTGGAAGTCTCGGAATGTATCCCAGTTTTACTATATCTACTGCATTTACATATAGAACTTCATATCTCTCATAAATCTTTAGGGAAGCCCATATCATAGACTGTATCACCTGATGTATGATTGCACACTCTATTCTACCTCTGCTGTTAAGTGAGTAAACAATAACTTTGAGAGTTCTGATATCATGGTAGCCTCTCGTTTCTTGAACCTCTAAGTGATTCTTTTCCCATTTCATCTAAATAAGTTACATGGTCCCAACCATTGCACATCTAAAAATATTCCTTGAACTGTCATCTGGAAATTTCAAATCTATAATACTCTCTGATCACTAACTCTCAAAAATAAGTAAAATGTGTATAACATTCTGCCATATTTAAATAAAGGAACACAAACACATACATAACTATAGGTAAAATTACTGAATGGATGCACAAGAAATGATTAATAGTGGTGTCTTCTGGAAAACATAACTAGGGATCACTGAATAATGCTTAAAGTTTCTAAAATATATATGTGCTGTGGTTTCAATTTTTGAAAAAGGAAACAGAAATCCTTTTTATTATTTTGAATGGATTTGAAAAGATTGAGTAAATAAGGGAGTAGGAAATTGCTTACACAAAAGGAGAGAACATGAGACATAAAGAATGGAATAGCAGAGAATCTCTGGAGCACAGGTTCCTTATGGAATGTGGAAAAGATTAACTAGAGAAATAAAACTGGGTCAGATGAGGAAGGATCCGTATTTGGAAAAAGGAATTCAAATTTATTGTGGAAGAGGTAAAAGGCCACTGAAAAGCATTTTGGCTACATAGTGGCGTGATTAAACTTCATTATGTTAGTGTGGTAAAATACATAGAGGTGAGAAAAACTGACTAAAACAGAAGGTGTTTTATGGCATTTAAAGTAAGCAATAGACATACAAAAGAGAAGAAAGGCTGAATTTGGAAGATACTTGAAAGGTAGAATAAGGAGGACTTGAGGACTGATAGGATATGGATAATGGTGGATAAGAAGAGGTAACTCACAGGTAGAGCTTAAGCAGATAGTTGGTACTGCAGTTCACATACCAAGAAGAAGCAGGCTAATGTGTTGTATACTAAGTTTAGGACATCTGGTAGAGACAGAAATGAAGACAGCAGTTGAAAATATAACTCTGGTATTTAGGAGCAAGATCTTCAATATTTAGAATGGAAATCATTGGCATAGACATGATAGTTGAAGTCTCTCAAATAGAAGCAATCACTAAGACTCTATATGGAAAGAAGAAGAAAGTAAAGAAAAAAGAATAGAAGACTTAATCCTGCCATCAGCTTAATTCCATCCCATTACCTCTCACCAAAATTACTGCAATACTTTCCTAAGGGATTTCGCTGCTTCCAGCATATTTCTTCTCAAATACATCTGTCTCATACTCAACAAATTCATATTCTTTTTATAACGTGCTCTTTCTCAGAAGCCTTAAATAATTTTCTGTTGCCTATAGGATAAATCCTCAAACTCCTGAAGTTTTTCACAATTTTTCTTGCTACTGCCTTCTAACATGAAAACTAGTTTCTGTCAACTTTTTCAAGCATCACTTTTTTCATACCTTTAACCTAAGCTTATCTACTTTCTCTATCAAAATCTTAACTATCATTCACAGGAACCAATTAAGTTTCTTATCTGTTGTTATGGTTTGGATGTGAGGTGTCCCCCAAAAGCTCACATGTGAGACAATGCAGGAAGGTTCAGAGGAAAAATGATTGGATTATAAGAGTCTTAACCCAATCAGTGAATTAATCCCTGATGGGATTAACTGAAGTAATAGGGTGTGGCTGAAGGAGATTGGAATTGGGTGTGGCTTTGGGGTATATATTTTGTATCTGAAGAGTGGAGACTCTCTCTCTCTATCTCTGCTTCTTGAAGATGCAAGTTGCTTCCTTCTGCCATGCTCTTCTACCATGATGTTCTGCCTCACCTTAAGTCCTGAGGAATGGAGCCGGTAGTCCATGAACTAAGACCTCTGAAACCGTCTAAGTCCTCAAATAAACCTTTCTTCTTCTGTAATTGTGCTGGTTAGAATCTTTTAGTCACGGTAGCAAAAAAGCTGACTAAAATTTCTGTTAAGAACACTTTCCTACAGGGACTGGGGGTAAAGTGCTTACCCAGTGATATGCAAGGTACTCATTTGATCCCCAGCACCACAAGCAAATAAACAAACAATAACACCATACTTTCCTTAGATCATCAGAGACCAGAACAAATTTTACATTAAAAAGTATTATCTTTTGAGTTATTTATATATTTTAGAAATTAATCCTCTGTCAAAGATTTTCTCCTACTCTGTAAGTTGTCTTGTCACATTCTTGTTCAGAGTCACTGCCTGTACCTATATGTTGGAGTGATGACCATATATTGTCTTCTAGAAATTGCATAGTTTTTGTTCGAATTCCTAGGTCTTTGACCCATTTTGAGTTGATCTGTGTACAAGGTGAGAGATAAGGCTCTAATTTCATTCTTCTGCACATGGATAACCAGTCTCCCCAGCACCATTTGTTAAAAGGCTGTTTTTTCTCCAATGTATGTTTGCCAAGGGTCAGATGACTGTAGATGTGTGGGTGTGTCTCTGTGTATTCTATTCCATACCATTGTTTATGTGTCAGTTTTTATTCCAGTATCACGTAGTTTTTGTTGCTATAGCATTGTACTATAATTTGAAGTCAGGCACTGGGATGACTCCAGCATTGATATTTTGCCTTAAACTTAACAACAAAAATTCAAAGACACTTTCCAAAAAAAGAAATATAAATGGTCAACAAACATATTTTAAAAGTTCAACATAATTAGCAATTAGAGAAAGGCAAATCAAAAGTACACTGAGATTTCATCTCATACCAGTCAAAATGGCAATCCTCAAGAATACAAACAATAATAAATGCAGAGAGGATGTGGAGAAAAAGGAATACTTTTATGCTGTTGATGGGATTGTAAATTAGTACAAGCATTACAGAAATCAGTATAGACGTTCCTCAAAAGATTAGGAATGGAACCATCATATGTCCCAGCTTTACCACTCCTCATTATATATCCCAAAGAATTATATCATACTATAGTGATACATGCACATAGCAGCGCAATTCACAATAGCTAAACTATGGAACCAACCTAGGTCTATCACCACACAAATGGATAAAGAAAATGTGGTATATAAACACAATGAACTTTTTTTTCAGCCATAAAGGAAAAGTGATTTCTTTTGCAGGAAAATGGATGGAAGTAGAGACATTATGATAAGCAAAATAAGCCAAACTAAGAAGGTCAAGGGTTTTCTCTTGTATGTGGAAACTAGAGTAAAAAAAGAAAAAGAAAGGTGGTGGGGTGGGGATCTCCTGATAATCAAAGGGAGATCAGTAGAGGAAAGGAACCCGGAGGGCAGGAGGAGGAGAAGAATGGGGAGGGTCTGTGGAGTGATATTGGCCAAATGATATTGTTATAATGTGTGCATGTACAAATATGAGACAAGTCCATCATTAGTACAACTATGATGCACCAAAAAAAAAATGGGAAAAGAGAAAAATAAAATAAAATGTCTTAAGAGAGGGGCATTGGGTTTTTGTTGTTGTTTTTTGTGGTGCGAGGGATTGAACTCAGGGCCTTTGCATGTGAGGCAAGCACTCTACCAACTGAGCTATATCCCCAGCCCTGAGGAACGTTGTTTTAACACACACTTGACCAGTTTATCAAGTACTTGGTAATTCTTACTTAGAATTTCATTAAGTTACCTGGTTAGGTTTCAAACTATATGATGAGTTACGTGAAAGTAGAGACTTCATTTTATTTTTTGCTATATCCCTACAGCCTAGAATTATTCCAGACATGTAAATATTTGTTGAATCAATAAATATTCTTTATTTCTCAAAATATCTATATGATAGCTTCCACAGAAAGGGCCCTTGACAATATTTATTATTTGCTTCATTTCCTAGCTTAAAGATAGAATATGAATAAGGAAAATAATTTTCATTAAGAAGGCATGAAAAGATGGGATGCATTTAAGAACAAGATCAAAAAACAAAGTTTTAAAATGGCTTCCAAAAAAAAACTCTATAATCTAGACTTGATGTGTAAATTATTATTGTTTTATTTTATGCTTACTTAAATGAATGTATGTAAATAATAGCTTTCACCTATAAACCTGTAATGAATAAGAAGCATATTGCCATCCTTAGAGTTACCCAGGAACATGCTAACTGTTATGGCTTGGACCGTGTTCTCCCACAACACAATTCAACTCACAGGGTTGGCTGAAGTCCTAACCCATAGAATTTTGTAAGATAATCTTATTTGTAAATAGGTTCCTTGCAGATATAATAAGTAAAGATGAGGTCACACTTGAGTAGGGTGGGACCCTAATCCAATATGACTAATGTCTTTATAACAAGGGAATTTTGGATACAGACAGGCACAGAGATTATCATGTGAAGATGAAGGCAGGCAGAGATGCTTTACAAGCTCAGAGAGATGCTTCTACAAGCCCAGGAAAGCAAGAGATTGACAGCAAACTAGTGAAAGGTAGGGAAGAAACATGAATTGAATTTTTTTCACAGTCCTCAGAAGAAGCCAACTCTGCCAATGCCTTGAATTCAGATTGCTAGCCTCCAGAACTGTGAGACCATAAATTTTTGTTCAAACCACCTAGTTCCTGATACTTTGGTATATCAGCCCTAGAAGATAATACCCTTAGAAAAATCTGCCTTTTAAAAGCCTAATGAGAAATTTTTTAAAAAGTTAGAATACTGTTGCTTATGAAGAGTTCTGCTGATGGTCCTCCTTTAACTTTGGTTCAGTAGACTAGTGGATGCAATCCACCCTATCCTAGAAGTCTGTGATTTCCTCTCCCTTCTTTGATGCCTTACAAGTAGAATTATGTTTGCAGAAAAGCAAATTCTAGTAAAAATTGTCTTGTATTAAAGACACTTCCATGATCCTGGCACTTTATACTCATTATCTTGTACAATCATCATGACAACCTTTGAAGGTAACATCTCTATCTTCACCTTATACACAGGGAAACAGCATTTCAGGGGAGGTTAAAATGCTTAGCTAGGCTCATACTGCTGTTGTGTAAGGGAGACAAGATTTGAGCTCGAATAGATCTAGTTCTAAAGCTCATTCTCCTTCTACTAAAACACACTGTATTTTTCATAATAGGAAAAAGAAATTGCTAAATATATCAAACCCTCAGATATAGTGCTCCCTTTTCTAGCAGTTAAGAATAGATACAGAAGTCTATATAGAGGGTTCCTGAAAAAGGGCCCTGGATGGTAATAAACATATTGTCTTAAGTCCTTATAGGTAAAACCAGTCATGTGGCAAAAGGACAAACTGCATTACAAAACTATGCATCTCTGTGATAAGAGTATACTTTTTTCCCCTAATTTCTTTCACAGAATTACTATCAACAGAGATAGGAAATTCAAATTTCTAACATTTTTTTGCAGCATAAGATACAATTAGGTGTTATCCAATATATAAAAACAAAAGTGGTTTCAGAAGAAGCTATAAAATATCAGTATATCATTCCTCCTAATAGGGAAATTTTCCTTTAACTAGCTGCTGAGACCAATTGCTTACCTTAGTTCCTAAAAATATGAGTTTTGAACCTATAAATAATTTCTTTAGCATGTCCAACTTTGTTTCATATTGGCTTGATAACCCTAGAATCACCTTTCAGTCTCTGAAAACATCAGGATAAAGGTTGATCGGCAACACCATTGAGACTGATAATATTTAAACATATTCTATGAAAAACTACAAGTAAGCACCTATCTGTGGGGATAACATTGATACTGATCTTTCTAGAATTTTCAAGGAAAATACTAAGAAAGAATACTGCAGTACCTTTGGTATATAATTTTTCAGTAGAAATATGAGTGAGATAACAATCATCTCAATTATTTCAGAAATTAATCTATTTCTTAAACCATAGCACTGTTGAAAATAGAAAAATAATTCTAAGTAATATAACTTTTTGGATATGTATTACTAAATTGCATATTTAGGCTAAGTCTTAGCAGTATTAATCTTCTACAATTTTTGTGATAAAATTAATGTAGCTTCCCAAAACCAATTGAAAAAAAAGTTTCCTATATTCTTATTCATCATGCATTAGGTTAACTCAATCTATTACTGAAAGAATCTACTAAATACACTATAGATAATTATTTTTACTTCAAATAATTAGTCTAAAATTTAAAAAATTATAAAAATTACTTGACATCTTATCATTTTATGCCAGTTCAGGTGAAAATTTATATTTTTAAGAGCCTCTTCAGAAATTTATAATTATAATAAATATATTCCATATATTTTTCTGAATGATAAAATGATTCAAAATACACCATGAAGGATACAGGCAATTCTAGCATCTTTGTATAACAAAATACACTTCTAATGTATTTTGTGATCATTACTATTATATAAGTGATTACTATATAATATATACTAAATAATTCATACCTCATACATATTATGTAAATAACCATAAACAATAATGGCAATTTTATATGTTGTAGTATACTATTATATAAGAATTTATAATAGCAGTTTATATTATACTAAAATGATTACAATTATAAAAATTTGTATTTTAATAGTCACTTATTTTACATATAAATAATAACTAAGGAATTATAAGATACATTGCAATGACAATTGCATGAGGCATTGTAGGATTATAACAATAATAAAAAAGTCCATTCTAGATTTAAAATAGTCTATTTATAAATCATATATAATTCTATTGGTGACAAGGTACCTTAAGAGAGAGAGAAAATACCTCGGAGGAAAGACATACGAATCAAGACTCAAATCATTGATGCTAATAAAGTAATGTAAAACTGCATATGCTATTCGATCATTATCTTTCTCTGTTATTGTCCTTAGTCATCAGTAACCTTTTATTTATTCAATCTAGAGTGTTATATTAGTGTATTCAAATGGAATTTAATCCATGTTAACAAAATATTTTTGTTTTATTGGATCTTATTTTAGAAGTATCAGAAATACATATTCTTTCATTAGCTAATTAAATATGTTATCTTTACTGATACATAGTTGTCATTTATCCACCTTAAATAGCCATTCATTATTTTTTCTTTGAGAAATGTATATGTACATATTTAGGAAGACAGTACATATATTTTTGAGGAGTATATATGTGTTTTTTGCCATCAATATTGACATCATTTACAACAGGAACATGTTGTAAAATCATTGCTTTTAAATAGGTGACTTTGAATTTTCTCACAAAAAGAAATTCCTTTACAATATGAGGACAGAGAAAATATTAGAAAATTTAAGGCACCAAACATAGTAAGGTTATATTTTTTAAGCTAAAAACTCACATTTTGTCATTTACATTTTGTGCACATTCCTCTCTTTTGCGCTCCTCTCTGACCAGTTTTAACTCATTGATTGGTTCTGCCACTCGTAATGTTGGTTCCAAAGGCTTGTAGCGTTGCTCTAATACTTCACTGAAATCTCGGAATGGCCCCTGACAGAGACAGGATGAGGTACGTATTTTATTACAGAAGATGTTTTTGCCTTATTGTTCCCAACCAAGGCCAGTGAACATCTCCAAAGTATAGCAAGTTTACTAATTATTTTTATAACACAATTAATTCAATTTACTCTTATCTGAGTCACAAAATAGAAGAATATCAGAAATAAGCATATCACTTTTCTTCCAGAATTGTTCTCTCAAGTAAAATTGATTGCCTTAAAAATGGTTTAAATTAAGCAGAAGCTTCCTCACTTACATCTAAGGTTTTCATGGTACAACTGGCATGCTTGAAGTTATAGGTGTTTGTTTTGTAATTTCAAAAGCATATTCCTCTAATGTAATCAATGATTCTTTTCCTTTTAAGTAAGTAAAATTATTTGTAAAAGATTCTGAGCACAACTTTTCAAAAGCCATCTTATAAACAGAAATAGCATACACACACAAATATATATATATACATACATATATACATATATATTTGTGTGTGTGTGTGTGTGTGTGTGTGGTGCTGGGGACTGAACCCAGGGCCTTGTGCATATGAGGCAAGCACACTACCAACTAAGCTACATCCCCAGCCCAGCATATTTTTTTTAATTAAAGCTTTCAGGTGAATGCCAAATTTCATATTTAATTGGTGATCCCCTAAACATAGGGGGAAAAACATATTTTTTACTTATTTTAAGGGTTCTGTATTATTCTATACTTTATTGTTCTATGACTCTGGTACCAATAGCAACCTTTAATGACACAAACACAGAGCAAGGCAAACCCACAGGTACACTGTGAAGTGACTTGGAATATATCGGAGTGTTAGGTAGAGCTTACTTAAACAAGTTACTGAATCCACTGATTGTTCAATTAATATCATATTAAGCACAATATGAATCAAAGGCAGCTCAGGACTTTGCTGTGCTATTAATTACATATTGTTTTCTTTTTTCACCACTGTTGTAAAGAAAGAAGTAATATGGATGAAGGTTTCCAATCATATTTCTTATTCTTAAAAATTCCTTCTTTAAATAGGTTATCACTAACAAGACACAGCTGGAGTTACTGCAAGCACTGAGTGAAGACTGTGGGGCTAATAAAAAGAAATGATTCACGCCTCATTTATGTTCACTTATGTTTTACATTAATAGAAACCAATAATAGGAACCAGTTACCATAAAAGTCATGGACCGTAAATAACACAAATGGCAAATAAGTATCATCTAGTACTTTTCACAGCTGGACAGGAGGATTGCTATATTTGAAAGTAGTTAATGGATTTTTATTGGAACTTTACTTTTTAAAGATACAGTAACATGATTCCAAGTCCACTACTAAGAAATCAAAAATTTTTTGGCAGATTCTTATTTTTTTAAATTATTTGGCTTGAAAGAATTAATATTTCATTAGGTAAAGAAGGGCAAATTGCTTTTCTACACCTGTTTTCATCAAATGTAAAATGGAATAATAACTATCACAGAATTGCTTTAAAGATGTGTAAGATAATGTAACACTCTTAGCATTGTACTTAGAACATAGTAAAAACTCGAAAATGGTACCAGGAGTGTTATTATTATAACCATTATTATTAGACTAAAGAAGAGTATTTAAAATATTTTGAACAGTAACATTGAAGAAATAACAAATGGTCCAAGGTTATGATTTTTAAAAAGTTAGCACCCACATGTGGGTAATAGTTTTCTCAGTGGTTAGTTGGTGTCATCTAACCTTTGTTGGTGTATCAACATACGCATATCGACTTGTATACTTACTCTACTACGTTTTCTGGAACTTTATAGTTTCAATGAGAGTAGGAAATGAAAGAGTTAGGAGTCTTGTGTAAGTTGAAATTTAGAATTAAAATAAACTTTTGAGTTGATGCCCAAGCATTATGCAATCATTTCCATCTCCCTATGTCCTTCCATCCCTGGTCCACACATTTTTATGTTAGACAACTAATGTCTTACCTTTGAACTTAATAATCCAGCTACTTGGTTAGCAAACTTGATATGAGCTATCAGATTTCTCTGCTGCTAAAACTTTTGCTGATTTGTATTTCTTTAGATAGCATGACTTTTAGATCTCAGGCAATTACCTACACCAATCACTGACGTAACATGAATCTCAGACTTTGGAAACGGCTTCAAACCTCAGATCTGCTCATTGTATCCCTTTCCAACTATTAATCCCTAGGATGCATAGGCCATTCAGGACTCAGTCTGATCCTGAAAGTTTTCTTGGACTCACAACTATGACTTTCCAATATTTGGCCTACATTACCTCCACCCAAGCCCTAGTCATGAGAATGTAATATATATATTGTAATATATATATATATCTTTATTCTGCTATATTCTGAATAATTCATACTTTAAAGTCATCTTGTATTTTTGAAGCTTTCCTCAAAACTTAAATAATAATGAATTTATTTTTTAAAAACTTAGTACAGTTGTCCCATACATTTAAGAAATCACCTGGGCAGGGCAGTACAGATATTCTGTACAAATATTATCATGTGGGCATAATCTTAAATGTCCCCAATGATGTATACACCTTTTTATTATTGGGTATCATACAGGAAATGTGGTTCAATCAAAGAAAACAACATAAAACAGTTGAATCTGTAAAAAAGAAAAGGAAGGAGTGAAAGACTAAAGAAGGCAAGAAAGAATGAGAAAATGAAGAAAGGAGGTAAATGAAGGAAAGAGAAGAAGAGAAGAGGAAAGAAAGAAGGAGAAGGAAGGAAAAAACAGAAAAAAGAACATAAAAGGAGGAGGACATGGCCAGAAGAAAAGATAAAGAAAATGAAGTGAGGAAAGGATGAAGGAAAAATTAGGTATCAAGAAAAGTAAAACAAGAAAAGGAGAGAAGAGGAAAAAGAAAAAGTAGGAAAGAAATAAAAATACGTCAGCAGAGATCACTTTGTTGTATGCTAAATAAATAATTCAGCAGCATATGTATATACGTGTGTGTATGTACATACATAAAATACATATTTATAGATTCCACCATATGTTTATATTTTATATATATATTTTTTCTCTTTCTACACAACACACACATATAGAGATATTTTTCTGTGAATATATATTTTAGTTTTCATATACATAACATGTATATATACCCTCCACATGGATGCATACACATATATTTTCCATATTAATATACATCAAAATATATCTTTTATCTAGCCATATCTACCCCCTATCCATTCCATATGTTGTAAATACACACATACACATACACAAACATGCACGCACACACATGGCATGGACAGGAAAAGCTATGGAAAAATTAAAAATTATTGTATTGATAAAAGTGCTTTAATAGAGATGAAGAGCAAATAAAAATCCACCTCAAAGAAGCATAATAAAAACAAAACAGTAGAGCAAATGTGAAAACATTATAAAACACTTATAAAAATAGTATTAAATGATTAATGGTTAGTGAGTATTTTACAGTGTGGTAGGTGGGATCAGATACCTCTGGGGTATTTCCAACTGATTTTATTCATACATTCTTGGAGAAGGCCTAAGTACATTTTGCATTGTGAGATGGACATGAGGTTTGGAGGGGTCAGTGACAGAATGGTATGATTTGGATCTTTAAAATCTCCCCAAAGTTCATATACTAGGAAATGCAAGAATGCTCAGAGGTGAAATGATTAGATTGCGAGAGTTGTAACTTAATAAGTGGACAACAGGGTGGTAATTGTAGGCAGATGGGGCATGACTGAAGGAAGTATATCACTGGGGGTATGACTTTGGGGATCATATCATGTTCTCTCTGCTTCCCAGCTGCCATGAGTTGAATGGCTTTCTTCCACCAAGCCCTTTGGCCATGATGTTCTGCCTTATCTAAGGCCTAGACCAAAGAAGTCAGCCGTCCATGAATGTAACCTGTGAAACCGTCATTCCCAATAAATTTTTCCTCCTCTAAATTTTGTTAAAATTTTTTAAAATTCATTTTTTGTTAATTTTTACAGACTGCATTTTGATTCATTGTATACAAATGGGGTACAACTTTTCATTTCTATGGTTGTGCATGATGTAGATTCATACCATTTGTGTAATCATACATGTATCATGTATTTTGGTCACAGTGATACAAAGCTAACTAACTCACATACCATGTAATTTTCACATTTCCTAAAAAGCAGCATGCAAAATTAGTCTCTGAATTCCATGTAGCACCAATAGCTACCTCAAAATATAGCATGCAATGAGGATTACTAAAAATTTAAGTAAGCAATGTTATATATGAAACCATAACAACCACTAAGTACTTAATACATTCAACACATTAACACTTCATAAGCATGCGCTGGAGATGCTATAGTTATTTACTTTATAGAATCACTAATACATTTCATTACCAACTCTGAAGACTGCCATTACTTGCTCTAGTAGAAATAGTTATGTGCATAATTCAAAATGACATAAATTCAGTTATTCATGTTATAAAAATTATCTTATATTTGTATTTAAAGTTACTTTAAATGTTTTCATTAAAATATTGATATAACTTATTTAAAAAGGAATAATGAAATCATACTCCAAATATACATCCCCAAATTAACTGAAAAATTCCTGTACTTTCTCCTTTGTCCTGTTGCTCAACACTACTCTGCGTGTGCTATGGTTTTGAGAACATGTCCCCCATGGGTACACAGGATAGAAGGCTGGTATGAACATATGGTATTAATAGGGGTGCAACCTTTACAATTGCATAATGGAAGGTGGAGATTGGGAACATCACTCTCAGAAAGAACTGATGTCATTCTCATAGGATCCATCAATCCCCATGAGAGTGAATTGTTATTAAGGACACCCCATGTGCTTGCCCCCTTCTGCACATAGTTGTTCCCCCTTCCCACTTCTTTATCATGTTGCAATCCAGACAAGGAGACCCTCACCAGATACATGTTCTTGAACTTTCAGCCTCCAAAACTGTGAGCTAAATAAACCTCTTTTCTTTGTAAAGAGGTTTTTTGTTATAGCAATATATATTTTGTTATAGCAATAGAAAACATCATAAGATAGATCATTACTCTGTATCGAAGGAAGAATTATCAACTTGTATGTATTATTTGGATAAATAGATTAGTTTGAAGGTATTTTAAATTCTGAAATAAATATAATTCTACAAAAATAAGTATAATTCCACAGGAAGTGAATCTGTGATGAGGAAAAACAAAAAGTGGTTGAGGAGAAAAATTGACTTCAAAAATTTTTAAATATTTTTATAGCATCGTCTATAGTATAAGTTGTTGGTTTATTATAGTATTAATTATGAGTTAATAGGATTTATGGGTTTGTTAATTTACCTTTATTTTGTTTTGTTTTGTTTTTGAAGTACTGGGGATTGAATCCAGGAATGTTCTTCCTCTGAGCTACATCTTTAACCCTTTTAAAATTATTTATTTATTTATTTTTCTTTATGTCTTACAGTACTAGGGATGGAACTCAGAGGCACTCTACCACTGAGCTACATCCCCAAATGAACAGAATTATGGATGCTGATGATAATTACAGTAAAGTAGGAAGTAAAATCACAGTAAAAAATTCAGGTTTTTCTTATTACAAGGTTGATTCAGTATTGCGGTTGAGAAAGTCAATCTTTTAACATGGCTCCCAATGATCCCTGCCCTCCTGGCATATGAGCTTTTGCATAATTTTTTGCCCTTGAACACAAAATGGACTTACTGCTTTGCACAAATAAAATATGGTTAGAAGCTATGGGATGTCATTTTTACCATTAAATTCTAAAAAGTTTGTGGCTTCTGTTTTGAGAGTTCTCACTCCCTCTGAGATTACTCACCCGAGGGAAGCCACCTACCACTTCATGAGAGAACGTGAGTCACAGGCACTCACAAAAGCTGTGTCTTGATTGCTGACCCACATATACTGTGACAAAAAAGTGTATTTTGGTTGAAGTCATTAGATTTTATAGTAATTTATTACACAGCAAAAGATACATAGGGGCAAAGCCTACAGAGGCAGGTAATGGGCAGGAGTTCTGAAAGTTGAGCAACATGAATCAAAATCTAAACCAATTCTAGGTTTGATACTAACTGGTAGCAGTTATTTTCTGCAGTCTGTAAATTGAAGAGGATCAAAGAACTGTTAACTTCTGGATCTTCTAGCACTTTGAGTTATCATTCATACCACCCTATTCCACCTGTAGCCCCAGGAAGTCATTTGCCAATACTGCTCTATTACAACTCAGAAACAGTAACAAAGATTTCCTGAGTTTGCTATGAGTCTCAATTTGTTGTGGGATGTTTTTAATTTTCAAATTTACACTTTTAACATATTCAAAATCAAGTTATGTTTATAATTTCATATGAAATGATATAGATCATCAGAGGACAGATCAAATTAAATAAATTTGGTAATACATAAAGATTTTTTCCAGTGAAACAGACCATAGCAAGCACCACTATAATATTTTTACATAAAAGATAGAGTTTCTAGTCAATAAATAATGTTTTAACTTAATTCTTAATACAACAGAATTCAATACTGAAAAAGCATTTGCTTCTTTGGTCTATCTTTTTAAAGTAATCTATATTATATTAATTATTTAAAATTAGATTTTTATAAGAAATGTTTTCCTCTCATCACAAGCAAAAACAAAACAACTATATATATTTACTTATATATATATATACATATATATGTATATATATATATAATAGCATGATGTTATCAACAGAGTAAAGAGGCAGCCCACAGAAGGGGAGAAAATATTTGTAAATCGTATATCTGACAAGGCACCAATATCTAAAATATATAACTTCTAAAACTCAACTATAAAAACAAAAAACCCAATTGAACAATGGGCAAAGGATGTGAATAGATGTTTTTTCAAAGAAGATATACGAATGGGCAATAAACATAAAAAAAAAAAGATGCTCAACATCACTAATCATTAGGGAAATGCAAATTAAAATGACAAAGATTAATGAATCAAAATGAGGTCTGTAAAAAATAAATAAATGAATAAATAAATAAATAAATAAATAAATGAAAATGAGAAGGAGATACTGTCTTACAATACATGAAAATAGTTAGTTTAAAAAAAAACTAAAAATAACAAGTATTGGCAAGGATATAGAGAAATTGGAACCCTTGCATACTGTTGGTGGGACTGGAAAATTGTACAACCACTGCAGGAAACAGTATGGCAGTTTCTCAAAAGATTAAAAACAGAATTATTAAATGATCTGGCAATTCTACTTCTAGGTATATTCTCAAAAAAAATGAAGGCAGGGTCTCAAGAGACATTTGCAAAATCAGGTTCATATCTACATTATTCACAAGAGTGAAAATGTGACTGTACTCAAGTGTCTATTGTGAATGGATAACAAAGAACAGTATAATGAAATCTAACCTAAAACGGGAAGGATATTCTTAGATGTGCTATAACCTTGATGAACCTTAAGGACACCATACTAAGTGAAATAAGCCATGTGGGGGCAGGGGACTGAGAGGCAGGAGGTGAGGGTGGGGAATGGAGAGTTATTTAATAAATAGAGTGTCAATTTTTGTAAGGTGAAAAGAGTTCTGGAAAAGGATGGTAGGGATGGTTGCACAATAATATGAATGCACTTACTACTGAAAAGTACACTTTCTATGAGGTACATCTTTGAGATTTTAATTGGAATTGCATTGAATCTGTATAATGCTTTTGGTAGTATGGCCATTTTGACAATATTAATTCTGCCTATCCAAGAACATGGGAGATCTTTCCATCTTTTAAGGTTTTCTTTAATTTCTTTCTTTAGTGTTCTGTAGTTTTCATTGTAAAGGTCTTTTATCTCTTTTGTTAGATTGATTCCCAAGTATTTTATTTTTTTTGAGGCTATTGTGAATGGGGTAGTTTTCCTAACTTCTCTTTCAGAGGATTCATTACTTATGAATAGAAATGCATTAGATTTATGAGTGTTGATTTTATATTCTGCTACTTTGCTGAATTCATTTATGAGTTCTAGAAGATTTGTGGTGGAATTTTTTGGATCCTCTATTATAGAATCATTCGTCTGCAAATAGTGATAGTTTGAGTTCTTCTTTTCCTATTTGTATCCCTTTAATTTCTTTGGTCTGTCTAATTACTTTGGCTAGAGTTTCAAGGACGATGTTGAATAGAAGTGATGAAACAGGGCCTCTCTATCTTGTTCCAGTTTTTAGAGCAATGCTTTCAGTTTTTCTTCATTTAGAATTATGTTAGCCATGGGCTGAGTATAGATAGCCTTTAAAATATTGAGGTATGTTTCTATTATCCCTATTTTTTTCTAGAGTTTTCTCTGATAAGTGGGTGATGATACATAATGGTGGGGCAAGGGGTAGGGGAAGAATGGAGGAAGGATGGATTGTGTAGAGGGAAATGAGGAGTGGGGAGTGATGGGGGGAAGATCAGATAATGGAATGAGACAAGAATCAATACCCTATGTACATGTATGATTACACAAATGGTGTAACTCGACTTTGTGTACAACCAGAGAAATGAAAAGTTGTACCCCATTTGTGTACAATGAATCAAAAATAATAATAATAAAGTAGTTAAGATAGTAAATTTTGCATCATGTATGAATTACCACAAAAAACGCAACAATGAAATTAATGACACATTGTTATAGGACTAAATAGTACCTGACACTTCTTCTTATTGATAGGTGGCAGAATGTCAGACCGTGGAAAAGATCGGGCACTTGTGCAAGCGAGCCAATCACTAAGGCTAGTAGAGCTCTCCTGCCTAACCTTAGGTCTTAGGTGTATCAATGGCTTTGCCTTCTGTAACCGCAACTCCCATGGATCAGGCGCTTCTCTGAATGGTGAGTTGTATATACCTGGAATCTAAAGAACACAATTTTAATTTTATCTTTAATTTTCATGTGAATAAAAGGAAGATAAAGTTGTACCATGAGCACTTTGTGCTTAAAAATGCTTTAATATTTTACAACTCTGGTTCTTACTTGGGGGTAGACTTCAGATTCACCTAAGGAGATTGTACAAAATACTCATACTTTGTCTTCACTATAGACCAACAATTTTAGTGTGTTTCAGGATTGAAGAGTAAATATGTTAAAAGATACTGAGCTATAGTTTCCATTTGCCACATGCTGTATTCTCATTTAGTTGTATTTAAGAACAAAAAAAGAGGACTTTAGCAATTCATTTTGTATTCTAACCATATACTATGTATATTAACCATATCTGTAATTCATATATTCATTCATAGGAATACAAATACTTAACTCTTGACCTAGTTTTGGGTACCAAGGAGTACTGAAAAAGTCTTTAAGTTATTAATAATTATACACCCTAATAGCAGGTATTTTAAATCCCATACTTCAATAATCCAAGTGGATCTCACACATACACATGTGTGTGAGTGATCTCTCTCTCTCTCTCTATATATATATATATGTGTATATATACATATGCATATATATAAATATATATGTATACACACACATATATATTATTTACCACTATTTAATGAGCATGTTAGGTGCCATGTTTCTGTGGTTAATGTAACTATTGCTGTTAAGTCATTCACTTTGTCACACACTGCATCAAAATAGTCAAGACTTACTTAGCACAGCATCTACTATGCAATAGACGTTCAATACATGTATATGTGACAGATATTAAATTTAAGTTTAGCAGATGTCCATTTTCTCAAAATGTAATGTTATTTGAGTATACATTTTAGTATATTGCATAGAACCATACTTTGATGGAATCATATTTTAAATGGTATTTGATTTTCATAGCACCAAAATCAAAGCACATATATATACACACATGTATATGTAAATATCATACATGTAAATGCATAGTCATAGGGAAGAGTTACACTTCAAAGGATACTATGACTCATGTGGTTGCTCTGTAGACACTCTGGACTACATAAACAAAGTGCCTATTAATTTCATCTTCCTAGCAATATGGTTTTCTGTTATGCCATCATCATGTCCACAAACCCTCCTGGTTGCTATATTTACCTCATGGAATCAATAGTTCCAAAAAAATTAAGATTAACTAGGACAGCAGTCTTTGAAAAACTATCCAAGAAAATTTCATATTTATAGGTTAACATTTCAATAAATATTAACCTCTATCTAATACCTACCCAGGCTGGGTTCAGTGGTCCCAAACCTAATGTTTCCTTAGCAACCTCGGCATGTCTCCACCATAGCACCTATCACCTTGTTTCTGAGTTTCTTTGTATGCATTATTCTTCTATCCACGAGAAGTTGGAGCACAAGGACTCTTTTCTATATTTTTGAAACCTCAAGGTCTAGCAGAGTCCTCGACACACAGCAGACACTCAAGAATTGAATATTAATTGCTCATCTATGATAACAATGTGCAGCTCAAAAATGCCTGTAAAATCATTTATTTTACTCTTGCTTTTCAAAGCCACATAAATATCTAGTATAACATTCGAGATTTATTTCAAAGCCTTATTGACTACTTTCAAGGAATTTATAGATTAGACCCTTTTTCTCTTTCTTAACACATCAGTTTCAATTTGTTTTCAAAGACATTGTTATCTAGAACTAAATTACCACAGATCCATTTGAGTCACCTCCAATTCAACATTTTCTATTTTAAAATTGAGGACCAAATATTATTACATACCAAAAGATAATATAAACACATTTATATGTATGTCTAAAATATTTTAAGCTGGCTGTTCTTTGAGATTTACTCTACACTACAATTGACATAAGTAAAAATATTATGCTGAAAATGTTGAAACGTAGTTGTTCTGTCACTGACAGAGTAAATACAAACAAAGTGGCTACATAAGCAGTATAAATTAATGTTAATTAAAGAAAAATAAACATATATTCACAATAGTTTTCCAAGAGATGGTAATTTAAAAGTGGATGGTAATTTTTAAGATGATTTTTTTAGGATGATATTTTCAGATGAAAATGTTTTGATAGTAATGAGAAAAAAACAAGTGTTATGTTAGAAAGGCTATTCTGACATATAACAGTCTATGAAAAGATGTAGGAGAATATCACCCTGGTTGGTGATGATCTAATTAATTGAAGTCCATTAGCTTATTACTAAAATTTCCACAACACTACAGATTGAGATGGTTACATACATACAATTTATCTAGACTATAATTTATCATTGAAAAATATATATCTACCTGAATAACTGCTACCAGCTATTAACTTTACCCCATTAGGAATCTTGATCTCCTTTTACATTTGCATGCACATGTATACATAGGCTAGATGGGAAATGCAAATAGCTCAGTAGACATGATAGCTTTCTTAAATTATATTTTGCAACCTATATGGAGACCTCCTCATGTGTATTCTCTTTGCAATTTAAATCAAATATAGATAGAAAATATATTTTAATTGAATTCAAATGTATCATTTAAAATCTTCAAGGTGTCAGTATTTTAGAAATTAATACATTTACTAAGTTACATCAATAAAAACAGTCCAGCACTCCCTCAATCCCTATAGCAAGGAAATACCCTGCCTATTTATATTGCTATCCTATTCATTTAATAATTATTTCTTTAAATAAATAAAACAACTTTAACTTACTATTGTCTCAGTTGCCATATTTCATTATTTGTAAGCCACTTAATGAATAATGGTATGTTGTTGGTTTTTTAGAAAATATTACTAAGAGTCACAAAAGGTAGAGCTACCCTAAGGGATTATGACATATTTTCCAGTTTTCACATTTTTCACAACTTAGAAAGGCTACTGCCAAGCTAGCTTTGGGGACTTCATTTTCAGCAATAATTTTCTAGAGTGACCAACACTATGGGGAAATCTGTGCTAACTGTTCAAAAAAAAAGAAAGAAAGAAAAAGCCTACAACTGAGTTATTTGCAGTACTGTCATGCTAACATTCAACTCAATAAGACCCAAGAAATCTCAGGAGAGGACCCTGCTAATAGCTTCTTACTGACCTCCCTGCATCAGACCCGGCTGCTGACTGGTGGCCCAGTGGTGAATATGGCAAATGAGGTGTGAAAGCACTGATTTTTTTTTAAAGGCTATGATTCTGACTCGTCAAAATGAAAAAAAAAAAAAAAAAAAAAAAGCAATGAGTTATATAATAGATATATATTTTTCTTGAATTTCCCCCTTCAGACCCTCCATCATGGGAACTTAAGCATGACCTAGAATATTAATTATGTCAGGTTGAGCAATGAGCAAATGTACCATTTGTTATCCATTCACCCTTAGCATTATATTAATATTTTGAACCATTCCATATTTCAAACAATCTATCAGTTGGCTCCTTTCTTCTCCGTTTTTATTCTTATACTAAAGTATTATGTGAAAAACTATTCAAAAGTGTGCCTCATTTGAAAACAAATGGATATACTTCTTACGTTTGGAGCATATACTAATATTCACAAAGAATATTTTTATGGCTATTTTCCTTTCATACACTGACCTTTATTCTGTAATTGCCTGAGGGAAGCTACACTCTAATTTTTTCTATTTGTTATTGAGGTTTATTTAAAAAAACACATTTCTGTAAAACAGGAAGAATATGAAATAGGATTATGTGCACCTATAATTCTCAAATCACAATTACTAATGCTTCAGTTTCAATTTTGTCACATGAGAAATAGTAATTTCTCATGATTTAAAAGTTCACTTAATTCAGGAATGAAGAACAGTCAAGTATATAGGGTAGGTGGGAGAATTCAAGTTCTATTTGCAGAAATGACAATTACCCAACAAACAGGCATTAAAGATAGTCAAATAAAGGAAGAAAATTTAATACTGTTTTTATGCCTCTTGATTCAAATTTGTGAATACTGTGAGAGATAAACATTTTTAAAAGGAGTCTGTCTAAAGCATGTTTGAGCTCTAAGTTTTAAGGAACTATGCTTTTGAAAAATAAGACTTAAAGCAGGAAGATTAGTAAAGATCTCTAATAACTAGAAAAGTAAAAGTGGGCCACAGAACTGTGAATGAAATATCTGCTCGGGTAGGGACTGCTGAATCAACACTGACCAATGCACTTCATCATAATTATCAGGACATACTAGTGCCAGGGGATTTATAAAAATCCCACTCAGCAAATAATTGCCCTGCTGTTAGGAGATAGTCAGAGTGTTAACACACTGTCACAGTCCAGCGTTTAGTAAGATATTCTACATTCAATTACTCTTGCTGAGAACTAAGAGGAAACATGGTCATTTCTCAGCCACAGCAGTTATGCTTCCACATGCATTTCAGACATAGTCACAGGGACCCTCAGGTATAGTACCCCAGAAGGGATAAGACTTTCATGGAAACATTATAGATTCACATGAATATGTTTGGTATAGAACTTATCTATATTCTGCAAGAATTTTTAAAAATAAACTATTATTGATTATAAATGTTTTTTTGTCTTCTTTCTTTTTCTTCAGATAAGAAATAGAATTTCAAGGACTGGGTGTACAACTCAGTGGTAGAATGCTTGCCTAGCAGGAACATGGTCCTGGGTTCTGTTCCTAGCATTGCAAAAAATGAAAAAGAGAAAAAAAGAATTTTTAAAAAGTTATGAGTTAAATTACAGAGTAAGGACACACTAAATGTTGATAGAGCCCAGAAAATCAAAACAGTAACTTGAAGGGGACATTTGGAACTATTCTAGGATCCCAAACACTGAAGCACACCATCAAAAAGATGATTTTAGTTACCATCAACAGGTTGTTTGTATGTTCATTCGAAGACCATCGATTCCTGAATTTTTCCATGGTGCAGAAGAGAGGAATATTTCAAAAATAATAACTGCATTTAGTTTGAAATTTTGGGGGGAAGAATTTTAGAATTCAGAACAGTGGGGGGCAAGGGCCAAGTAGATTTATAGGAAAATTAACCCTTAGAAGTTTTCCTAACTATTGTGTAATATCTTCAATCCAGAGAACATTGTTTTTTTAAACATATTTCATATGCCAAAGATAAACCAAAGATACACTTTTTTTTCTTATATGATACAAGACAAATATTGCAAGTAAAATGCTACCATTGATATAGCTGGCTTTACTAAATCAACAAAATGTATAGTTGTAGGAAATATTTTGATACACTTAACAGTATTATTATACATTAAAACATTCTCAGGAGTAGGAAAGATAGAGGAATGAGACAGTCATCATTACCCTATGTACATGTATGATTACACAAATGGCGTGAATCTACATCATGTACAACCACAGAAACAAAAAGTTGTACCCCATTTGTGTGCAATGAATCAAAATACAGTCTGAAAAAATTTTTAAAATTCTCATAAAATGTTGATTAGAATGAAGACATTTAAATAAGATATTATTCTCTATACACTAATTCAATTCAATAAATACTGAGCATCTACTAATTTAGACATACCTTGCTAGGTCTAAGGTAAGCACAGCAATTATAAAAAAAAAAGTGGTCATTCATATTAAGCCATTTTCAGTGGGAGGGGAGGCTGGGATTAGAAGAACAGTTGTGTGACTGACTGTATCAAGGTAGCCTGCAGTAAATATCCTCTCATAACTGTTGCAGAAGAGGCATAGAATACAAACTTGAGAAAGTGTTATGGGAAAAATATCTGAAATTTTCTAAAGATAGGTAGAACTTCTCAATTAAAAAAATGAAGAAGAAAGGCATTCCAGACCAAGAAAAAGATAAAAAATAAAGATATAGTTGTAGGACATCAAGTTGGCTAGTTTGAGCATAAGCTATTGTCAGAGGTGAGCTTGAGAGACCAGGGCCAACCTGAGAAGGCTGAAAGTTTGGATTTGATTCTCCATTAAAAGGTACTCTCTTGATTTTTGTATCTCCTTTAAAGGGTATAAAACCCAGAAGAGAGTCTGAAAGAGACCATGATGGTATACAAAACCTTCAGAAGCAACCTCTAGGGAAACTCTGGCAAAACAAAACAAAATAACAATTTAAAGAGACAAATCAAACATCAGAACCAGATCCAGATGTGGCATAGATGCTGGAATTATCTTACCAGGATTTTGAAACAATTAGGATTAACAGCTAAGGCTCTTAGCTGTTGTGTAAAATACACAAGTAAGAATAGATAACAAACGTAAGCAGGAATAGAAGATCTGAGAAGAAACTACAGTGTAACCAAAATGAAGAATGCCTTTTATGGGTTAATTAATGAACTGGATATGTTTCAGGAAAGAATTTCTGAACTTGAAGATATGTCCACAAAATTTTCCAGATTGGAAAAACTAAGAGGAAAGTCCACTAAAAATGGAACAAGAACAATCCAAGAACTTTGGGACAACTACAAAAGGAATAACATATCTGTAATAGAAAGACAAAAGTATGTGAGAAAGATATAGAATAAACATTTGAGGGGCTGGGGTTGTGGCTCAGTGGTAGAGCACTTGCCTAGTGCATGTGAGACACAGGGTTTGATCCTCAGCACCACATAAAAATAAATAAATGAAATAAAGCTACTGTGTCCCTCTACAACCAAAAAAACAATTAAAAATATATAAATATTTGAAGCAAAAATGACTGAGAATTCCCCCAAGTTCATATCAGACACCAAATCACAGATCCAGAAAGCTCAAAGAACACTAAGCATGACAAATTTTAAAACAGAAAAATAAATTGCCTGTAGGCATATCATATTTAAACTTTAGAAAATCCAAGATAAAAATAAATCTTGGAAAAGCTTGAGAAAAAAAAGCTTACCTATAAAAAAAAGGTAAGAATTGCATTCAACAACTTCTCAGAAACTGAAAAACAAAAGGAAATTAGAATTAAACATTCAATGTTGAGAGAAAAAAAAACACAAACATAGTCAAAAATTGATGAAACATGTTGCCAATAGACCTGCCTTGCAAGGTTTTAGAGAAGAGGAAAGATGAAAAGATCAGAAATCTCAATTCTCTGTAAAGAAAGGGAGATCACTGCAGAAGGAAGAAGTCACAGTAAATAACAACTTTTATTTTTTGTATTCTTATTGATATAACATATAATAGTTTATTCAAAATAAGAGCACCAAAGTATTCAATAATGTATATAATGTGTACACATGTATTAAATGCTTGCATATATGTGTAATGAATGACAGAAATAGCAAGAGATGGGGGAATGGATGAGGATTATCCCATTATTTTAAGATATTTGAATTATCTGTACAATTGTATGGTTACTAATGTACATGGCAAACTCTAGGGAAACCACAACAAGAAATAAAAAATGGAAGTATAACTGACATGTTAAGGAAAGAAAGGAAATGGAATCCTATGAAATTTCAATTAAAACTATAAAAGGTGGGAAAAATGTGGAAGAGAAAACAAGGAACAAAGAACAAGTTTCATAAATCAAAAACAGTAACAAATAGAGATGGTCAGAGTGGGTCAAAAAAGAAAACTTATGTTGTGTAAAAGAAATTCACATTAAATTTCAAAACAAATACACATTAAAAGTAAAAAGATAGTAAAATTACACCTTACCAACACTAATAAAAAAAAGTTCAAGTCTCTATATTGATTTAAAATAGAGATGACTTCATAGCAAGAAAAGTTACTAAAGATGGGCATTACATAATGAGAGGAATTTGATTTCCCAAGAAGACATAAGGATCCTCAATTTGTACGCAATGAAGAATCAAACATATGTGAGGCAAACCTAATAGAGCTGGATATGGTGTGCTTGCCTGTAATCCCAGTGGCTTGGGAGGCTGAGGCAGGAGGATCACGTGTTCAAAACCAGTCTCAGCAAAAGTGAGGCACTAAGCAACTCAGTGAGACCATCTCTAAATAAAATACAAAATAGGGCTGGGAATGTGGCTCAGTGGTTGAGTGTCCCTGGGTTCAATCCCTGGTACCCACAAACAAACAAACAACAAACAAAAACTAATAGAATTACAAGGAAAAATAGATGAATCCACTGTTACAGTTGAACATTCCAACAGTACTCTATCAGGAAGGGACAGACCCAGAAGAAAGAAAATCAGTAGGACATAAACTTAACATCATTAATCACCAAGATGTAACTGACATCTGTACCACTCCATCTAACAACAGAATGCACATTCTTCTCCAGTTCACAGAGAATGCTTACCTACATAGACCATAAAATGCCTCTTACATTTGGAATATAAATCACATCAAGTGTGCTCTCAGAGCACAGTGGAATTAAACTAGAAATCAATATCAGAAAGATACCTAGAATTCCCTAAGAACTTGAAGATTAGACAACATATGCCTATGCAACAACACATAGGTCAAAGAAGAAATCTCAAGAGAAATTTTAAAATATTTTGGAATAAATGAAAATACAACTATAGAAATCTGTGGGATGCAGTGAAAGCAGTACTTATAGGAAAACTCACAGAATTTCAGGTATGCATTAGAAAAGAAGAAAGTTCCAAGTTTTCTGAAGAATCTCCACACTGCTTTCCAGAGTGGCTGTACCAATTTGCAACTCTACCAGCAATGTAAAAGTGTGCCTTTTCCCCTACATCCATGCCAACATTTATTATTGTGTTATTGTTATTATTGTGTTATTTGTGTTCTTGTTAATAGCGATTCTAATTGGAGTAAAATGAAATCTTAGAGTTGTTTTAATTTGCATTTCTCTAATTACTAGAGATGTTGAACACTTTTTCATATATTTATTGATTGCCTGTACATCTTCTGTAAAATGTCTGTCCAGATCCTTGGCCCATTTATTGATTAGGTTCTCTGAATTTTTGGTGTAAAGTTTTGTAAGTTCTTTATGAATTTTGGAGTTATCCCACTCTTCGTTTAATACCCAAAGGACTTAAAATTAGCATACTATACTAACACAGCCACATCAATGTTTATAGCAGCTCAGTTCACAATAGCTAGACTGTGGAACCAACCTAGATGCCCTTCAACAGATGAATGGATAAAGAAACTGTGGTATCTATACACAATGGAATATTATTCAGCCAAAAAGAATAATAATATTATGGCATTTGCAGATAAATGGATAGAATTGGAGAATATCATGCTAAGTGAAATAAGCCAATCCCAAAAAACCAAAGGCTGAATGTTTTCCCTGATAAGTGGATGATGATATATGATCAGGTTAGCGGGGGGAAGTGAGAGAAGAATGGAGGAACTTTAGATTATCTAGAGGGAAATGAGAGGAAGAGGGGACAGGGGTATGAAAAATGGTGAAATGAGACAGACATCATTACCCTATGTACATGTATGATTACATGAATGGTATGAATCTACATTCTGCACAACCATAAAAAAGTTGTACTCCATTTGTGTACATGCAATCTTTTTTTTTTTTTTTTTTTTTTTTTGAACCAGGGATTGAACTCGGGGGCACTCGGCCGCTGAGCCACATCCCCAGCTCTATTTTGTATCTTATTTAGAGACAGGGTCTCACTGAGTTGCTTGGAGCCTCGCTAAATTGCTGAGGCTGGCTTTGAACTCGCAATCCTCCTGTCTCAGCCTCCCGAGTCGTTGGGATTCCAGGCGTGCGCCACCGCGCCCGGCTCCATTTGTGTACAATGAATCAAAATGAAGTCTGTAAAAATTAAAAAAATAAATAAATAAATTTTAAAAGAAAGAAAAGAAAAAAGTTCCAAAGTCAATAATTTAATAATAATATAATATTCCATATTATGAAAGTAGAATAAAGGAAGAAATTATTTCAAAATTAGGCAGAATAAAAGAGGTAATTTAGTAAGTTTAGAGCACAAAACGATAACATTGAAAACAGGATATTAAAAGAAAATCAATTTTCTTGATAATCCTGGCTGAGAAAACAAGGGAAAAGACGTAAATTTCTAATACTAGAAATGAAAGACAGAATTATCACTATAGGTGCCCTGGATATTAAACGGATAATAAAGAAATACTATGAAAAAGTCTATGCCCACAAATTTGATGACCTAGATGAAATGGAACGAATTCTTAAAAGACACAATCTGCTAAAATTCACACAAGAAGAAACTATTTGAATAGGCCAGTATCTATTAAATAAATTGAATCAATAACTAGTAGTCTTCCAAATCAGAAAGAACCATACTCACATGAATTCAGTGATGGATTGATTCTACATACATTTAAGAAAGAAATTATACCAACTTTCTATAATCTCTTCTAGAAGATAGAAGCAGAGGAAATACTTCCTAACTTATGCTGTAACACCAGCTTTGCCCTAACACAAAAACCAGACAATGACATTACAAGAAAAGAATGTCACAGACCAGTGTCTTTCATAAAATACAAATGCAAAAATATTCAACAAAATACCAGCAAATATACAGTGTAAAGAATAACTATACATCACAACTAATGTTGTGGGATTCATTCCACATATGCAAGGCTGGTTCAACATTCAAAAACCAGACTTGGAAAAATCACTTGATCTTATCAACAGATAAGGAAAAAGCATTTGGCAATATTCCATTCATGATAAAAACTCTGAACAAACCAGAACTGGGTGGGGATTTCCTTAGTTTGATAAAAAACATCTACAAAACCTATAGTTAACATCATACATAATGTTGAGAAACTATGATTTTTCTACCCAACATTTAAAACAAGCAAGGATATCTTTTGAATACTCTACTGAAAGTTAAGTTGCTGCAATGTAAATTAATAAAATGGGGAAAAGGCCGGAAGAGATACCTATCCAAGAAGACATGCAAATGGTAAGAAAGAATATGAGATCTAGGAAATACCATATATCATTAGGGAATTATAAATAGAAAAAAATGCGATACCTATTAAAGGAGGACACTTATATTCTTCCTTAAAGATGGTCCAAGTACAAAACACTAACAACATCAAATACTGGTGAGGATGTACAGCAACGGGAACTCTCCTTCATTACTGATGGGAATGCAAAATGGTATAGCTACTATAGAATATAGTTTGACAGTTTTATACAAAACAAAATAATAATAATAAAAATCAGTAATTGTGCTCAAGTGAGTTGAAAACTCATGTCCACTGAACCTGCACACAAAAGTTTATAGTCGTTGTTTCCATAATTTTCCAACTCTGGAAGAAACCAAAATGTTCATTTAGGGGTTTTTGGTAGTGAATGGATAAATAAACTGTGATCTCTCAAACAAAAGAATATTATTTAGTACTAGAAAGAAATGATTCATCACACCATGATAAAACATGGAGAAACCATAAATTCCATTTCACTAAGTGAAAGAAGCCAATTTTATATAGCTGTGTGGGTTCCAACTACATGATATGTCAGAAAACACAAAACTTTGGAGTCAGTAAAAGGATCAGTAGTTTCCAGAGGTGAGAGGGTGGGAGGGAAGAATAAAAACAGCAAAGACAATTTATATGTCAGTGAAACTGCTCCAAATGATACTATAGTGGCAGATACATGGCATATACTTGTCAAAACCCAGAAGAGACATAACACCAGGATTGACCCCTATTGTACACTGCAGACTTTTTGTGCTAATGATGTGTCAATACAGGTATATTGACTGGAACAAATGTACAGGGGCAGGGGTGAGAGTGGAGGTGGTATATCTGAAATCTCTGTACCTTACTATTAATTTTGCTATAAACCTATAAAAATGCTCTAAAAATGAGCCTATTAAAAAATAAAAGTGAATGGCACTAGCAGTCTCTCAATGTCTTAAGCCAAAAAGCTGTGAATCATCCTCAATGATTATTGATTTTCCCCAGCCCTTATATCCAACTCACCAGCAGGTTCTATTAATTCTACCTCTAAAGTACATCTTGAATCCATAGGGTCCTATTCATAACCATGAGTATCGATATTGTCCAAGCAGCTATAATATCTTCATCAAAGTTCTGTAGATTTATATTTGGTCTCTATCTGCTAATCTATGGGACAGCTAAAGTAGTATTTTGTTTTAATGGTTTTAATTCTTTTCTAAAGACCTGTCATTGAATTTTCAAAGTACCTTAAAAAAATAGCAGGGAACATTTTTTTCTTTTCCAATATCATTTTTGATTCTCTTTTCCCAAATTCATCACTTACTATATGACTACAATATTGTCTTTTTTTTTTTTTTTAAGTGCCAGTGATATCCATGACTCAAATTCACCAAGGGTTTTTTTTTTTTTTTTTTTCTTTTTTTTTTTTTTTTGGCCAAATCATACTCATCCTTAAGAATTCACTATAAACACTACTTCTTTAGAAAGACTTTTCATGATTCACATACATTCTAAATTAGATTGTCTTAAATTCTTTCTCTCATGGTACCTTGTTTATTTTCTTCATTGCACTTCTAACTTTCAATCATGCATATACATGAATATCTATTTTTAATATCTGTGTCTCCAAGCAGAATTTATGTTCCACTGGGGCAAGAACAGTGTCCATTTTCTCGACCTGTATGTAAGTTAAGTTGGTGGTCCTTAATTCTGGCTGCATATTAGAGTCCTTCAGAGAACTTGAAACATACTGATATCCTAGCTTCTCCCAAGAGTAGTTCAATGAGAACATCTGAAGTACATCTCTGGGCAATTAAGTTTTGACTTTTAAAGCTTATATGCAGCCATAGTTAAGAATCCTGACTTATTGCCTATCTCAGGACCTGGCTCATAATGGACAATCTGTGATGATCTGATTAAGTGATATATGACAAGTCCTTTGTAGAGGAGTTGAAGATTTCTTATTTAGAAGTAAGGAAAAAGAACAGTGTAAATAAAAAGATGAGAAGGACAGGGAACATTCCATAGGAAAAGAATCAAAAGACATTAATACCTGCTTAAATAAAATGAATATAAAAGAAAGTGGAGTCATAAGAATGCTTGGGTTTAGAATTTGGGCAGAAAAGGTAAAAAGAGAAGTATTTATGTAGGAACATAAATATCTGCATTAGAGTTTTTAGAATTGAGCTTTCCACAGAATATTCAGGTTGGGACCAGTTAACAGGTGTAAGAGTAGATCTAGAATTTAGGAAAGGGGTTGTAGCTAGCAAATGAGCATTTTCTGAATAAAAACAGGTGAAGGTATGAAAATGAACTGAAGAAGCCAGTACAGACTAGGAGCCAGGGAAAGGTGTTTCAGGGTGTGTACATTTAAGAAGTAAGTGGGAGAAGAGAAGCCCATGAAGGGCACTCAAAAGAGCAAAGGATGAGAGAGGAGAAGCAGGACACAAGGGAGAGGCAGTTTCATGGGGGAGGTCAGCAGTGTCAGATGCTACCAAGAAGTGGAACAGCATGAGCAGGGAGAATGCACCATTGGAATGGTAATTAGGTGGCAGCTGACCTCTGCAAAAGCAGATTCTGTTCTTGTGGCAGAAATCATATTGTAATTTATTGAATGTGAAACAAGAAAAAGAAAGTAGAAACTGGATTTCCCTGTAACTATAGTGCATTTTTGAAAACTCAGTGAGAAAAATTCCATTTAAAGGATTTCCAAGGAAAACTGTATAAATATCGGGTCCTTATTTTACTGATCCCTGCAGGAACTAGACCAAAGTTGTTTGTTTGTTGCTTAGGATTTTTCCCTAGGCCTCTCTTTTCTTTTTTCCTTAATCCTACTAATAGGACCTTGGGCTTCTTATTAATCTCTTGATACCTCATCAATAAATTGGGGATAAAATAATCTACCTTATAAGGTGATATGAGAGAATTAAAAGAAAAACAAAAACTTACAAGAATACTTTGCTCACAATAAGTATTCAGTAATTATTACCTCTTACTCCTATTATTATTCCACAAGTCTACAATATCATGCTGCTGATGACTGTTGGAATAAATCATATAACCAGGAAAATTGGTGACACTACACATTTGTAGAACTCAAACCTAGCTGGGTCCACAATGACACTAAATGACCTTCCCTCTCTGATTGTTCTCAGGACTTTTTTTTTTGGAGGATCAATCATAATATTGAGGTCCTCAAATGTTAATTACTTCAACTTCTTCCCTTCCCTACAAAAGGATCCATATATGATTCTACACTAATTTTATTCCTTCCTGACATGGAGATTGAGGTCTTCTCCATATTTAGGCCTACAACTTTATTCTCTTCATCACATCCTCTCTCACCTTTTCTGGGTCCATTATTACTAAGCTATTTCATCTCTTGTATTTTCAAGATTTCTCCTGCAAGTAACTCTTTTATGAACAGGTACATGCTTCTACTCTTCTAAATACACTCCTCTACCTTTGCTTCCTGTCTACCCTGTAAATCTAATTAGTGGGGAGTATATTTCCTTTTTCTCATGTTTTCACTGGTTGGTTCCTCTTTGTTCTGTACTGTGTCAAGGAAGAGGAGTAAGTTTTTAGTTAGGTGCATCAAGAAAGGAGGTATTCTAGCCTAGTTTAGGCCCTACTTCCCACCTCTTGAAAGCCAGCTTGCCTATGGGAAGCAAATACCTTTGCCTGTACTTCCTTTCAGATTCATAGAGATAGACTGGTTTTCTTGCTTTGCCATAACTAGGAGGTAGAAGGGAGCTCATTATAAAGTGCCAATCCAGATTTCATAATTAATAAAACTGATCCTTTTGATCTCCATCTGTTGTCCTTTCTATCTTTTCACTGGTTTTAGATTCAGGGAGGGGAAAAAAGGCTTGCATTTTGGGCTTTAACACCTTTATTTTCCTTCTTAGTCAAGTTTCTACCCTGACTATTTCATACCAGTTCTTTGGCAGATATCCTGCCTCACTGTTGCTATTAAATATGTTCATGTCTCAGTGCTCATTATAGCAATAAATATGACTTTAGTTTTACTATTTGAGATATAACAAGTTCACTTTTCATAATGACATGATTATTTATTAATTAAAATAAACTTACTAGTTAGTTCAAAAGTGAGATATTAGTACCATTTGTATTCTCAGAAATATCTATCTCAAATAAAATGATTACAAAACAAGGTGTGATTGAATGATGAAATGGATTTCTATTGTTTCAGATTTTCAGCCTCAGTGACAGAAATAATAAATACACAGGTGATGGCTACATACTTATTCTTCTCTTCTTGGCTCTTTTTCTGATAACACAAATACATTGCCTAAAAACTGTCCATAAGAACCCAGGAAACCTTGCTTTCCTTCTGAGCCTTGTCTCTTCCCACCTCCATTTCCTAAAGTTTGAAGATCTGATAAGCTAATTCCCACAAGGTATGAAAGACCAATAATTTTGAATATGCTGTCTAGTAGATGCTTTCAAGTAAACAGTCCTTGGAAGACATGATTTTACCCATTTTTAAGAAAATATCTTTAAGGTTTGTCCCTTTTCAGTCCCCTTCAAACCTTACCATTCAGGAAAACCAATTTTGAGTCTGAATTTCAGCTTTATCCAAAATAGTTGTATGACCTGAAGCATACAGTCTTTAAAAATGGTTGTCTTTTCTTTCTATATATATATAGGATTGCTTTTCAAAAGAACACATAAAATGTATTTGAGGAAAAAAGACATCATTAAGATAGTTTTCAAAATTATTTAATGTATTTTTAAATTTAAAGAAGATATAGTGAATGATTAGAATTAAATAAAAGCTGCCTTGCTTGTTTTGAATCTAGAGGTATTACAATTCAATTAGACATGTATATTAATTTTTCATTTATTAACCAAGTGGTATTATTTGTGAACCAACTTTGGTATTAGAAACTGGGATGACCGCTGTCCTTTATGAATTCACTTACAATGAAGGGGGGTAGATATAACCATAACATCAGAGGCAAATGTTATATTAAGACACAGAGTAGGGAAAAGAGCAACAAATCTGAGTCAGGAGGTCAGGGAAAAGTCAACCACAATTTTAATATTTATATAATATTTGATAGGATATTGATTTTTGCATGCATGTATAATCAAAGTACAGGTTAAATGAATTGACTCATTTCAATAATGAGAATTTAAGGCTTATGTAGATGATAAGCATCATCTTACATATACAAAATATAGATATAAAATGATGAGTACAATAAGATTTTATTATTGTAGCGATTCAGTTTATTTAGTGGTATATTACAACTAAATATGCTTGTGTGTGGGTGCATGTTTTAATCTAAAAGTAAATGGAAAATAAAACTGAATAAATTTGATGAAAAAACTTTGAAATTCAATTCAATAAAAGGACTGGTAAGCTAATTAGGAGTGACTTACATTATAAATACCCTGAAAATGTCATTTTTCTCTAAGCTAAAAACAATTATATTCTTTCAGTGAAAGTTTCTTTTTAGCATAATAGTTTTTGAGAGAGTTAGCTTATTTATGTTAAGTCTACAAGATAGTCACATATTAAAAACAAATTATTTTCCATTTATATTTTCTCCACAACTTCTTTTCATTTTTCATCTTTTAATTTACTGTTTCTTGTGATGCTTTGTGAATAATAGAACTCAATGTTGAGTGAAAGACTTCCAAGTGTCAAAAGACAAAATAGAAATAGCAATTAACAGGACTATTAACTTTGCCGAAAACCTGTCAATTTATACTAAAGTACTTAAAATCATGCCACATCAAAATGAAACAAATTTGTACTTTAAAAATAGACAACTGTACCTTTTCTATGGTTACATTTCTTTGTTTATTGTAATAAATGTAAAAAATGAGGAAATTTTTTTATCTTTTAAAATATTTACCTACTTTACATTGCATAAAATCCAAAGTTCCTAGATGAACTCTTGTGTTGCACTCACCTTAATTTAATCTCAGAAATTAAGAAATGCTCATGTGCCTATAAAGATGACATTAACAAGTCACATTAGTCTATGGTTGAATATCTTAATCACTGACTAACAATATAATTTAAGAAAGTGGGAGTATAATCTCACTCTCTCTGTCCCTGGTTTAAAATGAAGTATACAATGTGTTTGATCACAGGGTGCATGGGGTGGGAAAGAGAAGGATTAAAAGGAATGAGAGGGTGAAAAATAAGATAGATTAAAGCAAAGTTTGAAATTTTAAAATGTTGCCACTTGATGCTCAGTTGAAAGATTTCTAAATTTTTCCAATCTAGAAGAGTGAACTTAAATATTGGGGACACAGGTAGAATAGTGCTTACCCATATAAAGTTATCCTTCTGATCTCACAGAAGAGCTAGAGTAATAATAATTGGAAAAATTTCACCTCTTTTTTAGTTATTAGTTATCATATGATTTAATTCATAACTGGTTTCAAACCAAACGTTTCTGATGTGTTCAAAAGATTGAAAACTAGTCATACTAATAATGAAAATAAATCTTTAAATCAACAACTCTATTAAGCCAGGCCCAATTATTTCATCAGATCTAGTTAGATCAATGACCTAATTTCCTTGTACTTCTACATTTTAGATTTTATTATACATTGAATTAAATGATAACAAAAGGACCCATTAAAAGCTAAAAAATATTTAGAACTTAATATTTTCAAATCAGTGAAGAAAATGATAGGATTGATTATAATTAACTTACTGAGAACATTAATTTTATATAAAACCAAGAGAAATAAGTAAATATTAGTTAACTTTTTATTATATTATGTAAAATATTTGAACATAATGCAAAAGTAAGTGGAGGAACATTTTGCCAGTAGGAAATGGGAACTACATTTATTCTACATTTGTCCTAATTTTTTCTGACTTATGAATATTCTACTAAAACTGTTTTTGAAATTTTATGTTTGTATTTTTGTGTGTAGATACACATAAATATACACATATACTTTACCTTTTAAAAACCTAATAATATCTATCTCTATGCCATAATCTAATCTATTTTTAAAAATCACCAATTTACTGATGGAAATAGATCAGGAATTTCATGTCCAAAAACTTTGTTCAAATTTCATGTTCAAAAGACAGGACTAAAGAAAATTAGGTCCTTCAATTATAAACATAGGACTAAATTAATGTTTACTTAAATGTCTGAATGTCAGATATGAAATCTGATATGCAAAAGTTAAATCTTATTTGAACAAAATAGCAAGAGCAGCAGGATTTTCACACTACACAAATGGGTTCCACCCAGAGGCAAAGTAACAGTGAAAGTAATGACGTCTAAGCTTCTGATCCCTCACTTTTATAGGTCTCTTCCAAGGTACAGGGTGAGACCCAGAAATGTGCTCACAAGGTCATATATTTTTTTAATTTGCAGAACTAGGATATCAGTTAATGCTCTTTATATGCTATTACTTATCCTTTATCATACTTTTCCTTCCACTGGATAACACAAGAGTGGCCGTGGGCTTGCTGGCGATCAAGGTAAGAAGAAATATAATGGCCAGATGTTTAATTGGGGTTTGGTTAAGTATATTTATGTAGGTATTTTATCATTTCCAAATACACTTAAAATTGTTAACAATAATATAGAAATAACTTGTAGGAATACTCTTCCCATGGTATAGACTAGATAGGTACAATGAATAAAGCCAGTGTAATATGAGCATCCTAAAGGGCCTGGGCCTGGAAATATGTGGGTAGTAGAGAAGTGGGGTTTGCAATGTACACAGCCTGAAACTAGTCTGTGAAAAATTATTCCAATATCCAGATGTGTAAATTATAAATGGGGAATTTGATTCTCATTTTTCCCTGGAAATGGAAGATTTCTTCATCAAAAAACATACTTAATATAACAAAACATGTAACTTACTTTATAGTAATAAAAATTTAGATTACTGTTGTAGGAGAATAAATTTTTCTCTTCTCAGTTCAGAAAGTGTAAAAAACTGTTGAAAAAGAAGTAAAGAGCATCAAGTGAAGATACTGAAAACAAATATTACAGAGCTGTGTTAGGTAGTTAATAAAAGTAGTATATTATATTTTGAGATTTCAAATTATTGAGTATTGTCAGACATTTAAAATTCTAAATGTTTGAAATGATTTATTTTTGTCATTATAAAATATACTCGTTTTCTTGCATTTGAAACTATATACATTCTTCTTTTAGGTGGATCTCCAAGTTACACAAACTACAGGCCCACGACACATGAATCTTTCTCTACTTACATGTAACAGAGAGGTTTATGGTATGTTCTGCACATGAATCTTCCTCTACTCACACGTAAAGGAGAAGTTTATAGTATGTTTTCCTTAAGAACCTATTTTAAAATAACTTTTAAAATATTGCACATTGAAAGGAAAATATGCATAAGGAAAGTAGCTAAGGAACTTTTCTACTTTTCTATGTGACCATCTTTCAATTAATTTTTATTTTATTTTTGCCTGTATTAACCTTTCTGCCTCTATTTCTCAGACAAGTGGCAATTTAAAGATGACAAAAGGAGAAGAGCAAAAAAGAAACTCATTTGGGGACACAACAGGATTTTTTTTAACCACTTCATTCTGTCTCCTCAAAGAGAACTGACAATGGACAATAATTCTATCCCTTTCATATATTACAAGATAATAAAAACTATAATGTTAAAGAGGGAGGAAATAAAATGTAAAAGTTAATAGCTAATTCATTCTCCATGCTAGTTCAGTCCTTGGCCTTTCTGAAGAGAGATTGCCAATAGTAACAAATTATGTGATGGTTTTGTGATGAGGACTGCTCACTTGGGACTAAGAACAAATGACCAAACTTGAAGACTTTCCTCTTAAACTTTGGATCCAAAGAATATTAAGTCAGATCTTAATTTACTACAGAATCTTTTGGGAAGAATTAATCTCCCAAGTGTCCAGAGGAAAAAAGAATGCCAAACAACAACTTTTTAATCACCAGAAAGATAATTGTTGCCTTATAGAATACTATGAATGTAGATACAATAAATTACTTTGAGTTATGCACATGAAGATATCATAGATAATTAAATTATGTCTGGCTTTCTTTATACTTTTGTATATAGGCCCTAGTTTTCCTCTTTGTACATGAAATCACTTAGAATCAATGTTTCTTATATAAGTACTAAACCTTATATAAGTACTAAACCATTTCAAAGATAGGGAAAAATGGGAGTTAAATGAATTGAGGATAAATCAAGATGTACTGCATATTCCTTCAAGAGGAAACTAGGATAGTCGTCAATCTGCGATAAAGTTCCTCCTAAGTATTTAGGTGAATCTGATGAAGACTACAGGGGCAGACTATTAACTAAGATTTTCACTGTAATCAAATTGTTTTGTGGATGCCCCTGCATCATGGTTTATTTAAATTAACTTTTTAAATCAACCATGAGAAAGTTGCTTCATCTTCTAGATGTGTTTTTTTAAATCATGTCACAATAAGTGACTTGGAAGATCATCCTAACAATCCTATATGTTCTTGCTTATTCCAGAGAAAGGCCTTCTGTGGATGAGAGTTATATTGTAAATTTTTTTTTCTATAAAACCATTTGTATAAACCTCTGGAAAGTTAGCAAAAGGAAATATAAGATCCTACATGTAAAACTTAATAAAGCTATCTCCCAAACCATTCAAAAACTATGTTACTTACTGCCTGATCTCTTCCACTCCTATAGAAGTGTGCCAAAACTAAGTGGCAGATCATGTAAGAATTAAGAATTGATAGGAATTGTGTGAGATGCAGGAAACAAAAATAAGAGGCATTTATAGTTATGTAGATAACAATTGATATTAAATAGTAGTGAACTTTAGCAAAATGACAAAATTGACAAATTTCCCATTTGCCTTCCTAGTTTTCTTTTTAGTGCCATAAATACCTACTTTCTTCCCCATGGATTCATTATGTCCCTTAGCATTCTGAGATTCCCTCCCCACCAAACTTACGTCCATTTGAGTCTTCATACACTAAGTATTGCTTCAGGTCCCTGGGTGTATTTTTCTGCCTTCCTTTTACCATAAGCTACTCATAATCTATCAGTTTTCACCAACCTATACTAATAAGGACAGCTTAATAGTTAGTGTACTTCCTTTCTAAAAATATTTTAATTTAACAGGAGGTAAGAATGCATCTTTAATGGTAAAGTAATGGTAAAATTCAAACTATCAGTGGAAAGCAAGTCACATGTTGCCATTTTTGTGAGGAGTAGACAAAAAACGAATCTGCCTCTACTCACACATAGAGGTTTATTGTATGTTTTGACAGGAAGGGTTCTTCTGAATTTCCAGAATATACTTCCTTCATACATCCATAAAAAAATTCTTATGATTTTTTTTTAAAATTAGAGCTTCATAGTTATACATAGTAAATGGGTTCACTCTGAGAAACTCATACATGCATGGAAATCGATGTCAGATTATGATTCCCCACCTCTTTTTTTTTTTTTTTTTTTGTGCAGGGGATAGAACTCAGGGGCACATGACCACTGAGCCACATCCCCAGCCCTATTTTGTATTTTATTAAGAGATAGAGTCTCAATGAGTTGCTGAGAGCCTTGCTGAATTGCTGAGACTGGCTTTGAACTTGCGATCCTCCTGCCTCAGAGCCACCCACCTTTGCCCACCCCAGTCGCTGGGATTACAGGCAAGAGCCACGGGGCCCGGCTCCCCCTTTTTCATGAAGAATTTTTCTAAGATATAAAGTCAGACTCTTGGGACAGTCATATTGAAGAGCAAAGGAAGATAAGACTGAACAGGCAAAGTCGAGTCAGAGTATAGAGAGTGTTGAATGTCTATGCTGGAAAATGTGGATTTTATCTTATGGACAATAGGGACTCTTTAGAGTTTATACACTGCAAGGGGAAAGGAAATAAAAATGCTATTTTAGAAAATTTTATCTGAAAGAAGTAAATGTACTGGGTTAAAAGGTAAAAGACTTAAGAAAAATAAAATCATTTTAGGGACAAATACTGTTGTTCAGAATTCAGAATAGATATGAAGGAGCTGATTTGAAACACATCTGGAATGATGAAAGAAGTTGGTGAAAAAAGAAAACAAAATATTTCGAAAAGTTGGGTAATGAAATAGTTTAGAATCAATGTTGTTGTTGTTTTAAATAAAGACTGGTTTGAAAAATAAGGGGGAAAGAACACGTAGAAAAAGAGCCTAAAAACTGAAGCAAAGAAACGCATGAATACCTGGAATCAGGTTGTGTCAGACCATGAAGATCTTAAATGCAATATTAGTCACATTAGAGATTAAGGTACTATTAACAGGGATAGGAAGAAAGGGATGCACATCCTTTTGTGTTTGTAAAATGGAAATGTATTGAAGAGAAAAAAGATTCAACAAAGAAACTAAAAGAAACAAATTAACATCTTTAAAATCAAAGAAGTGGTTTCAACATAAAAATCACACACACATGCAAATGCAAACACTGGCAGGTGTATACGAAAAGGCTGCCACTTTTCTGTGACTTCATCATCTCAAAATAAAAGTGAACAATCACACATATGATACTAGGAAAATAGAAATGAAAGCAATGAGTGATTTGGAAGATTTAAATACTTCTTCATTTAAATAGTTTTTATTTGTAAGAGTTTTCTCACAAACATGTTTCCCATATTAACAGGCTACCAATTTATTCTGAATTTATCAAGTTTCTTTTTTTAATTAAGGTAAACTTTTTTTATACAATTATGACAATATGACTTTGGGGAAAAAAGTAGCTGAAAGTATTTTGTTTCTCTTGAAAAGTAAAATATTTTTAAAAATCGTTTTATCAATATAACCACAGTAAAGGGTCTTTTTAAAAATCAAATTGAAATAATTATTTCTATATTTCACATATGAAAATTTTAGCATGATGTTTTCATGCTAAAGAGAAAGCATCAAAAACTGTTATATAAATGATGACATGAAAGTTGTTTTCAGAATATATGCATAAAATTTTTAATTGAATTAAAATTTTTCTATTTTAGTTGTGCTTTAAATGTGTAGAAATTGTTAGATGCTAAAATGAAAATGAAGTATATATAGTTATACTGAGTTATTTGTATATTTTGCATTTCATTCTTTAACAAATTAACATGAAAAAAAGTAACATTTTCATTAATCAGGTAATTACTACTGTGGATAATCATACAGAATAACCTTTATTTCAAAACATTAGTGTTTATAATTTAGATCCTGAAATTTTACATTTGTCTCTGTAACTTTGCTGATGAATCCTTAAAAGTTCTGGCAATATTTTTGAGGTGGTTATCTTCCAGTAAATTCAACAATAGGCCTTTGCATGTATCTACCAGTAGGTGGAGCAGACAACATAATTTATTACCCAAGAACAAGGGCAAAGGAATGAAAGTCAGTTGATTTGGAATAAAATAAATCTGCAAATGAGATTTTCTTCAAAGGAAATATGTCCTATATATGTTAGATTTAGTTTGACTGGTTACTGAATCAAAATAAATAACTTTATTAAATAATCAATCTTTGCAGAAAGATAAATTAAATTTACAAATGGAGGCAATGCTTGCATTTTAGTTGATTCAAATCAACTAAAATTAGCTTTCCTTTCAAAAACTTTTGCAGGAACAAAGATTTTTTGATGTGTTCATTTAATAAGGACTCTAAACACAATCCTGTTTTATAGGTGATGGGGTGCATAACAAATAGTATTTTCTGGGAAATATAATTGACTAATCCTATTATGGCTGTAGCAACAAATTAACCTTATTACTACTAGTAAATGGTGATTGATTATTTATGCAAATAAGTTACCATGTTCAGCTTTCTGATTGAAATAAACATATACAAAAGGTGCTTTAATATGACTTGAACTTTTTAATTAATAAAACCCTGAGGGGTCTATTAATTCACTCATTGCAATATTAGTTATTTACTCGTGTAATTCCTATTATCGCAAACATATTTGCTTGAATAAAGATGAGATCATTAATACCAGTAAAAATTAGTAATAGCTTTTGGAACTATTTAAAGACGTACATTGGATTTATATCAAAATAGGCCAAAAGCTGACTTTAAAACTTTGCTATCAGTATTTGAGTACGTCAGTATATCAGCAGAATCATTTTAAAATTACTAATGTAATAAATAACACAAGGTTTCATTTCTTATCTATATCTGAATTCACAAACACAATTTTGGCTTACAAAATTCCTCAGCTTTTAAAAAACATTATTTGCCTGAATTAATGTTTTATTTGTACTCATCTAAGGTAAACTACATCAGAACTATGAAAATTTAATGTAAAAATTAGTACTCCACAAACTATATTAATACCATTCCAAAAATTATGAAATGTACAACAAAAATAGTGTTTCTCTTGCTAAAATTGCTAGATTTATTCTATTTAAGCAGGTCAACAAAACTTTTCCTACCCTGACAGAGAGACTTATTATAAAAATTATTCACACTTGAACATTATTTGATAAATTTTCAAATATCTGTACAAATTAAAAGTCAAACACAAGATATTTAAACATCGTTTGCTTTTATTTTGTACTTAAGTATACCTAATATAATTTGAAATCAAAACTCTTGAAACAAGAAACGAAGTCAATCTAAACAAGAAATATTTTTAAATCCACAGTTAAATTCCTATCTAATTGCAAAGTTATTCTGAGAAAATGATTAACAAAAATTACACATAAGGGCAGTATGTCTTTCATTCTCAAATCTTCCTTAATTTAGGCAAAGTATTTAAAGTTTTTGATTAAAACAGAACAAAATAGTCAGTTGCATCAGCAAAATTATTAATATAAATGGTGGTCAATTTCAGTGAGGCTGCTCATATAAGCTGTAATAGAAAATTAGCAATTTCCTTCTATTTAAAAAAGTTGTTAGAGTGAAATTAGGCTGAAAGCTCCTTGTGGCTAAACAATAGTATGTATATATGTATATATACTAAAGACCTAGCATAATATCAAAACATGGTAGCTACTCAAAAATATGTTGTTTGGAGTAATTAGCTGATTAAGTTGAAATTCATATCTACTCCGTTAACGCTTCGTGTTGCACACATTTGTTTAGATGGAAATATGATTTTGAATTGAAAAAGTCTTAAAATTCAACCTCTTTTCTAACATGATGCAAAATACTGATTTAAAGGCTAAAGAAAGCAAATCTGGTGAGATGTAAGGAATAAAACATTTGATTTTGCCAGTAACATTCGGTCAGTACAACTAATCCCCTGAAAAATGAACAGATGAGACACTAAAGTGATACCGCTATTTTATTATCACCAAAAAAATAAAATATTGAAAACACAAACTCCATATTTGTATAAATATGTCAAAATAGACTACTGTCATGTATAAGTATAAAAGAACAACAAAAAATATACATAATAAATAAATTACTTTGCTTCCTCTCATATCAGTTCAAAGTGGAAAGCTGTTACATTGATTGTGCCTTACCTTCTTATTTAACTAAATAAAGTCTACCCAGTTTTCTAAAATATAAACAAACAAACAAACAAACAAACATGAAAGTCTTGGGAACAATAGTATTTCCTTAGGTTCAACTGGTTGTCCTTCCATCATTGTAGCTCCTGTTTTCAAAAATTAATCTCACCATCGTGAAATATACCAACCTGCCAGAGTTCAACTAAAATCTGATATTTTTACAATATTACTCTCCCAGGGAGGTGATTTGAGGATATAATTTCCCCAATAATGTCCTACAGTCTGTGAAATCATGTTTAAAATGAGACAGGAGAGGGAACCAATACAAAGACTCCAGTAGAAAGACTCTAACTAATTTTCATTAGTAACTAAAAGGAAGAAAAGAAAAGAAATTTTAAAAAAATGAATGCTTCCAATTGGTGCAACAAATAGAAGAAAATGAAAATATTGAACCTTAGCTTATCCTTGACAAGCTAAATTCCAGTAATATGATTGTGATCATTTACTGAATGCTCTCCAAGAGCCTGGCACTCTTTTATATATATTACTAATCCTTATAATATTCTTTCAAGGTGGGTTTCATTATCCTCACCTGTGTAGAGCAAAACAGAGGCTCAGAAAACTCAAGGTAATCTAATATCTCACTTGAGGTGGGAGAGCTGAGAGGCCAATTCAGCTGTCTGATTGTAATGTCCATGCTCTTTCCATTGTATTATACTGCCTCAAAAATAATCATTTTATTAGATGCCAGTGAAACCTGGAAACGGGCTCACCGAACTGCAGTTTCCCTACATTGATATTACCTGTAACCTCCACATCATATAAGCAAGGACAAAAACCAACTTTTGTTTGTCAACACAAACATACCTAAAACACAACAATGTTACTTGAAGTTTTATTAAGGTCCATGAGTCAAATTTTCTGGTCATATTTGTAAAAATATTTGTCAAATCAGACATTCAATTTTAAAACTGAAATCAAACTTATTAAAGAAATAATGCATTTAAATACTCTACTATGGCACATGGTAAACATCCCATAGATATTTGCTATTATTTTTATTAGTAAAACAATTGAATCCTTATGAACTTTCTAAATTTGTTTCAGTTTTATTTTTATTTATTTATTTATTTATTTATTTATTCATTCATTTATTTATTTAGTGGTGCTGGGGAGCAGACTCAAGGCCTCATGCATACTAGGCAAGCATTCTACCACTGAGCTATACCCTCAGTCCCTTATGGATTTTTAAAATCATTCCACTATACACTCAATATCTCAAAAACCTTGCATTATATGGAATGATAATTGAAATTAAATCTGATTTCACCCTTTTTTATTTCTCTTTCACTTTCTCTACTACCCATCATCAGAATAAACAATTAGAATTCATATTAAGAAATATTCAAAGTATATAAGGACTTGGATTTACCAAAATTAACATGTGTATCCTAGGGAATACACTGTTAGGTTTAAAGAATCAATAGTATTAATATCCTTAATTTAATCAAAATTGAAATTATTAATAGTTGATAGTAATAGCTTAATAGTAAAAACATTTTATTAAAAGTAATTTATGATTTGGATTTCTATATGAAAAATAGAGTCTACCAATCATACAACTAAAATTTTAACATAGTTAAGATATTTTATAATAAAATGTGAAAATATTTGTCTTTTAATTTTAAAATTATCTCTAACCTATTGCATAATTTGAGTCAAAAGGCCTTGGTTTGAGTACAAGATTCTACTACTACGAGTTTCTTGTCTGTAAATCAGTCACATAACTCTGAATTCGGTACCTTAGCCATTAAATAAAGATAACTATACAAATCTAAGTAAATACAGGCATCATTATTAGCATTTAGACTACCACGTAGGACTAGAGGTGCAGGAGATGCAGGAGATCCAGGTTACAAATACACAGGGCCAGCATTTACTGTTTTTGTATTTGGATACTTCTAATGATGGCATTCAGTCCTGGTCTCAACCATCACCACTGGGACTTGACTTGCCCACCCATGAAGATACCTGAGTATGTGACTCTGGCTAGAAGTAAGACACTGGGGTCAAAGGTTTATAAGAAAAAATAAAAACTCAGAAAATGCTAGTTTCCTGATTAGAGCTCAAGTTAACAAAACATATCTCAACTCCAAATTTCTGCATTTTTTAAAACATATTTCTCTTGCAGCAGAATATTCTATGTGCAATGCATTCTTTCTTTGCAACCATGGCAAAATTGATGTACTGATACTTTAGTCAGTATAGGAGAATACATTTCTAGCTATTTCAGATCCCACATTTATTTTTCCATATGAAGATGTAATTGCTGAAACAATTTTGTTAAAAGCATCACCTGAAAACTTCCATCAAAATTTATAAAGGGGGAGAAAATAGTTTTAATCTTGACATTTGCTCAATTAAAAGAGAAAACATAAAAGCCACCTCAGCTTAATAACTTGTTAGTTCTTGATCAATTCACAACACAACAATAAGCCACTCGGAATGAGTTTTGAGCGTGAGGTTATGCCCTTCGTGTTGCGTTGTCACTGTGGCAGATCACACTGCTGACTTGGACTTTTCTGCCAGCTTCGCAGTGCCTGCCTCTACGAAGCCGCTGTCACAGACGAGTCATGGTGCCTGCGCACACCTACACAGAAGCACGAAATTGAACTCGAAGTAGTGTCTTTGTGATATCTTTTCAACAAGTCATGTCCCATTCAGCCTGCTAGTTTATCTCTGTCAGGCTAGGGGCCCAAGTGGCTTACGGGAGCTGTCAGGGACAGGTAGACCAACCTGCTTTGTGCTGAGGAGGTAATGCATCTTTCTGGCTTGGTAATCTCTTTGCTTCTCTTCCTTTTCGAGGTTAGCCTTCTTCTCTTCGCTTTCTTTCATCTCTGCAAACTCCTCCAGTGCCTCCCTGCATCAAAAGTGTCTGCAGTTATTTATGATACTATCTGTTAATATTTTAATTCTTTCATGGATGATAATCAAGTTTTTTGAGGGGCAACCATTATCCACATCCATCAAAATCAGCAGTGTATCTGACCTGCATATTCTGTGTCTTTGTAATCTTTAGAAAGCACTAAAGAGATTTTTCAGTAATTAAGTTTTAAAATTCAAATTCCTATATGTTATAATTAATTAAATAGCCAAGGAAATACTCAAATATCCCAAGAAAGCATCTGAGCTACTGATGTCCTTTAAATTTTGCTTTTGTATTTAGAGACCTCAAATTATTCATTTTATATATTAACTTGGGGGTCAATTTAAAAAGTGTGACAGGTTTTATACATATGTTTAATCTACTGTTTACTTTAGTTAACAGTTCAAATAATATCAACAAGATTACATCTATTGTTCATGTAAAAGATTGACATTTTATTTATTTATATAGATAATTAGAATAAAAAATTAGTAAGTTGAAATCTTTCTAAACTCTGACAAACTCAATTAAAATGTTGAGAATTCTCATCATTTATGTGTATCGCTAAGAAATTTAAACAAAAAATAAGCTGTTAAATACGCTATATGAAAAAAATCTGCTAAAAGAAAGAGATGTCATCAAATTTGGAAAAATAAATATTTTATTCTTATAGGACACTTAACTATTCATGTCAAAATAATATTTATAAATTGTACTTTATTCTATTTTAGAAAATAGATATACAACTGAGTTTCTGGTTCTATCAGTAAAATTTTAAGTACCTCATCTGAGTATTTTCCTCAAATATTTAGGAAGAAGTAGAAAGAAACACTCCAAAAATAAAAGGATTCTCCTTCAATTTCTAGAAATATTGTTTGCAATGTTCTGTTAAAGGATACTAATACAATACTTCATACAAGGTTGCTTATGAAACACTCTGACGTTTAAAAATCACCATGCTATGCTATTGCAGCAGAGCAATTTTTTTCAACATAAGATTAAATTGCAAAATAAATGAATTACTCGGAGTGGCATGGCCCCCATTTTACCACCCTTCTCTTGAAAATTGCTTATTAATATGAAAAAAGGAGTCAGAAAATAACCTGTTTTACTTTATGCATAGTATTTTTGGGGCTTCTGCACCCACAGAGCTGGACTAGCTGCACATTTAGATTGTGTTGGCAAGCTGGTACAATGACCTTTCCGACCTGCATCTCAAGGCTATTATTAATCGCTAAGTAACCTGGTAAAGCCAAACAAATTTGTTTCCATTGAAAGGATCTCTATCTGTGTCTGAGAATTTGTTCTGTACCAAACAAACCTCATTAACTGTGTCCATTTTTGACAAAGAACCAGGAGTTAGAGGGATTGGTGACCTTTCTTTGTCCTTAAGGTACAAATTTCAAGGCAGTTACATATGAATAAATGAGAATTTTTAACCAGGAAAAATAACAATCATATGTTACACAAAAAGTGAATACATTATTAATATTACTCTTTACTTTTGATATTATGTAAAAATAAATATTTCTTCTATAATTCCTCTTAGAAGCCTTTAAGATAATTTAGAGTAACAAGTAAACTGCCACCATAAAGATAATATTACTCCAAAGATAAGTACAGTAATTTTCTTAGCAATCATAAAAAAAGTACATCAGGAAAAAAGCTTCTTTTTGAGAAATGAATTAATAAACATGGAGATATGTTACATACAAAATTAAAAAACACAGATGGTTGAGGCACAAATAAGTTACATAGAACTTGTATATAAAATCAAAAGTGTAAGTTATTTGAAGTAGTGAAAACAATATCTTCAGGATAGGGAAATATGAAATACAAACTGTGTTTAGAGAAGGGGTATATGACTAGGAGAACTAAAACTGGGCAATCTGGAAAAGAAGTCAATTTTGAGTATATAAAGAAAACCCACAGGAAACCCACAAGGAACTGGGATGCCTTAAAAATAAATCCAAGAAACTTACCACAGCAGTTAAAAAACTAATCTGGTGCATATAAACATACAGAAGTAGCTAATTTAATGAATTCACACAATTATTGGAAAAAACAAATTCCTAGATTTCTAATTAGTTTGTATGTAATACCTGAGAGTGTGTGGATATGTTGAACAACACAATTACATTATTGCCAAATAGTCTTTGTTAAATGACAAAATAGAGCAAAAAAATTACTTATCCTTAAGATACATTTTTGTTACATTAATAGGATGAAGATAAAGCTCATTGTATAGGATATAATCAAACATATGATCCATGAATCTGAAGATTTTTTAAATGCAGTTCTTACTATGCTGTTTTCAATATATTTTTTTCATTTAAGTACATTTTTCACTTCTAGCTTTAAAATATTTGTGATACACACACACGCACACACACCACATGTATTTTGTGTTATATATGTATATATGTAAACATGTATATACTAGTTATACTATTTGATAATATGGAAACATATGAAAGACTAAATGACCTACCACAATAACAAATCAGTTAATGGCAGAGATGAAATTAGACTCCTTAGAGTTGATAATTTTCTAACTGTAGATCACGCTTTAACCATCACCTTGATACAAGAAATCTTATGCAGAAGGTATTTTTATTGAATTAGCCATGCATATTTTCTTTTATCTTATGACTTTATTTTTTACTATATTATAAAAACCACATAAGTTCCAAAACTTTCTGCATCATTTTCATATCTATAAAGCAATTCATGATATAAATTTATGTAATTTTTTGGTACTGGGGATTGAACCCAGGGCCTTATAAATATGCTAAGCACACATTCTACCACTGAGCTACAGTGGTACAACTCTTGTGAATTAGTTTTAAAATAAAGATAGCAAATATTACAATTTTTGTAAAACCTTCACATATTTGAATATATTTTGCTAGTGATGTTCATAGTGATGAAAATATTTGCATATTATAATAATGATAGCAACAATAAAAATAACAATAGCCACTGGGAGGCAATATAGTGGAGTGGTTAACATAAACTGTGAAGTGACTCCTGATGACAAAAGCTCCCGTGTGCTATTTACTAGCTGTTAAACCTCTGGCTTCAGTAACCTCACCTGCAAAATGCAAATATGTTAAGATTAATATCTTCCTCATCAAGTTATTGTGGGGATCAAATCAGCAAATCTATGTAAAGTACTACAGTAGTGACTGGCACCTAGTAAGATGCTACATAAGTGTTAGCTATTGCTTGAACATTTACTATGAGCTAGGTACTAGGCTACCATAAATCTACCATAAATCTTTTGCTGTATCTACCATAAATCTTTTGTCCTTTCTCCAACTGCCATGATGGTCTCTTCCTTTCTTCCTCCTTATCAGTATGCACTTTGTGAATGAAACTCCACAGTGCTTAGTATGGGATCTGGTTTCCTAAAAGGCAAGGGGCAGGAGATAAACCTTGACCAGTGGGGAAAGGGAATACAAGAGATCCACACAAATAAATTTCCCTTTATTTTGTCCTCCACATACTACTCTGAGGAGCAATTTCACTTTGCAAACCTAGAGAAAACGTGTGGCTAAAGATAACAAGCATATCTCGTAGGCCATGTTGTATCACTATGGGATCTATGTGCAGCAATGTTCAGGGTAGAAGCTCACTACTTCACGTGGCTTGGTACAGGATCAAAGCACCCAATCCTCCAGCTTCCCAAATTCCAGTTTTGCTACTCTCTTCCCAGAGCCTGCACCTGATGACTAGGGATTGAGAGAGTATACGTAGGCCCAAAACCTTTGTCTCAAATTGAGACCACTATTAAAGGTCATCCAAATCCCAGAGCTTCCCAAGATTGGCTGGGACCACTGAAGAAGTTCAACATCCTCTGCCCCTCATCATCCCTTCTCTCAAGAAGTGACATTCCATCTATTATCAAGAAAACAAGCAACAGCAGGTGTTGGTGAAGATGTGGGGAAAAAGGTACACTCATACATTGCTGGTGGGATTGCAAATTAGTGCAACCACTCTGGAAAGCAGTATGGAGATTCCTTAGTAAACTTGGAATGGATCCACCATTTGACCCAGCTATCCCACTCCTTGGTCTATACCCAAAGGACTTAAAATCAGATTACTACAGTGATGCAGCCACATCAATGTTCATAGTTGCTCAATTCACAATAGCTATATTATGGAATCAACCTAGATGTCCTTCAGTAGATGAATGGATAAAGAAACTGTGGTATATATACACAATGGAATATTACTCAGCCATAAAGAAGAATAAAATTATGGCATTTGTAGGTAAATGGATGATGTTGGAGACTGTTATGCTAAGTGAGATCAGCCAATCCCAAAAATCCAAAGGCCGAATGGTCTTTCTGATAAATGAATGATGCATAATGCGGTGGGGAAGGGGGGCAAGAATGGAGGAAGGATAGATAGCATAGAGGGAAGGGAGGGGTGGGGGCGGGGTGGGGGGTAAAAATAATAACAGAATGTGTGACAGATACCATTGCCCTGTGTACATGCATGAACGCACAGATGGTGTGATTCTACTTTGTGTATAACCAGTGAAACAATAGCTGTACTCCATTTGTGTTCAATGAATCAATAAGTAAATAAAAAATAAATAAATAAAAAATAAAAAATAAAACCTTCTGCAAAGCAAAGGAAACAATTAAGAGCATGAAGAGAGAGCCAGAATAGGAGAAAATCTTTGCCAGCTACTTTTTCCACAGGAGATTAATATCCAGAATATATACAGAACTCAAAAAACTGAACACCAAAAAGCACAAATAACCCAATCAATAAATGGGCAAATGAACTAAACAGACATTTCTCAAAAGAAGAAATGAAAATGGGCAAGAAATATATGAGAAAATGTTCAACATCCTTAGCAATCAGGGAAATGCAAGTCAAAACTACATTATTTCATCTCCCCACAGGTAGAATGGCAGTCATCAGGAATAAAAATAACAATAAATGCTGGCAAAGATGTGGTGGGGGGGAAAGATACACTTACATACTTCTGTTGATGGGGCTACAAATTAGTACAAGTACTTTGGAAAGCACTATAAAGATTCTTCAAAAGACTAGAAATGTAACCACTATATGACCCAGTTATCCAACTTCTTGGTACTTATCCAAAAGAGCAAAAATCAGGATGCTATAGTAATACATGCATATCAATGTTTACTGCAGCAAAACTTACAAAAGCAAGTTATAGAACCAGCCTAGTGTCCTTCCACAGATAATTAAAGAGAATATGGTGTATGTACACAATGGAGTTTTACTCAACCAAATAAGAATGAAATTATGGCACTTGCTGGTGGGGTTGAAACTGAGGAATATCATGCTGAAATAAGCTAGATTCCCAAAGTTAAGGGTTGAACATTCTCACTCTTACGTGGAAGATTGAAACAAGGGATTTTTTTTTTTTTATAAAAAGTGGGTGGGGAGGGAATCTCATGAAAACAGAAGGAAGAAGAGTAGAGAGTTAGAGGAAGAGAACTGAGGTAGAAGGAGGAGGGATGAGAATAGGGAGGGAAGGTGGAATAAAATAGACCAAATTTGTTATGTCCAAGTGTTAGGATTTGGATGTGATGTGTCCCCCAAAACCTCATGTGGGAGATAATGCAAGAAAGTTTGGAGAAGGATTTTGAAAGTATGCCATTGGAGAATGTACTTTGTATCTAGCAAGTGGAGTCTCAGTCTCTCTCTCTCTCTCTCTCTCTCCTTTCTGATTATCAGGTGAGCTGCTTCCCTCCACCGTACTCTTCTGCCACCATGCTGTTCTGCCTCACCTTGAACCCCAAGGAATGGAGCCAGCTGTGTATGAACTGAGACTTCTGAAACTGTGATTCCCCCAAATAAACTTTTCCTCCTCTGAAAGAAAAAAACTGACTAAAACACCAAATACAAATATATCACAATGAATTCCACTCCTATGTATAAATATGCACCAATTAAATAGAATTAACAGGAAGAAGACTAATAGAATAGAGGAAGGAGAACAGGGTAGAGAGGGGCAGGTGAAAGGAAAACTACTGGTGACTACAATGGAGCAAATTATGTTACATGCATTTAAGTACATACCAGAATGAACCCTGCAATTATGTAAAATAATGCACAAATTAAAGAAGAGTTAATGTCATTAAAAGAAATAACAGTCCTTTGTTCATTGTCAGGAAGTCGCAAGTATGTTCTAAGATATTAAAAGAAATAAAAATGTGTACAGCAAGTCCCTTCTTTCAAGGAACTTACAAAAAGATATTGATGACAACGAACTAGACAACCTGAAGAATAAGTCTATGTAAGAAAAACTTTCAGTGCTTAAGTTCAGGGAGCTCTATTCTGATTAAATGGATCAAAAAATACTTCATGAAGTTGGTGACATTGGAATTGGGAACAGAAAATAAAAAGGCTTTCACTGAACAGAGAAAGCAGGGATAGAGATATGGTATTGGAATGAGGTGAGATCATACACAAGAAACATGTGCTATCTTTGATAGACTTTGACCACCATCTGTAAAGGGCAAAAATGCACTTTATTGTAGGAGAAAGATTTCCAGGCATGGGCAAGTGAGTAATGCTAGAAAATCTGTACTCTATTACTAGACATTTTGAGAATGAAATGTTAAAAAGATCATAAAGGTAAATGTTATAGAACTACTGTTTTATTCAGCTTTTTCACTGCTGTGACTAAAAGACCTGAGCAGAACAATCTTAGAGCAGGAAATGTTTATTTGGGGGTTTACAGTTTCAGAGATTTCAGTCCATAGACAGCCTGCTCCATTCCTTGGGGCACAAGGTGAGGCAGAACAACATGGCAGAAGAATATGATGGAGGAAAGCAGCTCACATGAGGATCAGAGAGCAGAGAGAGCCAAAGACTCCATTCACCAGATACAAAGTATATACCCCAAAGGCACTCCCCCGCATGACACACCTCTCCCACACCATGCCCACCTTCAGTTACTACTCAGTTAATCCCCACTGAGGGATTAATTCACTAATTAGATTAGGGTTTCATGATCCAATCATCCTCCAAACCTTCTTGCATTGTCTCACACATGAGTTTTGGGGGGACACCTCACATCTAAACCATAACAATTACAATACTATGACTTCACTCTGATCATAGAAAGGAAATGTCCAACTGCTCTGTTAAATCTCTTTACCTACTTTGCATTATTTTGAAAAATAATAAGACTCCAAAGATTTCCAAAGATTATTCATGAAAATCATTTTTTTCTTCTTACTCTACTGAATCAAATTAGATAAAAGGGAATTTTTGTACCATATTCTTTCTAAAAATATTTACATATTTCAGTGTAAAATTATTTCCTTTTTCTTATTCTGGATTGTTTCTATAAAAGGAAGTAAAGTTTTATGAAACATATATGATGTCCAACATTTGAGAGTAACACTGAGCTAATTACAACAGAATAACCATAAATGCATTTACAAAGTGTATTATTTTCAGGGCTCCAACTACTTCACAGACACTTATTTATCCTCATGACATTCCGCTAAGGTCGGTAAGGGACAAGTATTATTAACAAGGTCCCTGTTCTTTCTGAAATGAAACAAATTTACAGATGGTGACTTAGAGACACAGCATGGGGGCTTTCCTTCATACAGACAGATCAAGGTTCATCCTATTCTCTCTATCCATTGTGAATCTTCAGTGATTCAGCTGTGAAGGAGGAATATTAACCTACTGAATTCAAGTTTTGGACAGAGTTCAGAGTTCAGGTAGCTAAAGTACACATTTCATATGAAAAGAGTTGTACAATCTTATTTATTTTGTGTTTATACAAACATCACACATTGTCTCTCATTTAAAATGTGTAAATCTCATATAAAAAATAATTGTCACTATATTTGCATGCAATTCACTCAACACAGTTCAGGGGCATTGCAAGATAATCTTCATACTGTCATAAAGCAATGACATACCATAGGAGAATGTCGACATATTTTAAAGCAGTATACTGCATGCAACTTTAGAAAATACCTATTGACCAACTGTTTGATTACTAATCTTTGAAATCATTTCCATATGCATGCCAAAAAAATCTCATCCATTTATTATTGAATAAGAAAAGATAAGAAAACAGTAATAAAAAACAATAGAAATATACTAGAGTGACTTTCTCCATTCTATTCAGTGCCACCCCTGAGAGAGGAAAGGGACAGATCAGAGGAAATGAGACAAAAAAAGATGAAGCACATTACAAAGGGGCAATGAAAAAAGTAATCTTTTTAAAAATTAAATGTCAATTTATCAATTTCCTGCATAATTTCCTCTTTATCACAAGATCTGTTTCTGTAGAGATACATCAATGCTAAGAATTCCCATTTTATACTTATAACTCAGATACATGCTAACATATTCCCCAGAGATTCCTGTACCTAAGTATTAAACCATTTAAGAATACAATTCAAGCTGGACATGGTTGGTACATACCTGTAATCCAAGCCACTCAGGAGACTGAGGCAGAAGGATTCCAAGTTTGAGGCCAACTTCAGCTAGTTAGGCAGTCCCTAAGCAACCTAGTGAGAATCTGGCTGAAAACAACAACAAAGTTTAAATGGGGGAGCTAGGGATGTAGCTCAGTGGTAAAGTGTTCCTGGGTTCAATCCCCAGTATTCCTCCTCCTAAATATGATTCATGTATTTATTTTGGGTTTGGGTTTGCTTCTTGTGCTAAAAATATTACTGTAAAATATAATGTTGGTGTTTATATTTTACATGCTTTTAGGAACTCTAAGTCATCTTTTACTATAGAACTCTGAAAAGAAAGGAAATGAACATATTATGGTAATAAGATTTGTACTTCAGAAAGATCATTAACATAGCAGTAGACAGACTGATGAGGTGTGAGAAGAGAAGGGAAGGAAAAGAATTGACAGGCACCAATGGAAGGAAGAAGTCTTTAGAATGAACCCCATGTTTCTGACCTAGGTGCCTTAATGAAGAATGGTTCAATTCACCACCATGAGATTAGGAAAAACAATTTTTTTATGTATAAATATAAATTCTTGACATGCCTGCAAGTTGTCCAAGTAGCAATGCTATTTGGCATTTGTAAAAATGACTGTACTCACGAGAATTGTGGGTGGATTTGGATTTATGAATCATCCAAGTGACAGCAGAAGTCACAAAAGTGGAAGAGATTGAACATAGCATGTGGAGTGAAAAGGCATGTGATCAAAGAGGAATACTCATATATAAGGAAAAAGGAAAGTACAAAAAGAAAACAGAGAAAAAGTGTCAAAGAAATAGAAGGTAAACCAGGAAAGAGTAGTTTCAACTCATAAGAAAAATTAGAGAAGAGAGCAGTTAAGAGTGTCATTATGCTTTAAAGAGGTCAAATTAGATGAAGGCCAAATATTTCATCAAAAAATGTTATACCTTTTTTTTAGCAATAGATACTTTTCTTCCATGATTTCATAATCACCTAAACATATCTTTGAGACTGAAAAAGTGTGCATATTATTAATAAATAAAGCACCTGCACCTGAGATATATCTACTGTCAATCAACAATATGAAAAATGGTGTTTTCAATTTTTATCACAGAATTTAAAGGAAAAAAAAAAGGAAGTTTTTTTCCATCCATCTTCTGTCAAAAGATCAGCTGAGAGAGGCGAGAGAATATAACTTCCCGTTCATCCATATCCCAAAGTTGGAAAAAAAAAAAAGGCTAAGAACTAAGATATGTTAGTCCCTTGCTCTCAAAGGGCTACCCCTGAGATCTGCATCTACCCCCACCCCCAGCAAAGATCTCTACAACAAAACAAGGACTTGAAATTTAGACTTGCGTTTTAATAAAAATAAAACTCATGGAAGACATTGTTCATTAGATTTCTGAATATCTCCTATTGAAGATTCATTTGTGAAATTTCTTTTAGGATCAGTACTAGAAAAATCAATTTCTTGGCATATGCAGCTATGTTTCTCCATTTTGTTAGGGAACATTCTTAACTAGTCATCTTCTCTGATCAATCACACACACCACTGGAGTTATTATTATATGTGTGTTTTCCTTTACTGTGGTTCTTGTTCCTTTTATTCTTTTCTTGTATATCCTTTTGTAAACTATTTAAAATTTTCATGGAATTTTAAATAAAATTAATCGTGGAAAGAGTTAAATGTAAATGCCCAATATACTACACTTTGTCCTTGTATTGTTTTTTTCCATGAGACTAAACTTTTTTCCCCTTTTTGCATGTTTCGCTTTCAAAAATTTTGAAAGAGCAAATTTTTAAAGGTGTGGTGTTCTTGTTAAAATGGAATATATGAAAAGATTGTGGTCAATGGTTATTTATCATTCCATAACTAAGTGACTTTTAAGTCAATAATTATTAATTATTAATAAATAGCAGACTTTTTAAAGCAAAAATTATATGCCGTATTTCAGTTTAGACACTCAATTCTACCAAATGGATTGCTATAATGAATGTATCCTCTTATATAAAAATGGATCAGCAGGGAAAAAGTTACACATTTAGTTAGCATTACAGACTAATGCTTTTCTTAAACACTAACATGTCATTTTATTTACTCCTTAGGCTGGCCCTTACTATACAATAGCCTATCATATACATACAATTAGATAAAACCAAACTGCTATGATTTAGTTAGCTGAGATCAGAATATTGTACTTAAAAATGAGGTTTACTGAAATCTTATCTTTAGGTAATCATATTTATTTTCCTAATTTACAAATATCTATGGTGCTCTACTCATGTCCTTGAAATAGTGAACAGGGACACCATGGTATGAAAAAGTGGCCTAGCTGCTGGAGTTCATAAATTTTGCTCAGCTTTGGATGAGTTCAAAGAATTGCCATGTAAGAAAAGCCTTACAGAGGGAATTTATCTGATTATGGCAGTAATAATTACCCAGCTGTTTATTGCAGATAGAGAAATAATTCATGTAGGCAATAGGCCGTGGTGGCAATGACACTCCACATTTAGTAAATATGCAAACTGTTCACTTCTAATTAACCAAGCTAGAGGATGCCCTTATTAAATGTATAAACTAAAAGTGCCTTCCTGACAAGTGATGAATTGTTACAATGCACAAACTCTTGCCACAGAATTATTGGAGTGAACTTGGGGCTTAACTTCATTAAGAGATCTTGTGGGATAGTTAAATGAGGATGGACAGCATAACAAGGCTTACCTGACAGCCAATGATATGTTAGAGTTTAATGGAACTACACCTTTTCTTCTGTCCCACTTAACTGTTCAGATTCACAACAGATAAACTGTGAAACTGCAAAGTTAATTTGATTTTGAGTAAGAAATATAAATGAAATAGCATGATAGCCCACTTACAGAGACTACCAGTTTACCTACTGAATGAATCTACAAAAAAGCCACTTCTTATGATTCGAATATCTTTTTATACTAAAAGCTGAAAATCTATGAATCTTTTGCTTAACTTGAAAACAATTTGTTTAACAAAAATAAATGGTCTGGTGGTCTAGCTTTAAAATAAAATATCTTTCCAAAACTTTTTCACACACACACACATCTAGTATTTGACATGTATATTTACTGACATGGAAAATATTACTTGTTGCAGCAGAGGACTACCTCACTCCTGTTTCCTCCTATGTCAAGGGATATCCAATGGCTAGAAAAGTAATCTGGGGGGTATCTCAGACCAAGATCCTGTAGAGGACTAGGATGTGGGAAAACATACTGAGTGTGGCAGGTTTGGGGACTAATGCTAGGGAAAGGAGGTGTCTGCCCAGTGCTGTGAGAATTAGCTGAGGAAATCTGTCTAATTCCTATTGTACAGTATTTAGAATCCATTTATCTACACACATATACTGCATCCTTTTTTATGAGTTTTATCAGTCAGAAATGTGATATTTTGGTCTTTCATCTGCCCTATTTTTATTTTTATTATTTCTCACTTGGCCCAGATACGCGAAGAATGACATTTAACAGGCTTCCTCAAATCTACAACATGGTTCACTCAGCAATTGTTTTCTTATATTCCTACTGTTTCAAGTACCATCAGTATTAGGAGTATAGTGATTTATGAGAAAGAATACACAATATAAAAATGTCATCAAAAATAAATTCAGGGAATGAAAATTTTAGAGAACTATGGAAGTATACAACAGCAACATTTAATCTATTTATGGGGAATGCTGGGGATAAGGAAGGGTTTAGGAAAGATTTCCCTGAAGAAGTGACATTTTAGAAGATATCTGAAGGATAAAAATTGATCTTTTATGGGTCCTATAACCTTGGGAAAGGAACTTTACATGGCTTGATGAAAGGAACGCACCCATTGTATTCACTGAGGAGGTTATGTCAATTTAAAAAAGGTGCAACACCAAAAACCAAAACTAAACAAGCAAAAAAACTCTGGAGGAAGGAAGTGGAGATTTTAATCCTTTTGCTTTTGAGGAATACTATAGAATCTCTGATAAGATAAATTAGAATGGTTTCAGTTTATTTTTGCCTGTAAGAAAGAATAGCAAACATTACAAAGGTCAGCTCAACATGAGTCTAAAGAATTATGTGAACTGGTGTCCTGGGCTCAACACAAAAGGTTTATGGGAGAGGACTGATTCTGAGGTAGCTTGTGTCTTCATGTAGAAGACTCTACATGAAGGGCCCACCTAATCTGGACTGAGTCCCTCTTGGTGCTTTGTATTCAGTCATTCTGATATGGTATTATCTTTAGGAAAAAATGGATGGCAACTGAGAGTATAGAGTAAAAGTGCTAACCTCAGAGGACAGGGTACCAGATTTTCATTGGCCATAATCCAGAACATCAGAGGCATCCCCAAAGCAGGGCGAAAATCACAAAACCTTGCAGACCATCTGATCAGTGGAGACAGTGGAGGGGTGACCAAAGCAACAGGGCTAGTGGACAGTTAGGATTTGCCAGTATTTTATTTCTGCATGACATCTGAAGCCTGAAAAGCAAGAATAACTAAACAAGCTCCAGAGTCTCTAGACTATTTAGGAGAAGAAAAACTAATTGGAAAAATATTTATTCTCTAAAGGGAAAAGTAAGACGTTCAAATATACATGCACAATATACATATATTCACAAAATATATATTAAATGTTATTCTCCAAAAATGCTTGCCTCTGGTATGATTTTTGAAAGAGGTTTTACATTCCTCTTTTATTTGTAAAAGAAACTGTTTAACCTATCACATATATACTATTTGTAATTTTATTCATTTTTATATGTTTTGAAGATTTTACAAACACATGAGAATACATTAATTTTAAGCCTAAAATTATGGCATCTTCCCTGAAATAGGTTTTTCATATGTTGTTTTCATGTTTCTGTCAGATTCCTGGTCACTTTTAGCCTGAGACCTTCTTAGTTCAAGTTCAAATTTAGGCTCCCTGAAACATCCAGATGGCAGTTTGACTGCAAATCCCACATTAATCTAGTTTGTGAGATTATTATTTATTTACTCAATAAGAAATGAGGTGAAAGGGATAGAAAAGTTTTCTCAACATATATTTTAAAAATTTTTAGTATTTTTAATTGCCTACAATATTGTTAATCTTAAATATTTTTACCTCAACATCAAACTGTTCCTTTTGTCAAAAACATGTTAAGTAATTTTGAATAATGCATTAAGAAGATGGCAGGATGGAAAAATACTAGCACAAATCATGTTCAAGTATCTGTAATAGATATGTAGTTTTAAATACTTTTCCTTTATTTTTTCTTTATCAGTAAGCCAGTTTCCTCTCCTTTGCTTTTAATTGTATCCACTGGCAGAACAGGTTCTACCTTGGATGAAGAAGAGATAGGGGAAAGAGCTGGAAAAAGAAAAGAGTATGCTAAGTCTGTCTCTTATAACCCCAGAGGACTGTGGAAGACATAGGTGTGCAGGAGATTGGTCAGAAAGTAGTGTTTGTTCCTTGAACTCTAAACCCCAACCAAGTCATGGAAGCAGAGAGAAATGCTCAGTCTATTGAGAAGGATACCAAAGATGGTATTTCCCTGCCTCCTGCTTGGGATCCTGTATACCACTTATAACAAGGTGGCCTCAAAACACTAAGGTTCCAGCAAAGTAAAGAGGATCAAATAGTATGGTGAAGTAGAAAGAGCTCAATTAGTAATCTCAAGTCTTTTTAGTTCTCATATCATCTAGAAAGACCTAAGAATTCATGCATATCCTTTGAGGGACAAACCAGATCTAAATTGAAAGCCAGGGGTTGAATCATGAGAACAACTATGATAAAAATACAGATATTCTTGAGTCAGAGTCTGCAGGGTAGCCAGCCTTGTCCAAGGAGTCATTTGAAACATATGGAAGATCTTAGATTGGCAGAGATTGAAAGAGATGATGCAGGGTCTAGTCATCTAAGAAAAAACACTGGATCTAAATTAAACTAAGTGCTTACATCAAATGCAGGTCTAAGCAGCAGATGCCTACAGAACTCCTAGGGGCAAGACTGATCAACCACATCACGGCAGACACCTGCTACTGCCACCCACATATAACCCCTAGGGCCTCAAAGTAACACAAACTCCCTAAACACTCATAGAACATTTTGGAGAGAATTGAGGGAATCATGAAAAAGACCAATCTACTTTAAAAGATTATTTTAATTGGTCTTTTGGTACAAGTGGACTGATACTTTCCCTCTCCCATTCCAAAGCAGGCAGGAGGGTAGGGTTGAAGAATTCATCTAGAATATTAAAGTTAAAGACATAAAGTTATATTTAATGATACATTAATTCCTCTACAGTGAATAATGACTAACCTCAATATCCATAGTGTACTAGTTTATGAAGAAGAATTTTGTAGATTGTTATGGTTTAGATATGAGGTGTCCACCAAAGTCTCATATATGAGACAATGCAAGAATATTCAGAGGGAAATGATTATTTTAAGAGAGTTGTAACTCAATCAGTGGATCAGTCCATGATATGGATTAACTGGGTGGTAATTATAGGTAGTCGAGATGTGACTGGAGGATGCAGGTCACTGGGGGGCATGCCCTTGTGGTTTATTTTGTCCCTGGGGAGAAGAGCTCTTTCTTCTTTCTGTTGCCATGTCTTAAATTGCTTTCCTCTGCCGTGCATCCTTCCACCATGATGTTCTGCCTCACTTTGGGCCCAAAGTTTTGGAGTTGGCTGTCTGTGGATTGAGACCTCTAAAAGTATAAGCCAAAATAAAAATTTCCTAATTGTTCTTGCCAGTTCTTTTGCCCACAGCAACCAAAAAGCAGACTAAAAGAAACTGACAGCAGAAGTGGTTATTGTGACTAACCTGACCATGTGGTTCAAAAGTCTTTGGAGTTGGTTTGTGGGGTGAGGCATTTTTAAAAGTTTAGAGATGCAAGCTGGAAAAATTTTAGAATGTTGTAAGCACAGATTAATGGACAATTCTGGGGAGAGCTCGAAGACCAGAATGCCAATAGACTGTGTAAAGTTAAGACTGGGATCATGAGATATTGGAGGAAAAGCTAGACTCAATTGGAAATTTGACTAGAGGCCATTCATATTACATTCTGACGAAGAAGTTGTCTCCAGTTTACCCATGTCCTGACACTTTTTGTGAGGCTAAATTTAAAGGTGATGGATTAATTAATCTGACAGGAAATTTCAAGGCAACACAACATTCAGGTGATGATATGGATATTGCCAGTGGCTTTTAGCGAAGTTTACCATGATAATCAAGAACAGAAAACAGAGCATAAAGATTAAAAAAACTTAACAATTTGGCCAGAAAAGTGGGACTAAAATTGGGGCTAAGGAAGTTGTGGTTGTTAAAGATGTTTCATCCACTGAAGGGATGCTAAATACTTTATCCTGAGACAACAGGAAAGATGGCTCAAGGACATATCAGGAATTGGCAAGACCATACCCATCTCAGGTTCAAGGGTGTGAAAGAAAAATTCTTTTGAGAAGAGACCATGGGAGCACCCTGCTTGCACACAAGGGTCTAGGCTCAGCCCCCACGCACTCAGAAGTTGGTGCCAGTTGTGGTGCCAGAAAGCATGTTTACTGCTCAAGATGGTGGCACACCTACCCAGAAACCATGTGGTACTGGTTTTACAGGAATGCAGGATACTGAAGTTAGGGAGTTATGGAGGCTTCCACCAAGATTTGAAAGTGTGTCTGCAAGGCCAGGCAAAGTGCAGCAGGTTTAGAAATCCTGCAGGCTGCCCCTGAGAGGGTATGTGAAGTGAGAAGGAAGTCAAAGATGCAGTGGACACCCCAAAGATTAACAGATATCAAAGAAGTTGCAGGAATCAAGCAGAAACAAACCAAGACAGAGGCCATGTGGGCTGTAACTAGCAAGGCCCTAGAAACAGAAATACACCAGCCCTTTGGAAAGAACATTATGATGTTCTTTCCATGTGCCCCAAATGTTGGATATGGAGCTACAGAACTTGTTTGCCCAACTAGATTTCAGTCCCGCTTTGGTCTCATCCCTTCTTTCTATGCCCCTATTTCTCCCTTGTGGAATGGAAATGTTTATTCTGTGCCACTGTGTATTGGATATATGTAACTTTGTTTTGATTTTTATAGGGGCTCAGCTGAGAGTTTGCCTTGAGTCTCAGAGAAGACTTTAGACTTAGATTTTTAGGTAAAGCTAAGACTCTTGAATATGGGGCTAAATGTTCTGCATTGTGAGACAGGCATGAGTATGGGGGTGGGGGCGGGCAGGGGCACAATGCAGATTTAGATATGGTATACCCCAAAAGCTCATGTGTGAGATAATGCAAGAACATTCAGAGGTGACATGATTAGATTATGAGAGTTGCAATCTAGTCAGTTTATTAATCCACTGATAGGGATGAACTGGGTCCTAACTGTAGGCAGGTAGTGTGTAGATGGAGGGGGTAAGGCTACGACCTTACACTTCACAGCAACTGCTTTATTACCACAATTGGAATATATAGCAATTGGGGCATTCAGCAGTTCAAGGTGCTAAATTACAGGTATCTCATGGAAACAAATACACACTGAACAAGGGAGAACCTCCCATAGCAAAGCAGTTATTATGCTCCATCTTTGCAAATTTGTAACCATTAATTCAAGTTAATCTATTTCTCACAGTAAATTACTGAAAGAGTCAAGAAAAAGCACACACCCATATTCTGAAAAGTACTTTTTGTTTCAATTAATATCAAAGTCTTAATTGGTAGTAATATGTATTATGTGGTAAATGGAATTTGAAAAATAGATTTTGTATCATACACTACATATATCATGTATTAATGGTTTCCCGTCTGACACCAAACTATCACCAATAGACAAATTCCCATTTTCAGTTCTTTTAATATCCTGGATATATCTCATTAACCATGACAAAGTCATATGACTATGGCTAAATGCAAGAAAGTATACAAAAGTGAGCTTTTTGCTTCCTAGCTTCAAAGACAGAAAAGGCGATTTAAAAAGAGGTTGGGATGGGTCTTAAGTGAGAACAGTTATTTCTAGTACATGCCACAATTCAAATATGACCAATAGAACTTGTAATAATTGAAAGTATAAAGAAGCAGTGTGTTTTAAAAACAAGAAACAGATGTGCTCTAACCTCTAGAACTACCACTTCTTTAGTGCATAATCTTATCTTTTACTTAAACCTCCAGTTTTAAGGTTTGAAATATACAGAACACACATCCCTGTAGGGATTTGTGTGGATAGATTCAATGATACATAAAACACCGTGCATAAAATGCATAAGTAAGAGCTAAGTAAATGTGATTTTTAATTTTTTTTATTTTTTGGTGATTGTCCCTTATTTACTTATTGGGCCACTGTTTGCAATGTCTAAATTTGTCCATCAAAATGTTTGGCTTGATAATTAATCATGGCATTTCTGATTACAACATGTCAGATTGCTTTCTCTCTTATTTTTATTTGCCAAGAATACATAGGCATGCTATACCAAGAATTAGAAATTTTTCATGAGTCCACAGGGTATTTCTTTTCTTTATGTTTGCACCATTTCAGCAAGTACTCAGCTATAATATTTATCTACACTGTGACTACTTCTAAAGAGGAATATATTGTCAGGCATGTATTTGATGCCATTAGACTAGATATATTCCAGATTCTAACTGTGTGCTTTCTGTTTTTCCACTTAATAGTAATGTGACTTTAAAACAAAGTTAGTGAAAGTTCTAAAGAATCCATCTGACTGCAAAAGGAGAGCAAATACAAACTCTACCCTATAGATTTTTACTCTCAGTTGTTGTTTTGATTTTGAAGGGATGCACATGTTACCAGTCTATCAGGGCATGCTGGTTTCCTTCCTATTTTTATTTTTTGGTTAATTAAAGTACAATTGGAAATGAGCTGCCTAGATAGCTCAATGTACTAAAAACACTCCAACTCCACAGAACTAGAAATCTTTAGTATTATATTCCCCTAATGCAAAAGTTATCTCAATTTTCTTCAGGTTTGTCATTAGCCAACTGCCTACATTGACTCTATATGATTTTCTGCCAGAGAAAGATTATTTAAAAGACTACAATGGTGAGCATATTGACACTTCCAGATACCTACTGTAAATATGAGCAATTATGTTCAAATCTTCTGAATTGAGTTTCCTAGAAACTAGACACATATTCATAAACATCAGCTTCATAGGTTTTGTTTGCTTTATCCTGGAAAACATATGCAAACAATAGTTTATAAAGAACATTTAACACAAATATTGATATAAATACTTTGAAACAACATACTCTTAGTTCTGTGACTATTGTCACTGGGAACAAACAGGGACAGAAAATAGGAAAGAAATACAGAGAAACTGAATTTAAAAATCTAAGACAATTTATCACAATAAAACTATTTAAGTTGTTCACATAAAAACAGCAGTAATAGGCATAGAACACAACGTCAATTTTTATATGCCAAGCTAAGCACATGAATGTACAGATTTCAGAATAATCAAAGAAATCAAACACACAAGCCCAGTTCATGCCAGTATGAGAGAGCTGTCTATGGATCTAAAAAGCATTGGAGGTTCTCATAAATGTGATATTGCATCAGTACTACACACACCATGGAAAAGCTGATAATGCATTTTAATAGACTTTGCCTATTATCATTTTGGCAAGCATGCCTATGAATTCAAGACCTATTTAAAATAATATTAAAATTGAAATAATGTTCATATTAATGATGTATCCATTAATCATTTTCCAAAATTTTGAGAAAGAAATTCAGTGAATTGTGAAAGTATTGTCACCTCTGAGATAACCTTTCCTATCTGTGAGAATGCAAAAAAAGAAAAAAAAAACCTTTATACTTAGAAGTAAATAAGATGCTTCAATAACAGCTTTTAATATTGTAAGGATTTTTCAAAGTTACTAATAATGCTGTGTGTGTGTGTGTGTGTGTGTGTGTGTGAAATCTTTGTTGTGGTGGTGGTGGTAGTACTAGGGATTAAATTCAGGGGGTTTATATCACTGAACTAAATTCCCAGCTCTTTTTAAAAAATTATTTTGAGACAGGGTCTCTCAAAATTGTCCAGGTTGGCCTCAAACTTCCTGTCCTCTTCTCTCAGCCTCCCTCCTGAGGAAATGCAATTGCAGATGTGTGCCATCACTCCTAGTGTGTGTGTGTGTAAAATCTCAATTTCCGTGAATTACCATATCTGTTTTGATCATGGTATATGATAATTTTATGCCACACAATTTACTACAAATCCCATATAAGTTGTTTTGGCTCATTTAAATCTTTCTTCTACTTCATGAAATTCAAAGTGCTTTGAGTTTCAGAGTAATAAATATATTGACTTTTTTTATCTTATAAATATATTTATTGCCATTGATCAAACTACTTCAGACTTAAGGGATATTGGAAGTCTCCTATGTTCTCATTGAGTGCAGAAGTCCTTCATACACATGTCTTGATGCTTTGAATGAGTCCTTTTCTCATGTTATTTTATACATTCAGAAATCAACCTATTATTGAATGACTAATTAGGGTAAATGTGTTTTTAAGTTGAACTCAAATCTATCACTTCGTCCTAATTTTTTCCCTTTTCAGAGCCACATCCCTAGCCCTTTGTATTTTGAGACAGGTCTCACTTAGTTGCCTAGGTCCTTAGTAAATTTCTGAGGCTGGCTTTGAACTTGAAAATCCTCCTGCCTCATCCTCATGAGCCACTGGGATTATAGGTGTTTGCTTCCATGTCCAGCAGAAATAATGATTCTTAAAAAAATATGAAAACATCACATCTATTTCCCAATTGTGGCCAACTCTTCATGATTTCCAAAACCTGTAAAATTCTGGTTGTTTTGGGGTTGGAGAGGAATGTAGATTTTTTTTTTTGGTCAATGTTCATCATAAGTAGTGGCATCCAAAATTTAACACTGTGTACCAAATATACTCCAGCTAAGGGGTTTTTATTTTTTAAAAGATATTTCTGTAATTTAATTCATTTTGTATACATGAAAAGAATGAAATGGACTGGAAAGAGCACTATTCTTCATGTCATAAGCTCTAGAAATCTCATGTCAGTTCCACCAGTTTAGCAATTTAACCTTGGTCTATTCAATACAGTGGCTATACACTGCAAGATGAAAAGTGTGTTCTCTGAAGAAACTGAGAGAAAAGGTTCAAGTTATATACTTAGATTATACAACTTGTGGGTGTGAAGCACTTGGCCTTTTTCTTATCCTTTACTCAAATGTAGCTATAACATATATTCCTTCAACAGAGCATCAGAAATTTCTATGAAAAAACCAAATAGCCCTGAAAGTACAATCTCAACATACTGGCATTTGAGCACCCTCCTGTGAAAAGGATAAGCTCTTTTTTCAACATCTTTAAAAGCAAACTAAGACTACTAATCAATAAAATGTACTTATATATGTGTACATTCAAACCATCTTTTCTATTTCTCATGCTTGTGTATAAATAGTCAAATATCACCAGCTAAGTAACATGAAAGGGAAGGTGAAAACAACCCACTTAAAAACAAAATCCTATCTTTTTCCAGTGCATGTTTTGGCACCTTTGTCAAGGATCAGATGACTGAATCCATGTGTGGATCTGTCTGTGTTTTCTATTCTGTTTCATGAGTCTGTTATTTGTTTTTATGCCAATACCATATACTGTTTTTGTAACTATAGCTCAGTAGTATAATTTGAAATCAGGTATTGTGATGCCACCAACCTCACTCATATTGCTCAGTATTGCTTTGGCTGTTCAGGGTCTTTTGTTCTTCCATATGAATTTCAGAACTGTTTTATCTAGTTTGGTGAAAAATGTAATTGGTATTTTGATAAGAATCACATTAAATCTGCATATTGTCGCTTTTGGTAAAATGGCCATTGTGATAATACTCATTCTGTGTATCCAAGAGCATAGTAATCCTCTCCATCTTCTAATAGAAAGGGTTTTCTTTAATTTCTTTCTTCAACATTCTATAATTTTAGTGTAAAGGTCTTTCACTTCCTGATTAAATTTATTCCCAAGTTATTTTTTTGTTGTGGTTTTGATTTTTGAGGCTATTGTGAATGGAATTGCTTTCCTGATTTCTTTCTCAGCATATTCATTACTGGAGTAGAGAAAAACGACCAATTTTGTATGTTGATGTTGTATTCTGATACTCATTGAGTTTATCTGCTCTAGATGTCTTCTGTGGGGTATTTTGAGTCTCTATGTGTAGAATCATTTCAGTAGCAAACAGATAATTTGACTTCTATCCTATTTGTATCATTTTAATTTCCTCCCCTTGCTTGATTTCTCTGGCTAGAGTTCCTAGAACTATATTGAATAAGAGTGATAAAAGAGGGCATCCTTCTCTTGTTCTTGATTTTAGAAGAGGTACTTTCAGTTTTTTCTCCATTCAGTATGACAATGGCTTTGGGCTTGACATACATAGTCTGTATGATGTTGAGGTACATTCTTTCTATCCCTAGTTTCTCACATGTTTTTAACATGAATGGTGCTAGATTTAGTTGAAGGTTTTTTCTTTGGTCTTGATTATATTTTTGTGATGGATTACATTTATTGATTTGCATATGAAAAATCAGCCTTACATCCATGGAGTGAAACCAACCTGATTATTATGGTGTACTATCCTCTTAATGTATTTTTGGAGCAGACTGCTAATATTTTATTAAGAATTTTTTAATCTATGTTCATCAGGGATTTTGTTCTGTAGTTTTCTTTTCTTGATGTGGCATTGTCTTGCTTTGGTATCAGGCTTCATAGAATGAAATTGGGAGTGCTCCTTCCATTTCTATTTCATGGAATAGTTTGAGAAAGATTAGAAATAGAATTCCTTAAAGGTGTGGCAGAACTGAGCTGAGAATCCATCTAGCCCTAGGATTTCCTTTGTTGGAAGACTTTTAATTCTATTTCAATCTTGTTGCTTAATATTGGTCTGTTTTCATTTTTTTGGTTCAATTTGGTTAAGTCATATGTGCCTAGAAATTTCTCAATGTCTTCTAGATTTTCCAATTGTTTAGAATATAAGATTTCAAGATAGTTCCTATTGATGCTCTGGATTTCAGCAATGTGTATGTTGATCTCCTTTTTCATCTCTACTTTTATTGATTTGTGTCTTCTCTCTTTTTCTCTAGTTTTGCTAAGGGTTAATGATCTTGTTTATATACACACACATATATATATATCAAAAAACTTAACACCAAAAAGCACAAATAACAAAATCAATAAAGGACAAAGGAGCTAAACAGACATTTCTCAAAAGAAGAAATGCAAATAGGCTACAAATATATGAAAAAATGTTCAACATTCTTAGCAATCAGGGAAATTCAAGTCAAAACTACATTATTTCATATCAGTCCAGTTAGAATGGCAACCATCAACAATGCAAATAACAATAAATGCTGGAAAGGATGTGGGGGAAAAGATATACATTGTTGGTGGGACTGCAAATTAGTCTAAGTATTGAAAAGCAGTATGAAGATTCCTCAAAAGACTAGAAATGGGCAGGGCAAAATGGTGCATGCCTGTAATCCTAATGTCTTGAAAGCTGAGGCAGGAGAATGGCAAGCTCAAAGCCAGAGTCAGCAATTAAGAGAGGCCCTAAGCAACACTGAAAGTCCCTGTCTCAAAATAAAAAAGGCTATGGTTGTGGCTCAGTGGTTGAACACCTGTGGGTTCAATTCCTGGTACCAAAATATATACACATACACACACAAACACAATACGCACACACACACACACACACATGCACACATATGACTAGGAATGGAACCACCACATGACCCAGCTAACCAGCTTCTTAGTATTTCTCCAAAAGAATAAAAATCAGTGTACTACAGTGATACCTGCATAACATGTTTGCTGCATCACAAATCATAACAGCCAAGTTGGAATCAGACTAGGTGTCCCTCAATATATGATTTAATAAAGAAAATGTGGCAAATATACATAATGAAGCTTTACTTAACCATAGAGTAGGATGAAATTACGGTATTTGCTGGTAATTAGGTGGAACTGAAAAACATCATGCTGAAATAAGCCAGATTCAAAAAGTCAATGGTTGCATTTTTTTATATGCAGAAGCTGGAGAGAGATAAGGAATTAAAGAAGGAAGGGGATCTCATGAAAATAGAAAGGAAAACAGTGGAGGGAGTAAGGATGGGAAATGAAAAGAACAGCAGAATAAAATTAAGTAAACTATGTCATTGGCATGTATGAATATATCACAATGAACTCCACCTATAATGTACCAATTTTTAAAAATGTTTTAGATGCTAATGGATCTTTATTTTATTCATTTATTTATATGAGGTACTGAGAATTAAACCCAGTGCCTCACACATGCTAGACAAGCACTCTATCACTGAACCACCAAGGTAGCCCCAATGTACCAATTTTTAAGATCACCACAGAATTAAAATTAAATAAAACAAACTCCTAGATGAAATTGAGACAGGGACTGGAAATTTTAACCTATGAACTCAAATGTTTATCTATTCTGATTATATTCCACTTCCCATACTCCCACTCCATTGGGCCTTTTCTTCTCCATTTCTCTCTCCTTTAGTGCCAACACCTTTTGCAATAGCTGTGTCACTTTACAGGTATAGCTCATGACCAGGGGTTGGAGAGTGAACTCCAGGTAACATGTAATATCCGTATCTTAGCTCTCACCATACTCCATTAATGCTATCTCTTCCTCTTAACTATTCAGCTTTAACAGTGGTGATAACTTCTCATCGTTGCTTGTCTCTCAATGCCAAAACATTCTTTGCTAAGTCCTCAACTCTGTCTACATCTCTGTAAGTCACCCTTTCTAATAACTCTTACTTGAGTTACCTTAGGTGAATTATGCTTTATTCAAAAACTTTTATTGCTCCAGCATTCTGACAAAATATGAGAAAAAGAATGCTATTTCAAAATGTTCCAAATGTTAGAAAACTTCATTAAAGTTAAAAATTATTTCTAAAATAAAATGTCACTAAGAAGGATAACAAAGAAAGCTCTTACAAAAACAGAAGAAAAAGGCCCAGGGATGAGGAGGGGCAGAAAGTCTAAAGGACTTAGTGCCTTCTTTCTAGAGGTCCAACATCCAACTAGTAAGATCCATATGAAGAAATAGAAGAAAACCGAAATGAAAAATGTGGGGAAATCATCACAGAAATAATATAAAAAGTATTGCAGAACTGAAGGGTTCTCAAAACACCAAATATAAAATATTCATAAATGTTAAAATTCTGAGATGTTTCAAAAATTTTAGGGAAAAGGAAATTATAAAAACATACTGTAATGACCATAATAATGTCCTCTTGGATAGACCTCTCTTGGGTCACTTCAAAGCAGGAAATGGTGACATACTAAGGTAGGACCATTCTGCCAAAATAGTGAATTCCACCATAGAGTGACTGGCTTTAGGGCAATCCGTCAGTCTGACTGTAGCTTTCTTGGAAATTTACTGCTAGTCCAGTCCTTTCTCAATCTTCTTTCCTCTCCTCTTTCTTCACAGAGGCATCTTTTTTTTTTTTTTAACATTATAGAATGAAGGTTTTCCCCCAGTTAATCCTATTTTTAAGTATTAGTTTTCTATTGTGTCTATCTTACTCTTGATAATTATAGGTACTATTTGTTGAATGTCAAGTATATGCTCAGTGTTTTATATACTGCATGCTTCCGGAAAATTATGCAAAGTAAAAACTACCGCTTCAATATACAGATGAAGAAATCTAATTTCTATAAGAGTAGACAACTAATTTAAGATCATAATAGCATAGAGGGAAGGGAGGGGTGGGGGCAGAGTGGGGGGTAAAAATAATAACAGAATGTGTGACAGATACCATTGCCCTGTGTACATGCATGAACGCACAGATGGTGTGACTCTACTTTGTGTACAACCAGTGAAACAATAGCTGTACTCCATTTGTGTTCAATGAATCAATAAGTAAATAAATAAAAAAAAGAATAGAACCAAAGAAAAAAAAAGATCATATAGGTAGAAAGTGGCAGAACCGTGACTCGAACCCACAAGTATCTGAATCCAAAGTAAATGTTCCCAATCCTTCATGTCTTAAATTTGTCAGTGTAAAGTTCTGAAGATGTACCCAAAAGAAATAAAACATGTCCACATAAAACTTTGTACATGAGTGTTCATACCAGTCTTATTCATAATAGCTAAAAACAGAAATACCTTAAATGTTCATCAATAGATTAATGGTTAAAAAATACATGGTTTATTTATATAGTGCAATAATTGGCAATAAAAAAAGAATGGAGTACTGATGTATGCTATAACATGGATGAATAAAAAAAAACACCATGCTAAGTGAAAGAAGGAAGTCACAAAAAACTATATTGTAAGGTTAAATCTATATGAAATGTCTAGAATGGACAAATCCACTGAGACAGAAAGTAGATTACTGGTTGCCTAAGTAGATTAAGGAGAGGGATGACTGCTAACGGATAAACAGTTTCTGTTTAGGATAATGCAAACATTTTCAGTTGATTGTGGTGATGGTTGCAAAACTAACTGTAAGTACACCAAAATCCAACCATAGAATAATACTTTTTAAATGCATGCATTGTTTACTATATAAATTTTATCTCAATAAAGGTGTTAGAATAAAAACAAACAAATATATTCTTAAAAAACTTCCGTGATGTATGAAAACATAGGTAAAATGTAATATCCATAATTATCTTTGTAGCCAAACCATACTATACAAAATTAACATGGTGAAAAAAACTGACTTGTTTTGATGAATGACAAATTTACTTTTAAAAGAGAAGTACTGTTATGAGATACTAACAATCAACAACTACAACCATGCATTAAACTTGGGGAAATATATTATTTTTACTTTCCAATAATAGAAAAAAAAGTCAGCTTTCTGGAGTCCAAGCTAATAGTGCTTTATTAATGCTACCAATCTATAACTCTGTAGCTAATTTTTAATTTCATTATATAATTTTCTTATTAATAACCTGGGGTATTTTTCACATATCAGGCTTGAGGTTACAAAGGAACATGTCTACCAAGTGCAAACTCAGTCTTAAATTAATCAGTCCCATTTATCTTTGTAATATTTCCAAACTTGGCTAAGAAAATAAAGTCTTGCATGTGTATTACATAATTTTTTACTATTAACTATAGAATATATCAACTGTTTAAATTAACAAAAGGATACATAAAATTAAACCTAATGTTATTTGGTATCCTACATAACTCAAACATAAACATATTCTGATATAAAATAATTTACTAAGTTTTTTCTCCAAATGATTTAAACATGCCTACCAACAGAGGGCTGGATTGATCTTTCATATTATCTTTGAAATCCAGACCTTAAATTTTTTTAATGCTTTCTTCCTAATTAGGATAAATCATAATTGCTTTGAGAGAGTACTAATGTTTAAAATATAATCATAAAAAGATTCAAGGAAATACATTGTCCTAAGTAAATGTAAACTTTTGTGCAAAGCAAAATGCTGAAAATTATGAGATATATTGAAATAATAAATACAAGTCACTGAGTGTAGAAATCTGTCTCTAAAATGACCTCAGTCATCCCCACTCTGGAATTCATTCTTTTGTGTAATTCCCTTCCTTAGAATGTGGAGTGGACCTAGTTTCTTGCTTCAAATGAAAACAATAGAGAAAAACTGATGGGAGGTCCCTTTTAGGTTGTGAAAAAAAAAAAAATGTGACTTCCATCTTGAATACTGTCCCATGTTCCTGGGCTCACTTGCTCATAAGAAGCCAATTTCTATGTTATAAACTGTTTTTTGGATTGGGTGCTCTGCCAAGAAACTGGGGAACACCATTGGCTAACAGCCAGGAGAATCATGGTCCCTGTAAATGAGGTTGGAATGGATTTTCCTCTCCATTGAGTCTTAACCTGAAATAGCAGTCCTAGTTGAAGGCATGACTATGATCTCATGAGAGATCTTGAGCCTAGGAACACAGCAAAGCTCCTCCTAATTTCCTGACACAAAACAATGAGGTAGTAATTGTTTATTGTTTTAGGCTTCATTGGACTTAATGTGTTATACAGCAAAAGGTAACAAGACTGCGTCCTCATCTGTGACTTGAATTGAAAATACAGTAAAGTGGTATAAAAACATAATCTAAATACATGTGTTGTATACTTTTCCACAAGAAGGAAAAACACAGTTCCCCAGCAAAATGAATAATAGATGCTTTTAAAATTTACTATTTAAATGTAACTATCATGACGAATACAGTTGAACATATGTGTTAAAAAATGTAATCATGTCACTGCTCTCTTTAAAAGGGAAGTTCTTTCCAATGCTCTTAGAAAAGCAGTTAGATAAATTAATATGGCCTAAATGCCCTTGTGTGGCAGAACCCTAGTTACATTGGCTGAATATGTCCCTAGTCAATTTTTCCATCATGTTTTCATGCAGCAATCCCAGTGAAATTTGACATGTTAATAATGTCTTCATTCCTACACAACTTTCAGGGCTCAGCTTTAGTGCTTCTGAGAAATACCTCCAAGCCTGCCACTCCTACTTCCAGCCTCACCCATACCAGTCACTTTTATCTCAACTGTTCCTCTTTTCTCTGGCCCCCTCTGTCTTCTCCCTCTGTGTTTTCTCCCTGAATCCTTCCTTGCTTGTTCTGGGCTTGCCAGGAGGTAAGCAGTGTCCTCTGCTAATTGTTCCTGCCACCACCAAATTCTTCATTGCCTCAGGCCCAAAGCAACGCAGCCAACCTTGGACTGAAACCTCTGAAACTAAGAGACAAAATAAATCTTTCCAACTCTAAGTTATTTTCTGAGGTATTTTGTCAGAATGACAGAAATTTGACTAACACAGAAAATAGACAAAGACATAAATACTCTCAAGAGGAATATTGTGTCAATTTATGCCCTCAGGATAATTGTAGATTAAGTTCAGTACATTATGATCTCACAAATTTTTAACAGTAAATACACAGAGAAAAGAAAACACCATATTTTATACAAAAATATGAACAATATTGCATGATCATATTAGATACAAATACAAATGTATGATTATTCAAATCAAATTAGAATATAATTTAGAAAAGAATAAATATCAGGAAAATTTTAAAAAATGACTAAGTAGTACTTTCAGAAATGAAAAATATAGTCACCAAAATTAACTCTATGAATGGGCTAAACAGAGAATTAGTGAAGCAGAAACAGATATGAAGCTATGATCCAGAAAGGCCTGAAAAGTGTAAAAAAAAAAAAGTTCATGAAAAGTTATTAAAACTTACATGAAAGATTTTGAGAATGGAATGAGAGGGCCTTGTATATTTAAAATCAGACTAAAAGAAAATTAAAAAGTAAATGGAAGAGGGTGGATATACAAAATAATAATTGTTGAAAATGTTTAAAAACTGGAGTACAATGATATCTACTAATAAAAACACAGTATGATAAATAAAAATAAGTCAACACCAAAACATACTGTAATAGAACTGCAGAACACAAACACAAACAAACGCAGCCACAGACAAGGCAGATTAGTCATAAAAGAATAATTTGCATCTGACGTAGAAAATAGGAAAATTGTATGTGCTGAGAATAATATTTAAGTCAGAATCACATATACTGAAAATATTTCTTAAGAATTACAATACATTTTTGTCTTCATAAAAACAAAAACTGAGATCCAAGATGGCGGACTAGAGGAAGGTTGCATTCCTTGTTGCTTCATAACTCAGGATTCGAACAGAGGAAAAACAAAAACTGAGACATTGTCTTTTATCTTCTATAATGGATTTCTAAAAGACATGTTTCAGGAAAAAAGATAATAGCCCTACAAAGGAGAGTTGGAATGTAAGAGAAAATGGGAGCAAAGAAGCCAGAAAACAGACACACCTAAAGAAATATTTTTCATATGAAATAAGAAAAATAATGCTTAATTTGTAAAGTTATAGAATAAGACAGGACTAAAATATTGAACTATAGTGGTATGATAATTAAAACATTCTCCAGTCCCTTCCACTAATGTTTGCATTTGAGAAAGGAATATTGATTAAGTTTAGAGTTTATTAAGGATAGAACTTCAAAATTAATCACAAAAGGAATGAAAGTAGAAGGCTTATTTCTTAAATCCATGAAGTGGAAAGAAACTGAATAAAAAAGAAATCAATAAAAAAAGATGGAAAAGTAAAGAAAACCCTAAAAAGAAGGGAATATAAAAGAGTAAGAAATAAACAAAATAAAGAAAGATGATAAGGAAAAATACTCAAAGAAATGCTTTTAGGGTTGTCACATATTACATTTAATTCAGATTTCACAGTACAATGCAAAGAAAAAAATTCACATCTGAGTTAGTAACAACAGAAAGTTGCAGATTTTCATTTATGATTACAAAATACAAATGAATTAAACTTTCTTCTTAATAGAGATTAGAAAACTTTAAATAAAAATACATTACATGCATTGTATAAGAGGTATATCTAAAATATAGGAATAAGGAAAATGTAAAATAAAAGGATATAAAATAATATACCAAGCAAACAGTCTTAAAAAGAATATCATATCATCTGCAAATAGTGATAGTTTAAGTTCTTCTTTTCCTATTCGTATCCCTTTTATTTCTTTAGTCTGTCTAATCGCACTGGCTAGAATTTCAAGGACAGTGTTTTACAGAAGCAGTGAAAAAGGGCATCCCTGCCTCCTTCCAGTTTTTAGAGGGAATGTTTTCAGTTTTTCTCCATTTAGAATGATGTTGGCTGTGGGCTTGGTGTAGATAGCCTTTACGATGTTGAGGTATGCTCCTATTATCCCAATTTTTTCTAGTATTTTGAGCCTGAAGGGGTGCTATATTTTATCAAATGCTTTTTCTGCATCAATTGAAATAATCATGTGGTTCTTAACTTTAAGCCTGTTGATGTGGTGAATTACATTCATAGATTTCTGGATGTGGAATCAACCTTGCATCCCTGGGATGAAACCTACTTGATCATGGTGCACTATCTTTTTGATATGTTTTTGTATACTATTTGCTAAGATCTTGTTAAGAATTTTTGCATCTATGTTCATTAGAGATATTGGTCCGAAATGTTCTATCCTTGCTGTGTCTTTGTCAGGTTTTGGTATCAGGGTGATACTGGCTTCATAGAATGAGTTTGGAAGGGTTTCCTCCTCTTCAACTATGCTACAAAGCAATTGTAACAAAGACAGCATGGTATTGGCATCAAAATAGGCAGGTAGACCAATGGTACAGAACAGAGGACACACAGACAAACCCACAGAAATACAATTACCTCATACTTGACAAAGGAGCCAAAAACATACAACGGAGAAAAGAGAGCCTCTTCATCAAATGGTGCTGGGAAAACTGGAAATCCATATGCAGCAAAATAAAACTAAATCCCTCTCTCTCACCCTGCACAAAACTCAACTCAAAATGGCTCAAGGACCTAGGAATTAGACCAGAGACCCTGCACCTAATAGAAGAAAAAGTAGGCCCAAATCTTCATCATATCGGCCTAGGTCCAGACTTCCTCAACATGACCCCCAAAGCACAAGAAATAAAAGAAGGAATCAATAAATTGGATAGATTCGAACTAAAAAGCTTTTTCTCAGCAAACGAAACAATCAGCAATGTGAAGAGAGAGCCTACAGATTGGAAGAAAATCTTTGCCACACGCACTTCAGATAGAGCACTAATATCCAGAATTTATAATGAGCTCAAAAAACTTTACAGCAAGAACACAAATAATCCAATCAATAAATGGGATAAGGAAATGAACAGACACTTCGCAGAAGAGGATCTACAGGCAATCAACAGATATATGAAAAAATGTTCAACATCTCTAGTAATAAGAGATTATCACCCCAAGTAGAATGTCTATTATCAAGAATACAAGCAACAATAGATTGGTGTTGGTGAGGATGTGGGGAAAAAGGTACTCTCATACGTTGCTGGTGGGGTTGCAAATTGGTGCAGCCGCTCTGGAAAGCAGTATGGAGGTTCCTTAGAAAATTTGGAATGGAACCACCATTTGACTCAGCTATCCCACTCCTTGGCCTATACCCAAAGAACTTAAAATCTGCATATTATAGTGATGCAGCCACATCAATGTTTATAGCAGCCCAAATCACTATAGCGAGATTGTGGAACCAACCTAGATGCCCTTCAAAAGAGGAATGGATAAAGAAACTGTGGTATATATACACAATGGAATATTATTCAGCCATAAAGAAAAATAAAATTAAAAAAAAAATAAAATGCAGGTAAATGAATGGAGGTGGAAAGTATCATGCTAAGTGAGATAAGCCAATCCCAACAAACAAAAGGCTGAATGATTTCTCTGAAAAGTAGTTGATGGCATCTAATGCGGGGGAGGGGAAGAATGGAGGAGGGATGGATTCTATAGAGGAAAGTAAGGGGAGGGGGATGGGGAAGGAAAGATAATAGAATGTGACAAACATCATTATACTATGTATATGTATGAATATGCAAATGGTGTGATTCTACTTTGTACACAACCAGAAAAACGATAGTTGTACTCCATTTGTGTACATTGAACCAAAAATAAAAGAAAAAGAAAAAAAAGAATATCACTGTGGTTAATATTGGATTAAATACTATTGGGAAAACAAAAAAGATTTAATTACTCATCAAGATTAAACAAAACCTTTAATATTTTAGGAATCAGACAAAAATGAAACAAACAAAATATACAAATGAAAAACCAGTAGAACAAAGGGACAAATTTGCAATTCTGACAAATATAATGAAAGATTCCCACATTTCTCTTAATTATTTTATAAGTAACATATTCAATAAATTTAGGTTGTAAATATAATTCAAAATTTTGCATATTAAGGAGGACAATAATATGATAAACACAAGCATGCAGGAAAACATTAGAAAATATTCAAAGTTCACTCACGGAAATTAAAAAATACTTGGTAAATCTCGGAAACTTTCTTAATCTGAGAAGCTACCAAAAATCTTTCTCTTTAAAATCAAGACCACCAAGATGCTATTACCATTTCTAGACAACAGTGTACAGGAGATCCTAATAATGTAGTCAGTTTAAAAAAATAAGGTTAGCATGAATCACACAGAACTATAATTATTTTTAAATGGTATAAAATTTATATAGAGTCCCCAAATCAATACATTATTAAAAATCATTAAGATTTTAGCAGTGTGAGCTGGATATAATATTGATACAAAATATTAACATTTCTATATAGTAATTATAGTTTTTAAGTGCAAGTTTTTAAAAGTTATTTACCTAGAAATGAAAAAATAAGGTTACTAGAGAAATCAATTTAGTAGATAATAAAAATATTTTAAAACTTTACTCAAAGACATTAAAGAAGTGAAAGAGGTCTTAATGAGAGATGTATTTAATCAGAAAATATAGTACAGATGTCATTTCTTCTCAAACTGATCTACATAATTACTGAAATTTCAATCAAATTCTTTACAGTGCTAAGTATGGTGGCACACTCCTATAATCCCTAGTACTTGAGAGATTAAAGCAGGAGGATTGCCAAATTCAAATCCAGCCTGGGCAATTTATGGAGATCCTGTTCCAAAATAAATTTATCAAAAAGAGAATTGGGGGTGTAACTAAGTGGTAAAATGCTTGTCCAACATACATGAGGTCCTGGGTTCAATCCCCAGCACCTAGATAGATAGATAGATAGATAGATAGATAGATAGATAGATAGAAAGATAGATAGATAGATAAATAAATAAAAATATTGTTTGAATGCATTTCTAATGACTAGACAATACACCAAACTTTAATTAGTTCCAAAAGTATTCCTTATGGAAGTTTTGGAAGAATTTGATAAGCTGATACTATAATATTTATATGGGAGAACAAAGACTTTAAGAAAATCATGATACATACAAAGATATTTACTGTAGCTCTATCTTTGTGATAGCAACTGACTAAAGAAATTATGTTTTATTCACACAATGGAAACCTAGGAAGCCATTAAAATAGAAGAAAGTTCCTTAAGTATGAAATAATATTCAAATTGATATTTATAAGTGAAAAAATCAAGTTGAAGAATAATGTCTATGGTGTAATTTTATTTTCTTAACCTGAAGAGATATATGTATGTATATATATGCATACACACACACACACACACACACACACACATATATATAACACATGCTCATATAGATTTCTAGAAATGTTACATGTTAAACTGGAAAAAACATTTGCTTCATGCGAGGGAAATGAGGGCGTAAAGGACAAGGGAAGATAAAGGCATTTTTATATTGGGCACTGAGAGAGGAAGAGAGGGAGAGAGTTTAAATATACTATAATTTTTTACATTCCAGAAGACTGACATTATGAATCACTGGAGTAGGCTATTCTTTGTTTTCAGAAAACACTTAGAGGCCCTTTCCAATTAATAAAAATGAACTCAGTGAGGCACCAAAGGATAATAGAAAAATTAAGTTAAATTACTTGACATGAGAGCATAAAACGGAACTTTAAAGTTTTTTAGAGCCATTTGAGAGTATCAGGGTGTGGGGAATGGAATGGGAACTTGATACCAAAGAAATACAGGGGAAAAATGAGAGAGAAGAAGAAAAAGGGTTGAAAAGACAAAAAGAAAAAGAAAGCAAGAAAGAAAAATTGTTAAATTAGTAATAAGTGAGGTCTTACAGAGCAAACAAAACTATAAGAAAATGATCCATGGTGGAGAAAATGTTAGGAATGATCTACATTATATTATGCTTTTAAATCACCACTTGTATCTTACTTCTCCGTGACATTACCAGTGAAAAATGAATAACAGCTTTCTATTGATGGTGCAGGAATTGAAAACATCAGAAGTGGTGAGGAGCAGAAGAAGGTGGAGGTGGGGACAAGAGATAAATTCAGGAAGTAAGTTAAAAATAGAATGAAAATGGGAATTCAAGAAAACATACCATCAAAAGAAACAGAAAAACTACAGAAGAACCAGAATATATTGAAAGGAGAGATTTACTAGATTTCAGTTGGAGGACTAAATCATATTTGTTTTGAAAATTAGAGCACAGGGTAACTTCAGAAAGTCAGGAGATTTCTAATACTTTGTGTTGACACATACCTGTAACAATTCTAAGAATTCAGCATACATTCTGGTATACAAAAAACACATATGAACATTTTATGCTTTTATTATTTTTATGATAGCTCCTTCATAAACTGTAAGCTCCATAAAGAAGAGCCTGAGTATCTCATATAAATTATGTATCCCCAACATTAAATCTAGTACCTGATCCATATAGTAGTTGTTAAATGAATACTTCCTGTATAAAATTACAAATTATAAAGAGAGGAAATGCCCCCAATATTCTCAAAATTGCAGATACCTGACAAAGTTTAAAGTAGAAGGTGATTTCACTACCTCGGTCATTCATTTCATTTAGTTAGCATTTAGTCAGCAAATATTCTCTTGGACTTGTGCTAGGCACTGAGGTCTCAAAGACAATCAAGTCAGTGTCCCCTTTACCCTCACTGATTTCACACTACAAAGGCAAAGGCAAACAGTAAGTCAGTATAAAACCACAGGATGGGTGGTTTCTACAGCTTTGCGTGAGGTCTTTGGGCAGGCATATAAGGAGTACCCTAACTCTATTGACAATCTTCAAGCAACAATACAAAGGCAGATAAGGAGTAGAGAAAATGAATGTGCAAAGGCTCAGAAATCTAGAAAGAGTGATGCCTTTTATTGTGACAAGATGTTCAGTATGGTGAGTACACAGAGGTGAAACTGAAAGGTCTATGTGATAGTCTACGGAATATCAACTTTATTCTAAAGTCAACAGGAAGAGTTTAATGAATTTGAAGCAGAAAAAAATAATTTGATGAATATCTCTTTAACTGTTTTGAAGAATGACAAAAACTGGGAGGAAAGAAAACTTAAACTATTCTTTTAAGAGTTCAGGCTGCCAGGTGTGGTGGTGCACAAACTTAATCCCAGTGGCTTGGGAGGTTGAGGCAGGAGGATCTCAAGTTCAAAGACAGCCTCAGCAACTTAGCAAGGCACATACCAACTCAGATAGATTCTCTCTCTAAATAAAATATTAAAAAAGTCTGGAGATGTTGCTCAGTGGTTAAGTGCCCCTGGGTTCAATCCCTGGCACCAATAGGAGAGAGAGTCCAGGCAACAAATTACAGAATCCTGTATTCAAAGAGTAAGTGATTTAGTGGAGGGCTTAACAATTTACGTGACAAATGATGGATGGGGTAAGGGTACCTAGAATAAAAAGTGGCAAGTTTAATGTCTAATAAAGTTGAAGTTCAAGAGCAGAGAGTTACATATGTATAAAGTTTAAGGAGAAGTTCAGGTAAGCAAATCATAGTTTATATATAAAAGGATACAGAAAAATCTAGCAAGATAAGAGAAGTTTGAAAAAGCATAGTAATAATGATGAAGGTAAACGTTTTTGTTGTTGATGAAAAACCAAAATCCACTTATTTGCCTTTCAAGAACATGTAAAATAGAGTAAAATATATAAGGCCAAAACCTAAGTAATTTTCTAAAGTAATATTTGTACCGAATATATTTTTTACTATAATGTGAGAAGCCTAGAAATAAATTTATTCAATGATTAAACTACAAGAAAAAGCCCAAAGCTGAAGATTGAAAAATGAATTCCAAATTAAGAATAAAAATGCAAATAAAATATGAGAACATTATATATCAAAATATATAGACAATGGACAATATACACATAGAAATAAGCAGTAACTTAAATACTTTAAACTAAAAATCAATAAATAGTAATACATTTATAAAACAAGAACTAAAAGAATTCCACATTAAGCAATAGTAAGAAAATAATACCAAAAGTAATAGCAAAAGAAGGGAATTTCTACATCTCCAACAATAGCTTTTCTAAAAAAGCTATTTTAAAAAACGATATAAGTAATAACATGAAAATTTCATAATATTTTGCAAATTGAGAGATAAAAGGTCAACAACAGTAGATTGCACTATGCCTTTTTTATAATTAAATGTGTAAGCATAGGAATAAAATAATTAACATTTATTATGTGCTTATAATATACCAGGCACTGTTTAAGTGCTTCAGAAATATTAATTCATTTAGTTCATAATAAGCTAATACAGTAGTTCTATTTTTCTTAGGAAATTCTTAGGAAAAGGGAAACAGAATTTTCCCAAAGTAATACAGGTATTAAGTGGCAGAGGTTTGGGGGAATAGACACCAAAATGTTAATAGAGTCTATTTTTGAGTGATGGAACTGTAGGGTTATTTTATGTCATCTGTATTTTCAGTTTTTATACAAAGCTCATGTATTATTTGAGAAATAAATAGTTTTTAAAGGATGAAACAAGGTACACAGGAAACAAAAATAAGTAAAAAGACAAAATGTGATAGTTCTTTGAAAAATAAGAATAAAATAGATAAGTCTAATAATTTTGAGAAGAAACAAAAATTTAAATATTTAAAATTTAAAATAAAAAATATAACAAAATGCACATTTTAGTTACAATATTATTAAGAACATAGGATGCTTTTTAATTACAATATTATAAATTATGTAGCCAATAAACTAATTATCTAAAAATAAATAAAATGATTTCTAACAGAATTATAAAAACCTGAATGGAGGTTTGGAAATGTTAAAGATATATCTTCTCTAAAAAGCTTTAGACACACAAGAGTTTTATGATTCATTTCTTTTAAACTTCTAAAGAAGAGTAAGACCCATGACATGGAATTTACTCAGTTCATCTAATAAATATAACCAAAACCTGGTGTTAAGACCTAACAATTGCAAAACAAGAAAATTTTAACCAATTATGCTTACAAAAGTGGATGTAAGTATCCCGTATAAAATAGTAATATAATCAAGTGATAAATCTAAAGAATAATTCAATAATGGCCCAGTTGGATATATTCATAGAATACACTGATGGTTTAATATTAGTATATATCCATTACCAAAATATACTTTTCTGTTTGCAGTGCTGAGGATCATAGCTCTTTGAATATCAGTAAGTGAAAAAAATATTCCAATGGATAATTAGGGAATCATTTGTTGAATTCAACTTCCATTAGTCTAAAAAAACTCCAAGAGATAGAAGTAAAATAATTGCTTTGTAATGTAATAAAAATATCACTATAGAACAAATTGTCAGCACTGATACACTAAACTCTCTAGTGTCTAGAATTATTTCTACTACAATCAGAATGAAAACAAAGATTAATGGAAATGCATGTCAAAGAGAAGATGTAAGCCTTTCCAAAACCACATTACTAACTGTTCACCTCCTTGAGGACCTTCCCCATTCAGGGTTTGAATTAAGTTGAAGCAAGTAGGGGTCCTGAAATGTGAATTTTAAGAACATGCTTACACTCAGGGTTGCTGAAGTACAGGTCTGGCACTTGCAAGACCCTAACAGTGAGTACCTCCTTCAGTTGTGTGTCTTATAATCCTCACTTGCCTCTTATTAATCCCCAGGCTGGCTCATATTTCTTCTCCCTCCCATACTCTGCCAGCTCTTTTGATGAAAAAGCTTAAGTTAGCCATTTGCAGATACTTAGCCAGTCTTCAAACCTTTAGATTTCTTAAGAAGAAATTAAATAGCAATCTCCTGTGGTTCATGTGTTTTTGAGTTTTCTTACTTCTTTCATTGACTAAATATGTATTGAAGCCATCCAAAACCTATACTGCTATTTCTAAAGAAATCAACTTAATGAATTATCTATTGCTAATTGATAAAACCAGATCCTTTACAAAACACAAGAAATTTAAAAGTTGAGAATTTAGTTTTCAGATATATCTTCTGATACATATTACTTTAGAATTTCAGACAAAATGTTTTTTTAACACATTATTGCCAATTGTTTGTAATTTCTATTTCAAAGAACTTTAAGAAACAATGTATGCAGAAACATTTTTGAAATTAAAAGCTACTATATAAATGCCAATTATTAATAATTATGATTTATTCTTAATGTAATTCTATTGTAAGTGTATGGTAACTTAACACCATTGGAATGGAACACACCACAAACGGGAAAAGAAAAGCCCTATTTTTTTAAAATACAGTAATATGAAAACTCAACACATGGCTTTGGAACAGCTGACTGAATAGTATTGCAATGTCTTTACATAAATCTACAAAAAACACCCTATAGTCTATATCCAGGTACTAACTTCCTGCTGTTCAAAAAATAAAAACTGATAGTAAGATAGCCCTTTTAATATGTTCCATAACATTTTCTTCTTTGACAGATAAGTTATTGCTATTGAACATGTTTCTCAAAATATGTGGAGCTGAGCATATGTAACACTCCATCTGTACATCAGTGTACAGATAAAATTTATCCTCCTAAGTAATAATTTTACAGAAACTAAACTACTTTGCATAGAACTAAGAAATAGGATGCATACATAATCTCTTTTTAAGAAAGTATTTCTAAGTACAGTAATGACCAACATCTATTGAAAAATCTTTCCAAAATTTTCACTAGTAGATGAATGTTCATGCTACTTACCTAATTGCATCATTGGTCTCTGAAATAGCTCTCAAGTAATCTTTCAAATAATAATAATTAAAGCAGTACTTCCGAATCTTATAGCCTCGCCATCGTTTCTGAATCTGTAGGTTTAAATAAAATGTCATTTAAAATTTTTATTGAAAACATTAAATTTTTCCAAACCGATTATTTCTGAAAATTCATATTAAACAAAACCTTAGACTTTTCCACTAATATAACAGCATATAATTATTTCTGAAAATTCATATTTAAAAAAGTCTTAGACTTTTCCACTAATATAACATTTATAAGTTGCAAATGTAGGCTGTACTTGCAGAATTATCATAAAATATTTGAAAGATAAAAATAATTATAGATTATTACAATTTATTTTGAAAGAGTTATAATTATGTCACAAAATATTAATCTGTAAAATTAGTTATTAAAAGATTTAAAAGTTGATGGGGGGCGGTGATGCACGCCTGTAATCCCAGCACTTGGGAGGCTGAGGCAAGAGGATCGTGAGTTCAAAGCCAGCCTCAGGAACTTAGAGAGGCCCTAAGCAACTCAGTGAGACCCTGTTTCTAAATAAAATACAAAATAGGGCTGGGGATGTGGCTTAGCGGTAGAGTGCCCCTGGGTTCAATCCCCAGTGCCAAAAAAAAAAAAAAGATTTAACACATTCCTACCATTTCTACAGATTGGGCAAATGGAATTCCCCCCCCCCATATTGGCTTGAAGGCTACATTTGCTCTCACTGAAGTAAAAATTTTAATGAGTTTTTAAAAATTCAGTCACACCCAAATCTTTAAATAAAATGCTGTCTTGTATCTTGATCATGGCATTTTAATACATCTTTAATAATGAACACAACAGTTAACATTTATTGAATTCTCATGTGCCAGGCACTATTCTAAGGGTTTTTCTTGGAGTCCCCAGTGAGGAGCACAGGCCTGCCCCCTTGGACCTCCATCTCCAGCTCCAGGGAGGAGCACAGGTCTGTCACTTGCATCCCTAGCACAGAGCCAAGGCAATCCCACACCATTGGGTATAGCGTCTCCAGCAGAGAGAACCAGCCTAGCAATGCTTGAGTCCCCAGTGCAGAGCTCAGGCCTGCCTGGGCCATCAAGCCCAGTGTCTCCAGCACTGAGCACAAGTCTGTGCCCCTCCCCCACCTCAGTCTAGTGCCCAGGCCCATACCCTGGCCCAGAGGTTAACCATCTATCAACACCAGGTTGCCTTTGTCCAGAAACATTGATTATTCCCAACCTGGAGGTAGTGGGACAGCACACTTCTTAGGTCACTGCTTGATCAAGCACCTCTCAGGCATCAGGTCATTGAAAAATAGGAGGTTTGAACAGTATAGTATAATTTTATTGTAGAACATTTTTAAATAATTGTATTATTATGATTATTCCTATTATACCCACTATATTCCTACCTTTTTCTTTTATCAATATTCTCATCACTCTATCTTCCTCTTATATATCTGTTTCCTTGAAGAATCTCTTTTTCCTCATGCTAACAATCTATTTCTTTCAATTCCACTTCCACGATTACTACAACATAGTATATCTATAGACTCACTTCTTATCTCATTAATGTTATGTCCTACACCCCTCCTCATCCTCTCTGTCCAACATTAGAAATTGCAATCCTTATTGCAAACTTATTGATTATGCTGTAGATAAGAATTTGAACTTATCTCTGTTTATTAAGCCAACACTGTTAATATCTTAATAGGGACTATTTAGATTAAGGACACATAATGTTTATATGGTGTGCTGCTAATATTGATCTCTCACTTCAAGGGGAGGTATTGGAAATTGGTAGGAAACCTAAAAGTCTTTAAGGGGAAACTGCAATACCTAGGATTCACACTACTAGAGGGGAAGAGACACTAGCAGCATGAGAAAACATGGGAAGAAAGGGTACCAAACAAACATAGATACTATATCAAAAGAACCCAATGACAACATGCAGAAGCATTGTCAGAAAGAGAGTTCAGAATGTACATAATTAAAATGATCCAAGAAGCAAACAATGAGACAAGAGAGCAAATGCAGGCAATGCTAAAAGAGAAACTGCAGGAAGCAAAAGATAATTTCAATAAATAGATTCTGAAAACAAACAAACAGAAATCCTTGAAATGAAGGACAATAAAACCAAATTAAAAACTCACTAGAAAGCTTAACCAACAGGCTAGATCACTTGGAAGACAGAATCTCAGACAATGAAGACAAAATATTTAATCCTGAAAACAAACTCAACCAAACAGAGAAGATGGTAAGGAATCATGAACAGAACCTTCAAGAATTAGGAGACATCATGAAAAGACCAAATTTAAGAGTTATTGGGATTGAGGAAGGCAAAAAGATACAAACCAAAGGAATGAATAATCTGTTTAATGAACTAATATCAGAAAATTTCCCAAATCTGATGAATAAAATGGAAAATAAAATTCAAGAGGCTTACAAGACACCAAATGCACAAAATCACAACAGATCCACACCAAGGCACATTATAATGAAAATACCTAACATACAAAATGAAGGTAAAATTTTAAAGGCTGCAAGAGAAAAGCATCAGATTATGTATACAGGGAAACCAATACGAATATCAGCAGATTTCTCAACCCAGACCCTAAAAGCAAGAAGGGCCTGGAACAACATATTTCAAGCACTGAAAGAAAATGGATGCCAACCAAAAATCTTATACCCAGCAAAACTTACCTTCAGATTTGAAGATGAAACAAAATCCTTCCATGATAAACACAAGCTAAAAGAATTCACCAATAGAAAGCCTGCCCTAAAAAAAATTCTCAGCAAAATATTCCAAAAGGAAGAAATGAAAAACAACCACGTAAGTCAGCAAAGGGAGGAATTACCCTAAAGGAATAGCCAATTAAAGGAGAAAACAAGTTAGGTTAAAAGACAAAAGTAAGTCAAAATGACCAGGAATGCAAGTCATATCTCAATAATAACCCTGAATGTTAATGGCCTAAATTCATCAATCCAAAGACATAGACCGGCAGATTGAAATAAAAAGAAAGACCCAACAATATGCTGCCTTCAAGAGACTCATCTCATAGAAAAACATGCCCACCGACTGAAGGTGAAAGGTTGGGAAAAAACATACTATGCAGATGGACTCAGTAAAAAGCAGGGGTTTCCATCCTCATTTCAGGTAAAGCACACTTCAAGCCAAATGTAGTCAGAAGGAATAAAAAAGGACATTTCATACTGCTTAAGGGAAGCATAAATCAGCTAGACATAATAATCCTAAATATTTATGCCCCAAACTATGGTGCATCCATGTACTTCAATCAGATCCTTTCAATTCCAGGTACCAAATAGACCAAAACACAATAATACTGGGTAACTTTAATACAACTCTCTCACTGTTGGACAGATCTTCCAAGCAAAAATTGAACAAAGAAACCATAGAACTCAATAACAAAATTGCTAAACCAGACTTAACAGACATATATAGAATATTCCATCCATCAATAAGCGAATACACTTTCTTCTCAGCAGCTCATGGATCCTTCTCTAAAATACACCAAATGTTATGCCACAAAGCTACTCTTAGCAAATACAAAAACATAGAGATACTACCTTGTATACTATCAGATCATAATGGAATGAAATTATAAATCAATGATAAAATAAAAAACAGAAACTACTCCAACACCTGGAGATTAAATAATATGCTATTGAATGATGCATGGATAACAGAAGACATTAGGGAGGAAATAAAAAAATCTTAGAGGTCAACAAGCACAAAGATACAACATATCAAAATCTCTGGGATACTATAAAAGCAGTGCTAAGTGGGAAGTTCATTGCATGGAGCACATTCAATAAAAGAATGAAAAGTGAAAAAATAAATAATTCACATTACACCTCAACTACCCCATTCACAATAGCCTCAAATAAAATAAAATACTTGAGAATCAATCTAACAAAAGAGGTGAAAGACCTCTACAATGAGAACTACAGAACACTAAAGAAAGAAATTAAAGAAAATCTGAGAAGATGGAAAGATCTCCCATGTTCTTGGATAGGCAGAATAAATACTGTCAAAATGGCCATACAAAAGCACTATACAAATTCAATGCAATTCCAATTAAAATTCCAATGACGGACCTCATAGAAATAGAGCAAGCAATCATGAAATTCATTTGAGGAATAAGAGACCCAGAATAGCTAAAGCAATCCTTAGCAAGAAGAGAGAAGCAGGGGGTTTCACAATACCAGACTTTCAACTGTACTACAGAGCAATAGTAACAAAAATGGCATGTTATGGGCACCAAAATAGGCAGGTAGATCAATGGTACAGAACAGAGGACACACAGACAAACCCACATAAATACAGTTTTCTCACACTAGACAAAGGTGCCAAAAACATACAATGGAGAAAAGATAGCCTCTTCATCAAATGGTGCTGGGATTACTGGAAATTCATATGCAGCAAAATGAAACTAAATCCCAATCTCTCACCCTGCACAAAACTCAAAATGGCTCAAGGACCTAGGAATTAGACCAGAGACCCTGCACCTAATAGAAGAAAAAGTAGGTACAAATCTTCATCATGTGGGCTTAGGACCAGATTTCCTAAACAGAACTCCTAAAGCGCAAGAAATAAAAGCAGGAATCAATAATTGGGATAGGTTCAAACTAAAAAGCTTTTTCTCAGCAAAGGAAACAATCAGCAATGTAAAGAGAGAACCTACAGAGTGGGAGAAAATCTTTGCCACACACACTTCAGATAGAGCACTCATTTCTAGAATCTATAAAGAACTCAAAAAACTTTACCCCAAGAATACAAATAACCCAATCAATAAATGGGCTAAGGAAATGGGCAGACACTTTACAGAAGAAGACAACAGATATATGAAAAAATGTTCCACATCCCTAGTAATAAGAGAAATGCAAATCAAAACCACTTTAAGATTACATCTCATTCCAATTAGAATGTCTATTGAGAATAAAAACAACAACAGGTGTTGGCGAGGATGTGGGGGAAAAGATACATTCATACATTGCTGGGTGGGGTTCCAAATTAGTGCAGCCACTCTGGAAAGTGGTGTGGAGATTCCTTAGAAAACTTTGAATGGATCCACCATTTGACCCAGCTATCCCACTCCTTGGCCTATACCCAAAGGACTTAAAATCAGCATATGATATTGATGCAGCCATATCAATGTTCATAGCTGCTCAATCTACAATAGCAAGATTGTGCAACCAATCTAGATGCCCTTCAATAGATGAATGGATAAAGAACTGTGGTATATATACACAATAGAATATTAGTCAGCATAAAGAAGAATAAAATTATGGCATTTGCAAGTAAATGGAAGTTGGAGATGGTCATGCTAAGTGAGATTAGCCAATCCCAAAAAACCAATGCCCAAATGATCTCTCTGATAAGTGGATGATGATATATAATGCGGGGTGGGAGGGAGGCAAGAATGGAGGAAGGCTGGATTGCATAGGGAAAAAAGGGGGGTGGGATCGGAGAGGGGATAAGAATAATAACACAATGAGACAAACATCATTACCCTATGTACATGTATGAATGCACAAATGGTGTGACTCTACTTCTTGTACAACCAGAGAAACAACACCTGTACTCCATTTGTGTACAATGAATCAAAATAAATAAATTTTTAAAAACTAAGGATTTTTCTTATACTTTTAGACTTCAGAACACTCCTTGTCATATTATTTATAGGTGAGAAAATGGCTACCAAAAAGTTTGCATAATTTTCCTATAATTATATAACTATCAGTGACAGATCAAGGATCAAATTAAGTCCTCAGAGAATTCATTCTCTTAGTCATTGTAATATAGCATTGGGAAGGAAGTGAAATATAATTTCAATCAATTAAAACTAAAAACTATCTCCTTTTTATATCTTCTACTGCAATTCAAGTAGTTTAAGTTTTATCAGAAAATATGTGTTTTTTTAGGATGAGAAGAGAGTCAGAGGTATAAAATAAAGTACTTAAATAGCCTCCTAGAAGTCATATAAAAACCCAGCAATCTTGAGACTCAATCTCCTTAAGTTCTATATTTGATACAACAACCTTTATTAGGACAACTTAAAACAAAAATGATAATGTATAATATAAATTTTGTGGGGGAAAGTTCTTTAAACTTCTTTAATATAGTAGAAAAAGAAAAGCAAGTGAATATTAAGAAACATTAACTCTGCCTTTCATAAAAATTTAACTTCATTCCCTAAAATTTTCCATGTATTTAATTGTATGTCTATATCAGTGATTTCAATGTTCTAAATGATTCTCCTGCAGTATATGAAGTCCTTCAAATTTCACGCAGTTTGCTAGAGTGAGACATTACCTGTGTTCTCTAAACATATTTATTATTTTAAATAGGAAGGAATAATAAACAGACAAGGCCCGAGTCCATTGGGTTTTATCCCCAAAAGCCTACTCTTTCTTTTTAGCTAAAAGACATGTAGGTTAAAATATTTATAAGTGGAATGCTGAATCTGAAAAGATAAATAGGAAAAATATTTTACTTGAATTCTGATTCTTTGTTTTTAAAGACATGGTCTTAATAGGTACAATTTTATAATCATTATACAATCTGATATACCATATGCAGAAATTTTAAAGTAACATTTTTAGTCAAACTCTCAGTATAGGAATGGATAAAATAACTGAAGATACACAAAACAAAAAACAACTTGTTAGTACAATTAAACCACATACACCAATTCTAGAAACTTACCTACATAATCTAGCAGTGCAACAAAGTTATATGAATAACTTTTCAAATTATCTTATTTTAGAGATCAACTCTGTAAATAAACAAAAATCAATTTTTCTAAAATCATATAATACTCAATATAGAAACTCTCCCTAATTTGACCAAAATCATATTATGGCTGACAAAGAAGAGGAATTGACAAGAAGCACTTTCTAATGAAATAGAATAATTAATAGAAATATGCATATACAAAGCATACATGCAAATAAATGAGTATTTTCCTGGCTCATCTCATTTATTCTTATAGCATCAATCTGAAGTGGGGATTATTATTAACCTCAATTTATAGGAGAGGAAACTGATGCTTACAGAGGTGAAATAATTGCACAAGGTCACAGAACTGGTTGGATGACATCAGGTGTTTCAACATGCTTTTATTACATGTGCAGTAAGACTATGATTATAAAATTGAACATGTAAACATGTATACTGGTAGAAAATTCACCCTCAGCAATATTAGTGACCCAGGTTACACTGGAAAAAGTATTGTGTTATCAAGTAGTAGTCAGTCAGGGACTACCTATGACATGAAGATGTCACTGAATTATAAATAAAATAAAATTAATTGTACCAGAAAACATCAAAAGTGCTCCTGGAGTAGTGAGAGGAGTGATAGTTGTGTCTATGATCAGGTAATATTAGAGTAGCAGGTATGTCCATTTCTGAGAAAACAGGTCTGTAATTGACTGAAAGTAGCTGAAAAGTTTGTGCTAAAATAAGAAGGATTTCCTGTACCAAAGAGGGGGAAGGGTAGTCAACGGCACTGGCTTCTTCCCTCTCCAAATCCAGCAGCAACTGAAAGTAGTCCTAGCTACTCCCAGACATCTACCCAAAGGCAACTAAAAATTCCCTTCCAAGACAAATCCATTCACAATTCGGTATGGAAGGGCATAATAAGTAAGTGATGGTTAAGGTAAAAAATTAAAACTCATTCACACTAAAGTATAATCAATCAATCTTTAAGTGGCTTTGTCCAAGATGAGTAAGAAGAGCTGGAAGCAACTGATCATCTGAGTAGGTGAAAAAGCTGCCATCAGTGAAATGAAGGATCTAAAATTTATTGAGCTCCTTTCAAATGCCAGGTATTATGCTAACTGTTTAACTCTCACAATCTTTGTGAATGGGGCATGATCTCCACATTAAAAATGAACAAACTGAGGTTAAGTAATTTGCTCAAGGTCATACAACTAGTAAGAGTAAATGGCAGAGTCAGGATACAACCAGATCTGTCTTATTCTGAAGCCCATGCTTTTTCACTAATAACGTAAAAATATACTGTATAAAAAGAAAAAGAGTGTGCACATTCTTTAGTTCCATTTTTTATTATAAAGAGCCCAGTTTAAGCAATATTTAGTTGATTTTAAAATATACAACATAGATGAAATTATAGTATATACTATACTTCCTATTATAGGCAAATATGACATCCTGAATGTTGCTAAATTTTCAATTGCTATTTCAGTAGTACTGAATAGCTGAAAACTTTTTAAAATACTGTCAACAGGCAAGATGAATTTTATTAATTTTTTTCTTAATTTTAAGGTGAATGGATTTTAATTTCTAAAAAAAAAAAAACAAAAAAACAAAAATGGCTAGTATTCATGTCCTTCAAAGTAATTAGCAACTTTCAGAAGTGATTGGATAAAACAATTATTGTCATTGATCAGCTGTGAATAGATAATTTTAAACAAAGTCATTGTGTGCTCAGCAGATTACAGCTTGTTAACGGGCAAGTTCTAAATGACCTCTTAAGCTAGTCAAATCAATGATGCATATTCCTCATTAAGTAACATCAAAATGTAAGTGGTCTTATAAATAATGTTTATTTTAAGCACTAAAACAAATGGAAAAACCTTGAGATATCAAAAGCCATCTGCTCATAGGAAAGATTTTTCTCCACTGGCTTTATTTTTATTCCTAAAAATTCGTAATAATTGTAACACCACTGAAAGGGAGAAAAAAATGTATTCTTGCCCAAAATTAAAATAAAGACAGAAAACAAATTCATTGATAATAACCCACCTATTATTAATGCTTTGAATGCATATGAGAGCATAGAAATAGGACTCAGATATTCTCAATTCTACTTTTATTTATTAGATGACTCAAACATTTTAGAACATTATACAATAAACACAGAAAAGTGGTTTTACTAAATTTTTACAGATAGGGACCTTAAAAATATAGTAAAAAATAGTAATACAGCACAAGTTTACATTCCAGGTATTACTGCATTATCATGTCAAAACTATGTGAAAGTATATATATATTGTATATGAAAATATAGTTTCATATATATAATTATGAAAATCACAACAAAATAGTTCTATGAGAAAATATTGGAAAATTATTTCATTGACCATTTCTTTTCTTTAATATTTTGTTTCCTCACTTTATATGTCCTTTGTCTACAAATCTATCTAAACATTTCAGAGAGATACTGGTACTAGAAGTAACAGCAGGAGAGAAGAAATATTTGGCATTGTGATGGAAAAAACATCATCAGGTAAAAGCTTGGGATTATCTACATGACCACTTTTTCCCTTCTCTTAGGCTGAAATTTTGAAGTACCTATCTTTGGGTATTTAAGACTGTGTTATTCATTCTGAATTTACAAAAGGTAACATAATACTCAGTTTTATGTGAGACTTTCAGTATTTCTTTTTTTTTCTTTTTTTTTTATTTACTTATTGATTCATTGAACACAAATGGAGTACAGCTATTGTTTCAAGGGTTGTACACAAAGTAGAGTCACACCATCTGTGCTTTCTTGCATGTACACAGGGCAATGATATCTGTCACACACTCTGTTATTGATTTTACTCCCCACCCGCCTCCACCCCTCCCTTCCCTCTATGCTAGCTATCTTTCCTCCATTCTTGCCATCTTTCCCCCCC